>CM012440.1:31972416-33172416 GCA_003999625.1 Oryzias javanicus | reverse complement strand
TTCTAACCATCTTTTGATCTATATTTAAAGCACTCCCAGTGGTCTTTTAATTATGATTATGCTGTTTTCAGGACTAATCCAAAAACTTGTCATAGTTTCTGCAGAGCGGCAGGAGTTAATTACAAATTCACATCAGAGTTTTGGGTGGGACTGCTGGCACAGAGTAAGCCTTCATTTCCCATCGACCCTTTCTTTACACTCTCTCCCGCTCTCTTTCAGCCCCCAACCTTAGATTAGAGGTGCAAAGAAAATGGGGAACAATACAAAAGCAATCCAGTCGTAAAGTTTTGATCCAGATACAAGCTCAGATGAGGAAAACAAAGACTCGCTGATTGTAGTTCTACGTCACTACAAGCTTTTTCAATCTTGCATTTTTTGGTTTGCTCCTGAATCACAATAATTTGAACAATGACATACACATAAATGCATTTTTATATCTTATTTTTTTTTCATTCATCTCCTCCATGAGAAAAATGCCACAAGAACATGTTGAAAAACACTCAATTTTCATCAAAGATTTCCAGGTGTTCAAACATCCTAACATTCTTTAAAGTCATTATGATTCCCGGGTTTGTAAATAGGAATCTATGGAAAAGGTAGTCTTGGGGTGAACTCACATTGACTTGTTTGGTTGTGATTTGATCTGCATCAGCCTTCGTTCCTCCTGAACTTAGCCACATGTAAACATATTTACAAACCAATCGGTTTTATTGCTTTCTCAATTTCAAGTCAGTTACAAGAACCCAACATAAGATTTAGTTATTGAATCTGGAAAATAACATTATGAGGAAAATCCTAGGAGGCATGCCAGCATCCTAGTTTAAGACAAAAGTTCATATCAAACGCTACAGAATGTATAAATAAAACAGCTCAGTGGATTTGATGTAGAATGCGTGTCTTGAGACTGAAAGGCCGAGTCATATCAAAGCCTCATTTCCACCGAGTGGTTTGCTTTCACGACTCATTCAACGCGTGCTGTACACTGCTAGCGTGTCATTGCGTCATTGCAGTGCGACAACAATAGAGGTCATCCAGCTGCTATCCATAGTCTTGCTATACTTTTTGTATATTGTGCATAACAGGAATTTAATGTTGTGCAAAAGAAAATTGCTGGCTGGATTAAAATTGCAAAACCCTGAATGCTTACAAACGTTGGAATTGCTAGCTTAGCGCTACATTGAAGCTTTCTAATTTTGTCATCACTTTCTGCCAATCAAAGGGTGGCTCCGCCCCCAATCATTTAGTTCCACTTTTTAAAGGACCTACAACTGGGGAGCTCCCACGAGGTATGACTCTATTGTTTAATGGATCCATACCAGACTGGACCGCTCAGTGGAAATGTAGCTAAAGACTCTAAGAATGATTTCCTAAACTTTCCTGCTTCGCACTTAACATTAAGGGGTTGGAAAGGGGGTTAAACCACAGTGGAGCTGTGTCTGCAGCTCACTGCTCCCCCAGGGGAAATCAAATTTTACACAGGTGCGTTACGGCTTAAGTTTTTTTGGTTTGTTTTTAGATTAAAGAGGCTGTTTAGAACATTTATTGCTCACTAATTTATCAGCACTGACATTAGGTTTAAAGAGGGTGCATATATATCAATATAAAAGTTATTTAATTAACACATTAGGTGTAAAGAAGGTGCATATATATCAATATAAAAGTTATTTAATTAACAAAAAATATGAGAAAACATAAGTGAAATATATATTTAGAGGGACCATTTTATTTATTTTTCACATTTGAAGTCCCCATAATATTTAGTTTTTTCAAACTAAAATTGAAATATAAGTAAACAAGTTTTTTGTTTATTTAGTTTTCTGAACAAGAATAACAATCATAAATGATGATTGTAAACATCAAACTGACTGTAATTGAAAAAGCTCACCCGCTCTGAGCAAAAACCACTGGAACGCCTACATGATGACTGCTGCATGCGTGACACACTTCCTTCAAATTGTGCCTCTAAGTACGTGAGCGTACGGTCTCACTGACATCAACGCTAACAGACTGAGAACCAGCCTGACGGTATCAGTCCATGAAAGGTGATTAACACAGCACACAGAACAGGTCTATCTGGCTCTGAAAGCCCTGAGCTCCTGGGTGAGTGGTGTCCATTAGGTCAAAGGATTAGCTGAGGTTAATGGAGTTGGAGAAAAACACAGTCCGATAACTTTTACAGCTTACAAACTCACATGGCTTAGACGTGCACGTTCACTTTAGGGGTTTAAACGTCATTTAGTGGGGCTTTTTTCAGGTAATTCTGCGCGTACACCTGCAGGTGAGTTTACTCAGATCAGTCAGAAAACAAATACTTTTAGTTTCAAAGAAATTAAGAATATAATCAATTATCCAACTGAAGTGTATTTTTCTTTTCTCTGCAGGTTCTTTCTTTAAGTATTTAATTTTTTAGATTTAAGGAGATAAAGCCAGAAGTCATCTTAGCTAGTTCTTGTTATAAAATGAATTCTAGAGCACCTACATTTAGAAACCAGATTCACCAAATCTATCCAAAGGCCTCTACTTAAACTCAAGAGGAGATAAGATGGTCTGTCCTGGTCTCTGTGGCCTTACAATAAGATTCCTGTGTGAGGAGCTTGAGCTACCTGCACTGATTATCCCTGTCCCCTCGTCTCAGCTGGGGGCTGAGATGACCATATTAGGCGTGGGAGAGGATCAGCGCGAGCATGGCTCCGTCACTCTGGGTCACTCTTCATCAGTCTTCGTCAGCAGCAGGGAACACCTTAAATGCTAATCTTCAGCTCACATGCCAGAAGCTCCCGGGTATTTTTCCACGGCGGGAACTGTGTGTAACAAACTCTCCGGCTTATGGAAGCCGCGGGCAGGGCGGAGCGCTGCAGTTTATGTGTGTGGACTTTCAAAGGTTATCTTTGGCTTTTTGCACAGTCGGAGTGCATATCTGTTTCCACGTTTCCCAGTAAATGGAGCCGAGGCGGCGGAGCAGCTCTGACATGTTGATTAATGGCTTAATAAGGAGCAGTGTGTCAGAATGTGGACGGTCATCTCCTGCACCACCACAACAACAACAGCTTTGCACCTGAGCGACACGGCCTGTCAAACACAGGATACACCTGTCTCCATGCCCTCTGCATGAACAAAAATATCGTCTGTCTTCCTCCTAAGTCACCAGATTTATCCAGAACTTATAGCCCAGCAAAAGTTGGCCGCGCAGCGAGTATTCATGCACCGTGTTAGATTAAAACATATCTACTCACAGCTTCCAAATTTTAGAGGACAAGCATGAGCATCCATGGGGAAGTCTTCCAGCTGCATGGGACATTCTGCTGAGATTGTAAGCCTGGAAGAGAAAGTCGAGATGTAATTTTTTGAAAAAAGCCAAAAATTTAGATTAACTGTTTTAAAAATGTGACAAAATTATGACATAATAAGGGAATAAGAAAGAAACATTGATACAAAGTGTTTTTATGTTGATGTTGAGTTTTGTTGAGTGGAGAAAGAAGTAGTGTTGCCTCCTTTTGGTTGGAGCTCCTGTGCATGTTTGTAGATCTCGCAGCCTTATGTAAGTCTGCCCTCTGCTGGTCGCAGTGGGAACAACACCACTTTTCAGTCCTAAATCTTCACTTTGGCCCTTTTGTGGCTCCATTGCAATGATGACAAAACAGAGCTGAGGATTTCTTTCATATAAAACAGCTCCAGAGAAAGCAATAAAAAGCATCTGACTCTTTTTATCCACCAGAGTAAGTCCTGTTTAAATATTAAAGCATCAATAATCCCCAGAGTAGAGGGTTGGATATTGCTTGATTCTGTTTTAGATCAGAGGTCAAGGTACCCTGGGTAAGAATCAGCACGGACTTACAATATGTTATATTGGAAAATTGCTAAACAAGCTCCACTGCAGCCACTGAATGGACAATATTATATAAATATATTTATATATATGTGTTGTAGTTGTGGATAAAGAACAGAGGAAAGCCTTTGGAGTGGATATTGCAGTACCAAGCGATGGTAGCAAAAAAAAAAAAAAAGGAATATGAGAAACTGGAAAAATCCTAGGGATTCAGAGAGAAATTTGAGAAAGCTTGGAAGGTGAACGTGACAGTGGTGCCTGTTGTAATTGGAGCACTCAGGGCTGTAACTTCCAAACTGGGTGAGAGGAGCATCGTTGAGTAAAGAGAGTTTTTTCACAACTGAAGGGCCCAGAAGCTTCATTTATTTTAATCAAATAATAAAGAAAAATATAATTTTAATGTAATATTTAGTGATAATAAGTTGCTTTATAATGCCCTCTACTGGACAGCTGATGAATGGTTTATTTTTCAAATACAAATGAAAATGTTATTTATTCCAGAGGCAGTTTTTTTTCAAGGTGCAGACTATAGCTTTTGAATAGAACACCATAAAAAAACAAATTAAAGCCACACAAGTGTGTTTATGCTCAATTGTCCTGCACTGGTTAAATCAAGTGTATGTCAGTGTTAAACAGCTGGACTGCCCTGGATGTTCTGCAACTAGAATTATTTTGAAAATCCTCCCAATCTGGGAAAAAAACCTTAAAAAAAAAAAAGTTGTGTTTTTCCTCAAGTGGGTATCCTTACAGCTGTTTCTATCAAATAAACTGAGTCTTATTTTGAAAAGTTTTGCACTGATTGTTCTGCTTCAGCTGAAAGTGGTCATTGAACCTGCGACTACTGGAATGTTATTACGTTCAAAACAATGAAAATTTGGGTGTAAAATGTACTAAAGTAACATGAGCATCACTACACAACTTCAGCCCAAGCAATGGTTTAAAATGCATATAAATGTGTCCAATTTTGCTGCCAAAAACTTTCAGACCCAGGAAAAGGAAATGTTACAGTAAAAGCATTTTGTGGAAAGACTGAAATGTTATCTGCAGTGTAGATGTGTGGGAAAAGGGAGTCACTGCTGTGTCTCATTGGTGGCAAACACCTGAATCAGAGTATTGAATGTAAAGCTACATTCACACCACCACACAATGGGCATTCAAGCGGCCACGTCATAAACATGCGTTTTGGGCTTTCACGTTCAAAACTCCACAATGCACATTGAAGGTTAAACCAGGTTGAACTTTAACCAAACGGGGACTCAGATTTAGTAGTGACCAATGGACGGTTTTTCCCGCTTTGACAATTTTGCTCCAAGCTTCTTCTAACTTTAGGTGGCAGACAAGCGCTAGTAAACAGTAGAAAAAGAAAAGAAGGAGAAGCCCTTCCCTGCTTCTGCAGTGTGAACAACGTGGCAATTCAAGAATTCTCTTTTTGCACATTCTTGAATGTCACATGTCCGATGTGTCCGTAACTTCCAAAAACTCTGTGCTCATGGAATGAAACTGGACAGGGCCCTGCTGTGAACCCCTGAGGAGGTAGTGTCATCATGTGGGGTCCGCTCCTGATTCTCAAACTCCACATTAGAGAGTTGTGAGGTGTTCTGAAATTCAAAGTCATACATGGACCAATGAAATCTCTGATGATAGAATTCTATTTGTACTATCTTGATCTTAAAGAATGCTTCTTTGAAAGCAAAGTGCTGGCTGCAGTTTTCTAACTAGAAACAGTCACACTTTACAGCCATAACTTTAAACTGAACGTGTTGAAGACAAAAGGAGAATTTAATTGTGACCTGCAGCAAGTTATTATCTTGAGCTACAGAAGCAAATGTATTGATTCCATGAGTGTTGTGACTCACTGCTGTTTCAGTGTGCAATGTTTAAACAGTTCAAGATGAAACACCAACCGTAGATTACTAGAAAAGTACATCAGGGCGTAAAAAGAAATGTCAGAAAAAAGTGGTTTGACTAACATTTACATAGAAAAGGTGGAGCATGCTTTCATTCGTCAAATATACATCGCAGAGGCTGAATAAGTGGTGGGTGGAGTGAACACACTCATCAGCTTGTGTGCACAATGACAAATGCCACCATTTGTGTACTCACTCAGGTTCATTGTGTGTTTCTGAATGAAGTATTAGACAGGAATGCACAGAACTCTGCTTTCCCACTGAGGTGCGTTCATGGTAGAGCGGCTACAGCGCTGCAGACTTCAACTCCTTCTTCTCCATCAAGGAGAGAGGATCAGTGCATGAAGAAAATGTTCCTCTAATAGCTTTCTTCCCAGAACACGTGCACGTTAATGGGCCATTAAGAACTCATTTCTGCTAGCTTGTTGCAATAGCAAATGCTTCACGTTTGCTGCAGTTTCAAAAGAGGCGGATCAATAAACGTTTCTGACTCGCAGCCATTTTCATCTGCTCAAACTTCCTTTCTTATTATTTGATTTGGAGCATCGATTGTGTTGATGAAATGAGGACTTAAAGTGAAGTAGCTGTAAATGAGACGACTCTATTAAGGCATCACTTATCAGGCTCAGACAGTTCTTCTCACAAGTGTCTTACAGCTTTTTATTATAGCACACACTAAAAGAGGGAATCTGCATGAGGTATTTCTGTAACAGCTTCTATTTTAGGGGCATTTTCACAAATATCCACAACAGTTTTTATCAGAAACAAGAAAAAACTTGTACCTATATGGCTGGACTAGTTAAGTGTGCTGAGAGTTTTGGGTGTATTTCTCTTCAAGTCCCAAAAAATGTAGAGAAATCCATATTATCATCATCATATCTATCCTTTAGTTTGATCTATCTGATTTATTGTCTATAAACATTTTTGTTGAATTCTCTACTTGACTCTACCTTTCGTGTCTACCGGGCTTGGGACAGGCACAAGCAGCACATTGGTTTGTGTTCTATTGAGGCCACATTTCTCTTTTTATGTCCGTCTAAATCTAACCATCCGTACATTTTTTTGTTTGAGTTTTGCATTTCATTTTGTATTTCTGTTGATTTTTTTTTGTTGTGTTTTTATTTTATTTTATTTCAAGTAGGGAGGCAGTAGGGTTCATTTTTAGACAAAATGTGAATTTTTCCCCTAATCCCACAGAATCTTCATACCCATCAAATGATGGGGTAGGGCATTCCGAAACAGTTTTTTCAAAGGGGATGCTCTTGTTCTGTCACCTTGTGCTCTGATGCACAGAAGTTCACATTTAAATGTAAGTGATGACTAATTGTTTTAGCATTTACTGTTTCCAACACGGCTCACGAGTGCAAAAGCCACAATGCAATGACAAAAGCCGAAGCAGCCGCGACACCGGGTGGCGGCGCTTGTTTGCTCTGCCAGACTATGGACAGACAGAACTTTCCAGCGGCTGCGATCACAATGGCCTCCATACTCCTGCTCAGATATTCATTTTCATTGTAAACCATTTCCATTGTGCTACTTTTGTTGTTGGGTTGTGACTTTTGTCATCGTGCTTTGGCTTTGGTCGTCTTGTTGTGGTTTTGTCGTCTTGCTTCAGCTTTTGTCATTGCGTTGTGGCTTTTGTTGTCTTGTTTTCACTTTTGTCGTCTTGCTTTTACTTTTGTCGTCTTGTTGTGGTTTTGTTCTCGTATTTTTGCTTTTGTCGTTGCGTTGTGGCTTTTGTCGTCGTGCTTTGGCTTTTGTCGTCTTGTTGTGGTTTTGCCGTCTTGTTGTGGCTTTTGTCATTGTGCTATACCTTTTGTCATTGCGTTGTGGCTTTTGTTGTCGTGCTTCGGCTTTTGTCGTCTTGTTGTGGTTTTGTCGTCGTGCTATACCTTTTGTCATTGTGTTGTGGCTTTTTGCATTTATGTGAGCTGTCTCGGCCACCGTAAGCATGACCTTTTAAAATTGTAAAACCCATGTTGTCATGTATTTCCAAGCATTAGCTCCAAGCTAATGTAGCTGACCGGCAAATATTGATGACATCATGGAGTGGAAGTAACATCTGAATTTGAAGAGATTATTTTCCCATAACTCTTTGCTTGACGGGCTAAATGTAGGGGTAGGGAGAAGAATTCAGAGTCAACCTTAGAGTTTTTGGTAAACTATGACTCATCCTGGATTTGAACTCACAACCTTCCAGTCTCAGGACGGACGCTCTACCACAAAGCCTCTGAGCTGGGAATTGTATATTTTTGGCAGATCACCACATATGTTTCCTGAACTCTTTAGGAGTTCAGGAAACATTAGTCCTCCTGCAGGTCAGAATGTGCAGTCTGGAGCACGGCTCACCTCATGGTGTACAGGAGCGTCCCGTCATCTTTGAGGCGCAGCAGCTTGTTCGGCGTGGTCATGTTGTGAGCGATGGACTTCTTCCCGTTGAGGAAGAAGGTGTCGGGCGTCCAGATGTTACTGGCCAGGAGGTTATTTAGAGGCAGCATTTCCATGGGGCCTTTGAAGCACAGCCGCTCATCCTTCCAGCTTTGACGGAAAAACACGTCGATGGTGTATTCCTGCAGAGGAACATCTCAGATCAATTCTCTCTAGTCGTTGTGTTGTCATTCGCTGTTCAAGCAGTGTGGATCTTTATGTTTCAAAGCAAACATATATCCACTAATTACTTTTCCAGAATCTATAACTCATGCGTCCTCATGGTGGCGCTAAACACAAACATTAAAAACTGGAAGGCAATTTCACAGCAAGAGGGTCATTATAGATTTAATGAAAAATATTCAATACCACACACTGCAGAAACAGAAATCTTATCAAGTATTTTTATCAGGTTTTTAAATATCATACTGCCTTTTATACTAATACTAGCTTTTTTTTTTTTTTTTTTTACATATTATCTTTAAGTTTTATCTATGAATTGGTGAGTGATATAAGAAACTGACATCCTTGATTTCAGGAAGCTAGAAAGTCTGATTTGATTTCTTTGACTAATTTAGGTATAATTTTTAAAACAAAATTGTCTGAAATTGTCTAGAGATAAGGATAATTAGACTGGTTTAACTCCTAAAATAGCAAATAGGTGTCTAAATATACCTACTTAAAAAAAAAAAAACATTTATTTCCACACCCAATATTACCAATTAACAAGTCAATTTGCACAAATTTAAGATCTCTATTTTTTAAAATTTCCTTTGCTCTTCTACGATCACAGCTCATTTTAAGAAATCTTAAAGACAAATGGTTCAATTAAAAGATTTTTTCCCTTAAATCATGGAAAAATGTCTGTATTTTTTAAATCATTTTTCCCCCTTTCCCAAGTTTAAGCTTTTTACTTTTTCTGCTGAGTACATCTGCAAATTATTTGATTTTACATAAACTTTTTATGGAACAAATAAATAAAAAAAAGAGAGAGTTCTTACCATTTCTGTGTCAGAGACCGGACCAAAACTTGTGACGAAGATGTTGGTCTTGATCTCCGTCACTTTCTCTGCGAGAAAAGCACAATTTGAGAAACGTTTGCATTTTTCTCATTTTATTACACAAAATTTATCTTTTTTTATACAAACTGAAAGACCTGAAAGGTTATTGATATGTTATATGTCCAATTCAGATGATGAAACGAAAATTATTATAACAGAGTAATTTAGGAATTTTTAACATTAATGCATCTTCTTTAACAAAAACAAGTTTCAAATCACTTTAAAATATAAAGTTCTTTATTTTTGTTGCTAAGTAGAAATATAAACAAACATTTGGTTTCCTAATCCTAACTTGAAATGTAACATAATCTGCGGTAGTAGTTTTAGATGGTGGTTTTGCATCAGCTTTACTTTCTGAGCTGAACCAGTTTAAGGAATGAAAATCTACTTGAAACAGATCTATAGTGTGTGCCTTCACTCCTGTAGACATGCTCTCTGTCTGGGAAGAGCAGTGAGAACATTAGGGGGTGGCTTCCATTTTTCACCCCACTCATTTTTCCTTCTGCTAAGTATGGAGCTGTCAGCGCTCTCTAAAAAAAGGGCACCCCGACACTCCCCCTCGACTGGGTCAGGGCGACAGAGGGGCTTTCGGGGAACGTTTACCTCCCAGTCCGGGGCGAAGCCTGTTGTCGTATCCGTCCAGCAATCCGTCTAGGATGCGGGTGAAGATGGTGATGTTGTCGTTTAGTTCTGCCTCTTTGGGAGTTCCAGCCACATCCTGGGAGATGCTGCAGGAAAAAAAAAAGTTTTTGTTTTTATAGATGCTAAATTAAGGTGACTAAGGAGCCAGAGAACATTTGCTGAGAACATTTCAAATATCTTATATTTGGTTCTCTTGACTTTTAAAAGCTGCTCTTTAAGTTTTTATTTCTATTACTAACATTATTATTATTTACTTTTGGTCAAACTGTGTCAGCCTTTAAAAAGAGACTGCTATTTTCCCTGTTTATTCATCTATATTCCATTACACTGACAAATCCTTAAATAAAGTTGTATCATTCCATTTGATAAAACAACTTAAAAGCAAATCATTATTTATTCAAAAGGTTCTTTTCAACTCAAATAAATGAACGTGAAACCATCAAATATTAAAGCCAGAGTGGGTCGAGCAAATGAGCCTAAATGCGCCCTGAGAGGAAAGACATCACAGGAGGCAGTGGCTCACCTCAGCCGGTAGGTGGCGGTGAAGAGCAGAGCGGAGAGCCACAGTCGTGTCATTGCGGAGCTGCAGCGCATTCCATCGCCCATCCCTGCGAACACAAACTCTGTTCTTTACTACACAAGCAGTTACGCACCATCTGATGCAAAGCAGAGCCGTTTTTGACATTTTCATGCGCAACCAATAATCCTAAAATATAAATTCAAGACGATCAATTTCGGGAAAGTGCGCGCCCACGTGCGTAAAAAGAGCCTCACTCCTGAACAGACGGGGGTCCGGGCTAAATAAACTTGTGAAATACTTCTGTGAAAAATCCGTTACTCCATCCACGACTCGTTTCACACGGAAGCTGCATCACGCCCGCAGCATCGCTCCATCCCTGCCCGCTTCTTCTTCTTCTCTCCACCAGCAGCAGCATCAGCAGCAACATCCCACTACATCCGCACAGCCGGAGCTTACCGCCCAAGAAGAAGGTGCGCAGTCAAACTTCTCCGAAGATCTCCTCACGCGCAGATTGCGCTGGCTCGTTGCGTCTTTGGCGTTAAATCCCGGGGAAAACGCCGCCTACGCGCTCGCATATTAATTGCATTTTGGATAAAGAGGCGGGAGATTAAAACAGGGGAGTCATTTCGAGCGCGCGCGCGAGGCGTCTTTCCAGAGCGATTAAAAGGTTGGCAGCGGAGAAATGCCGGCCTCCCAACACTTGTGCTGACTGATCATCGTTAGCGGGTCTCGGAGGAACACCCGGCAGGCTCAGCGCGAAATCCAATTCTGTGTCCAACAGCAGAAGCAGAGGAAATGTGGAGTTGCAGGACGAGGGAGCACCCCGCGCGCACGGATCCAGGAGGATGGGCGGGCAGCCTGAGATGGAGAGAGAGAGAGAGAGAGAGGGAGGGAGGAGAAGGAATAAAAGATGTTACTGAAATGATTTTAAAAGAAAAGTTTAGCTTAACACAGGGATTCTTTTACAGCAAAAAAGAGAGAAAAGGATCTTCCTGTTGGAAAAAAAGCAGGAAAACCTAACTTTTTCTTGTTTGTGAATCTAGTTTTAACATTCTCTTGTATCATTTTCTCATGGAAGACATTTACAAAAATGTAATATATATATATATATATATATTTCTGAGTATTTGTCTTTATTCAAATTGTTGTGAATCGGGAGCTGATGAAAAAATGTCTAAAGTTTTTTGTAATTGTAGAAAGTGGGCGGGCCACAAGCTCTTTGCTCCGCTCCATTCTGACCAATAGATCAATTTATGTCTTCATCTTTCTTTGAGCCGACTTATGGTTTGAAGAGCTGTCGTTTTCGCTGTTTTGGTTGCACCCGTTACATTAAATTACGCTCTTAACCTGGATTAGTTGAGTTTACTAAACCAGAGCGAAGAAACAGATTGCCCTAATTTTTTAAGTTTTTACATAGATCCAAAACTAGACAAGTTTAGTTCAATGAACTTAAAACAGTTAGTTAATACACTTGTCGATACGAAATTATGCTAGTAAAGTTTACTTAATGAAATATGTAGTCATAACTTATAACCATGAGTTGTATCTTCAAAAAGAAGAAGTTCTCACCCTGGAATTGAAGAGATTCAGACATGCATTTCTGATAAACTGAACCAGGGGTGTCCAAATCCAGGCCTCGAGGGCCTGGTTGTGTGTGTGTCACTGCCGGCGCACGTCACGCTCACTAGTCACCAGTGGACATGATGGATAGATGAGGAATGCGCATGAGACAAACACTCATGCACCACACAAGGAAGGGATCTTCGACCCTCTGTCCCCTACCCCATCCCTGGCGGGGGTGGATGGGAACCCTTGGCCTGGTGGTCTCGTCTCTTGGGCGCCGATCTCCTGGGCTCGGCGGCCTCCTCACCACGCTGGGAGAGGGATCCCCGAGATTTAAGATCTAACAGGGGATCAAACTACATTGAGCCGTGGGGTGTCCAGATCTCGGTGGTTCGGGTTCTGGTCCTTGTTCTCAAGAATTGGGCCTCTCCAAAATTCCATCAGTGGGTGTGCCTGTCGGGCCTTGTTAACATCATTCCTCTGGGACCACATTCCTATTCTCTCTTTGGGTCTTCTGCTTGGCTCTGGGTGGGCGGTGGGCGCCTTCCTGGCTCCCCCCCTGGACCTCCCGCGGCGGGCGCGGGCGGATGTCTGGAGCATAGAAGCGGGTCATCCTGGGGGAGCCCTGACCCGTGCCTGGGGTAGGGCGGGGGGATGCTCGGCTCTGCTGGGTGGTGGTGGGCTGTTCCTCTGGGGTTGGGGGGCTCTCCGGGGGTGGGGCCTTGTGTTGGCCCTCCTGGCATGGTGGAGGGGATTGCTGTTCTGGCTGGACTGGGGCCTGCACTCTCTGTGCTCCCATGCCTTCTGGCTCTCGGGCGTGGGGGGCCTCTCTGGCCGCGTGCCCTGGTCTGGGTGTCTGGTGGGGCTCCATGGCGGGGGTTGGGGGGTCCGGACTGCTGCCCAGACGGGGGACATTGGAGTGGGGATGGCCAGGCTCTCTCTCCCTCTAAACATTCCATCAACATCCACATCAGTAAAACATAAACACTCACCTGAGCACAGGTGTCAGCTCACCTCGCACTAACAGAATGTGTGACAGAATGAAAGGCTTTAGTTGTGTCAGCTTCTATGATTGCGTGTGAGCTGCAGTTGTATTTTGTACATGTTTGACTACTTTATAGGTAAAGATTATTTTAGCCATCAGGTATGCGTGTTACTGTGTGTAGACAGGCCCCGCCCATCCCAGATTGTTATTTAGACCTGGTTGTTCTATGATGTTATACACTCTATTATCATCTTCATTTTTCTCTAAACCCCCCTCTTTTACTCCTCCCCTTCTTTGTTTCCTCCCGGTCCAACAAAAAAAAGAAAAACGATACAACATAGAAATAAAGTTTAGTATAAAATACAACAGGGGTTTATACTTAATAAACCCTTGTTGGGACATTAAAATCTGTCCAACGCAAGAGGCTCTCAGTCCGTATCTGTATGCTCAGCTGTTGGACAGGACAAGTTTAAAAAAAAAAAAAAAATATGCATGGATGTGGAAGTGGGGTGGATGAGCCCCTGGCTGTGGTCAAATAATTGTTAACCGCATTAATTTGGCAAACAGAAGTCTGTCACAGCTGCAGTGTTTGTTTTGTTTATCGTTTGGACTATCTGGATTGGAAACCTGCAGATAAAAGTAATAAACACATCACAGCAGTCCGACGCAGCAGACTGACGTTTGGGTTTTTTTTTTCTTTTTTTTTTTGGAACAGGCGTCAGACAAAGCAAGCCGGAGTCTAGGTCACGGTGGCCCTGAACTCAGTTTTTGCCGTAACACCCTGCCTTATCTGCGTCTGATTACTTAGATCAGGTGTGTTTGGCCAATTAGGAGCTATGGCAGGTTGGAAAATATGTGGGACATTAGACTAAACTATGTCCTAAAAACAACACAGGTTGCTTGTTGTTGTTGTTTTGTTTTTGTCAAAAAAAACCTCCATTTTAATCATAATTATAAATAAAAAAATAAAATCTGGGAACACCTTGCGGCCCCCCAGAGGAGCTGGAGGAAGTGGCCAGGTAGAGGGAAGTCTGGGAATGAATGATCTTCTTTCCATCACAACAGCTCTGCTGCACTAAACCCTCATCTGGTCCAGCTAACGCAGGAATTGGTAACCTAGGGCACGCGTGCCACAGCAGGCACGCAGAGGGAACGACAGTAGCATGCCGGGGTGTGACAACAATTAGCACTTTTGTCGTCGGTTTATATTTTTTGGAATTGTTAAGAGTGAACATCTCGTCTCTTAATGATCTTTGGTACTCCATGGTGTCAAAAGGAAAGGGTCCATTCACACAGCACTGTGACTGTTACGGCTGTGGCCGTATCTGTGACATGTATATCAGTTTTTGCTGGTTTAGTCCTGTTTATATTCGAGAGGTTCTTTGTTGTTGGAGCGGTTCCGGTCCAGCATGCAGCCTGGTGGCTGTAGTGGACCTGTAGCTGTCTGGTTCTGGTGGACTCTGTGGTGATGATCTCTGGTTGATTTTCTTTTTTATCATGAAAGTACAATTTTGAGCTAATATGTTCAAAAAAGGTCTTTGACCTCCTGTTTGTGAATTACTTTTTTTTTTAGATATATTGAATTTTTTTTGTTGTTGTTGTTTTTGCATTAAAGTTGACGTTATAGTTGGAGGTGACTGGATAGCTCAGTTGACTGGTGTAGGACCTGGGGTCAGTTTCCTGACCGAGCAATCAGCTAAAATCCTTAGATAAGACCCTTCATGCTGCATAACTTGATCTCTCGTACCTTCAAAATACAGGATTGAGTCAGGAAGAACATCCAGCGTAAAACTATCTTCCAAAACCACCTGTCAGTGAAAGCTGATTCCCACAGGTGATCCCTGACAGGATGAGCCTCCAGCTCCTCTGCGCTCTGTGGAAACCCCTCTTCCCCCGCTGTGCACCACCGGCACAAAAAAATAAAGTCTTACTTATTTTTCTTCATTTTTTATTTACAAGTAACAAATATATAGTATGTAATTTAAATTTGTCAAAAACCCACCGGGATTAAAACTCAAAACCAGTTGTTTGCAAGCACATAAATGGGTGGGGTTTATATACAAAGCGCTGACATTTCTCGTGTGTACCAGGTGATACTAGTGATACTCTACCCCCGTTCTGGGAGTAGGTAGTAGGGGAGGTTCGCCTTCCCCGCTAGTGGATCCTGGGAAAGCCAATCGTCAGTCCCTGGTGATACTCTACTCCCGTGCTGGGGAGTCCTGAGTAGTAGGGAAGGCACCAGCACGTTGGCGTCCATCGATTCATGTGTGGGCGGAACCCAAGCATGTCGAGGGCGTCTATCAGAGACTTCCCCACATGTGGGATCTGGCGATTGGTCATTTTATTTTAATTTTGTAGTTGGAATGTTAAATAGTCTCCATCTGTTCATCAAAAAATGTCTCCATCAAAAAATGATCTGTTTATCATTTTTTTATTTTCACCCTCCAAACAGAGGGATCCAAAGCCCACCATCGCGAGAGTAAACTGCGTCACCCAAAGAAGCCTTTTTCTTCACGTTGGTGCGCTATGAACCAAGTATGTTCATAAATGTTGTAGCGTGACCTTTTTAAAGTTATAAACTGCTGTTGTTGTGTATATTCAAGCGCTGGAAGCTCCGAGCTGATGCGAGCTGATCGGCGACCGTCATCGAATGAAAGTCACGTCTGAAATATTAGACACTTTTTTCATCACCCTCTGTTTGGAGCAAGCAAAGGGAAGAGAGAAGGGGATAATTCGGATCGAACTATCATCAAACTATCATTAATCTTGATTCCTGTAACCATCCCTTCTTTAAAAAGTTATTAAAGTTATTAAAGTCAAAGGCCTTCCTCTCAGAATTGTAAATTGTTTCTTCTGAACATATTTCTTTATTCTTAATCGATTATTCTTTATGCAACTTAATTCCATAATCAACCTGTTATTGTGAAACTTTTTATATTTTTAAGATTATAAAATGAAAAATGTGCAACGAAAATCTGAATAATAAATTCTGACAATTCAGAGTAAGAACACAACACATAAATGTCAGTTAAAGGTTGATCCGATTGTCCTGGTGTATTTTTCCCTTATAAGTAGAATTATGATTTTTAGGGATGTGATCTTACAACGACTCAGGATTCTATTGGATTCTGATTCTTGTGGTGCTGATTCGATTCCAAATCGAGTCTCGATTCAAAAGAAATCTTTTGATAAAGAAATTGCATTTTTTTATGATACTGTACAAACTTTTACTCCTTTTTTCATTTTTTCAGACCCTCCAGGATTTGACAGCAAATTTTTCTGATTGTTGTGGCCTGAAGTGACTGATGTTGCAGCAACTTTTGAGAAAAGTTGCAATATTTTTTTAATATAAATTTTTTTAACAAGTGCCTAAAAATGTTCGTTCATTCATCTTCTTGTCCGCTTTGTCCTTTTCGAGGTCGCAGGGGTCTAGGAACCTAACTCGGCTACTTAATCCTCCATGTTTGTCAGAATCTTCCTCTTTATCTATTTCAAAAGCATCACAGGTGAGCTGCTGAATGGAGAAAGACCAAGACTTAGAGGAGTTGATGTGGTTTAGTGATCTGGTCTGTTTGCAGAAGGTTCTCTCAGGTGTCTGTAGGTTTTTGTGTGAGGAGGTTCTATAAGGATTGTTTTCCTGCAGACTCTAAATTCTTCCTTCTATTATCAATGAAAGTGAAATGTTCCAGATTTCCAGAGTCTCTTTCTGTCTTTCTCTCATAATCATCATGTTGTTGTCTGATTCAAGACGGCTCTGTAAAAACTGTCAAAACCCCAGCTCGCAAAGCTCTATTGAGCAGCGTTCAGGGGAGGGCTGACTTATTAGTTGTGATTCTGGGCTGATTAAGTTGGCGATGACATTATTGTTAAGATATAAAAATATTTGAAGCAAATGGCCTTCAAGTCATAAACGTTGCTGACCCCTGGGCTAGCGTGTCTAGTTCAGGTTCCAGAGAGAAGAGAGATGGTATCTTCACATTGACTGCAGTTAAATGAGCCGCTGTTCATATTTCTGTGGTCCAATTAGCCGTCACTGGATTTTTTTTGTGAGTTTCATTCAATAATTACGCTGGAAAATGAGAACGCTGGAAAATCTCCACCAGACTCAACGGAGATTCTTGATGTGACCATGGAAATTTGACAGCAGTTGTAAAGGATTTTAAATCAATAAAAGAGCATTTGGATGTTAGCGTTCATTATTTTCTGCTCTGAGAAACCAATGGATTAAATGTATTGATCACAGCAACGTCAATAAACATTGGAGAATGAGCTCAAAGAGTCTGGTGAACTGGAAGGAGAAAGATTCAGGATTTTGGAGGAAGTTCGGTCCATGAAGATCTTCACTTCCTCATCCGAGCTGACATCCGATCAAAACGTTACAGCTGGACATTATTGATATTGCTTGACGTTATGTAGCAGCAGTGAAGATTTACGCTAGCGAAGTACAGAGCTATTGTAATCAGACAGGGTGGATTAGGGGCTGCTCAGCTCAGCTCTAAAAGCCACGCCCCCTCAGAGGAAAATTTGGAAACAGAGGCTTCAGATTAACATGAAAAATGACTTTTTAAGACATTTAGGTTGTCAAATTTTGGTTAAAAACGTCATAATCATAATTAAGACACTACTGGGTACATTTTTTTTTTAATTGAAAAAAATTTTCATAGAGGGATTTTAAGAGGAATCAGTGAGAGTTGTTTGAATTTAGGTTTTAGCATTTTCACGTCCTGCGTTGAGTCTTCTGTTGCTGAACCCTGGATCAGAGCCTGACGAGGATGCAGATCAGGTTCAGGACCTCATAGAGAACAGTAGATGCTGATGAGGCCATGGATTATCTGCCCCAAATGCAGAAAGAGATGGAGAATGGGTGGAGGAGAGCATGTTGACATGACTGATTATGAAAAATAAAGAAAAGGAAATGTAGGCATGCATATACAAGAAGTATCCTCCAATGTATTTGCAGAGGCATGAGCTTGTTTTGCTGCAGAGACTGCTGCAGTTTATGAACTTTAACATCCTGGAAATGATGTGAAGCATCTTTAGTTGAGAACTCTCCAAGCCAACCTGCTGGGAAAATGCAGAAGTCAGCACAGTTCCTTTGTAATGCTTGCTTTTGTGTGCTTGCAGGAATGCTGTTGATGGGAATAAGAAGCTCTACGCCATTTATGATACAAGGTAAGACTAAAACTCTAAGCACTGCTTGTAGTGGATCGGCTTTACAAAAGGCTGCAGAGCCTTTGCTCCGAAACGGGGAAGAAAACGGGTATTGATCATGAAAACAAACAGGAGAGTTTTGTCGGGAAGAGCCAAAGCCTTTCCTGCAGCGGTATTGAGTTTGTGCTCCACAGCAAAGACGAGCAACAGAGAACGCAGAGCTCATTCTGAGGAAACACAGGAATAACTGATCCTTTGTCCTTATTATCATCTTTTCTTTAAAGTCACAAAAATTTCAGTTTGGAAGCTGGCCAAGTATGAGCTAAAGTAAAAAAAAAGCCTTTTTTTTCCCATGAAGTCTCTATGGCGAATAATCAAGGAACTAGAGTGTATCAGTGCTGGAAGATGTCTTCAACCAGTTCCAAAAATTATAATTTCAGTCACCTGTGATTTTTTTTTTTTTTTTTTTTGCCATAGAGTAATTCCACAAGTGTATAAAATCAGCAACGGTCCTCTGAGAAGCTGCAGCGTCCAGCATCCAGGTGTCATAGGGACACCTAGATGCACCTAAAGCACTCCAGGTGGTGCTCCAGATTTAAAAAAAAATCCTTACAAAAAACATCACGTTTGCCAGGTAATTTTTACCCAACACATTATACTCAATAAAAAGTATTTGTCATAAAAAATAGATCAAAATATGGCAACGTATGATAAATTAGAGTCGATTTAGTAAAAAAAAAAAAAAAAAGGAAAATTAAAACATGGGAAGATCCTAAAAACATGGTTGAAAATTACCGAAAAAATAGGAGTTTGAGAACAAGAAATTGTTTAAAAAATAATGATACTGGAGACCTGGTCTTTGGTCCATCCATTCCTGAGACAAGTCCTGTATGACTCTACCCAGGGACCCATGACACTCAGAAAAATACAACAGTCCAGAAAATCACATAAATACTTATGTTGGCTGAAAATCACCTGGTGATAGTGCTATAGCGTTAAGTAGATTTCTAAATATTCATTTCCACTTCACTAACTCCACAGTAACGTAATAGTTTATCTAAAATACATATTTGTGATGATTTAACTGCTTTTTTGTTTGGCTCTTTTTTTTTTAATAAAAAGGGACAATTTTTAGGGTCACTGTGATGGAGGGATTCAGGGATGTTTCATCAAAATACTGTCACATTTTGACTAATATACAGATATTAGGGGTTGGTGCTTTTATTTAAACATACCAACTTTTTTAAAGGTCTCGTTTGGCAATCAACAGTGAAATCTAATCAAAAAATGTTTTTTAAAAGTAGTTTGAATATTGGTAACAGAAAAAAAAATCTTCATTATAATATTAAATTGTTTATATATGATTTTTTTCATGAAAAGTACCACAGATTCAGTACACAACATCTTCATAACTGGAAAGGAGCACTGAGAATTTTAATTTTTTTTTACACCTGTGTATCACATCTTAAAGGAAAAAAAGAGACAATCCTAAAAAACTTTTACCAGCTCCATTAACCACACACAACTCCAGGCACGTAAAATATTTCACAAGTTTCATCTGTACATAATATTTTCTTAAATAGAAGTTTACTTTAGCAACCGTTTTGAATTTCCTGTTGGGATGTTCCAAACTTTTAATGAAAAAAAATGTCTGTTTTAAAATACTGCGAGCAACTTGAAACTCATTACCATATTTTCTTCTGTGATTAATAACTCATAGGCTCTCAGATATTAAAGAGTCAGCAACTGTATCAGAAAAAAGCACAACAGTCGTTACATGTGGACACATTGGAAAAGTAAACCATTTCACTGACATGACACCATTGGTCCTTCACAGTTTATCAGGATGGTGCTACCTCTGACATAACATCACTTATTCTTGTTTTTTAACAAGAATTCAAATTGTTTGGAGTCAATCTTTAATAGATTGATTTAAAAAGATGGATTAAAGTTCATAAAACACTACAGGTGGTTTCGCTGACTGTGCCCCACTGCTGCCCACTGCTGCCCCACTGCTGCCCCACTGCTGCCCCACTGCTGCTCTACTGCTGCTCTACTGCTGCCCTACTGCTGCCCCACTGCTGCTCTACTGCTGCTCCACACAGTCTGTCCAGATCTTCCAGGGATGTTAGCATCCACATGTTCAGTGGGAAGGCAGACTGACTCTCACCTGGGACTCTGCATCCGCCTGCATGCGCGCTCACACAATGATGCTGATGAGGCAAAGCTCCGCCGCGTCACAGCCACGCCGCCGGTGGCCGGCGGGGCGCGTCAGCGCAGGCTGATCATTCCTTCATTTAGCTCCTTCTCTTGAGGCTGGACAGTCCCCGTCTGTGGAGACATGCGGGGAGCAGCGGCAGCGAGGCAGCCGTGGGCAGCCGCGCTGCTGCTGCTCGTGGCTGTGATGTGCTGCGCTCTGAGGTGAGCGCGCAGAGTCGACATCTGGGTTTGAGTTTCACTCATTTACTGCTTGTTGCTCTGTCTTTCAGCGTCAAAGAGCCGGGGAACATGTCTTTCGTCAAAGAAACTGTGGACAAACTCTTGAAAGGTTATGACATCCGTCTGCGGCCAGACTTTGGAGGTATGACTCACGTTTTTCTAAAGGGGTTCAAACTATTTCTATGACTGATTCCTCCATATTTCTGCTGCATGTCATTTCCTTCCAGGTCCACCAGTTGCTGTTGGCATGAGTATAGATGTGGCGAGCATAGATATGGTGTCAGAAGTTAACATGGTAAGTTCAGTCTAAGGTTTCCATAAAAAAAAACAAATACTTCTCTGTCATCTAAACGTGGAAGACTGTGCTTTTCAAAAGCAGATGAAAGAAAAAAATGTCCCATTTGTCTTTTTGGGAAGTTTTTCCCTTTTTGGTGAGATGAGGTTGTGTCTTCAGCTGTTATGGTCTCTCTTTTAGAGCAAAAAACATGAAAAAAAAATGTTTATGGAGCATTCAGACTGTTATCCGTTTGCCACGTATCAGTAATCTGAAGTGCTGATAGAGTTTGATGTCCAATCACATGGTCTGAGAGAAAATAGTCCCTGACATGCTGTCCTGAGTGATGGAATCCACCCGAGGAGCGTTGTGATGCTTCTCTGCAGAGTGCAGAAACCGAGAGGCTGCCACACATTTTTAACTAACAACATGAACTTTTACAGTTTTGAAGTTGATAAACATAATTTTAGCCTCACAGTTTGTGAATAAAAAAAATCGTAACTTATTTTTGCTTCTATCTCTAGTATGTACTTAAGTGAATGTCTCCAATGCTGCTCAGAACAAGAGATGCAGAGTCAAGTCACTTTGACACGTTCAGGCTCCAGTGACAAACGGAATTATTTGAGAGTGAGGAAAATGCAAGAAGACTTTCAGAGTCATGTGGATTAAAACAGTCGGAACAGGTGACTTTATTCAAACTGAAGCTTCTGCTGTGATAACAGAGCATACTCCAAATATTGGTTTAATATAATTGATAATCAAAAAATTGCATTAGACTTACAGAGATCTGTAGTGAACTCTCCTGTTGACAGTATTAGGGATCATTTGTGGTGACACTTCACAATGTGTTTTTAACTATCATCAGATCTCTTGGTGCTCTGCAACTCACCAGAAAGATATTTCCAACGTAAAATCTTATTCTTTGTTTTTTTCTGGATCAAAATGCCACTTTGGGGTTCTTTATAGTGAGGAATGAACAGTGAAATATATTTAAAAGCTCAAAAAGTAGAATTTTCATGGCAGATCCCCTTTAATAATAACATTTTTTAGGTGCTTTTAAAAAAATATTTATATTAAAAGACATCACAACTTTTGTCTGTCACGTGAAGCACGACATGAACAAAGTATGAAAGGATTTGTGATCATTTTTGTTTTATCTATAATTGTTCATTTGTATTGAATCCTTTCTGTTAGTAGGAAAAAAGATGTAAGGAGCAAAAAGAAAACACATTTGGCCTTAAAATACCTTTTAATTTATTGAATAAAAAAAAAAAAAGAAAAGATTGAAATCTTGACTTCAAGCTGTGAATTGAATCAAATCGTGGCTTGACTATCATGTACGTCCCTAGTAGGGATTCAGATTTGTCCTTTTTCTGAAAATTCCTCTCAAATGTTCCAGTTCATCTCTCACTGAGACTGTGCTGTCCCTGTTTTCAAGCTTAGCATCTTGTTCAGTTTATTTTAACAACTTTTCAATCAGAAACCACTTATTAGACTCGGACTGCATAAAGTTTAGCATAAAATATCCCACATTCATGAGGATTGGTTGACGTTTTAATCTTATCGACACATCTAACAGTGATCAAAATCATTTCAAAAGAAGATTTGATTAAAGAATTACTAAGACTGACAACGTCAAGCAAAGCGTTCCCTCTTTTATTGCATTTAACAACCCAAATCCAAAATAATAATAACAAGTTATTCATGTTTAAACAGAAATTCATTTTTAATCTTATCTTTATTCTTTTTAATTTGATGCATTTTGCAGTGAAAACACATTTGGAAGTGGTCTGATTTTGCTGAAAAAGAATTTCCAACTGTTATGAAAAAGAGCTTGTTATATTTAATTGATTTAACCTGTTTGTATTTGCATGAACTGGAAGATTCTGCCCATTTTCTTATGGATGTTCAAACCTGATCTCTGAAGCAGGTACAAAGAGCCTTTTTCAGTAAATATAGACGACTCCAATATGTCTGTTCTACTGCAGATCAGCACTTCAAAACATTACTTTATTGGGCTGAAACTTAAACTTTAGTTCGCACTTTATAGATTATAATAATAAAAAAAATAATAATCTGCTCTGAAAACCCCAACATAAGATCTGTTGGATAGGCTAAAAGTCAGTTGTAGTTTGAACTTGACAGTCTGTGTCTGCACCCTCCCGGTGATGGTATCAGACTGTCTGGGTTCATGGCTCCCAGCATACAGATGGGACACAGGAAATACATCTCTTCTTCAGGGCTGACTGATCATATAGATCCAGAAATTCTCCCCTAACTCTGCTTAAGTGTGTTTTTGAAGTGATCTAAGACGATTGAGAGGACGGTGTCTGCGCCAGCTTTGATTGAAGGCATCGATGATTTGGCAGGCAGATAATATTGCCAAAAAAATAACTGATCCTTAAATTAATCAAAATGCCTATTTTCAGTGTTATGATGCATTGGTTTAAAATTTTATTCAACCCCTTCATGAGAGACGTCACTAATTCAAATTGTAACATTTACTTTAGCTGTCCTCTTGATTTAGTCTCACCTTCAACAGAAAATACAACCAAGAATATTTTTTGTATTTTTTTAGGATGTCTCAGGTAAATCAGAACTGAATCAGAATTGTAATACGTGATAAGGTGCTTGCTTGGGTCTGTGCCTCAAGGATTTCAAGCGGAAAACCCAAAGACAGTAGAGGGTTAGGAGCAGTTTAAGGATTTATTCCGACTGGATATATATGGTTGACTTGAAGTGAAGTGAGTTTGTTTCTCCCGATAATCTGTAACAAAATTTCAGTTTGAATACACCCAAGTGGATTCTGGGACCAGGAACTGCTCTCTGACTGCCTTTTGAGGTGGTCTTGGTTTGTTTCCAGAGCTCCAGTTTACTCAGAGTTTCTTCAGTCTGAATAGGCTCCATGCTCGGAGTGGAAAAATTGATCAAAACAGCTACCATAGACGGGCATCACGGGATTTAAATATAGTTGGAAACAACTTTAATGTCATACACATTGCTTCTCACACTGTTTTCCTGACAATCTGTCATAAACTCTAACAAAAAGAGTTGTATTGGATATTAAGACGTTTAAAATTGGTCAGCTAAATATAGAGTTTAAATAAGTGAGCTCTCCGGACAAGTTACAAAGCTTAGGACTTCATTATTCTTTCTCTCATTCCTTGTCCTGCCCTCATAATTCCTGGCCAATGACTGAAGAGATCTTCAGATCTTTAATGTTGAGTTTTTTATGTAAATCTTGTGGTGGAGCAAAAAATCTCAATCTAAAGAGAAGATTTAATAGAAATCTCCAGCAGAATCAGACATTTGGAGCCCAGTTGCAACAAGGTTCATCTTATTGGCTTTTCTGTCTCATGTTTGTGGAGATGATCTTGCAGTTGAGTTTTTTTTTTTCAAATGTGAGACCACTTGGTGCTTTTTTTACTCACAGTTGTGTCTTTCTCCTTGAGGCGTGCCATGGATCCATCGCTGGCTCGAAGGTTCCAAATTAATCTGAGTTTTCTGCATGTGGGAATCATGGTTTCCCCATGATTCTTGGGATATAATTATCTCTGGAGTGAAAATCCTTCACCTTTTTGGGTTTTCTGTAGTCGACTTTCACTTCATTTATCCACAAAAGAGTTCTAATGCAAAATGATGACAGAAATTATGGTGTAAAAATTGAATGTAAATAAATAATACTAGAGTGGGATCATTCAGCAACTCATAGAAACTGGAACTAGATAAACTGAAAATATGGTTGGATTCAATTAAGCTTTCATTAAATTTAAATATTTAATTAATCTTGCAAACAGCATTAGCATTATTGCAAATGACTGAGGATATTGTAACAGAATTAGACCAACAAAAATTATACAATTGGTGTTTTCAATGATCCGGCCCCCGGGCCTTGACTTTGACACATGTAGTCTAGGACGGGGGGGTGAGAATTCATAAGGCTTTAGTACTTCTCACTTCCTTCTGGATGTTTTATTTTGTATTTCCTCCTATCTTTCCTTTAAAAGTATATGTCCAAATAAAATGTTATCACCAAGATCATATATAAATTAACTCACTGAATTCTCCTCCACAGAATATTACAATAATTCTGTTACGGAACTTTTTAATAACTTTCAGGTGTTCATATTCATATTTCTGTTTGTTTTTGTCCACAACATGTGAACATTTACCAGAATCTTTCTTTTATTTCAAATTTGTTTTTAAAAAAAATGCTTTGTTGAATTTTTCTTTAATGTAATCATTTCTTTCTGTGCTTCCTCGCATGGTGTTGTTACACAAGTCCCGTCAGGAAACAAAAATGCTGTATTTGTAGAACTCCCTCAGATGTTCCCTGTGGTGCTCACGAGCTCCTATAAAGCACCGAAGGCAGCAAAGCAGATCCTCCATGAGGCATTGTTACATATAGTTTCAGTATGAGTCAGCTGAAAGGCAAATCCATCTTCTGCTAAAAACTCCCATCCTTTCTGACACATTAACATTTACCATGTCTCGCCTGAAGGAAACGTTAGCCTTAAAAAACTCCATCTGCAGATGTTCTCGCAGATTTATAGCCATCCATGCAGCAGAGAGCTGCAGGCTCCATGTAAGAAGAACTCGAGCAGAAATACTGATGATGATATAGTTTCATATTGTATTGGAAAATAAATATGCTGCGCATGGTGTTGCACAACAGCAAAAATGCTCCTGTTTCTAACATCACGGGGTGAAAAAGTAACTTCTGGGTCTATCGTTGGTCTGATCCGCTGTTTGTTTTTCCTCCATCAAAAACTGCAGGATGAATGAGTTCAGATAACATGATAGGAAGTTTCTAATGTGGCTTTAGGGTTTGAACATGTTTACTCTATTTGAAAACTATTGGTGTGATTCAATTATTTTGGATTCATTCCAGTTCATCCGCATCGACCTTGCTTCGTGCACAGTCATGTTGGAAGATTACTTTTGAAAATATAGTGCATTTTCATTCAAATTTGTGGAATTTGAATGACTAAACTTTAAAATTACAAAAAAGAAACTTTAGAGAGCTCTAAAACATTACCGCAAACTTCTTATTAATACCATCATACATGTTACCTTATTTCACAGATCATCACAACAGCAAGAGAGCAGAATCATTTAACTTTTTGAAGACTGGGATGCAGCAGAATTTATATATTCGCTGTGACTGGTCAAAAACAAGCTGTGATGGGTGAAATGATGCTTTGTTGAACTTCTCATGATGAAGAGCATACATGAGATAAGAGTTTATTGCTATTTATGAATGTTCAAAACAAGTTAAGAGCAAGTGTGTTGGAAGAAGAAAACAATGACGTGAAGAAGGAAAATTAAGAAAAAATAACAAAAAAGAGAAAAAATCAACTTAAATAGGTAATAAATGATAAATTGCAGAGCGATTGGCATGATATGATCATAACCACGCATTTGTGTTCCAAATCCTCCTTATTGCATAATATTTTTGTTATCTGACAGATTGCAAGTCTTATGATTGAACTGAACCATTTTTCTCAGCGACAGCAGCAGAGCGAGTTCATTATGGGCATAAAGTGGTCTATTTGTTTGTATATTTGTTTATATATCAGCCTTTACATGTCTTTTTGTGAAAAACGATTTAAAGAAGCAAGATTAAAATATGAATAATTTATTTAAAATTGGTGTCGTCCGTGAGTGACCTTGGTGTGAGCAGCATCATGTTCTTTGAGGTGTCTATTAGTAGAAATAATGGAATTGTCCAACGTGGTCGGAACTGTGCGACGTCATTTCATTTCTGATAACGGAAACCTCATTGGGAATTATTCCTCACACAATAAAAAATAGTCATTGAATTAAATTAGATTAACATGGTTTTAAAAATGAAAGCGCTAACTTTGTGTGTAATTATTTCATCACAATTAACTTGACGATTTGACACCTCAGTTAAAACATGTTTGATCTGAGGACCCTTATTGAAACTGGATTTGAGGTTTTTCAGAGGAAACAACCTTTAAATAAATTACTTTAAATTAAATTACTGGTACTCTGAAACCCAAATATTGTTTGTAAGAAAGTGTTTTTTGTGTTTTTCTTCCAGCGATTTAAAACACTTTTCTATATGATCACAAAGTATTAGATGGTCATCACAGCTTTTTTTGCTCGTTCACTTTTGTGACCATCTTTGGTTCTCACTTAAATGTCTCAGTTAGGGTTCATTTTATACAAGTTTGAGTTAGTTTACTTACTAATTTGAGTTTCCACCCATGTGTCTTTGATCTCCTGCATTTGGGTTTTACAGCATCCAATATTTCATGACATTATGTGATGGGAAAATCTGAGATTTTTGTTATTTGAATTCTCTTTACATCAATTTTTACTATTATTATGTGGTTGAATGTTGATTTCACTGTATATAAAACTTTTGTGTTTTTTGCTTAGTTATCAGAAAGCTTCCTTCTTATTCTTTCCCTTGCACGAAAATAATCCCTATACGTGCTTTAACCACATTTCCCAGCCAGTAGAAATTCTTTACTTTATTTTTTAGAAACGTGGTTAAAAGCTGAGAAATTAAAGCTGCAAGGATGTAGGAGCAAAATCTAATAAACCACTCTGCTATATTTTTTGATCCACATGGGAATACTTAGGTCTCGGTCTTGCACGGTGCAGAAAAGCTGCTTCTATTCCTGTATTCCCAGCAGATGTCTTGGTGCTAAGTTGGCGTAAACGACGTTTGACTGCAGCACAGGAACCTTTTGTGAATTAGACTACAAAACCTCTGAGCCAAAGATGTTACCACACTCTCATCCTCCCACTGGACCTCATTTACACTCCGGTCTTCAGGAAAAAACCTGCACAGGTATTTTCAGGATCACAGCGTTTTTGAGTCTTCCACCAAACTTTAACTGTAAAAAGAAAAAAAAGGAACAAAAGTAAAGTGGGAGATTACTGTCCAGTGAGCAATTTCCCTGACCCTTCCATTGTGGAACAGCTGGGTATTAATCTGGCGTTACAACTTTACAAGATTCCTCACTCGTGTAAAATAAAAAGCAGTGCCTTTCTGCTTCATGCTTCATAATTTCTGCTTTATTTACCAGCTGTGCAGCTTTGTCAGAACCAGTCGTTTTCATGGGGTTGCAGCTCAACAAACTCCAAACATGCCTCTAATCTGATGAGGTCTACTGTTATCCTTCCTGCTGCAGCTTCATTTGCATATTCAGCTACCATTGTTGGTTTATTTGTGTTATCATTTCCATTAATGCATGAATATGCGTTTATTCTTCCTGCAAAGTCTATGGAGAGTAAAACACAGAGCTTTGTCCGTCCACGTTAACTGTAAATTCTATACATTAGTGAGTGTGAGTGAAGTCATTCCTGCTGTTTCAAGGGTGAATTCTTTCAAGTGAGGCTGTCTTTTTGTAGTGACTGATTACTTTTTTACTGCACTGATTGAAGTCGTCTTTGGCCCATTTTACTCAGTATTGTTGTTAAGAATGACTTTTTTTCTGTCTACTAAAAATTACTCAAAATGTTCTTAAGAAAAAGCCAAGGACCAGGTCTCATCGATCACAGTTGTTTATTACACTTTTGCAAAAGGGAAAAATCTCACAGACAGAACCGAACCGAACCGAGTCACGTCAGTGAGAGTTCTCAGCAAACTCCTCCCAGGCCAACGCCTTTATACTTTTCCTGGGACAGGAAGGACTTCCTGTGTCAGAGGTGGGACTTCCTGTGTCCGAGATCACAAATCCTCAGCCCATGTGGGCCAGCACAAAGACATTCCAGCAGCTTCAGTCTTTAGGGGGAGGGGTTGCTTCAAGACACACACAGATCCACACAATTCTGCAATTAATATTCTTAACAGTTCGGCCCTGTTGTGGGTCTTGAAGCACACGAGCTCACAACAGCAATCCTGAAAACATCAGTCTCAAGTCTCCTGCATGAACAGTTTTAACCTAAAACATCATTAACAGATTTTTCTGTTCCAAGCCCGTGGAGGGGGCGAAAACCCAGTGGGGAAAATTCCCCCTCGTCCCACTTAGGTGCGAACACTTCAAAAGCCACGGGTAGCTAAGAAAAGCAGGGACTATAAAAATGTACTTCAAAAACATACTTAAAAAATACATTTATCATCGTCATCATCAGAATCATCATCGTCATCAGCCTGCAAAAGATGTACCATAACTTGACTGTAAGTGAAATCAAAATAGAAGGAATAAGGGTCTTGTACGCCCCAACATATTTAACCAACCGTCCCACATGGATGTATCAACACCTGAATGTGCCTTCATTTTATTGCTCAGATTACGCAGTCCTCCTACTGCACGAGTCAGGCTTCCATCGGTGGCGGTTGCCACTAATTGTTCTTGACAGCTTCGAACCCAGGTTGGGTCCAGTCTGAGGCTTTGGTGAATCTGTCCTGTGTGTTTCCCCTGTCGCTGAGGGACAACCCATAGAATCTTGAGTTGGTTCTGGTAATTGTCACAGAAATCGTCATTGCTCTGGGTTTTGTGACCTGCTGTAAGGACTAGAGCTGGGGTAGGAGATCAGTTGGCTTCTTCGGCACCCAAAGTTTTGGTACCGGGCGTCTTCCACTCCTACCATCCTTCAGAGGTACCAGCTTCTTGCAATGGCTCTGGTGGATCCAAGTGGCTCTCTCAGCAATCTTCACAGCAGTGGAGGTGGTCAGCTGGACAGTGAAAGGATCTCCCACAGCGGGGTGCAGCCCAGGTTTTCTTTTGATCACCTTGATCAGGATCTGGTCACCTGGCTGCAACAGCTCCACCTGTGGGAACAAGGAACATCTGGCAGATTATTTGTTCTCGACACTTCTTCACTTTGCAACAATTCTCTCATCCATTCTGCTGTTTCTGTGGTTAGTTGGTTGATCAACAATGTGTATGTGCAGGTGTTTTTGTTTGCATGCGTGGATGAAGATCTGAGTGAGTGTGTGGGAGTTGTCTCTTGACTGCAGGCACAAAAATGTGAACACCAGGTGAGAAATAACAAGACACAAAGAGGACTTAGAAGTTCTGTTAGTCTAAGTCACACAAAGGACTAAAGCTTTAAAGGAACATTCAAGTTAAACCTTAAGAGAAAATTAAAAGAGAAAGAGAAAATTAAAAAACTTTGAAATTCTTGACCTGAGCAGCTACATTAACAGTTAAAAATCTTTTCAATGTGGAAATGTCTCTTCAAAATGTCCAAAATGTCCATCATCCCCTGTAGAGACATGGTAAGACCCATGGCTCATCACTGCTGCCATTTTGAAAAAGTTTTTTCTTTATCAGGGGAGTTACTTTGCATATCAATGAAGACATTAGTAGACAGGGCATTGTCCACCTTGAGGGTAAGGCTGGTCGTGCTGGTTCTGGTGACTCTGTTGTGGTAGGTTACTGTAGTCGTAGTTTCGCCATTGGTTGAAACCACCTTGGAATTGCTGATGTGGGCCCTGCTGATGTGGGCCCCTGTTATAAGGGCACTCTCTGAACAAATGTCCAGGCTGGTTACAGGTGTAACAGTTCCTTTGTCCGGTATTTGGCCGGGACCTCTGGTGATTTCCTCTTCCGCTGAGTTTCCCTCTATATTTGTTGTTATTGTGCCAACGTCCACGAGGGGGCCCATGTTGGTGGTAGTAGATGGCGTTCTCCTCTTCTTCCAAATCATCGATGAGCGAACCAGCTTCCGTAGCAGTCAGGAAGACGGCCGTAAAGTTTACTCGGCTTGCCACAGTGTCAGCAAGGCGGTCATGAGGGTAAGGGGGAGGTGCCATGCTGTCGTCTTCCTCTTGAGGAATGTTGGCTGTAGCACCAACAACAGCCTGTGCGTGGTGCTGTGGAAGTGGTGGAATAGGGGCTGCAGCACCACCATCAGCCTGTGGATGAAGCTGTTGGGGTAGTTGGTTCACAATCTGTGGGCGGATCACAGCAGCTGCACTCCGCCTCATCTTATCTCTGTCCTCTTTCCTCTTCACCGCTTGAGTCAGCCATGCAAGAACAGCTTGCAGTTCTGGGTCACCCTTCTTTTCTCTCTTTTTGTCCTTTTTAATGTCCACCAGAATCTTATCACGCAGGGTTGTGCAGGCTGGGACGGAGAGGTTGCCTTTGAAATAATAGGGCTTCTTGTTCCATTTCGCAATATACTTTGCACTTCCAGGGACTCTCTGATCCATAAATGTAGAATCCCCTTTTAATTCTAATTTACTCTGATTTTTACCCATGTTGAGTTACTTTTATCCACTATTTTATGAAAATATTTATTCTATGAAACTGAAAATATTTGTCTATGCGACGTACGTCCCTAGTTTTTTTATGTATTTACGTATTTATTTATTTATATATATTTGTTTCTTTTATTCAGTTAATTATTCCTTCAAATCTCTATGCTATTTCGATTTAAATGCTTAAAAGCCTTAAGGGGACAAAATTAAAAAAAAGGATCTTATAAAAATTGAAATGGAATATTTAAGTGAAAACGTAAGGGGAAATAAAAGTATGATAAAATGAATTTCAGAGGAATATTCAAGAGAGAATGTAAAAATAAGATTTTTTATTTTATGTATTTAATTAAAAAATTTAAAGAAAAGGGTTTTAATTTTATGCATTTATATTCATGTAGCCTTAATTGAAAAATATTCAAATGGAAAATTTAAAAGGAGATAAAAAGAGAATAAAATGTAATTAAAGGAAATACGGAATAATAAAGTGAAATTACAGGAACAATAAAATGATATTAAAGGACCAAGAAACTGAAATTAAGTGGAAATAAAATAATAATAAAATGAATTAAGGGAATGAATTAAAAGAAAATAAGGGAATAATAAGATGAAATTAAAAGCAATATTTAAGAGAAAAACGTTAATAAAAAGAGTTTTATTTATTTATATATATACTTATTTAGTTATCTTATTTTATTTATTTGTTTATTTATCTTTAATTAAAAGGGAGAATTAAATGCTAGGAATAACAGTTCAGGACATACACATAGACATTAAAAGACGCACACACACACACTGAGACAAGTTCCATGCACATACAGCCACACCCTTAGACAAAGACAATGTTGCATGCACTCACACTATTTATGGCCAAACACATTCAATTTTTCGTACGAAATTATTTTACTTTATTTACCCAATATCCAGTTTTCTTCTATGCAATTTTATGAGCTCAGTTATCCACAAACCTTAAATTTCACAGCTAAAAACAATAAGTCTCCACCGTCAAAGCCCCCTTCATGCCCCCCTTTCAGAACGTCCCTGCAAGCAACCTTCCTCCTGTCCTGCGGCCACTACAATTAGCTTAGCTAGCTCAACCACGTGAATTCCTTTGTCTAGTAGCTTAGCTTAGCTGAACCACATGGTCTTTTGTCTGTTAGCTAGCGTTTTTCCACGTGTCTATTCAGTTAGCTTAGCAGCTCCACGAGGCCTTCTGTTAGCGTCTCCACGTGGATCCCTCTTTGTTCATGCCAGTTAGCTTAGCATCTGCACATGGCCTACTAGCGTAGCTCGGCCCAGTTCTTTGTTCGTTCTTCCACAGTCAGCTCCCCCCACGGTGTTTTTCCCTTTTTAAATGAAAATAAAACCTCTTTAACGAGCGCTTTACCATATTTCACTATTTCACTCTTAAATCACTTCTTATTTCCCGACAAAGACCTTTTTTTTCTCCACAAAACCTTTTATTCCGTCTAACCAACCTATTGTCGACAAACACGTACAACTTTTCATTGGTGCCTGCTGGCGATAGAGTTGATTTAAAATTACTTCTGCCATGAATGCTTTTTCCCACGCGCATTCCTGCGGACCTGATCGATTTCTAATCGACGATTACGTACAATGTACCTTAGCAACCGCTAAAAATATTACCATGTACATTGGCAACCGCTGAAAATATTACCAACCAAAATGCTCCTGTGCCGCGAGCGGAGAACGGACCCGGCGATTGTATTCGACAACCCCCCTAGGATTTAAACTTTTTTCTTATTCACGTTTACCTTATGCCTTTAAAACCTTTAATTAGACTGAATCAATGACTGACCTGGTCCGATGGCCCTCAGGAGACGTCACCGCCTCGGAGGGCTGCCGCAGGAGGATCCCTAGCGCCGGCCTCGGGCTCAAACGTCGTGTCCGAGGTCTTTGTTACGGATCCCGATACCGGTGTCCGCCCACGTGGAATTCGGCTCACCTCCCGCGCAGTCCTTCGTCGACGGATGTTGCCTCCCGGGTTTCGGCACCAACTGTTAAGAATGACTTTTTCTGTCTACTAAAAATTACTCAAAATGTTCTTAAGAAAAAGCCAAGGACCAGGTCTCATCGATCACAGTTGTTTATTACACTTTTGCAAAAGGGAAAAATCTCACAGACAGAACCGAACCGAACCGAGTCACGTCAGTGAGAGTTCTCAGCAAACTCCTCCCAGGCCAACGCCTTTATACTTTTCCTGGGACAGGAAGGACTTCCTGTGTCAGAGGTGGGACTTCCTGTGTCCGAGATCACAAATCCTCAGCCCATGTGGGCCAGCACAAAGACATTCCAGCAGCTTCAGTCTTTAGGGGGAGGGGTTGCTTCAAGACACACACAGATCCACACAATTCTGCCAATTAATATTCTTAACAATTGTAAATACATGCTAAAACATTGACCATCAGTATAGAAAGTTCATTATCTTCTCTCATAAATGCTTTTTTGTTCCCTTTATTTAAAGACCCACGCCAACAAAAAGTATGTTTTTGGTGTTTCTAGCATTTTTCTTGTAGAACTTTTCTGCAGATGTAGAACATATATGAAGAAAATTAGGGTTGAAATAGAAAAATTAAAGTTCAGTTTCTGAGTATTTCTTTATTCAGATATTTGTGAATCAGGCGCAGACGGATAAAACGCAATTGGAAAAAGGTCAATTGTGACATGGCAGCTCCAATCAGTGGGCCACACACTCTCTGCTCTGCTCCATTCTGATGCATCCACTTGTAGACAAATAGATCCATGAAAGTTTGTGGTTTCTAAAACTATGCTAGTATCTGTCTCAAAACTCTACAGCTATATAGCTCCAATATTTCTCACTGTTTTCACTAATTTTATGTTGGAGGTGTGAGGAGTTGTAAGCTAGCAGAGGAAACTGTGAACAAAGGAATGATGGGAAATGAAGGAAAACGTACAACAGTTCAGAGTTAAATTTCTGAGGAACTCTTGTAGCTCTGCAGTAACTATGTTGTAGTTTTTTTTTTTTTTAATTAGTATTTTAACTGACAACATTATACTTTAGGACTTTAAATATATTCTCATTGAAAATATTTGTTATCTAAAAAAAACAAATCACACAAAAATATAGTATTTTTACTTGACCAAAAATGACATGAGTGAAAAATATTAGCAAAAGTTAACATCTCTAGAAAGTCTAAAGACTTCCCTACAACTTTTTGTTGACTTTAACCTAAACAAATGGAGTTCCCACAGCCTCTCTTCAATTTCAAGTTGACTTGTCTTCCTTAGTTACAGGGAAAGCATACAGTAATTTTTAGTTCTCAGGTTGTTTTCAAACTGGTCACATTTGGTTCCCTTAAAGAAAGCCAGAGTTTGTTTTCCCTGATAATCTGGAATACATTTTGAGTCTTATTTTCATCCAAGAGGTTCCTGGTCCAGGACCAGACAAAACCAGGACGATCAGACAAAAACAAACTGAAATCCAAACTCTTAAGTACACTGAGGATAATCAACATGAATGAAGACAACTCGGGAGACTTAAGTGTGACAGGAGGAGCACGAAAATCTAGAAACAAAACAAACCTGAAACAAAGGAAGGAACGGAAAAACAACTTTTGTCAAATGACAAAGTTTAGTTTTTACAAATATGTTGAAAAGATCTTGACCTGGCCCTGAAATCATCAAGCACAATTTAAACAATTTTTTAGGATTCAAGCTAGAATTTAGAGCAAAAGTCTGACTGTTAAAATGTCTTATCTGTTGAGGAGTTAGCCGAGCATCAGTTTATTTATGTCTTGTGGAACATTTTTGACTTTCTTACATTTTTGCTTCAACATTCAGAGATTCAAAGATCTAATAATTGCTCTCTTTACATTTTATTCGTCTTTTATTATTTGCAAAACTTTAATTGACTTATTTTTTCTACCATACTTACAGGATTGTTTGTATTGCATTTATTAATCCGTCTGCTGCTCTATGCTGTTCAAACTATGAGATAAGTGTTTCCAAATGAGACATTCTAGTTCAATCTTTCTTAAGTTGCACTTATATGAAACTTAAAATCCTACTGGATCAAATAATCTGTAAAACACAGTCACAGCTCAGATACAAGACTACTATTACTAAGATAATATAATTTGGATACTATTTCTGTTTTTAAACAGTAAAAAAAAGTGAAAATCTTATCTTTACTTATTCTGATGAAGTGTGGAAGTAATCTAAATTTAAGTAATAAAATAACAGGGAAAAATAGTGCAATTAAGCTTTTTTTAATGTTTATTTAATTTTGTAAAAAGTTTTTTTCATATGTATTCTGATTATGAATCAACACATGTTTTAATCTGTCTATAGTTTGAGGCATGTAAGAAGAATACAGACTAACCTTACCTTTCTTTTTTTGTTTTTTTGGTGGACTGTGAAAATAATTACAAGGATAAACCCCTCAAACTTTCCGGAATGACGTTTCTTTAAGTTGAAAATGATGAGATCTGTCAGAAAGCGTTGAACAGTTGGAGCTTCTTGGGGGCGAAAAGAAAAAGGTAGAATCTGGACACTTAAGGGCCACCGTACAAATGCACACTATATCTAAGAAACCAGGGAAGGTTTTACCTACATTTGGGGATTTGTCTGATATTTGAGCAAAACTACAGCAATGTTTTCCCAAAAGAAAATGCCATTACTTTGCATATATTTTAATATGTTTTTTTTTTTTTTAATACAGAGACAAATAACAATTAAGGTGATTTTTTAATGCTATGACTGGTCTTACTCATTACATAAACTTCAAAACAATAAATATTATCATTAATGAAAATGTTTACTTGTTGGTTGACTGCACAGCTGCATAAATGTGACATGGTTTGATGCTTTTTAAGCACTTTGCATATAAACTGCCAACACTGCCCTCCAGTGTGGCTCCCACAGGCTGACAGCCACAGTTGGGGATTGGGTGAAGCCTGGAATAGATTCCCGTGTTGAGTGGAGCAGGTGGGCGTGCAGCGCAGTGTGAACAGTGGACTGATGTGGTGCAGCTTTGTTTCTGAGACGTTCTTGGCGTTGAAGGTGAGCTGCTTCTGTGGGATCTAAAGATCTCAGAGAGACTAAGATAGCTGTGGTCCATGCGCGGCGGGAGCGCGCTTCAGATGAGCTCCATCTCCGGAGTGGAAGAGCTGTTGCATAAAGCTGATTCATCCGCTCACACCTCTGCTGTATGTGGGCCGGCGTCTTCTGTTCGCAGAGGACGAGGAGAGAACGGGGAGGGGTGAAAGAATATCTCAAAAAAAGAAAAAGAACAGCTCCATCTGCACTAAGAGGTTCACAGTTTTTTTTTCTTCGAACACATTGCTTTTATATCAACCAACCAAAGTCTGGAAGATAATTGAAGGAATGAAAGGCCACTAGTCTTGTCAGAGTACACTTCTTCTTCTTCTGCATCAGAATTGACCTTACAGTTTGTGTTTTAATAGAAAGCAGCAAAAGCTTTTTGCATTTCATTCATTGTGTCATTTTTCTACATAATATGATATTTTCCTGTGGTGACATTTTCAGTTTGTTTTTCTTTCATCATTTCCCAGGGCTAGCTTATTTATTAAAAAAAAAAAAAAGTTTAGTCAGCAGAACAAGCCCAGATAGATTGTAAAGAGCTCCACTAAAGGACTGGAACGCTTTTCAGTTTGATGGATCAACTTGTAGAAGTAGTTGGAAAGTAAAAATAGAATAAATCATTGATGCCTATGGCGCTTTGTCTTACAATTAGGAAGAAAACACCCTCGCATGGAAAAGTTGTCAGTGTGGGTCTGATATGTGCAGTGACGCTTGTTGTTTGAGAAGTCCTGCCAGATTTTTTTCGAATTACACACACACCCACACCCACCCACACACACACATTTGTTTTCATGAAGTTTAAGGATCTATGACAAAACAGAACAAATGGGTGCGTGTCTTTCCAAAGGTTCAACAGGCCTGGGAATCAAATGGTCTTCAGCCCTTGCTTCCAGAAAATCATTCATCTATTCAGACTTTAGCTACAGCTGTAGTGTGTTCATACCTTACATATATGCTACACACACACACATACTGCTCCTGGCTGAATGCACCAATTATATGACTTGATTTCCTGCTGTTTTCCTTCATATTGAGCGCTTTAACTATACCAGCCTTCAGAAAGCTAACCAAGAAAGGAACGTTTCTTGATGCTGGACCTACATAACTCATGCTTCTTCCTCCACAGGACTACACACTAACCATGTACTTCCAACAATACTGGAGGGATAAGAGACTGGCCTATCTGGGGATCCCCCTCAACCTGACTCTGGACAACAGAGTGGCAGACCAGCTCTGGGTCCCAGACACCTACTTCCTCAATGACAAGAAGTCTTTTGTGCACGGTGTGACGGTCAAGAACCGAATGATCCGGCTTCACCCGGATGGCACGGTTCTCTATGGTCTCAGGTGAGAGATTTAAAGGATGATACACAATACTTTTTTTTTTTTTCTTTTTCGTGCAACAATAGTATAAAAATGAACATAAAAGCAGAATGGAATGATATTGAATTGGTTATAGAGTTTGTTAGGGTGCATTCAGAATGGACTGGTCTGCTTTAAATGAACCAGAGTTTGTTTTCCCTGATAATGTGGAACCCATTTTCCATCTGGTCCAGGACCGTGACCTGCCCTCAGACCATTCATTCTAGGTGGTTTTGGTTTGTTTTCAATCAGATTGAACATAAATCACTTGGAATAGGCATCATACTCAGAGTGGAACAACGGGACCAAAAAGGCCACCGAAGCCGGCCATTTTGAGATGTTAACACAGCAGGAATGAAGCAACCGATGAGCCGCGCACAAACGTGGAGCAACGCTGAGATACAGTAACTCGTTGAAATGTGGTCAGGTGAATGCTGACTCATTATAACAACTTTTAATGCTATTCACGCTGTTTTCCTGACGATATGTCATAAAAATGTATTAGTGTAGCACCTGACGTTTATACAGACGTTCAAAATTTGTCAGCAATATATAAAGTTTAAATAATGACAAGGATTGCTCAGCAAAGGACTTCCATTACTTTATTCCCTCTTAAAATTGCCTTTTCCTGTCTTCATAATTCCTGGCCAATGACTTAAGAGAACTTGAGTCACTTGGTTTTGTTTACAAGCTTTGATTCAGAGCAGAAATATCCGGTTAAAAGGGAGTCTGACAATAGATCAAAAACAAGGTTCAGAATTCAAATGAAGTGGACTCGGTCCAGACCAATGGACTTTTCCAGTCTGAAAACACATTTAAAAAGCTTATTCTACTGAAAAAATAAAAATGAGAACATAAATATGAATAAAAATAAAAAACACTTGGGGATGTTGAGTAATGTCCCGGTTTTTTGTTGGATTTTTTTTTACAATTACAACAACATTAAAAAATTAAATCAAAAATAATTAATAAGGGATCAAATACAAAAATATAGATTACACAGAGAATTAGTTTACTGTCAGCACACTGAACCAAACCTCTCTCAAGTCTATGTCCGTCTCTCTCTCAAGAGACGGACATAGAGTGGCCCAGAAGGATACGAATGTTTTTTCTTTATTTTTGTTCTCTTTATCTTAGGACGTCTCCAAGTATAGATCAGTTGTTAATGTGTTTGAATCCTGCTGCAAATGCAGGGTCTGATTTTCATTGGTTTATCAGAAGTGAAATGTGAGCTGCAGTGGTGTGTCTGCTGCTGGATGCAGGTCAAAACGTCAATTCACACAGAAGTCAGATAAAAATTCCACCTTTAAGCCCTATAAAAATACACTCTTTTAGTCTTATAAGAATGTATTCTACACATGTTCATATTTTCTATCTTCCCTGTGAGAAGAAATGATTAGTCTCACTTTTTTCATAAATCCATAATATAACTTAGATACAATACAGTGAAAGCTACACTTGAATAAAAAAAAAATCTCCTTTTTTTCCCAGCCGAGGCATTTTTCGCTGCTGTAACAGAACATGGATTATAACCTTAATATTATTATGTGTGGTGGCATTCATCAACTACATTACAGTCTTTAAATCGTTCACTTGTTTAGTCCATTAACAGAGCAGTAAGAATCAGATTTATTTCTACGGCTTGCAGCCTGTGCACCACTGCAGGCACCAAGCCGTTTCTTTCCATGAACTTTATCAGATCTGACTCTAATCCTGCTTCACACCTATAATATGTTAACTTTGTGTGAACCTGTTTTACCTGGAAACAGATCAGTGACGTGCTACAATATAGAGCATTTCTGATGATTAAATCAAGTTTAAAATAGCATTTCTGAGTATTTCTTTAGTCAAATTGTTGTGAAACATAAGCAGATGACAAAAGGCTTGTAACACTGATGCACTGGTGCTGTAATCTGAGGGCCACAAGCTCCCTGCTCTGCTCCATTCAAATGCATCTTGAAGACAATTAGATCCATGAACGTCTTCATTTTCTTTTTTTTGAGCTGGAATCCGTATCAAAACTGTACAGCTGGATATCGCTCAGTATTTCTGTTGTGCTAAGTTAGATGGGGGTTTGAGGCCGTAAGCTAGCAGGATACAGAAGGATGATGGGAAGTGAGGGCAGGCTAACTACACCAACAATCCAGCCCACATCTTAGGGGTGAATTTCTGATAAACTCCTGCCGCTCTGCAGAAACGATATCCTGTAAACTGACAGTTTTTTTGTATTTTGCAAAAAACATCATACTGGTGAGAAAAAGACCATCGGGAACCCTTTTAAAATTGGTCAAAAGATGTTTGGAGTTTGTTTTAAACGATTTTTTTGCTAATTTGATTCATAGACTCCTTAGCTAACAATACAGGTTCAATTATTACACTGTTTTCAAGCAAAATGCACAGAAGAGATTCAGACTGATGCATTTGGTTTTTGGGTATTACAACATAAAAGACGCATTTAAGTTTTTCCCAAATACATTATATAAAAAAGAATAAAAACTTTCATTATTAATGTGACACATTCCTTGGACTTTATGTTCTGGCCTACAAATCCCATCTTTACAGTATAGATGCATAACTTCTTGAGTTCACAAAATAGATTTGGATCTTTATCAGTTAGACCTTTCTTTACTATTGTTTATGTCCTGATTTAGAATCACAACAACTGCCGCCTGCATGATGGATCTGAGGCGGTACCCGCTGGATGAGCAGAACTGCACTCTGGAAATCGAAAGCTGTAAGTTCCACATCTTATGTTCTGCACAGCAATACAGCACACAGCCTTATTCACAGATTCCCCAAAATAGGAATGAAGCTGTGCCACGCCTCGTCTCGAAACTGTACAGGTTACTGCATAGATTAGAATTTTTCAATTTGTCATATCTCAGAAAAAATGACTCCATGCACGCCTCCACGCCTAAAATGACTTCATCCACACATTTTAAGCAGAAGGAGATTTCCCCCGTTAACCACGTCAGGGATTACACTTGCATCATCAGTCATTATGACATCTTTGACCCTCTGTGCTGCCACAAAACTATTGACAGTTCTGGAATCTCAGCATGTGTCAAAAGTCACCCTCAAACATTCACAAATAGCTTTTTTGTAAATCTGCTGTTAATTGGTTTTTGCAATGTTAGCCCAAAAAAAAAATGCATTTTTCTGCAAATCTCTATTTGTGACGCCCTCTTCTTGTTTCCTCATAGATGGTTACACCACAGATGACATTGAGTTCTACTGGAAAGGAGGAGACACTGCTGTGACCGGCGTGACTCGTATTGAGCTCCCTCAGTTCTCCATAGTCGACTACAAGCTGGTCTCCAGGAACGTGGTCTTTTCCACCGGTATGCTATGCGACGTTCACACCTGCCATGTGACACGGATTCTTCAATGCGAAAAACTAATGCTTGAATGCCCATGATGTTCGCATTAACACCACCCACAGATGGGAGTAGTTTGCTACTCCCATTTTCTTCAGGTTTTTTTCTTTCACAGCCTTAATCCGACATAAGAAATGAAAGGCTCGGTGTCATGAATTATAGCCAGGCACAAATAAACAAATCAACACCTGCTCATTTTGTATGTAGAGCCCAAAAGCGGTCATAGAAACTTGTGTAGTGACGTGTAAAGGCGAGAGTCTTGAACGCGGAAGCCCAAAAAGCACATTTACATGCGTTGAAATAGACTTTTCATTAAAGTGGTTGCTTGAATGCATGTTGCCACGGGCGATGTGACTGTAGTTATACAGTAAAGAGGTGGAAATATTTTCCCAAATAAGGAAACTACTTATTTTTTGTTCAAATCTAAAAACTATGTAGTGACAGATCACAAAATGTAATCTTTTTTTTTTTTAAATAAATGAATACATCCATCATTTGGTGATTTAATTTTTTAGTACCTGTGGATTGATTTTCTTTTAATGATAGATCTAGTATGTTAAAGACAAGTAATGGCATTCCTGTTGGTTTTTAATGTAAGACATTACATTTTTACTAAGAGGACGACATTTGTCCAATTAAACCACGGGTTAGGTGAAAGTAATTTTACATGAAAAGCAAAACTGTTTTCTTATTTTTCAAATTCATCCTTATTTTGTGTTCGGGTCAAAATGGACCCATTGTCACACTTGACCCAAATACAAAATAAAGGTAAGGAGACTAGGGGTCGTCAAAGAATATGACCTTTCAAAAATCCTGATTTTGTGTTGAAAAGTGTTAAACAATCTGTAGGACACCTCCATATTTCTGATATATTGGAAGAATTTACTTCCATCAGCATTGGAGAGGCAGATATATGTGTTTTTTCAAGCTCTCGATGAGTGGAGACAATACATCCATATAATTTATTTATGTGACGGGGTGTAGAAAGTGGGAAATACATGAGAAAACAGCTATTTCTGCTCACAGCTGAATTCATTCCAGATAGCATCATGTTTAATGTCATGCAGAAATTGTTATTAAAGCTAATTATGACCTGATTCTCACGTTAAAGGAAGCCAGAGCATCGAGTTTTATCAGTTGAGGTTCAAGAAAGTCCAAGTATTTTGATGGTTTTGTTTCTGTCAAATCCTTCTCCACCTCTCCCTGCAGGTGCCTACCCTCGACTGTCTCTGAGCTTCAAGCTGAGGCGAAACATCGGATACTTCATCCTGCAGACGTACATGCCCTCCATCCTCATCACCATCCTATCATGGGTGTCATTCTGGATAAATTATGACGCCTCAGCTGCCAGAGTTGCATTAGGTAGGATGTGATCCATGCAGTGAAATACGGCACTAAAAAGTCAGCAGGTTTAAGAGAAGAAATGTATGCATGAATGTATCACATAGTATACAAAAATATAATAATTTCAGCATCTTTTCTCATTTAGAATGTAATGTAAAAAAATGTTTTACTTTTTAATTTGTATTTTGTATTTATAGATGCGTTTTCTTGGCCTGGAATGGATAAAATGATGGTAGACAGTGAGGGAGGGAGAGAGGGAGCTTTGAACATTTAGCTGCAGAGGACAAAAAATTCTGAGTGATTTAGTTTTAGGGTGATTTCTTTTAGCTGTTGGCCTCACTCTTTCTGGAAATCTTGCGCAATTTATGAAACTTTTTAGTGAAATCAGCAACCCCCCCAAAAAAATGACTTAAACATGGCAGGTCAGGGGTCTAATGCCAAACTACAAATGAGTGTAGACTTTGCTGCTACTAAAACTACTGTACAAAGTCAGGAAATTCAACAGCATGAGGTCAAACTTGACACTTTATTTTTTTTTTAACTTAGGAAGCACAGCTGAGTATTAGACCCTGAAACCTGGAAGCCTTTGCTCATGAGTCTGGCTCCTGTGGCTGCTGTCACATCAGTGGGAGGTTATTTATGTTTCTCTTTGGGCTACGGGGTTATAAAACTTTATTAAAAAAGCAAATGCATTCTCTGCACCACACTTTAACACACTCATTATGCACACAACTATGCTTCCTCACTGCTTTGTTTGTTACAAATACTGTTGCAACACATGCAAACTTATTGCTGTTTTATGCAGATTCCTGACAGTAAAAAAAAATAAAGAAAGAAAGAAAGGAACAGCTTTTATCAAATCAAGTCTTATGCTAAGTTTTGTTCGAGAAGCTGTCCTTTTGAGACGTACTACAAAGAAACAGAAGCTCAAGACAGAAAACAAACTGCATCCACTGCAGCCTGGAATGAATGTGATTTCATAATAATAAAACAGTGTTAAGTTTCACAGAAATAAACATTTTAAAATAGGACTTGGTGATATATAGAGATATTTCATTTGGCAATACTTGTATCGATTTAAAATGGTGACAAAACAATATTTCATTTATTATTTGTGAGCATCCTTCAGTATCTTACTTTTGTTTTCCACCTAAACCCCCAAACAGCTCGTTGGTAGCTCAGCCCATTTTGAGCAGCGCTACACCGCGCCAGAACAACAAGATAATGCTGTTATGATACATGTATGAATTAGTAAAAAGTGAAAAATTGTTCTGATACAGTCTTGGGATATATTGTGATATGTATCATATCACCAGGTTCTTGCCACTACTCACCCCTACTTTAAAGCAGCTAGACTCAGATGATTTTTGGGTTCACATAAATTCAGCAAACACATTTTTAAATGTTGACTTGTTGAACATTCAAAACATTTCACATGTATTAAATTTGTTTTGAAAATCCTTAAGGTTCTTATTCTTGAAAAATCATGAGACATTTTTTGTTCTCTTTCTAAATTTTGCACCCATGAGTGGCCGAGCGTGTGCAGTCTATGAGCTGAAGCAATATTTATAAAAATCTATAATTTCAGTAGATTATTTACATCTTCTTCCACTGCGCATGCAAATCAATATTGGTGGATTCCTCTCCCATCTTAGTCTCACCGAAGTTTGGTGAGTATTAAACCAAAAACAGCCTTATTTGTTCAGTTTCAGGCTGTTGTCCTGCGGTGTCGTAAAAATGCTCAGTCTCACACTTTCCCCTGACTTGTGAAACTAAAACTAATGGTCCATTAACGCAGGGTTTTGTTTACAAGAAGAGTCTCTGCAAATGACGCTGGCTTGTGGTATTCACAGCCCCATAAGTGGACATTTTCTGGAAGCTTCAAGTCCACTAATCGTGTAATTCTGAGCTCACGAGTCGGCTATAAAACGAGCCTCGGCTGGTTAATAAAAATCCTCATTCAGCTCTCCAAGAACTGCCTGTGTAAGAAAATCATGCATCAAGATGAAATCAATCTGGATCTTATACAAAGAAAAGGGCCTTGAAAAAAAAAAAATATATAAATATATAGTTGCATCCATGCCAAATTTGGTGCTTTATCGCAAAATGTAAGATTTGGTGCAGTTTGACATCCTAATATAGATCTATATATTTGTGACTGTGAGCTCAAATGAGTGAGGAATTGACATAGTACCACTGTGCAAGTCAAACTCACTCTTCTTAGATTAAGTTTTTTTTTTATTATTTCTATTCCTTTTCATTTTGGAGTGGCCTAACTATTGCAACTTTAATAAAAGCATGTAAGACAACTGTGATTTATATGAGATATTAGGAACACTGAGTGCGTTTGAAGCGCTATGGTTTAATTTTGAATCGTTTCCTTTGACCTTCCTTTCTGTCTCCTTGTCATCTGGAAAAAAAAAAAACATTAGAGGTTCCTTAACTTACAGTGCAACTTTTTTGTTTTAATTATGTTATCCTGAATAAACAAAAATAGACTCACTGCTGAACCTTCCAGAGGATGCGAAGACAGCATAATATTCGTTGATGGTGCATGTTATTCAGCCTGCTCTTCAGCTTGTTGTGTATATGCTGAGCTCGTCGGAAGCAGCATGAGTTGTAGAACATATGGTGGAGTCTTATCTGCCTGTCTAAGCTGAATGTTCATTCCTATCATAATGCCGGATGTCTTCACCTGCAGAGAAATCAGATGAGTCACTCTGTAATCTGGCATGGAGAGTGGAGTATTTCATTCATGATTCCAAATGTCTTTCAGAACATTGACTGTATTTGAAAACTGGACAGAGTGAGTGTGATGTCATTCATAGAAAATGACTTACTTCTGGTTCCAGTCAAATGAAGTCAATTCCCTGGATGGATGTTCATTTTGCGATACTTGTATTGATTCAAAATGTTGAAATGATATTCATGAGCAAACGTCGTTCAGCATCTCTTTTTTTTATTTTAGCAGCAAAGCACACTAGCCTCTTTGAGCAGCTCTCTACACCAAAACAACAACGAGCTCTCACGAGAACCAGCTTGTGTTATATGTTCAGTCAGCCTCACGGTTTTGTTATGTACCACTTTGTTTTTACTGGGATGGGTACCAAACTGAAGCTCTGTTCCACGTTGCTGCTAGTATCATGTATACGTGTGGATTGCTTCAAAGCGGGCTCAGATAAGAATGAGTGACGCAGTGTCAAAACACTGTCGGTGAAGTGGGCCAAAGTTCTGCTGAACCTCACAGCAATAGATTCTAGTTCAGCAACTGATGGACCCAAGTGATGTGTACATCGCTCTGAAAAAAGGCCAACATCATGATGATGAGCGGGGAAATAAATGTTTACTTATCCGTGTCTTGGTATATTGTGATATGTATCGTATCGTGAGATGTGTATTAAAATACACACCCCTAATTCACTCGTCTTTTCACAGACATCCCATATGGAGCCAGAAATTATCATTATGCAATGGCTGGTCCGAGTCGGTCTAAGCCAATGTTTCTATGGCAACAACTTCCACCAATCAGGAGTGAGCTTATTGAAAGGCAACACCACTTAAAATTGGGTTTGCAAGAATCTGTCTTTTCAAACGTTGGACGTTGCACATGCTTACTTTTTGGCATTTGATTGAGCAGTTCATAACTTGAAAAACTTGCACTACAGATGAGATATTATGAAGAAAAATAGTATTTTTAAGAACATGTTTAAAAAAGAATCTGAGTAAGAATGGGTATTCTCAGAAGTTTACTTCCTGTTTAGGAATGTAAGGGGGGAGTGGTCACTCAGTCCAGCTTTCACATACAGTCAATGATTCCGACGCTTCTCTCACCTTCAGGGATCACCACTGTGCTGACCATGACAACCATCAACACCCATCTAAGGGAGACGCTGCCCAAAATCCCCTACGTCAAAGCTATTGACATGTACCTGATGGGCTGCTTCGTGTTCGTTTTCCTGGCTCTGCTGGAATATGCCTTCGTCAACTACATCTTCTTTGGCCGAGGCCCTCAGATGCAGAAGAAGCTGGCCGAGAAGGCGCTGAAGGCTAACAACGAGCGCATCAGCAAGTATGAAAAACCGAAGGTGAGAATAACAGCACAACACTGTGAAGCTGATACACATTCGTGAGTCGATGGTCAAACCACAGAGTCCGACTGCTTCTTAAAGTGACAGGAGCTGTTGAATTGTCACTGTGCGGTCAACATTTGTTTTGTTTTTACACAAACTAGAAATACATAAAAGGAACCTAATTGATTCTTAAATTAAAAAGATTAAAACAAATGTCTAGCAAATATGACATCTTTAAGTCTGACATTAAACTTTTTATTCTTCATTGCAAGTTTTTAGCTGCAGCGAAAATAAACTAAGTACAAAAAAATATCACTTTTTTTTATTATTTTCTTGCATCTTATAAATTAAAATCAGAAAAGCTGGCTTGAGGCCTGTTGGTTGTTCAGCTGCTGGTTCCTTCTTTCCATCCTTGTTTACTGCTCCTTCAAAACCAGTTTTCAACTACAGATGCATTTTTAGAGTCAAAAGTCCGATTTTACATCATTTCTTTCACTTTTTTTTGTTATTTAACCAGCTGAAAGGATTGATACAGATCATCACATTTAGGCCTTCTGCTTCCTCGCTGACTCTTTAGTAAAGCTCAGACAAAAGCCTCTGTCTTTCTGTCTTCTGGGTAGTCTTTTCTGGAAGGAGTCAATAGCAAGTTTTCATCCCTTAAACTGTCCAATCAGGTACAAGGGCGCCGTCACTCACAGCGGGTGAGTGTTTGCCTGCATCAGTTGTGTCCAGTATGTGGAACCATCTTGATGTCATTTACTCTCGTCCATCAAAGGAACACGATTTTATCCCGACTTCTCCAGCATCTTGTCATTTTTTCCTCACCACATCATTATTCATTATTATTCTTCCTATACATTACTTTTTCTTTGAGTGGCTTTCAGTACTTCTCTGTGTTCGAACTTTCAATTATAGTTTGGATTTTTCTGAGATTACGTTTCAATATTATCCAAAATTTTGAGTCAATCCGGTGTCTTTTTTTTTTTTTTTTATTTTGATATAGATTGAAAAAAAATAATAAAGCGGTCCTCGAGAATCTGTCATTTTCAAGTTTTTTTTTAATTTTTTATAATTATTTTCAACATAGAGAAACCCAATGATTAAAGTGTCTTAAAGTGTGTACTGGCTGGCATACAGCTGGTAAAAGCTTAGGAAATGCACACAAAGAAAGAGAATTTCATATATATTCGTATATAGTGGAAATCTGAAAATTTGAATCAAACAGGAGTGACGATTTATGGCTAAAATTGTGTATTTTTAAGAAATTTCAATCAAAATTCAATCAGTAAGCCGTGAGAGAAAGTGAACAAGACTAGAGTTTATGATTACACTAAAAAGAAACTGGAAAGAATACTTTAGGAGAAAAGTACAACGAGAGATACACTGTTGATCAAAAAATATTTATTTAATGTTTGACAAAAAAAAAAGCCATCTGCTTCACGGCTTAAAGAGCAGGTACTCTGGATCTAGATCAGGCTAAAAAAGAACCTTTGGAGTTGAGTTTCTTTAAACAAAATTAAGTAGTAAGTAATTAATCAAATTCCTCACTGAACACTTTATACACTTTTCTCAGACATATTTCTCAAACATTTTTGTCTCTCTTTTTAATTTTCAAAGTTCAAACTTCTTAGAAAAATATATCCTGCATTATAGAATAAAAAAAAAGATTTGATCGTGATCAAAATTTAGAAATTAAACGCATTCTGGAGACACAGCACGGAGGAGATGAATTCACAAAGTCTGCATCAGTCAAACATGTGCTGTAAATTTAAAAATAACATGCAAAATTGCACCAAAAAAAATCCTTGAAGCAGCAAGACATTAATAGATGAAACGCAGTTCAGTGAGGGACCATTGTATTATTCAGCAAATGTCAAACATCACTAAAAATTGCTGAATTTATTGAAGCTGTGTCCTTGGTCTTCATAAATGTCGTCACTTCCTCTCATGCAGAACCTTGTGTCACTTTTCCTCTTTTTCCATCATTGTGTCCATCTTGTATATTTTTGATAATTCTGAATAAAATAGTTTTTGTTGAGAAAATTATAAGTTAAAGCACCTTTATATTTTATTTGTTAGACATGAATATAGTTTTGCTGATTTATAAGTTCTGGTCTGTCTAAAACCCAATGTTTCTGTAGTGACGCTGCACCCTGACAGCATGTTAGCCGTGCTCAGACAGGAGCTCTGAGGCACACCACTCATGTCTGCCCTCAACCATTTTATAACCCCACTGCCGTCTGTTGTTCCCAGGTCGATTCCCAGGGGAACATTTTGCTGACAACCCTGGAGATCCACAACGAGGTGGGAAGTAATGAGATTACCACCACCTTGAGTGAGACTCACAACTCCTCCTCCATGGTGTTTGACAACTCTGGGATCCAGTACAGGAAGCAGAGCGCACCGCAGGATTCAGGCCGCCTCAGCCTGGACAGGAACACACATCTGAAGAAGACCCGGCTCCGGAGACGGTCCTCACAATTAAAAATCAAAATTCCCGATCTCACGGATGTGAACGGCATCGACAGATGGTCGCGGATCATTTTCCCTTCCGCCTTCTCCCTCTTCAACCTCATCTACTGGCTGTATTACGTCAATTAACTCACCCTCTTCTCATGCTAACTTTTTCAGTGAGAGAAGACTTCATGTGGTGAACCTGACATTTTTTATTTCAGCAAGTGCAGACTTTGTTAAAGAAGCTGTCACTCACTGTGTGCAACAAGGATATGTCTACACAACATGAGTTTACAAGGACTCGTCTGCAGACAATCACGCTCGTACGGACACTTCGGACGTGGACTGGCATTTTCTTTTTTATTTCTGCAGGATTTTTCTTCTACTTTAGGTTTGTTATCTTATCCAACAAAGCATCAGTCATTTATGAGGTCAAATTAAAGTATCTAATGCACTCATGCAGACTAAACTTCAACTCGATGATCTGATCAGAATTCTGTCTAAACCAGATTTAGACACATAAACATTCCACTTTGCTCCGGAAAAAAATACTTTTTATTTCCACATGCATGTCTGCTGACATCGCTAACTCTCTGACTGCCCATGCATTCCTGTAGGAGTTCCCATTACTGCTGACTCGTTCACAAAACTCCTTTTTTGCTTTTATCTGTCTCCAAAGTTTGCCTCAACTAAAAGTGTTGAATTATCATCGGTTTAAAGAAGACAGTGGGGTTTGCAAACAGGTACAGAAAAGGAAATGAAGGTAAACTGATTAGAAAAAAACATATATATAATTTAAATGAAAATTCTTCCTAAAAGGACGGTCGTTGTCTGTAACCTATAGATATTAAAGTGAAGAAATGTCAAAATTCTTATAAAAAAAGTGAATCATATGTCAAATCTAGTGGTCAAAAACAGATCATCTGCTCATCCATAATGTTACCATGGAAAAAAATAAGCTAAAGGACACAAAAGAGAAAAAAAGGTAATTGGTTTCAAAATAAAACACAAAGCAATATAAACATAAAACTAATTTAAATATTTAAGTTTTACACACTGACAGGAATCCATAAGATAGTGGAGGCATTTTATCAACATTTCAGCATCAAAGTTTGTGGGTAGATGGTGAAGAAAAAGTGGATTTTACTTTATCAAGAAGGTACTGTACTCAGCCAGCAAGGCCAAGTGGGCCCAGATGGTTTCAAAGTGGGCAGCAAATGTGAGCCCCACTTGTGTTAGCCAACATTGACAAGCGGATACTCAGAGGGTAGGCTCGCTTGTGCTTTTCAGCCGCCTGGTGGACAGTGGAGCTCGCTAGCTTGCTACAATGGAGCTCGCTGTAGAAGAGCTGGCTAGCAGCAAAGCTTGATAGCATGCTTCAGTGGAGGTCTCTGTTACGCTAAGCTGTCCACCAAGCAGCTGGCTAGCGTAGCGGGCTAACCCACTGAGTCACCACTTAAGACAATGTGAACAAATACAGATGGAGCCACCACAGAAACTGCTGACAAACCTAATCAGGACCCACATTTTCTACCAGTCTTTAAACCATATGGGGCCCGCTTGGCCTTGCTGGCTGGCTGGATCGTTAGTCAAAGCAAGACCAAATGAGGAAGAATTCTAAAAGAAAAAAATAAAGCAAATGTCTTTATTTGCATTGAAGAAAATTCAAGCAAACTATGCATAAGTCATCCGACTGCAAAAGAAGAAAAGCAAAGTATGCATTAATGAATAAATTAAAGTACCTGTAGAAAAACAAACGTAATCAGTAAAGTGCTTTTCTACCAAACAAATGATACAATTTTTTTTATGTTCATGAATCTTTGTTACATGTTGTCCCATTAATATTGTTAGACCGGGAATTAGGTTTTGAATCATTCGTCTGAAATATCTGGGAACATAAGACGCACGGTCAAAGAGTGAAATCTGTTTGTCTATGACCTTCTCCTGTCATGTTGTGATTCTCTTAGTTAATAAAAACAGGGAATGGCCAAAACTGCCAAAATGAACCCTTATCCTGTAGCTACTCTGTGTTTGTGCCCCTTATTAAACTCTAAAAAGCCCTGAAGGTTTGCTTTAATCAAAATAATGGCCTAAACGTGGACATATGTGACATGTATATCTGAGATCAAACCTGGAACTACCTTAAACGCAGCACAATATCAGGTTATTAGAGCTGTGAAACTCTCAAGCCATGGAGAAATCTGAGAAAATGACTGTAACACCTTTAACACCTTGTGTCAGCCTGCTGGGCGGTGCACTGTACAGTTTCTGCTCAATGCAAACACTTCATGGTGGAAAACCCTTCAGCAAAAACCGCTGACGATAGTGAGGACAAGCAGCAGAGGCGCTATGTTAGGGGAGGTGATGGAAAACTCAAAGAAAAACATGAGCTTTTGTCACGAGGTGGGAAAATCTAATATTTACTCAATGAAAAAACATTCCAAGCATGACTGAATGTTATATTTGCCACTTCATGTTTGCAAAATCAAATAATTTGTGGTTGTCCCAGATTTTATTCTGTTTTTCATTCCTGAACTTTTACCATTTTACTGTTACTCCAGCTAGATGCATGGTCCTGGGTCGGATCAGAGGTCCAACATTTGGGACAGGAGTCTGCCACCTCTAGCAGTAAAGAGCTAATTGGGTCTTTTTCTTACTGATCAAAACCAAGCTGGAGCCACAAAGTCTTTTTTTTTTTGTCCTGTAGGAACATTTGCTACTGCTTTGATTTGTTACTTTTATAATAAATATTTCTTTTGATTGAATAAAACAATTATGCAAGGAGAAAGAGGGATTTTTTAAAAATGTGACTTTTTTTTTTTTTTTTTTTTTCTTTGACAGAAGTTCATATGAAGTTCTTTCAAAATAAAATACACCATGTGCTGGAGAGCATCACCCCAGTGGAGCTAATGCATCCCTATGAAAGGTTTCAACAACTCAAGACAAAAATGACATTTTCTCTTGTTATACCTTAGGTCTTTGATAACTTTTAATAGAAATGTATTCAATCTGAGCCAAGTGATGAGAAAGTAAGACAGTGTGACGTCATTTAAAAACCTCCTTTATCTTACTTGTAGATGTATCTCAGTCACAAATATATAAATTTAGCTACTCTAAAGGAAATTAATGCTCATTTAATACTTTTAAAAATTACTTTTCTTCAACCAAAGGAGCCACACGAGGCTCTGGAGCCTCAGGTTGCAAACCCCCGATCTCTGATGATGATGATGGAACTTGCATTGATACATTTCAGGTCTTTTACATGCAGAATTTCCTCTCCATAAGTAAGGCTACAGTCACAAATACAACTGCCACCACACGGTAGGGAGGTGTTGGCAGAATCCTCATGATTTTTTTTTTTTTTCGTTTTTTGAAAATCATTGGTATGAATGTGGATGCCGGCAGTCAGGTAGCTGTTACAAATGTCCTGCTTTTTATATGCTGCCAGGCGGCTGATGGCATTGAAATGGACGGCCGACATTCAGAGACATTTATCGTCCAGTCCAGGGGTCTGCAACCTGTGGCTCCAGAGCCACATGTGGCTCTTTTACCCTCCATTGTGGCTCTGTGGTTCGAATAAAATGTTTCTCATTTTAAAAGGTATTATATTTTCAGACAATAAGGTGCATTTTGTGAAAACTGCAACAAAAGTCAAACTTCTCATAACTCAATCACAAACAGTTGAAGTACAGTTCACTCCACCAAGTTCCTGAGCTATAATGCTCCAACTATCCATCAAGTAGTTTGGATTCGCAGTTTAACCAAAAAGAAAACATTTAGACACATTTTTTTTTCAAACCAATTTGGGGTCAGCAAACACAACCAGAATTCACACCTGAGGAGTGCTGGATTATAAAACGGACGGTCTATTATTGGAGAACAAATTCAAAGATTTGAAGTTATTGTCTAAAAAATATATTAAGGGTCACTTTATCAGCTTCTATAAGTGGCATTTCTGTGTGAGATGCACCACAAATGGTAAAATTGACATTTTTTTTGTGTGGCACAGGATGTCTTATTTTGAAAGGTAGTCATGTGAACATCTTGTCAAAAGATACAAATGATTTTATATGTTGAAAAAAACTATTTTCTATTCATTTTTGTTTATGTTTTTTAAAAAATTGGATTTAATTTATCGTTATCCTAATAGTAACAAAATCATAAATGTAAATCAAAGCTGTCTTTCTCTGAAGTGTGAAGTCTAACTCTGGCTCCTACTGGGTTGTGGTTGTGAGAAACCAAACCAAATGTCTCTTTAGGGGTGAAGGTTGCAGACCCCTGGTCGAGTAAGAGCTGCCACCGACCGGGAATTGCAGCTCTCACCCGATTTCGTAATGGCGTCATCCCTATCTCCACAACCTCCAAATGTTCCCGAATGGCCACTGATCGATGTCAACTTTTTTCTTAAAACATGTGAGGTCGTCGCGTACTGTGTAAGAATATGACCAAATCCTGTACTCGACTTTAATTTAGATCCCCGTACAGAGAAATTTTGGGATATGTGACCGTGGTCTAAGCCGAGAGACTGTAATGATACAGATGTTTGTGTGGAAAAAAAGATATGTTACAATCGTCTGTTAACCCTCTAAAATATACATTCCTTGATTTGCAATTTCCATATAAATGCAAAACATATCAGGCCGATGCGAGATCAGTCAGTTATTGCAATGCACTTTCATGGGTACGTCTGCACAAGTGCAGAAAGTTTTCATTTCTATGAGTGGCATTAGTGCTTTGTACTCCACAAGAAAACAAAGTACACAAATGCAAAGATTATAAAATGATGCTTTTGGAGCAAAGTTACCCATTTGCAGTGTTTTCTCATCAGTCATCTACACGCAGTAGCATAGCAAACATGTCAAAAACCGTCTCGTTTTGCACTTTTCTGTCTCTGTGCCCTTTGTGCTGCAAACACTACACTTCTGTAGGAAGCAGGAAATCCCTACAGGAAACAACACGCAGTAATAACTACCAGTCTTTCTTTAGGAATGTGTGTTGTAAACTCAGTGACAGAGTCATTCTTGCACGTTCTTCATGTTTAGATTTTTTTTTTGTTCCTCCCTGGGATTTGATGTACCCCCCGTTGCTGCACAGTTTCTCTCAGCTGACATTAATCACACTGCTATGTTGTCACCATTGTTTTGCTCACAGATTTCTGGCCTTGCTGTTTTGTTTTGTTAGTCTGTACACATCAGAATTTCCTATTTGTGATTGAAAAAATACACCTATGTGAAAAAGAATATGTGAATAATTTTGTTTTTTTTTCGTAGACGCAGCAAAAAAAACAAACTTGGGGCCTTGAGGGTTTGGAGAACAGAACATAAATATAAAGAAAATGAGAAAAAAAAGAAAAAAAAACAAGCTCCCAGCAGACACGTCCCGCAGCGCTCCATCTGCACTGTTTGGTTGAGCGGCTTGCAACGCGTAGGAGTGACAACAACTGTCAGGAGTCCACAGAGCTCAGCGAAACATTTGTGCAACCCCCTGATGTATAGAAGACGACAAAGCAAAAGCTCTCAGTGAGACTGTAAACTCATTAAACACAGTAATTTATGACAAAGTTCAACTATTTAATGTGATACTTTTCTTGTTGGAGACAAATTGGATAAATATGAAAGCAAACTAATTAAAGGCTTCTTTGATAAGGAGTTTAAAAATTCAATATTTGCATGAAGAAGAGATGTTAAAGGAATGATTTAATGAAATATTGAAAGATAGATGTGTTACAACAATAAAAGTCTTTTTGCAGGTTAGACTGGAACTTGGCCTGAATCCAAACGCTGATGGAGCCTACGGAAATGATGCAAGACTAAAGTAGAAAGAAGTGGAGGAGGGCTTACATTTTAAAGAATAGGAAACAGATATTGACTGGAAAACAAAAAACCATGCTGCTGAAAAGCTGCTGCACCAAAGCAGTGAGGCAGATAAAGAATAAATGTGCTTGATCAAGAGACATGCCAAAGCTTTGCTTGTCTTTTCTTTTTTATTTGTAGAGATTAAATCTTTAAGTAGACTAAAGGGTGAATACTGCATCTGCTTGATGAAACAGTAACCTAAAATAATATTTTCAGCCAAAAAGAAATGTTCCGTGGACTAAGAGAGAAGGTAGACTTGATGGAAATAATGCCTATTGTAAGCATAAGATTAAAAAAAGGGATTTTAACTATTTTTAATACATTTAATGACAACAGTCAAACATGGTGGCAGTGCTGGACCTAGATAATGGCTTATGTCTAAAAATAGTCCGAATGCTACCTGGACTTATTTAGGGTGACACTAAATACATTAATAAAATATTTAAAGAAAAAAAACATTTTGGTTAGTTAGTTAGTTAGTTAGTTAGTTAGTTAGTTAGTTAGTTAGTTAGTTAGTTAGTTAGTTAGTTAGTTAGTTAGTTAGTTAGTTAGTTAGTTGCTTGAGTGGAATTGGTTGTTTTAGTTGGTTGGTGTTGGTATGGTGTGATTGGTGGAGTGTATTGGTTGATTGGTTGGTTGGTTGGTTGGTGGGTGAGTGGAATGATTTAGTGATTGGTTGGTTAGATTGGTGTGTGTGAATGGATTGATTGGTGAGTGAGTGGATTGGTTGGTTGGCTGATTAGTTAGTTGGTTGGTTGGTAGGTGATTGGAATGATCAGTGGGTTGGTTGGTTGTTGGATGGACGGGGCGGGGTGGGTGTATGGATAGATGGATTTTAATTTTAAGTCTCCAGGATGAAATTTTGTGAATAAATTCAAAGTTGAGTTGTTTTCAGGGCACATGATTATATATCATTTACCACCATTCAATGTAATAATAGCCTGCATGTTTTAAATCAATTTCTTTAAAAAAATATTGTTCCTACTACAACTCAGTGCAAGATTATCACATTAAAATGTGTCAAGAACTTCGTAGTCTAAAACATTTGAAAACGATCAAAAGAAGAATATTTTAACAAAGTTGTGACTGTGTGTTTTGCCATCTCATTAGTGATCTAACATCTAAAGAGCCGAAGAGCCGAGGCGCTTGGATCTGGTGCTGTTGGGCACAAATGAAAGGTAATTTCAGTTCAATCACGGCAGCTCAAAAATGGCAATCCATCAAACTGGTTTAGAACCGGATCAAGCAAATTGCTTTTGGAGCGTCAAAATGTCCCCCATAAACTGGCTTTGAGAAGTTTAGTTCGCTTGACTCACTCTTGGTGTGCACCACTCTCATTTTACAGAACAATACAATCAAATCCGAAAGGATTTTTCTGGTGTGACCTTGTCAGCAAAAAGCCAGACTGAGACAACATCTGTAACCATAAAGCAGATGCAGTCCCTGAATCGAGACAGAATGAAGCTCCTTCTCAGGGATGTTGTTTTACAGCCTGTGATCTAACTCCCAGTTTAATTAAATATCACTCATCTGCATTAATCTTGCTTTTTTTCCCCGAATCCTCTGCTCCTTTTGCTTCCACAAACATCAGTTGGTCCACAAATTTTCTGTTGCTGTGCTTGCTCGTTCCTTGATCTGCTGCTTATCCTCTGAGCGTTGAAATGCTGGATGAATGGAGCGGATCTGCAGCTGATAATAAAACCTTCAGCTGATGGATAGAGGCTCACTTTAGATAAATGAGCTCTAAGTGTGTTTCGCAGCGCTGGGAGTAGCTAAAAGTAATTTATCACAGTAACATATTTCTTTTTGTGGTAACCAAGCATTGTAAGGCTTTCTTAATGATTTTTTTTTTTTTTTTTTTTACTATTTCATTCAATAGATGTTCAGTAGCTTGAATTTAACAACAGACTAAGTGCTCCAAAATGCAGTTGTTGAAAGCAGCGAGGTCATGAGGCATAGATAGATAAATCACACCACAAACAAAACCTTTGTTTCTCCTTACATTCAGTCATCATGACTTTTTTTATATTCTGAGAAAATGCTTTTGTAGATTGGAGGATAAGGAGAGTATTTGAAAAAAGTAAAACAGCTTTTTGATAACCAATGATCGATTTTGAATTAAATATAAAGATTAATACAATTTATAATCTATGAATCATTTTTATATGACAAAATACATTTTAAAATTCAACAATTTAAATTGTACTTAATAGTACATGCTGCATTATTAGCCATAAAACATTAAATATGTTATTAATAAGGTGCGTCAATAAACTGTCGTGCACTAAGGCGCGCTAAACAAAAAGGACAAAAGATTCTGAGATAAGTAGGACTGAGAAGAAAAGACAGTTTAACAGTTACGAGCTGTAAGAAGAAGAAGTTTTCTTGCTTTCTTTTTATTTTGGTGAATGCGGCCAGCGAGGTACGTGTTTTCATTTGTTGTTTATGTAATTTCTTATAGCGAAATTTGTATTTACGTTATTTATGTGTGTGTTAGTTTGACGGTGACTTTGTGGCCAAAGAAGAGGAATAAAGTCATCAGTGCAACAAACTGCGGTCCTTTCTTCACCGGAGAGAGCGATATACTTGTCAAAATGTCTTTGATATCAGTAAAGAATTAATCCATATACGTCTCTCACAAAAGTGATTCTACCCGTCACATTTCTGCAAATATTTCTTCATATTTTTTTATAGGAAAACACTGCCAAAACAAACAATGAACAGTAGTGAGCGTCCATCTTGTGAAGCAGTGGAAATGTATATTTACTTCAAGATCCAAACCCCTGGCAACATAAGTGAGTAAGCCTCTTAGTGAAAATGTCTAAATTGAGCACAATGAGTCATTGCTTTTCTCCAGGACCATGTGACTCATTAGTTTTACAGTGTCTCAGGTGTCAACAGGTGTGTTAAATGTTGGTATTAAAGCTCTTACACGCTCTTAACCTGGTCACTGGATAATCAAGATGGCATATCATGGTAAACAACTCTTTGAAGTCTAAAAAAAGAATTGTTACTAACCATAAAGTTGGCCTAGGATATTTAATATTGACAACACCCCGAAACTGTGCTGCAGCAAAGTGACCAAGACCATCCAGATATTCAAAAAGACAGATTTGTCTCAGAACCAGCCTCATGGTCGGTCAAAGAAGCTGAGAGATTGCAGAAAACACAGTGATTACTTATTCTATTGTGTAAATATTTTCACACTCTCCCCACTGCATTCCTAATATTACAATTTGTCTGAGACTCATTTGTTTGAATCATGATGAACTGAGGTTTTTACTGTACAAATGTAATTAAGTTTTATTCTTTCAGACATTTCTGAATTAGTGACTTAAACGTAACACGTGAATCATGCAACACAACATTTTCACAACATCAATGAGAAAGTGCTGTGGTAAGTTAAGGGTTACGTTGGATCAACATAGACACTAAATCTGCAATGTGTTGCAGTTTAAAAGTCACAACACTGTTGTATATTCATATATTTTTCCATGATGTGACACACAAGTGGCATGTTTTCAGGATGAACTTTCTGTCTCTCTCACATTAGCATGACATTAAAATTCTGCTGCCTCCGGTCCCCTTCACTCTGATTAAATGGCTCTATCCTGCTGACAGATCAGATTCATCAAAGACACTGGAAGCATTAATAACCACGGTGACAGACAATTATTGACTAAAAGAAAAATCTTGTTCTCATAGTCTAGTCTAGTCACTGTTGACAAATTGTGATTTTTCGGATTAAAATGTCTCCACACACACACAGCGGAGCTGAAGCTACTTGGTTTTTCTAATCAAGCTCCAGGTTCAACCATCAAACCGACAGCACAGTTGAGCGCTCCAACCAAGAACCCACACTGATTCAGTTTAGTTTACTTGAATTGAATATTTCCCGATTCTCTGATCAACTCCACAGGTTTTTCTCCCTCAACCACCTTTCTTTCGCATTTGAAGCATTAATCAGCCAATAGCAGTGTACCTGGGGGCTTCCAGGAACAGCTGATGCAGAATCAGTGACTAATTGCCAACTGCCCCATGAAGAAGATGAGTAAATAGAGTGTGGCTTTCCTTTTCAGAATTGCCCTCTAGCCCTGTGACTGGGTTCTTCTTACTGTTAATACTAGAGCTTTTAACATCCTTTCAACTATTCTAACTCTTTAACTGCTAACGCAATGAACGTAACTCCTGTGGGTCCTGAATTGGAGAAAAGCAGCCTCTTGCTGATATGCTACACTTCACATTGGTGAAGTCTTTACGCAATCAACGTAAATCAGCTGATTCTGTCACAGAAAAAACGTCTTTGAAGCAACCCTTTTAGTTAATCATTCTGTTGTGGTATTTCAAAGAGCCTTTGTTATTTAGGTATTTAGGCCGATTACAACTCTGTTATTAAAGGGTTGAGGACGCACTTTAATGAAAATTTAGTTTTTGTGGCATTTTTTCCAATGAAAGAGTTCATATAAGAAAACTGAGCTCAAACTTGCTTTTCTGAGTACTTTTTTTTAATTCAAATTATTGAGTAGCAAACAAACAAAATGGCTTTTGAAACAGTGTTTAGTTGTGATGTAGAAATCGTTCTGGGCGGGCCACAAGCTCCTTGTTCCACCCCAGGCTGATGTATCAACTTGTAGATGTCCAGATCAATGAGTTCCTTGTCCTAGCCAGCATTTGGCTCCAAAACTGTTCGACTGGATAGGTCCAAAATTTCTCCCCATTTTTGTTTCAGCACTATTGTTCGGTTGCTATAAAGTATCAAAAGAAAGAGTGCACAAGTTGCTCAGTTTTAGGTGTATGTTTAGGTGGGTGTTCCATGCCCCACCCACAACTTACAGGGGAATTTCTAATGAACTGCTGCCACTCTGCAGAAACTATGTCTTAGAAATTTTTTTTTTTTACTAAGTATACAATAATCATAATAAAAGACCACTAGGAACACTTTAAAAATAGATCAAAAGATGATCAGTGTGAGAATTTAAAGGGGGATTCCTGGTTGCAGACAAGATGGCGCCCACACATCATTATCTGGATGCAGAAATTCCACAAGATTTCAGAATCGTAGCATCTTTAATTAAAACTTTTACATGTAGATACACAGAATAGTGTACATGGTTTGAAAACTGTTGAGCCTTTGATACAGGAGTTTTAGCTCCACTGTTTACATCCCTATGGCCGTTGTAACTTAACTCTTAATGTGATCAAAGTGAATCTACTTTTTCTGTCAACAAGAAAAATGGTCTATTGATGAAAAACCACTTTAAAGTGTAACTTACTGATGCAAAGCCCCATTTCTCTGTAGATCAGCTGATTCACTTTGATCATCTTCGGAGTTATGGTATGTCAAAAAGCGTAACAGGTTTAAACAGAGACATCCCCAGTTTTAAAGATTTAAAGCTGAAAAATAGAAAAACTGTTAGGCCCGACAGTTAAACTAGACTTTTGACCGAAAAAAAAGAGCACTTTTCAACCAAAATGGGGACTGATGGGAAGGGAACTTCCTGTTCAGGACTTATGGGTGCCATATTATTGTCTGTAACCAGATCCTCTTGGAGGAATTGGGCATTTCTTTCATCTTAAGAATCTATTCAGTGTTTGGTGAGTAAGCTGAGACTGGTTTGTCATCTGCATCAAACACCGCCCCTGCTCTTTGTTTTGTTGACGGTGGCTCAGTCTACACACAGTCCAGCTACAGTCTCATTACGCAGAGAGTTGGATGAAGTGTTCATTATTTAGTGGAGAATTATTGAGTGTACCGTTTTTCTCGCATGCGTTGCAACTTTTTTTTATTAAACTTATTGTAACTTTCTGGCTTTTGTGAGTTCCTTCCTGTCTCTGGATTCTCTCCTGTCAGTCCAAATGGAACAGTAAATACTAGAACTGTGACAGGCAAGGCTGACCACTTGTTTGGTTGTTTACAGTAAACCAAATACGTTTAATGTTTGTCATCCTGGAGGAAGTTTCCCCTTAAGGGTAGAGTGAAATGGGCTTCTGTCCTTGAGAAGCTACAGGACATTTTGAAACCCACCCAGAGGCCTCGTGTGAAGGCCTCTTTGGACCCAAAAGTTAAACCACATGTGAAATGTGTGTATCTTTACACAAACATTGTCTTCTTTTTGTTTTCTCTGCTTTTAACATTACATTGTGTGGTCTTTAATTCAGGTTTGATGTTTGAAGACTTTCATGAAGTAAGGCTATGTTCTCAACCAGAGAACAATTGATGGAAATATTTGTGAAACTTCAGGGAACCTGACCGAGCCCTCATGTCCTGTTCTGAATTTATTGCAAAACAGAAAGCACTGAATGTTGCATTTTCCCTGGAGTCCACTTGAAGCAGGTTCCAGAAGAGAGGATTTTCATTTTGACTACTAGCTTAAAAAGTCAGATTTAGCACTAAAAATACATGATTATGCATATATTTAAGGATCTGGTGGAAGACGTATTTCTTATTTAGTTATTACGCAGCATTCACCCAGTTTTCATGATGAATTCATGTTCTTCATCACTATTTTGAATTGCTGCGAATTCGTTACCAGACACTTGTTCAAAAATATGTACATAAGCTTGAAGCACGTGGGAGGAGCTACCGTCTAAAGATGTTAGCCTTATTGCTTAATGGACGCATTGACTCTATATCTCATTTTTATTGCACAAAAGACACAAATTATGTCAAGAGATAACTTGAGACTCTGAGAGACTCTGAGAGACTCTGTAATGTTGTAATGTTGAGGTCCACCATCTACCGCAGCAGCTACATCTGAATGACGGCTGCTTTCATCGCTACTTCTCTCTCTCTGTGGCCCAGTTTGATGACTTGCTGTCCTGCATTAATAAATTAAACCAAGACTAAAATTAGATAAATTGTGTCAATGAAAGTAAGAAAAATATCACAGCCTAATGTTCAGGAGGATCCGATTCTCCTCCATGTTAGTTTTAGACTCCACCTACTGAGTGCATCATCAACATGTGACTGGAGAAAGCAGTCCCTGGTTGGTTGACAAGACATGAATTCTTCACTCAAGTTCAGATATTTGAACTTGCACTTAAGTGTCAGAATTTTTGCTGTGCCACCTGAAATGGACCCCCGCGCCGCATCGGATGCTTAAATTGCACCCCAGGACCTCTGAAGGACGTTGACTTTAGAGATTGATCATAGTTGAAAAACATGGGTTTTCAGAACGCTGTTATGGCATCTTTGTGTGCGTAGTAGTGCTGGAATGCCACCTGTATCAGAGCATGTTACACTGACCCAAAGAGGCTTGTGTGGAGAGCATTTATTTAGCTTCAGGTGATCTGAACTCATCCCCGCACAGAGCCAGCTTTCTTCATTCGTTTCTTCGGCCACTCAGTTATGTAAGATGTCATGTCACAATGAAACCCTGAGGCAAAACAAGGATTTATTTGACAATGCTCTTGATTTGACTCTTTATGAAGGCACAAAAGCACTCCTGTCTGTAAAAAGTGATAGTAACACAAAGTGAGTTTCTTTCTTTTTTTTCCTTTTTTTTTGATCAGAAGAGGATTTGAAATGTAGCACAGCTGCACACTGTAAAACAGTGTAAAAATAGTCTATGTAAAAGTCAAAATACTACTCTTTACCATATTTAAAATTTAGAGTTTTTTGCCTGATGTTTGAATTCTTTTCAATTATTCTAAAAGGTATAAGAGTGTTTGGAAAAACTAAATATACATGATTCAGTTTAAACATTTTAGTAAAAAGGCAAAGTATTCCATATCCTTAAAAGAAAATGCATAAATAGACATATAATAAGTAGAAACATTATCAAATTGCATTAAAATAATTTTGCAAATGTTTTTATTTTAAAAAACATGTTTTATCACCTAAAAATGATCAGATTATGAACCTTGAGGCATGTCTGTGCAATAAAAGCAATAAAACAAAAACAAATTAGATGCCGAGGAGAGTTTACCTGGGAGGCTGAGAAGGAATGATTAGATGAAAACAATAATACGTTCAGGCTGTAATGAGACTGGATAAAAATATCTTTAAAGTCACCCAAGATAACTACAATACAACTGTGGTATTGACACCAGCAGAAAAAGCTGACTAAATCAAAAAAGTTTTAGCAATCAGAGAAACTTTTATGCTTAAAGAAAGAGGTTTAAAAATCCGTCCTGAATTCTAGTTTTTTTTATAGCAAAATATTCACAATTTCCCTTCATGGTTGCATATTTGGCTTGAAACATTTTTCATTTTCATTCTCTAATGATGTTTATTACTTTGCTTATTTTAGTTGCCCAAAAAAGCTCTTTGTTGTACGTTGTTAGAAGTTGTTCTACCCACTTTCTATCACACCTCCTTTATACTCTTTTAATGCTTACTGATCTAAAAAAATTCAAGTTTTATATTGCATCAAATCTCATATTGCAAACCTGATTATCAGTAGCTGCGTTTCCACTATGAAGTTGCTCAAATTGGATTTGCAATAATAAATCCTCCCTAATGGAAACACAACTTCAAAAAAATACCGCATCACACCTCTAGTTGAGTGTGTCATGTGGAATTGTTGGATCCACAGCTCTGCTGTAAAATAATCAACTAGGATTTCTGCTTTCTTGTATCTTTCCACTCCATGGCTTTAATAAGACTCCGACGTCTCCTTTGATAGACGATGATGAGCGCTAGTGCCATGGCAGAAATTTGAATGTATCTGTTATAAATCAAAGTATGTAATATATAAAGTATTATCGTTTGAATTGGTCTGTGTTTATTCACATAATAATCATTTATTGGAAATTTTGATAAGTTTTGCGCATATGTGTGATGAAAATGTAGCTATTGGGAATATCTGGTGGTGAAAAAGATATCCCTGCCGCCTCCTTGTTAATAAAAATCCAGGTTATTAACATCCAACAACCACAGAGGTCAATTTATCCCAAACATGGAGCCAAATCATATTGTTGCATTGGGAGTGATCGTTGTGTATCTGTGGGCTGTAAAAATCGTGCGAGCCAATGTGAGTTAATTAAGGTGCTGCTTGTGTTGTTCTAAGCAGATTCCTTGATTTGCAGCAGTTGTTTCCATGCCAGTGCAGATGGAAGAAAAACATCAGTTATGTGGGGGTTTGGTTGGCTGTGTTGCAGGGTCACTGCTGTTTAAAGGTCTCAGAACATCAGCTGGAAGCTCCAACACATCATTGATAATTCAGCCTTGAAGAGAGCAGCTTGGTGAAGGCAAGGAACTCAAAAGATTGGTAATAATAAAAAATAGGTCAATATGTGTGGATGCGAACTATGAGTTGTTGGTGAAAGTAGCATGAATATTGTATGTATGTGATTGACAGTTTAATACAGCAGAATATTTTAAATATGATTGCCTCTGTTTGCAAGTTTTACCTGAAGAGGCCTGTAGCGTTTAAATCAGTGTACAGAATAACCAACAGTAAGCTTTTATACCTTTATCCTTACATCAGCTGGAATATTAAAGTGAAACGGCGTGGAATGAACAAAGGAAGCATACATTGCTCCAAAGTTGTTTTGCAGAGGTTAATGTTTGAGCCATCAGAGCATAAAAACAAAATATCAGTGCTTTTCTGCCTCCTTCGTGCTGTTAAAAGGGCTTAGTAGGCAGTTAGTGCACTCCAAAAAACTCAACAGTATTAGTTCTAGTTCAGCACCCACAATGCAACTGGATAAAATGTTTTCATAACAACCTCACACATTGTTGTTACGGATAAAACAGAAGCACATTCATTTTTTTTTTTATAAAAACAAAGTTTTGTATTTTTCTTTTGTTAAGGACCACAATCTATCCCCTAACGAGACATTAAAAGTAAAAAAAAATAATAATTCTAAAAAATGAAGTAAAAAAAAAAAAAAAAATTCTAAAAAAAAAAATATTGTGCACACCACACCAGATAGTAACTGGAAAAAAAGTTTAGGAAAATTAAGATTAATTTTTTTTCTAAAAATTGATGTAAATAAATGCTTTCTAAAAATTGAAGTTATGTTTTTTTCCTTGTTACTAAGTGGTGTGCACCAGTTCGTATGGTTGGATAGCTCTGAAATTACTTGCTGATTCTTTTTTTTTTCGTTACGTTAATGTTAGCTTGATTTCAGGGCTGCAAGCTGGCGGCAGAGATTGTGAACATGAGGGGAATTTGGTGTAGGCCAACAACCGCGCCAACAACTCAGGCAAATTTGGATTTTCTACCATTCTGCAGAAACTATCCCCCAGAAAATTACAAGGCTTTTTGATTTTGGCTAAAAATTGCAAAATCATAAATAAATGACCACTGGAAGCAATTTTACAATGGATCCAAATATAGCTGGAGTGGGACTTAAGTTGTTGTCTGCACAGTGAAACTTGTTTCACCTCAATGGTATTAAAACTACATACATTTTTCTGACATTTCTTTATAAAAACGTTCAAATATTTGACTCCATAATAACTGGATCTAAAAACAAAACATGTTTGGAGTTTCCTAAACTCAAAAACATGTTTTAAATAATTATTCACACAATGTTTTGTGCAAGCAGGTAAACTTTCATTTTAGAATGTATGTTTGGACAACATACATATAGTAAAAATAATCTACTGCAAATAACATCAGAGCTCTTATTTTGAAAGTACCTCATGTCTGTGTGAGTTTTCTATTTTTTACACTTTTTAGGTGGGTGGTGGGAGATCTAAATTAGCTGTTCTCATGGAAACAACCACTTTTTGGAAGCATGCACTTTCTTTTGTGTTTGTTTGTTTTCTAGTAACTTTTTTTTTTGCATAAGATTCCACAGCTCAAACTGTGATTCATGACAGTTTTTAAAGAGTAAACTAAACAGATGCAAAGAGAATGTGATTGGTGGAAATAAATAGAAAAAATCATCACCCAGTAGCATTTCAGCAGATTGTCTTTGTGTTACCCCATGTTTTTTCACTTCAGCATAATGTCAGATTTCTATTCCTATTCCTATTTATGTATCTTTTTGTGTTTCATTTTGTGTGTATGGTTATTCTGTTAAGCACCTTGTGTTACTGTATAAGTAGTGCTCTATGAATAAAGTTTTGATTTGACTTTGATTTGTGTGCGTCTCGTTCATAAATCTAAACAGATTTGCTCATGCAAAATCAAATACTTGTTTTCCTTTTAATTATTTTGAAAAAAAAATCCATATTTATTGCCCGTTCTGCACTATTGTTTACACATCTCTCTGAAAACAAGATCAATAGGTTCTGTGCGGTAAATTTTACTTAGCCTACAGCGCAAACATATAAATCTGTTGCAGCTTTTAAAGTGAGCAGTGATACAAATGAATTATGATGACCTTAATGGAAACAAGGTATGTTGATGATCTTTTGTTTATACTATCAAACATGTGGATGCCTCCGAGGTGAAGTGTTTCAGTCACAGAGAGGAAGCATCGAAGCTGATCCTGGATTTATCATGGTGTTTAGGAAAAGGAAACTTGTTGGGATTGCACCTATAGGCCTGTCCATAAACTAGTCTTTTTTCCAGTTAATAATAATAATATAATGGGTAGAAATAATAGTATTATTAGTAAAAGCAGAAATAGTGACAGTAGTAATGGTAATATAAATAGTAGTAATAGTGATAGTGATTGTAGTAGTAATAATTGTAGTGATAGTACTAATAGTAGAAGTACTGATAGTAATAATAGGTACTACTAAAAGTAGTGATAATAGTTTTAATAGGAACATCAGTATTATTAGTAATAATAGTAGTAATAGTAAAAGTATTATAAGTAATTATAATTGCAGTGATAATAGTAGTAATAGTAAAAGCAGAAATGGTAGTAGTAGTAATAGTGGCAATACTAATATTAGTAAAAGTAATAATTGTAACAGCAGTTATAGTAGTAATAGTAATTATAATTGCAGTAATAATAGTAGTTAAAGTAAGAGTAGAAATAATAGCATTAGAAACAATAGAAATAACGGTAATAGTGATAATAATAGTAATTGTAAAAATAGTATTATAAACAGTTGTAATAGTGCTAATAATAATAGTATTTGTAATAGTGAAAGTAGTAATAGTAGATATCCTGATAAAAATAGTAGTAATAACAGTAGTAACTGTAAAAGTAGAAATAGTAGTATTTGTGATAATAAAAGTATTAATAGTAACAGTAGGAATAGTAGCAGCAGTAATAGTAATAGTGGTGATAGTAATACAGTGTTTCTCTGTGTATTCTTGGTTTCTTGTTTTCGCAGATTTTTTTTTTTTAGTACTGTGACTCTTCCGGTTAATCACAAGAACTATGACAACTAAAATCGCTTGAATGAAATGTTTTCTGGAGATGCTGCGCTGCTGAGGTGTATCTCTGCATGGTGGAGCCCTCTCTGGAGCGCGGAAGGAGGGCGCCAAATAATTAAAAAAAACAACTCATTATGTTGAGCAGTTCTCCAATGTCCAATAAATTTTACAAAGCTTGATCAGAAGTGTTTTTGACGAGTGAGGATCGGTAACGGACGGTAACGGGATTGGAGAGTTCTCTGTATTGGCGGATTCGGCTTATTCGCTGATGTCTACAGTCCGTATCCTCCGTGAATAAGGAGGGATTACTGTAATAATAAAAATAGCGAAAAAATTGTAGAGTAGCAGATGAAAAAGTCAATTAATGATGTAAACATTTAAATATAATTAGCATTGCTTAATGATATTGAACAATTAATGCAAGAGCATAGTCAAACCAAGGCAAAAGTAAAATGATTACACTTATAAAAATATTAAAATGAGTGGTAAATATTTATAAGACACTGAATTCTCATTGTATTTAATATAGGGGAAACTCAAATTACAGGTTAACAATTGTAAGACCAGTAAAAGAGATTCCCAGAGAAATGATAGTCAAATATTTAGGGCAGGACTTCCAGGATTAAATGAAGGTTAAAGGTCACATTTAAAGCTTCAGTCTGAGTGAGGCTGTAAACACTCAAAGCAAGCAAAGTCATCCCAATAAAACATTCATCCTGCCTGTAATAAAGCATAAATCACTGCAATGCCTCTAAATATTATTAACTGTGGGATGCTCATTAACTTGGCGCTCTCCACTGATGCTGGCAGGACACCCAGAAACCCCTTAGATTAATCAGACAAACAAGCATTTCAACGGATTCTTCTGCAACAACGCAGTGATCACATGTGTGCAGACCATGATTCAAGAACAAATGAAGACTTATTTGGAATGTAGTGATTATACAGTTGTGAGCATATGTCCTTTATTTGTGTTTTGGCATATCATTTTCAATGAAAAGACTGTTAACTGGAGTTTTTCAATAAATAATAAATATGTGCAATGATATTATCATAACTCTAGTTAACAGTTTTCTGATTCAACAGCAGCAAAAGAAAAAAAAAATGCTGAGATTCAAAAAAAAGATTCAGTGATTAGCTTGTAAAGCACCAAAAAAAGAAATGATAGGGCTTCAAAAAACAAAAGTGCTTCAATGCATTGTTTTATTCTACAGCTGTAAAGGATTTTAGAATAAAACTTTATGAAGAAAAGAAAAGTTACAAAACCAGAGGTTCTTCTGAAACCCTCCAGTTCTTCCCCGGCTGACTCCAGCCCTGCAGACATCAGCTGAGCTGGCAGAGTTTCTAAGTAGGTCAGATTTTTCTCAAACATTTTATTGAAATGATACAAAGTGGAACACAAAGGAGCATGCACACGCTGATGAATGCATGCCAGTTTGATTGGTGGCTTAACATTTACTGCAGGAGCGTGAGCCCCTCTGAGTGGCTCTTTGATGGATCAGCACTCTGCCTCTATAGCGGCTAAGAAAACCCCCCTTCCACACACACACATACAAAACTAACCAGATATAGGGGAAGCTAATGGTGTAATTCAATAATTTGTTCTGAATACAGCGTGCGATCATAAAAGTTAAAGGTGGTATGGCATCCAAGAGTTTATCATTTTGGTTTAAAACGTGCAATTAAGATAGCGTCAATTTGAAATAGTCACAAGGTTGATGATTTTTAACCCTCGTGCTCTCTTATGGGGTCCAGATGACCCCCACCCTTACATTGAGGCGTTAGCCCTTACATGATAAACAAGACTTCATGTCTGTCATTGGACACCAGTAAAGATCGACAATCATTTAAAGTTCAGAGCACTGTCTCGTGGGGTCCAGATGACCCCACTTTTATGTAAACAAGCCGAGGAGATTTAAACTGTGATATTCAACACAAATAAAGAAAAATCTGCTTTTTAAAATGTCCAACCTTTCTAAATATTATGTGGTAAGACAGCAACACTTTGAATTTCTCTGAGAAAACCACATAAGCGGCCATGATCTTTCACTTCAGACAGAAATGCATGTATGGCATAAAACACATTTGTGCTCCATTCTGATGCATCTTCTTGCAAACGAATAGATCCTTGAACGTCTTTGTTTTTCTTAACTGAGCTGACGTTTGCATCTAAACCAGACAGCTGGATGGCTCCAACATTGGTTACCATTTTTGTTGTTTTGGTAATGTTTAGTTGAGGTTGATAAGGGCAAGAGGGAGAGTGTCTAAACAAAAGGGATGATGGGAAATGAGGGTAAGCTAACTCTGTGCCAACTGTACCATTCTTTACTTGGAGGTGAATTTCTAATGAACTCCTGTCGCTCTGCAGAAACGATGTCCTAAAATATGACACATTTTTTTTACATTTTAGCTAAAATCAGCACCATCAAATAAAAAAAAATCACTGAGAACGCTTTAAAAAAAGACGTGAGATGATTGGAGTAGTACTTTACTGAACACCTACAACCTTTATGTGATCAATGGGTGATTAAAGTATGTAGAAATGTGTCATTAATACACAAACGTTGACTCAGGTGAGAGAATTAGTCTTTTAGTTCTGAATGTAAACTCAAATCTAAAGCATTTACTCTAAAAGTTAATAATGTTAAATTTCTCAATGGCTAAAATGACAGAGTGAGATTAGAGAAAACTCTGTTCCCTCCATTTCTATCACCAAATGTACATGGAAGCCCTTTTTGTGCAAAGCAAAAGACAGCAAATTTAAAACCTGTCTGCAAAAATTATCATCAAGTATCTGCCCGTGTGTTCAGTCAGAGTGTTCACTCCATGCTGCACATCGCTGCACATTTTAGAGCTCGATGTTCAACTTGAAATGAGCAGAGAGAGAGTGAGATTTTTTTTTTTTTTACTGAAGCATTACAGCTACATTTCAGCTCAGAAAGTGGCAAAAGGACACAACTTCAAAAGTAATAGTTGGAAAAAAGTAATATTTTTATGTTTGGATCTATTCAATTGTTGACCGAGAATTCAACTGCTGCTGGAAGAAACATAAACATGTTTGTTAACGAGAATGAAAAACTTTATTTAACCATGAGAAGCATGACAGAAGGAAACAATAAGGATAGACTGATGAAGAATTGATGGAAAGACAAATTAAAATGAGCTCAAGTAAAATCAAATGAAAACAAATTGTGGTAGTGCAGAAAAAGGCAAAATGACGATTAAAAAAGATAGACTTAAGTAAATTAAAATAGAAAAATTGACATCTTTCATTAACCCAAATTCTACTATAAATGCCTTTTTTTTAACTTTTCAGGGCCACAGGCATGCTGGAGCCTATCCTAGTTAATGTTAGGGCACATTACTTTTCAGTGACTCGATCAAACGGTTAAAAAATAAATTTTCTTACCTCACTGGGGTCGCCAGAGACTGTTATTGTTGGGTGAAGGTTGGACACACCCTGGGCAGGTCGTCAGCCTTTTACAGAGGTCTGGCAGAGCTAGCAAGGTCAAGCCAGCTACGCTAGCAGCTGGCTCGACCTTTCTCTGCCGGTCCCTGGGCAGCGGAGTTGCTATGCTGGCCTGCAGGCGGTTGGCTGCCCAGCAGACAGAGAGCCGCTGCAGGCGCCATCATATAGATCCTCCAGTTTTGTTTTTATTTTTCCTCTCTTGGGTTAATGCTCAAACTGGGCCACAGACAGACGGAAGTAACGTTGTTGAAAATGTCCGTCGGGTGCACAAATGAAGAACACCGCACCGGGAGAGAATGATCTGTGACATGGAGACGTGCTTGCCGGCGCCTCTCCAAAACACATTAACCCAAGCTACTTGCCCAACATTATCCATCTTTTCCATGATGTGGCAATAAATGAAGTCCAGAAAAACTTTGGAGGTTGCTTTGTGGCAGGGGCGTCACGGCATTAAACAATTAATTTGATTTGCGTCAAAAGAGAGGCTACAGACGTGAATTTGATGTGCAAGTGGAGTCCAGTTTGAATGTAACATTACTTTTCAAAACAACTGAGCTGCAGCCAAGAAATCCTGTGATTCAGACAAATTTTGTACCTTAAAGTTTTGAGGAGCACCTGTATTGTGTCTGTCAAATGAAGATGTTCATGTCGTATACATGTCATATGGCTTATTATATCATTCAAAAATCCTGTAGATTAGTCACAATTGATCCAAACTAAACTGTATCATCATTTTTTTCAGGCTGTGGAAATTAAAGTTTGCTAGCCTCCAAGAAATGAAATAAGTCTGAGTTTATTCGACATTAATAACCTGAAGATTACTTAAGCAGTTCTGAAAAGTATTACAGCGGTTTGGTCATTATCCGCTCGAAAGGAGTTGTCATCGCTATGTGATTCTGCTGAATGATTGGTTTGGATCAGCCTCTGATCAAGCAGTCCTATGATAGCTGCAGATCACTTTGTCTTTTAATTAAAAAATGCCTTCTCCGCATAGTTTCTGCAAGACCTCTCTTTGTTTGATTTCTCTAAAACTCATTAGTAGTGTACATTTCTGCACAAGCTGCAAAATTGTCTCCATTTTGCCGGAAAATGCATCAGATCAATTACTGAGTTAATTACTTTGATTTATTTGGGCCTCTGCACAATTAACTTTAAACACTTTATACATTCAATAGCAGCCAGCTGAATCAGTTGATGACTGAATCTTGACCACAGGGTCGTAGAGACCACATGTTTAGAGTGCAGTCTGTGATAATAACACAGAAGCAATGTGAATGATTTGCTGATCCAGACTTTTCATTGTAAACGGTTCAGCAGAGGCTCATTAGTCATTCAACCAATTACACATAAACTTTCTTTTTGAACTTCTGAATTCATTGTGTTAGATCCGAAATATCAGTTATCAGCATTGAAAATGTTGAGTGTGCTCAGGATGAAAAAAACTAAACATCAGTAAAAGTCAGGATAAAACCAACAGACATGAAATCCTCTTGAAATTGAATTAATTTGCCACTAATTAAAGTGATGTATTTTCAAATGCCACAAAATTATGTTTTGGTTTAGAAAAGATTTATGAGCAGATAATAATGAAACAAATTCACTTTTTTAAAATTCACAGTTAGCACACATATAGTTAACAGGAATTGCATAATTAAAAAAAAAAGGACTTTCTATTTTTTATCCAGATGTTTTTTGGGATTTTCTTCCATCCATCCATCTTACAAACCTGCTTAATAACTTTCAGAGTTTGAGGTTGCTGGAGCCTATCCCATCCACTGTTGGCCAAAGGCGGGGTACACTATAGATGGTTTGCCACTCCGTCACAGGGCCATACAGAGACATATAATCACACCCTTTAGTAGGCAACCACGGCAATAAATCACAGTACACAAAACTCTACTGTAAAATTAAATATAATAGTTACTGGTATCCAGCTACCATAATGCTTATAACGGTACCTATCCAATGACCAGTAGGAGGCACCGTCACATTATGTATGTGAGTAATCACAGCCTATTCAAGAAGAAGAAGAATGTTTGGGGTTTTTTTTTCTCTCTCTGTGCCAAGTTTGACTCATGAGGAGTCTGACTGTAAATAAATAAACCTGAGAGTGACTGAAAGAAGACGCGGCTGTCCGTCAGGATCATTCCGCTGCAAGTGGGCAAAAGGTATGAGCCTACGCCGTAGAAGTAAACCTGCTAACACCCTACAATTCCTTTTATGATAATATAACTGTATTTTCATTTCCAGTTTATTCACTGTAAAAAAAACAATATTTTATATCGCTGAACAGTATCAAGTCTACTTGAATTAAACATTTTCCACTGATATATATATATATATTTGATCAAAAATGCAGTGATATAGAAGAAAAAAACCTAAAGTATGTGATCAGGGGATTTATTTGTGCTGTCAGCTTGATTTTTTACTGTGACTGATGCTACATGTAAACAATATTTGGAACTCGCTTACAATAAGATGTGTTTGTGCTAGTTCGGTATAGCAGGTTAAACGTAGTCCAAGTAGGTAAGAAAAAATAAAAACGTTTTTTTTTTAAACTTCTTCCTACTCCATTTCGAACTACATAATTGAGTTGTATTGTCTTTTATTTATAATTTATATAAACATTTTCAGGGTTTTTTTTGTTTTTCACCATGTATTTTTTGTATGTTCGAAATAAAGGACTTATAAAGGACTTGTTTGTGATGGGCCATGTTTTAATCACTGTATCCTGATTCACAGTAACCAGGAATTTACAGTACTGACAAGGAAAATGTCCACATTTCATTTCTTTTACAGTAAATCCCCACAATTTATTGATGTTTACAGTACATACCGTAACTCATTTTTACAGTACTTTACTGCTAAAATTGTGGTAAAATACTGCCCAGTTTACAGAAATCCATTTCAGCGTACTATGTCCTAGAAAACTACAGAATGGCTTTGAGTAGACAAATGCAAAGTGAGTTCACCCCAAGTTCAAGTCATTTAGTTGTGTTGTTCTCCTCTAATAATCGTTTGCCCCTCCTAAAAGATCACATTTCAGGAAGCTCCTCGAACTGCATCCTATTACTAACAACTATCTGAAGACAAAAAACTCTGACCTTTTCCAAGTCCTCTACCACAATGGGGAGACCAATAAAAAAATACATTCAGTTCCAGCTCAATACTGCTAAAGCTCAAATGATGATGTTTATTTGTTTTCTGACCCCTCCCCTCTTTAAACCTCTCGAAGCTGTATTATAAGATCACCCTCATGCATCATTGAGAAAATGTGATTAACAGCTTGACATTAACTTTAATAAAGTCAGAGATGTGTTTGGGTTTTTTTGTGGGGGGGGTTTACAGCTGCCCCAGCGACCTTTTATGAGCAGAGGTGGAAACGCAGCAGCAGTAAGGGAAGGTCTGTGTACCGGGCGTGCAGCGTCTGGCCGCAGTTTGATGAGAAAGCTAATTGAATGAGCATTTCTCCCGAGAGTTCATCAAGTGGATACTGGTCTCCTTAATTAAAAAACATGTTGCAATTTTGATAAAGATTAGTTTAAAATTAGATTGTCCCACGGCACTGCCTGAGCTTCCTAATTATAAGCTTTCTCACCTTGAAGCGTTTGGACGACTGCGGCACCAAGGAAGAAACAAAGATCACATTTAACAAGACAAACCTATTTTGACACAAGTGCAGCCACAGTCGGACTAATAGTTGATAGAAAATAGCAAGTAACGGTTTGTTGATTACATTTTGATTTCATTTTCTCTGAAAATAAACCTTAAATTTTAAGGATTGTGGATTTTGTTTTAGTGTTTGTTACATTCATTGTTGGGTTTTTGCGGCCATTTTTTCATAGAATATGAATGTTTTGTTGTTTTTTTTGTGTTACTGTGCTCCTGATTGGGTGTGACTGTTGTCATTGGTTTATAGGTGTTTCTGGTATTGAAGAAGCCCTCATGGTGTCATTGATGTAGAATTGTTTTGTGTGTTGAGGTTACCTCTGTTTGGATTATTAAAAAGCTTTCTGGAATCGGACTTTCCTGCCTGTAGGTCGTTGGAATAACCCTCAAATGTGATGCTGAAAGTCTGTCTTTAATAACCAAAACCTGAGTCTCACCTTTAGATGGAAAAATGACAAATTCAAACAAAATATCAAAGAAAAAGCAGAAAAGTTAATTGTTAAAACAATAAAACTGTTTCCCACAATCAAGGATTGGTAAATCTAAGAGCTCAAATTTTATGTATTTAAAAAAAAATGTAGACCATTAATCTTTAAAAAGCTATTCACAGAAGACGTTTTAGCAAATTGTACAAATTCACATAAAGTCAAGAGCTTAGACATGACATGACAAAGTCTGTTACTTAATTAAGCCAACCTCACTCTTTTGTTTTCTGTACGGGTCAACTGTGGCTCCTTCTACCGCCCACTCCTCTATGGTCCCTACGGTGGCCCTGAAGTCAAAATCACATTAACAAAACACCAACGCGAAAAAAAAAACCAAAGATCATAATTTAGAAAGTTTTGGAAATGAAATGAACATGTCAGAAACCTAAAAGCTGTCAACCCTTCTGTTAAGCAGAAAAGCTAGTCACTGTGGGACATCTCATGGGATGATGACGTTTGGTTTTTGATGCTTGAGATTTTAACAAATGCATTTTCAATGTCTGCACACTAATAGAAGTTTCATGATCAGTACGGAGGATATCTAGTATCACTTCATTCCATTTAGCTTTCTGTTGAAATTATGGACAATCAGGGACGTCCCATAGTACCCAACTTTTCTGATGTCTTTTTTTTTTGTTTTCATTTTTTAACATTTTGTTTTGATTTTTGAAAATTACTTCTGTTTTCTGAAATGGTCTTTGTTTTTACAATAACATTTTACAAGTTACTTTATTGCTGTCATTTTTTGTCTGAGTGACTTGTTGCCTGTTTTGAATTTTAATTGCATTAATAGTGCTATTTTTTATATGAATAAAGACTGATGGACTCACGGACGGACAGACTCATGGACGGACTGACGGACAGACGGACTCACGGACAGACTGACTGACTCCTTTCATTTTTATAAAGCCCTTTTCTACAATTCAAGGTGTTTTACTAAACAGAACCCATTTTGTACTAAATCGAATGCACACAGACACTAATCTATTGGGATAAAATACAATGGATGAAAATAACTTTAAATTGTTAATTTAAAAAAATGTGTCTATTAATATGTTGAATTCATTTTTTATTTAATATTATAATTTGTTCTCCTGTTTTTCCAATTTTGTAAAATTCTCTTGCTACTTCAACTCATGCCCAGCAAGGTTCTTATTTTTCCCTCTGCAGTGAATTTAAAAACATAAAAGTTGAGATGTTGAAGTATCAAACCATCATCGTGGATCCTTCCTATTGCAGCTAAGAATAGAGAGCTCAGTGAATGTGGAATTCCTGGTTCCCCATTACAGAGTCTGCCTGTACTATAAAGGTCTGGAACAGTCCCTGAACAGTCGTCGTTATTTCTAAATTGGGATCACATTTCTAAATAAAGCCCAGGCGGGAGGTGACATTGTCCTCCTGCCCCAGATTCATTAGAGTCTAATCGAGTTTTTTTCAACTTTTCCGGAACAAAGGACAAGCCTCCAAAATCAAAAAGGAAAACGTCAAAATTCATCTTGGTTAATAAATGTATTTGATTTAGAGAGAAACTATAAATTCTGTGTATTTGTACGGACAAGAAGTATGTAATAGTAGGGCGATAAAGTTCATAGTGTCTGTAGTACTCATAGCTTTTTTGATCATTTTGTTATCACACACGTGATTTAAATCATACCTGATATGTTTCAACGGAGACGTTCCGTCTTCATCAGAGTCCTGGTGTCATTATTCAAACAGGAAGTAATACTGTTTAAATAATGACTCAAATGTTGTAAGTTCAGTTTAAACTTTTAAACTGTCTGACTGGATTTTATTTACATTTGTGACATTGCGGTGCAGTAAAAGATCAAAATCCAACAAGAAAAAATGGCTATATAAAGTTTTTTCCTTTAACAGACTTCCAGCCTTTACTTTTCTTATCTCAAACACTTCAAAAATCAAACATTAGGTTTCATACAGGTTCAGAGTGCTTTAATTTAACACGTCAATTTTGACACACTTTATTCCACAGTTCATAAAACAGCAAGAGAGTAGAAAGAAATGACTGTTTTTATAGTTCCCTTTAACCTGTTTAGTAGATTTGATTGTTTTGAAGACTTGGAGAAGAGATAGAGAGAAGATAACACAGGAAGGAGGAGATGACACCAGGACAATTTCATTTGCCGGTAGATGAAAAACAAATATCTATTGATAAAACATGTTTTTTACCAGCCAAACCATAAAACTATTTTACACAGAAATACCTTAAGTGTTTTACTTTTGAAGAAAATCAGATTGCCTCATTGTCATAATAGACAAAAAACAATTTTTGGAAACATCTTGACCTCTACTCTTTGTACCTGGTCATCTCCAGCAGAAGATCATTTTGCATGTCTGAGCGTCCTGCGGTCACAGTAGATCAAGGTGGAACAAAAGCAGAAGTTCATTTAAGAGTCAGTAGTGTTCAGGTAAAGTGCCTTTTCAACATAATAACATCGTTTTTTTTTTTTGTTGTTTTTTTTTACAGCAACTCAAGTTAGTCGAGTCCTGGTTGGAAGTGTTTGTGGGGGCTTTTGTTTGGTAGAAACTCCCCGATGGGCGTGGCGCCGGAGCACCTTAACGTGCCACTGCGCTGTGAGAACGGCACCACCTGGGTCAAGGGTTAAACACAAAATTAGGTTTACAATAAGAAACTCAAACTGATAAATACCCACTCTGATCATCTTTTGATCTATTTTTAAAAGTATCCTCAGCACTCTTTTAGTTTTGATTCGTTTTTAGCCAAACTCTAGGACATAGTTTGTGCAGAGTGGCAGTAGTTCATTAGAAAATTGCCAATGAGTTGAAAGTGGCACTGTTGGTTGCTGTAAAAAAGATACTCTGGGTTAAAAAAGCTATATGTTTCTTAGAACTGCAACTCATAACAGCACATAAGGATTGATTCTCCATCGTCTCTACTCACCTGAGCGTGAGCAAGCAGGGGGGAGGAGGAGGCTTTTGGTATTTGCTGTGCCATAAATAAGCTCTTTTTCAAACTGCGTTTTTGTTATCCGCCTCTGATTCATGATTTGAATTACCTCAAACCACTTTGGAATAATGCTCCCAAATGATGACTCATCACTTTAGATTGGATTTTAATGCATTTTGCTTTTTTTAAAATACATTTTATGGTGTTAAATTTTGTGTTTTTTTTCAATAGCTTTGAGACCGTTTGACATACTGACCTGCAACATCAGACATGTTTGGGCTGTATCTGTTACACCTTGTTCTTCTCTTTCAGGGAAAAGAAGTTATAGACATGAGGTTTTGTTTTTTCATAGCTAGAAAAATTGTTTAAATAACATAATAGAATCCATTTGAAGGCATATAAAAACCTTTTTTTTTTATGAAAAAAAAATTGTTTTGAAAAAGCATTAATGTTCTCATTATTTATTCACTGAGTCTAGAAGTATCAAAGATATTTTAGATGTAAATTAAGATATGTAAATAATATAAAATACAATTACTTAAATATATTATTATAAATACAACTTCATCTCATTATTGTGAGTTGAGTCTGTCAACTCGGCTGCCTGTAATCATATTTTTCATTGTTCAGTCACTTTAATGATGCAGTTTGGTAATGTGTCAAAACTGGTGATGTGACAATTGATCGACTTGAAATGATTCCTACGATCCAACCAGTTTGATCTGAGACAAATTGTTTATCAAATCAAACTATACTATGATAATATTGTCTCAAAATAAAATTAATCAAGTATATTGAACTTAGAAAATACCATTGGGATTGAGAGATGGTAGGTTAATTTACTGTTACGTAAAAACAGCAGTGTCATCGAAGTGGACAACATACACGTGACAACAGCAAAAAATGATCAATCAACATAACTGTCCAACGTGGGGAAACACTTTGAATTAAGCAAAGACATGATTGTACGGGGTGTCATTTTTTTATCGAGAAAAAGTTCTATTGTGATAAATATCATTATCGTTTTATCACTCAGCCCTACAATCTTGATATGTAACGTCTTCCTCTGTTGCAGCAGAGTGGCTTTACTTTGGTGGAGACTCTGTGACCGTTACCATTACAATGTGATGCACTGTGTTGTAAATAGTTACATTTTTATTTTAAAAAATTGATTTAAACTTAAAATCATAACAAGATAAAGTACTAATTATTAATTTAATACTTGTTTCTTTTGTAAATGACCACGTTATGAGTTGGATAATGCCCTTGGAGGTGTGCATTATCATAAATGAATGGAATTCAATGAATAGATCTTCAACAAAAGGTCAAAGATAACTGTGGCGGGAGAACGTGAACGTGAGCTCCAGATACTGTTAAAAAGGAAAGAGAGGGTTTTTTTTTTTTAAGAGTAAAGCTTACAGTGGAGGTTGAACGCAATAGAAAAAGAGGCTGTCAATCATTTGTTTGCTGTATTTGCAGCTGCTGTGTGTTTTTGACTCCCTCCACAATAACTGATTGCTTTTGATATAATAGCGCTGAGCCCTTGTTCATCCCCTCCACAAACTGATGAGTATCTTAAACAGAATCAGCAAATTTCTTCCTGCTTGCCTAGAAAACACCAGACTTAACTACTTTTTTTTTCTGTAAAAAAAAAGTGATCTCCATCTTGTGGATTCATCACTAGAAGTGAGCACATGAGTATCAACGTGTGTTTTCTTCACATTTTCCCCGCAGTCTGACTTTCTTTGCCTTCATTTATCTAATAATTCTTCACTTTTCGTGTTTTCCATATTTGTATTAATGAAAGTCATAGGAAAAGGATCATGTGATTCATCAGTCATGCTTTCTTCAGAGTTACACAGACTAAAAATATATTTTTTTCTGGTCACATACTGTAATTCAGACTTTATGTTTCCTTCTACTCTCATATATATATATTTAAATATAAAATAAAATATTTTGGTGTTTGGTGTAGCACTGATTCAGTGTTTAGCACCAACAATGCGGTACTATATCTGTTTTTGAATATCCCACACAGATTGTCTCAGGGATGACTGTGGCGCTCCATGAACTGGTTAGAAGACTGTGCCATCTTCTGGTGGGTTGCATGGTGTTTGTGACATAACACGCTGTTGCTAGGTTTCTTGTTTCACACGTCCCTTCTGATGTAAAATCTATCACGTCGTGATCAACCAATATGAGCTTTGTCAATCCACTTAATCTGTTAATCTGCATTCCGTTTTATAGGAAAATCTTTCTATAAAATCATGCAATATAATTTCCTGGATTTTTTTTTCCACATGTAGTCACAGTTGAAGCACCTATGATGAACTTAACAGATCACACTCATCTACTTAAGTAGTAAATCTTGCAGGACTGAAATATATTTTGTTCCACTGTATGTAAATAAATATCTAAGTTTTCCTTGTGAACAATCTGTCTAACCCCATATTTAAGAAGTTTCTGAAGTAGTCTTGAAGAATCAACTGCAACAAAAGCTTTTGTTAACTTAATGAAAAAACTTGCAAAATATTTACTTTAAAGTCCCCCTGCAGTTAAAAATTTAGTTTTTATGTTTTTATCACATATGTGTGGTATTTTTCTTCAGAAAGAAAAAGAATAGTATAATAAATCATTATTTTCCCAAGGAATCAGGAAAAAAATTGGATTGGATTTATTGGTCACAGCAACGACAATAATTATTCCATCATTTGAGGAAAATGAGTCATTTTTCAACTGGATGGAGAAAGAATCAGGGTTTTGTAAGAAGTTATTTTTGAAGAAGAATGCGGTACACAATGGACAGCCTGCCATTTCACCAGATGGTTTAATTTTAGACTGATGTTTTTGTACGTATTTATATGTGACGAGCAGAAAAAGAGATTCAAATTCATGTTGGCTCCTCCTCATGCAGCGAAGCCGCGCGTTATTGCATAGCCCGCTTGGATTTTAATTATATCCAAGATGGGATTTTTTTAAGTTGGCCTCACGTATTTAAAATTAAACTGAAAGTAAAATAACGTTAGCTGTCACATATATGCAGTCCGCGTTTGATCCAACCCGCGGAGGAGCGGCGAGCTGCAGTCAGCAGCTATAGCAGCGGGAGGTTTCACCAAACACCTAAACGTAACTCTTCGTCTGCATCTAAAAACGTCAGCAGTGGCTACACGCATTTAGAAAATGATGCACGATAGACATTTTCTGTATTCTGGCATCTCATTAGATTTCTTGTTCAAGTGAATTCAACAATCAACATGTGCTAGAATGAAATTTTTATTTTTTTATGGGTTTATCAAAGTGTGTGTCTTGCTAGCATGTCTGGGGGATAAGGGGCGGGGTTACGCTGCTCAGCACCATAAGCCACGCCCACACAGAGGAATTTTTGGAAACAAAGGCTTCAGATCAACAGGAAAAATGGCTTTTTAAAAGACATTTAGGATGTGGAATTTTGTTAAAAAACTTCACAGTCCTTGTTAAAACCACACTGGGAACATTTAAAGAAAATTTTAAAAGCTGTTATAGGGGGACTTTAATACATTTTGTTGTTGTTTTTCCATCAGTCCTATTGCTGTGGAGTAATTTGTTTAAGAAAAATCCTTAAAAAGATCTGTATTATATATATGTCATAATGTAATAGTGTAATTACAATTGGTATAACTATTGGAAGCAGAATAGGGGAAGGGGGGGTAGTTCTTGTTTGACTTGTTTTGTGTTATGTAGAAAATACAATTAATATATAAAACAGAAAAAAAAATCCTTATTGTTAGTTAAAGTTTTTTTTTATATATATTTATTAATCTTGTCATAAAACTTTTTTTTTTGTATGTTCGAAATAAAGGACTAATAACAAAACTTTTTTATACATTTTGGAAAACTGTGGAAGTAGTAATACCCCTCTGTAATTGGACAAATTATGTTTAATTTGATGTTTCTGTGGTAGTTCCTTTTTACTATTTTTTTCTGTTAAAAAAAGGTCACCATTGAGAAATATTGGTGAGTAATTCAACAACAGAATTTGATTGTTTTTAACAATCATCAAGTCTAAATTATCTGAGTCAATTAATTTAGAGTGTCCACGATTTTTTTTCTTCTATTTGCTCTTTGTCCACGTAAAAAAAAAAACTATTTACATGGTGTATTAATATATTTCTATTGGCTGTGTTTTTTCTTGTTGTCTTTGGAGAGATTTCTGACTGTGACTCACACTGGTAAAGACATTACTAAAATCCTTCACTTTTTTTTCTTCTTGTGGATAAAATTTAATTCAGAAAATAATTTGGATATGTTGTTCTGACTCTAGACCCACACAGCAGTGTGGTGATTTGCACTGTCACCTAACAATGAGAAGGCCCTGGGATAGGCCCCAGCAACACCAATGACCCCAATGGGGGTTGATTGGATTTAGAAAACAGGTGGATGGATTCAAACTCCTTCCTTTTTGATGAGCCTTTGTTGTTATTGTTCTTATTTAATTCTACACTAGTGCAACTTGACACCTGTTACGGCTGTGGCCGTATTTGGTTTTGTTCTGTGTATTTTGTCAGAGTGGGACTTCTTTGTGTTTTGTGGATTTTTGTTTGTGTGTCTGTCATGATTTATTTCAGGTGTGGTGCTGGAGGGCGTGGCTTCAATTGGCCCAAAGCAAGTGGAGCCTCCTTTAAAAGCACCTTGAGGACCTCCAGCCCATGAGAAGGGAGCTGGGCTGGCTGCAACATGTCGCCACTGCAGCGCAGTGCTCTTCTCCACCTGTTTTAGTTCTGTGCACACTTTGTAGTTTCTTTGTAGGTTTTGTTTGGTCCCACTCTGTCTTTGGTGTTTGTGAGTTAGTTTAGTTTAAGTGAAGCTGTGGGGTGAACTGCCATTTTCTTTAGTAAATGTTTTCTCCTGTTTGTTAGTCCTGCAGGGAGGTCAGTGTTTGTCAGTCTTTTACTGTTTCTTTTGCAGGTAAACTCCCTGGATTGAGTTAGTTGGGGTTTTGTTATTTTGGCCTTGGTTCACCCTGAAGACTTTTGCTTCACATTTAGTTATTGTTGATAGCTGTTCTTATTGAAAATAAATGTGTTATTTTTATGGAGACATTTCTCTTTGTGTTTTTGTTACACATCTTTCCTTTATTATGCTTTTATGTTGCGCCCTAAACCCCTAGGCAAAATGGGGCGTAACACACCAGTCTGCTCAACACTTAACTTCCAGTTTGTTTCCAAAAATCCAAGTTAAGTGAAGAAATCCTGAGACTGAAAATAAAAATGAGATTTGTTCAAATTTGGACTGTTATGTTCTCAAGAACAAATTGAGGGAAAACGGACATAACAACAGAGAAACCCAAGAACACCATCTAGAGAGGGTTTTTTTTTTTTTTTTTTTTTTTTAAACCAAGCACCAAGAAAGACACAGCATAGTGATTAAAAAAAATGTTGGCTATTTTTTCAGCAATTGTTTCATATTTAATGAGATGTCTGTGACACTTGCAGCTCTTGATGCTTGATGACATGTTTCAGGGGCTGAAGTTCTCAGGTTCACACACTCGGTTTCATGTCTGTAATCACATATTTCTGCTCCGCTGTTCTGTGTGAACGCCACAGCCCAAACAAGTTCTAACCTTCATAAATAAGCAGCACATAGAAAAAAAATGTCTCTTTGTTTACTTTTCTTGGTTTTAATCCTTTGGTTGTTTTACTCATTTTAGTTTGAGTTTGTATATTTTTTTCTTTAAACCATTTGATGATTATACTAAGTGTCAGTTTTCTCAGACTTCTCAGTTAAAAACCTCCTATGTTTTAAAGTTTATTTCAGCTGCTGCAACTCATACGGGTTCTCTCACAGTCATAAGTGTTTGTTATTTTTCTGTTATGAATAAATCTTTGTCTTGTTTAGTTCTTTTGGCTTAATCACCGTCTTGTGTTTATTGGTCAAAACTCCTGCATGTGAATTCTCCACAAAATGTATTTCCTGACAGGAAAGAAGTTCAAACAAACTAGTTTTTGCCTTCCACAAACTCTAAATCAGTGTCTGGGTTACTCATTCTTGGTGTGAAATGCTAAAAGTACAAACATTGATAACTCTGTCCCTGCTTGAGAATATCCAAATTTCCTTAAAAACCTTTGCAAAGGCAGGACAAGAAGCAGTAAGCTGGAACTAAAGAGGACAGATCTGATCAGCAATGCTCTTTAAAATCTGCCAACCTAAGATGCTAATTCAGATTTATCTAATGTAAAAAAGTTTATCCTCTTTATCCTGCTGGTATGCTGTGGCATCAGAAGATGGTGTTGTAACTCAATTCAATTCAGTTTTATGTATATAGCCCAATATCACGAAGCAATCATCTCAGTGGGCTTACCTTTAACTGTACAAAGACAACAAGTCGATCATAAAATATAAACAGCGGCTAGTTGCTAAACTAAGTTAACCTGGCATCCCTGCCCTTAGACCTTCTTGGTGAGGAAAAACTCAAACAATTTTGGGAAAAAATAAGAAACCATAATCGTGATAACCATGATTAATTGGAATTAAGGGACCAAAGTGTGCCAAAAACGTATTCCCCACCCTGTTACACCACGAGCAGCAGCCTGAAGCGCTGATACAAGGCAGGATGGATCCATGCTTTCATGTTGTTGACTCCAAATTCTGACCCAACCATCTGAATGTTGCAGCAGAAATTGAGACTCTTCAGACCAGACAATAATTTTCTAATCTTCAACTGTCCAGGTGAATCTATGTAAATTGTAGCCTCAGTTTCCTGTTCTTAGTTGACAGGAGTGGTACCTGGTGTGTTCTTCTGCTGCTGGAGTATATCTGCTTCAAGGTCGGATGTGTTCTGTGTTCAGAGATGTTCTTCTGCAGACCTCGATTGTAACCAGTTGTTCTTTGAGTTACTGTTTGTCTTTCAGGAGTCAAGATTCAAAGGGTTTATTTTCATCTGCACGAGTTTCCCTGTACAATGAAATTCTTACTTTGCAGCTCACTCTGAATGCCATAAAAACATGTTTAATATAAAATAAGATTTTTTTTCATTCATTTTCCTTGCGGCTTTATCCCTTTTGGGGTCGCGGGGATGCCGGAGCCTATCCCGGCTACTGATGGGCGAAGCCAGGGTTTACCCTGGACAGTTCGCCAGTCTGTCGCAGGGCCACATTTGCACACACAGTCACTCACACATTCATACCTAGGGGAAATTTAGAGTAGCCAATTAACCTATGAAGCATGTTTTTGGACAGTGGGAGGAAGCCGGAGTACCCGGTGGGAACCCACGCATGCACGGGGAGAACATGCAAACTCCACACAGAAAGGTCCCAGTAGGTGTTTCTGATCCCCCAGCCAGGATTTGAACCGGGGCCTTCTTGCTGTGAGGCAAGAGCGCTAACCACTGCGCCACCGTGCAGATAAAAATATAAAAAAAAGATAATGCATATTTAAAGGATTACTAAAAGAGCATAGTAGATGAATGTTAACACAAAATATAATAAATAATAAATAAACCATCTGAAAATGACTGAAGATGTTTACAAATCAGCTGTTGTGCAAATTTTACTGAGTATGTTACTGTACAAAGAACAAAGGAGACGGACATGAATTAGATATTAGGGTACATATGTAGTTGTTATTAAGGTGCAATAATATTGATGAATAATCCAATAATAATAAATAATCCAGATATGCAAGGCGTTGTCTTTTGTTGCAGACTCCTATTATTATTTGTTAAGGAGTCTGATGGCAGAGGGGGAGAAAGAGTTCTGCATTTCACACTCCTGTACCTCTGTACTGAGGGAACAGACCGTGTTGGGGTTGGGGGGGGGGCTTGATGATGGAAGCGGCCAACCTCAGGACCCTGTGCTGGAACCAGTCTGGTCATTCTCCTCTGACATCTGACATCAACAAAATATTTGTCCCCTCAGAGCTGTCACTCACTGTATATTTTCTCTTTTTCTGACCATTCTCTGTAAACCTTTTCAAAGGACGTTGGTTGTGGGTGATCCCAGTAGATCAGCAGTTTTGGAAACACTCAGACCAGCCCATCTGGTACCAACAACCAAGTCATTTCAATCGCTTTTCTTCCTCATTCTGATGTTCGGTTTGAACTGCAGCACATTGTCTTGACCTTGTCTACATGCCTTAATGAGTTGCTGTCATGTGATTGGCTGATTAAAAATTTGTGTTAACGAGCAGTTTGACAGGTGTGTCTAATAAAGTGACTGGTAATGTCAGGACTCAAGCTTCCAGTTCCCCTCCTGACCATCGGAGGGAGCATTCTCCTGAATATTGAACTTCACCAGCTGTACCTAATGTTTCTCATCAGGCTGATCATATTTATAGCTTCACTTGTCACCTCATCTTTGCGAAGTATTGCATTGTTGTCACATAGCAATTTCTGAGCGTTTCTAAATCCGTCATTGCCTACTCGTTTTTGACCCTTGCCTGACCCACTCGTTTTCCTGCCTAGCTCCTCGTCCTTGACCTCTGCCTGGCATTGACCTCGTCTTTGTGTTTGCCCTGTCTGTTTTTGGATGCTTATTAAATACCTGCTTGCACATGGATCAACACGCCTCCGCGTCTTCGTCACAGAATACTTCGCCGGACCCGGATCCAGCAGCAGGCGTTCCCTCGCCTTCCAATCCAGCAGCTTTTGCTTCCATGCTATTGGAACATGGAAGACAACTTCAGCGGCTGACGCTAGCCACGGACGCCATCATGGAGCGTTTGCTAGCAAACCCAGTCGCCGCTACAGTACCTCCAGCGCCGCAACAAGCTCCGCATCCAGTCCCCGCGGCTCCTTCCGCCGCTGGTGTTTCCGCGTCTGCGCCATGTCTTTCGATGCCGGACAAATTCACAGGAAGACCCGAACTATGCAATGGATTCCTGATGCAGTGCCAGCTCTTCCTCCATCAGCAAGCTCATCTGTATCCAACTGAGGAATCCAAAGTGTCTTTCCTGTGTTCCCTCCTCACTGGGGAAGCATTGGAATGGCTGGCAGCGGTCTGGTCTGGAGGATCGGTGCCGTTCCATTCCTATGATGAGTTCACCCGTCAGCCGCGCGCCGTATTCCAGCACGCTAGTGACGGAAAGAACCCAGGTGAGCAGCTCATGGATATTAAACAGGGGAAGGACACCGCCGCTGCATACTCCCTGAGATTCCGGACATTAGCGGCTCAGACTGACTGGACTCCGACCGCTCTTCGGACGGTTTTTCGCCGGGGACTTAACACGGAGCTTCAACGCGAGATCACCTGCCGGGACGAAAATATGGATCTCAATCAGCTGATCGCGGTCACTATACGTTTGGACAATCTCTTACGGACTCGGAGACCAAGAGAAGCCAGCGCTGAGTCATTTTCCTTCCCGTCGGTACGTCCCCGCTACGAGCACGTCACTCCCGCTGAACCGATGCAGCTGGGGACAACACGTCTGACGCCGGAGGAGAGGACAAGGCGCATGCGCGAAAATCTCTGCTTGTACTGCGGTCGTCCTGGCCATCTGCGAGCCTCCTGTCCCGATCGTCCGCCCCGACGATCGGGAGGCCCGGTGAGTGACTCTGTCATTACATTTGAGATATCCGTAGCCATTAAGCTAGCTGATAAGACGATCACATCTACTGCTATGATAGATTCAGGAGCAGCAGGAAATTTCATTGACTTATCTTTTGCTCGCGCTAATTCTGTTCCTCTGCTTCCCTGTGATTCGCGGGTGGCAGTCTCCGCTTTAGATGGGCGTCCCATTGGTTCCGGTCGGATTCAGTTCCTGACACCAGATCTTCAGCTCCTTGCTCTTCGTCAACATGAGGAATACATCCGTTTCTTTGCCATTGATTCCCCTCGTTGTCCTCTGATCCTGGGACTGCCTTGGCTGGAGACCCACGACCCCACCATCAGATGGTCCACTAAGACTCTCGTGTTTGAATCGTCGGTCTGTCGTCTAAACCACCATCTCCAACCACCAAGAGCCCCTGCTGAACAACCAGGGTACCAGCTAGCCGTCACTAAGCTCGACATGAATGACTCTGTAACCTCTTCTGGCTTTCTACCGTCTTCATATCAAGATCTGAAGATGGCTTTCAACAAACATCACGCTACACGCCTACCCCCTCACCGTACGTATGACTGTGCCATCGATCTCTTACCCGGGCACATGCCAACGAAAGGAAGGGTGTTTCCGTTGTCGCAACCTGAGACCGAGGCCATGCAGGCATATGTCCAGGAAGAACTACAGAAAGGCTTCATCCGACCGTCTACGTCACCAGCCTCTGCCAGTTTCTTCTTTGTAAAAAAGAAAGACGGTGGTCTTCGCCCCTGCATCGATTATCGCAGTCTCAACGAAGGCACCATCAAGTACCGGTATCCTATACCGTTAGTTCCACCAGCCCTGGAGCAGCTGCGTCAGGCCAAATTCTTCACGAAGCTGGACCTACGCAGTGCTTATAACCTTATCCGTATCCGGGAAGGGGATCAGTGGAAGACCGCCTTTTCCACTACTACTGGCCATTATGAATACCTCGTCATGCCCTTCGGTCTCTGCAACGCTCCTTCCGTATTCCAGGCATTCATAAATGACGTCTTCAGGGACATGCTTCAGCGCTTCGTCATCGTCTACCTGGATGACATCCTCATCTACTCACTCAACCTTGATGAACACATCTCCCATGTCAGGCAAGTCTTGAAGCGACTCATTGATAATCACCTGTATGCAAAACAAGAAAAATGTGAGTTCCACAGAACATCCATTGCCTTCCTCGGCTACGTTATCAGTAGGTGATGCTGCCAAGGTTTTTGGGGTTTTTGCCAAAGTGGCGCATTTATGCCACCTTGCCGCTTCAAGTCCTGAGCTGCATGTTGTTATGGGGTTGATTTGTTGTTTACCGATTTATCCGTGCTTTCAGCTCTGTGGCGGCTCCCTCTCACCTCTCTCTCAAGGGGGCTCCGAGACGTCTTCAATGGACCCCGGAAGCTCAAGCGGCATTTCATAACCTCAAGCGGCTTTTTACCCAATCTCCTATCCTGCGTCATCCAGATCCTTCGATCCAGTTCATTGTGGAAGTGGATGCCTCAAGCACTGGAATAGGGGCAGTTTCTGTCTCAACGTCACGGTGAGCCCTCCAAAATGTTTCCATGTGCCTTTTATTCCAGGAAACTCACCAGTGCTGAGAGGAACTATGATGTGGGGACCGGGAGCTGCTCGCCATGAAGGAAGCCTTCACAGAGTGGAGACATTGGCTGGAAGGGGCAACGCATCCATTCTTGGTGCTGACAGATCACAAAAACCTGGAATACATAAAGTCAGCCAAGAGGCTAAACCCTCGCCAAGCTAGGTGGTCTCTTTTCTTCTCCCGATTCCACTTTCAAATAACCTTTCGACCAGGCTCCAAGAACGGCAAAGCAGACGCACTTTCTCGCCTGCATGAGACAGGAGAAGAAAGACTGGGGTCTGCTGAACCCATAGTTCCTGCAACATTACTCCTGGCTCCCATCCAGTGGGATGTCATCACAGAACTAACTGAGATGAATCAACAGGAACCGCCTCCACCATCCTGTCCTGTTGACAAAGTCTACGTGCCTCCTCCTCATCGTCAACGGGTTCTGCACTTGGTCCATGACACTCCTGCTGCGGGACACCCAGGTATGACAGGCACTCAATCTCTCATGCAGAATACCTTCTGGTGGCCAACCATGCTGGCGGATGTGGCTCAATTCGTTGCGACATGCACCCAGTGTCAAATGGCCAAGTCTCCACGTCAGCTCCCAGCCGGGCTTCTACAACCGTTACCCACACCTCTTCGTCCCTGGTCACACATCGCGGTGGACTTTATCACGGATTTGCCCCGTTCCAACGGTAACACCACAATTCTCACAGTTGTTGACCGTTTTTCCAAAGCCTGTCGTCTGCTCCCTTTGCCCAAGCTACCCACCGCTATGGAAACCGCAGAACAACTTCTCAACCACGTCTTTCGACACTACGGCATCCCTGAAGATATCGTTTCAGATCGGGGACCACAGTTTACATCACGGGTCTGGCGGGAACTCTGCAAGGGGCTGAGCATAAACATCAGCCTAACTTCGGGTTACCACCCCCAATCCAACGGGCAAGTGGAGCGGCTCAACCAGGAGATCACCCGGTTCCTACGGACCTATTGCAGTCAACGTCAGGAGGATTGGAGTCAGTTCTTGGTTTGGGCCGAATATGCACAGAACTCTTTGACAAAGGCATCCACTGGATTAACCCCGTTCCAGTGTGTTCTGGGTTTCCAGCCTCCATTCTTCCCCTGGGCAGGGGGTCCCACAGAATTGCCGGCCGTGGACGACTGGTTTCAGCGCAGCGGGGAGACCTGGGAGGCAGCACACATCCAGTTACGGCAAGCTGTCCGTCGGTTCCAAACTCAGGCTGATCGACACCGTCGTCAGGGGCCCAACATCCTTCCTGGCCAGTGGGTGTGGCTGTCTACTCGGGACCTGCGGCTAAGGCTGCCGTGCAGAAAATTGAGTCCGAGGTTTGTGGGTCCCTTTAAAGTTGTTAAACAAATCACACCCGTGTCGTTCTGTCTCGCCTTACCCCCAGCTTACCGGATCTCCCCGACGTTCCACGTTTCCCTGCTCAAACCTGCTGTTGGTCCATCAGACGGGACTCCACCTCCTGAGCCCAGTGACCCTACTGTGACCCCTCTAATAGTGGATGGAGAGGAGGTCTACCGCGTCAACGAGATCCTGGACTCCCGACGGAGGGGTTCGTGTCTGCAATATCTGGTGGATTGGGAAGGGTATGGCCCAGAAGAACGTTCCTGGGTTGCCTCGGCTGACATACTTGACCCCTCCTTAATCTCTGACTTTCATCGCGACCATCCGGATCGGCCTGCACCTCGTCCCCGGGGTCGTCCCCGTCGTCGGTGGCCCTCTCGCTTCCGGAGCCGCTCGCAGGGGGGGGCTCTGTCAGGACTCAAGCTTCCAGTTCCCCTCCTGACCATCGGAGGGAGCATTCTCCTGAATATTGAACTTCACCAGCTGTACCTAATGTTTCTCATCAGGCTGATCATATTTATAGCTTCACTTGTCACCTCATCTTTGCGAAGTATTGCATTGTTGTCACATAGCAATTTCTGAGCGTTTCTAAATCCGTCATTGCCTACTCGTTTTTGACCCTTGCCTGACCCACTCGTTTTCCTGCCTAGCTCCTCGTCCTTGACCTCTGCCTGGCATTGACCTCGTCTTTGTGTTTGCCCTGTCTGTTTTTGGATGCTTATTAAATACCTGCTTGCACATGGATCAACACGCCTCCGCGTCTTCGTCACAGGTAAGTGGAGACAAATGCTTAGAAAAATGTTTTTTTACTTAATTTGTGAGATTTTTTTTCCCCTTTTTTGTGATCTACATGTTTGTGGTCTTTTCAAAATGTGATGACTTTTTCTGTTATTCTGCTCGTCAAGATGGATTTAGTTGGAGGGATAGAGGATGAAGAGACAGAGCAAAGGGACAATGAATAAATTCTACAGAACAGCGTAAATCACAGGAAAACACTGGGAAAAGTAAGCAGGCAAAACAGGAACCATAGAGTCTTGCCCAACAACACAATGCTGATCCAGCAAAAATCCCTCTCAGTGAGGTCAAATGATAAGCCCCAGTGGAAGTGTGAAACATGTCCCTGAACAATTATTGCATAATTCATGAAACTTTGCATTGTACGGACTGCTGTAAGAGTTCTTCATCACTACGGCGTTTAAGACAATAAAATAAAATTACACTTTAAAATGAGTCTTTTGGTCTTATGGGATCTGAATCGTTCAGGATCATGAAGCTTTTGTGTCACTGTGGATGAGAGATTCCTTCATCTGTAAAAAAAAAAAAAGTCAGTTTCTCCAGGGAGGCAGGGTAGTGGGAGCATTATGGATTGTCTTTTGGGGGATAATTTGGAGTTCATTCATTTCATTCAGTTTTTATTATTTGGCTCAGTTACACAGTTGTTTCAATGGGCTTCATACCGCTAATTATCCAAAAACAAAATCCGTTATAAAATATAAACAACAGCTGATTACTAAACTAAACAGACTAAGCTAAACTGGACATTCCTACACTTAGACCCTCCTTCTAGGTGAGGAAAAACTCTTAAACTTAACAGACTTCGCAAAAAAAAAAAAAAAAAAGAAAAAACCTTATGGATATCCACATGAAGGAGGGATCCTGCAGGGCGGACAGGCGATGTACCAGGAATGTTGGAATGTTGGATGCAAGACGAGCCAGAGGCGAGGTCCTCGGCCAAGGACAGGAGCACAGACGAGCCAGCTGGAATCTGGAATCCACTCTCCCAGAGGGGAGTGGGAAACAGGGACAACACATGAATCTCACTGCACCAAACAGAGTCATGGACACCTAAATGCAAAATAAATGATAAAGAGTAGAGGAGAGGAGAAGTACATGCAGATTGTCAGTCTGTTGCAGAACCACACACACACTCACATGCACACCTAAGGTCAATTAAAAAACACCAATTCGCCTATGAAGCATGGTTTTGGATAATGGCAGGAAGTGCTCGGAGAAAAGGCACGCATGCACCGAGAGAACATGCAAACTCCACATGGAAAGGTCCCAGCCGGGATTCAAACCAGCGCCTTCTCCCTGTAAAGAGAGTGCTGACCACTATACCACTGCGCAGCCCTGTTTTTGTGTTTTTGTCAAGACGAAATACAGTTTCTAAGTAAATTGTATGATTTTGTTCACGTTTTTTTTAGTAACAGAATAAATTACAGTTGGTTCATTTTAAGTTAAAGGATCCTGCAGTAATAAAGTTGAAGGTCATTTCTCCAGCTGAATATTCAAAATGTATCTGTAAGAACACAGAAAATTCCTCTCCCAAATATTCCTGAATAAGTCCATTAATCAGAAAATTATCTCATTTGGAACATGAGAACATTTTCTGTTTTCCAATATAGTCACTAAAAAAAGTTATCATAAATGTTTTTGGGTTTTTTTTGAGTAAAATGAGTTCATTTGTTTTGGCTACAGACAAAAGTTCTAACATGCATAATTAAACATCACTAAATTACCCTAAAATAAACCACATTTTCCGATAGTTCTTTTGAAACAATGGAATAATAAAGACTTGGTTAAAGCCATTTCTATTATTATATTGAAAGCAAGGATTGAATTCAGTGAAACCTTATAAGCATAAAATAAGTTAATTCTATTTTAACTGTGATTTAATTCAGTGTTTTTTTCTTTTTTTGTATTTTCTCTGAGCAATAGTTCTTTTTTTCTCAGTTTTAGTCAGCATGTTGTCTGAGATCCACCTCCCTGTGGCCATTCATCATGAGGAAATTGAATTGTTCTCTGTGCCAAGATGCTGCAGTGTACAATCAGCCATTAGTTTTCAGCCCAACAGCTGGATGCTGCCATTGCAAATTTCTGTAGACTGCCCTGAAATTGGTCTTTGATTTATTGCTTGTGGGGAACCTGCTGGCTAAGAGGCCGGTCACCCTCCGGTGGCGGCTGACCTGGGCTGAAACTCACATCCTAAAAAGAAATATAAGTCAATGTTTCCTTTCATGTTATGATTTTTTTTATTTTTTATTAAAGAGATGTACTGTGAGTTTTATAACAAAGTTTGGAGACATGACACCAAAATACAGTACCAACAAATTATATTCGAATTGCTTCTGCAGCAACAAATAAATGTATACTTTCTGAAAATAATTTAGTTTTCCGTTTTGCATATTTAATTTCTTTGTCTTGTTTTGTTTTGTCATGACTTAAAAACTGAGAGTTCGGTTTTGTCAGGTCTGAACATAGCTTAAAGTCACACTCCAGTCATCATTAAAATCTCATCTTTGAGCTTGTTTTTCCTCCTCTTCCTTCCGTTTTTCCCTTTTCTCCATATAAGTCAATGAGAACAGCATGTAGTTTGACAACTGAAAATGAAAAAACTGTTTGGAGAACTTATTTTCCTTTCATTTAGGAGACAAGAAATGCAGGTACATTTCAAAAATAAAAAAGCGTTCCTGTTAATCCATTTTAATTTTCAAATTTGATATTTCTAATTCAATTTTGGTACAAAATTACCAGATAACTTTTTGAAAATGAAATATCAAATGCCATTTTTTTTATAATTTTAATTTTGTCACAGAATAATCGGTGTTCAAGATTATTATTATTATTATTTAAGATGCAAGTAGTTACATTGTGAAAATGAAAAAGCATTTTTGTTTATTCATTTTAATTTTTTAAATTCTATATTTCTAATTTAATTTAGGTACACATTTACTAAAGAACTTCTCAAAAATGACATGTGAAATGCAATTTCCTTTATCATTTTAATTAATTTACTGAATGAGCGTTGAAGAAGAAAAAGCTGTTCTGAGATTTTAATTTCATTTAAGAGATAAGTAATGGAGGTACATTGTGAAAATGAAAAAGCCTTTTTAGTATTGACTTTTATTTTGAATTATGAGTCTTCCATATAATTTTTTTTCGTCTGCTCTTGATTCTAATCGAACTTTATTTATATAGCAATTTTTCGACAGACGTTAAAACATTTTCCAAATGTAAAAAACCAAGAGTAAGACATTTAAAGCTATAAAACTCTTACAGTGTTTATATGAAACATGTCATTTATATGTTTTTTTTTTTTTTTTTCACATTTTTACGTGAAAGTTTTGTGACTGCTTCCTGTGGGCCAGAGCAAACTCAACAACACAGCGTGGCACTCAAAAAAAAAAAAAAAAAAAAAAAGCTCAGGTTGAGTCTAGGAGGGGCCGCCGGGTCAGATTTCCAGGGGAGCGCGACTCCTGATTCGCTGACGGACAGAGACAGTTATGAGTCTGCGCAGCTCTTCAAGCATCCTCAGCGCACGCGGCCCACAGCTGTACCTCATCCAGAGCGTTTGTAAATCGTGGATTTTTCTGTGGAAACTCCAAGCCTTGCCTTGCCACGACCTCAGCATCCTTCCCAGCTATTCGAGGGGAGAAAAAAAAAGAAAAGAAGCGAAACACGAAAAAGTTTTCCTCTCTCTCGGGAAAAGATAAGTCGACATGGGTGAAAACTGGGCGTTCGTGTGACCATTAGAAACAAGCGAAGACAGAATGGTTCACACGATAAAAGAATGATAACATAGGCAGCGTGTTGTTTTGTGTGTGAGAGGGGAAAAAAACCGGTGGAAAAGTTTAAAGGAGGGTCAGGCTATGGCGCGGGAGAACGAAGACGCCGGGATGGCTAAAGACGCCACGAAAGCCAAAAGGCAAAGGAAGAACAAAACGAAGGAGACCAAAACCAGGACCGTCCACGCAAACACACTCTACCACTCCGCTAAAGGGGAGGAAAACCCAAACCGACACTATGCAAACAACAGAATCAAGACCACCAAGTACACCGTGCTGTCATTCCTGCCAAAGAACCTCTTTGAACAGTTCCACCGGCTCGCTAATGTCTACTTCGTTTTCATCGCGCTGCTTAACTTCGTCCCGGTTGTGAACACTTTTCTGCCGGAGCTGGCGCTGGCCCCTGTGCTGTTCATCCTGTCCGTCACTGCCATCAAAGACATTTGGGAGGACTACAGGAGACACAGGTCTGATAAGGAGATCAACCACATGGACTGCCTTGTCTACTGCAGGTAAGCTGGGCCTCAGGTGGAGCAGGTGATCGAGAGCAGCTTCAGGCTGTTGTGATGCACACATCAGCTGATGCAGGAAAACAAACAAACAGACTTTTAACAAATAGTGACTTTTGACTATCCTTTCTTTTAGGATTTTGGATCTTTTCAAAATGTATGCACCAAACAACGAAAACAAAACATTTATTTATTTATTTTAGGTTTGTGACTGGAGTTGGACTAACAATCCTCAGTGCACATCCAACCTGGTGACCCGTTTCTGACTGTTTCTTGTGCTGGGACTGTACTTTACTAATGAAAAGCAGCACTGTCTCCTCATACAGAGCATAACTCACAGGCATCAAAAGGCTCAGTGTTTACTGGCTCTGCAGTTTTTGCCAACTCTTGGCTTAAGTTTTTGTGTCAGGTTTGGACATTATTACATTTTTATCAACTTTGGCATTTTTGTACCAAAGATCTGCACCTCTTACAGCCTATAGACTGGTTTTGATTCCTTGCGCTTCTTTGTTTATTCAGTGCCTTGAACCTAAGTTTGACTAAATCTGATCTTTGCATTCCCACTGAAATAATCTTTATCTATTTCAAAAGCATACCCAGTTTTTATGATGTAGTTTTTGCCAAAATCAAAAGGAATCATTAGAGATCTGACTCTAAATTGTCATCGGGATTGTTGGTGTGAAAGTAAGCCTCAGCTTATTTCCCGTGATCCCTTTGTTTACACTCTCTCCCACTAGCTTACAGCCCCTCACACCCTAACCCAGCAAAGAACAGACCATTGACCGTATAAAAGAGCTTAACCAAAGGACCCATCCCCACTCCTCTTCCAAACAGGAAGTACTCGTTGGCTTAAAGACACCAAAATCCAGTAAACTTATACTGGGAAATAAAAAGCTATTACTCAGTCATTATGCAAGTTAGAATAACTATTTTTGCTCCAACATGTTTTAAGATTTTTTTCATTATATTTTTCTTTTATTATAAGTTATAAACTGACCAATCAGATGTCTCAAACACATGTGATGGCTGCTAGTTCCTATGACAAACTCTCCAGAGCTCGCTTTCAGTGGAAGAGGCGTGGCCTTCCAACAAGCTCATTCGTGACTGGTTAGTGGTGGCCATAGAAATGATGATGATGATGATGATGATGATGATGATGATGATGATAGGACTTTATTAATCTCCCAAGGGAGAAATTCAGGTGTTCGGCAGCAAGACACACTCAAACACATACAATAAATAGCAATAAAATAAAATAAAATAGAAATTAAAAAAAAATATGAATAGAAATGATGAGTTGGACAATCACTGCTTGCTGATGTCATCCGGCTCCAACATGGCAGCCTCCGTATTTCATAAAAATGGTCACTGAATTGATTTAATTTGATTGGAGCTGAAAGTTGGTCATTGTGTATGAGTGACATCACAGCCTCTGTATAGTTCTATATACAGTCAATGCACTCACTCAGTCCAGTTCTCTCATACAGTCAATGGTACGGAGTCTGGTTCTGCAGGACTACTGTAAAAAAAAAAAAAAACACACAAATTGCGTAACTCACACTCAATTTACAAAAAGGACTATTTTTTTCTGATGTTTCAAACCTTTTTGTGTGCAGACGGAGTGACGGCTAAAGTTTTGTAACTTCATATTTAATTTATAAAGGGATAATCTAGAGATTGGTTTATTCAACTAAACAAAACAATTAAACTAAAAGATCAGAATTGTTTGTAAGGTCATGATGGCACCACTGTCTGCTTAGCTGCAAGTCTCCACTTCATCTGCAGAGAATAGTGTAGCAGACAATTGACTCAGAGAAAAAGAGAATTGTTGTGGTTGGCTTCCTACACGCCGGTTTTCCACATTGGGCTGTTTCACAAAAATCTATAATAGTTAACTCAAATAATGTATATTTTAAACTCTTGTGTTCTTGAGGCTTTGCTGTTCTTTCATAGAACAAGGAATTGGTGTTTAATTCTAGCAGAACACATCAGCCACTTATAACCTGAAACGGTCTCAAAGAAACTGTTGGCTTGAATAGAGAATTCTTGTGATTTTGGACAAAATCTAAAATTAAGCCTTGTTGGAAGCTTGTTTCTTTCTGATAGGGATATTTATAGTTTTTAAATTTGTTTAGGCTTCTAAAGTTTGGTGTGTAACTATTAAGTTAGGAACATTTACTGCAAAGTAACTCAGTCTAGTGAAATCGAAACGGCAGAGTATTTTTTTTTTTTTGTATGAGTTTATTTAAAACCGTGTCACACAGCCACTATGTACATTTTCCACATGAAATTTTGGTCTTTCGCGATACTTGCGTGATATACATACTTCATATGCGTTTTTTGTGTTTGTACTTAATCTATGTCCGTCAAGGGTTTCCACCAACGGGTCTTTATGTGAATTTGGTTTTGAGCTGTTCAAAATTTTTGGTTAGTTGAGAATTATGTAGTTTATGTGTATTTTACATAGTTTATATACAATTATTTTGCAAGTCTTACGGACTTGTATGGGATTTTTGCTAGACCGTTTCGCATATGTCTAACAGATTTCTCACAAATGTACCACCGATGTGTAACTGATATTAAGTATAAAGCTTCTATCTTCTTCCAAGCAAGACGTACTGATTACGTCGTCACCGTATTAAAGCCCAAAACTGAGTTTCTTGTTAGTTGACGTAAATTCTTTGGCAAAATTCAGGTGTTTGATCTCCTCCTGGTGCGGCCAAATATTTGCTGCACTGCTCAAAATGTATTGCAACCAAATCGCCATTCCCAATGCTCTGATCCCGCCGCAGGACCTCTGATTGCCTCTATGCATTGACCTAACATTAAAGCTGCCCACCCCCGCTGCACGAACCACTTATGGTGTGAACGCAGTATAATCTCTATCTGTACCTAGCAGTCTGCCATAAAGAATATCTATTCTAAAACAAATATTGTAAATACACTGCTTACAGAAATTAAAGAAACTTTTTTTCATTGGGCCTGGCATGAATTGAATTAAACCTGTCTGATAATGTTCTTGTTGGTTCAGCAGCTGAGGGCCTCGTTCATCAATTTCAGCTGTATTGGTGTTCATGGAATTAACAACAGGTGCACTTCAGTGGCAACAATTAGAAAACCCTCCAAACAGGACTGGTGTTCCATGTGGAGGTCATTTCAAGTTTCTCCCTCTTGATCTTTTTTGGCTGGTTTTCCACTCCTGCTGATTTTGTCTTGTGTAATTCTCTCTACTGGCAGTATGAGGAGATTCCTTAACCCTACAGAAGTTGCACAGGTTGTCCAACTTCTCCAGGATGGAACATCCACATGTGCTGCAGCAAGAAGGTTTAATGTGTCTCCCAGCACAATCTCCAGAACATGGAGGAGATTTCAGGAGACTGCTGGTTATTCTGGGAGAGCTGGACAGGACCGTAGAAGGTCCTCAACCCCTCAGCAGGACCCATACCTGCTCCTTTGTGCAAGGAGGAACAGGCTGAGCACTGCTCGTGCCCTACAGAATGACCTCCAGAGGGCCACTGGTGTGAATGTCTCTACTCAAACAATCAGGAACAGACTTCATGAAGGTGGCCTGAGGGCCCGACATCCTGTAGTGGGCCCTGTGCTCACTGCCCAGCACCGTGGAGCTCCACTGGCATTTGCTCAAGAACACCTGATGACTCCAACCATATGTTATGACATAAGTGGACAAAGGTGGACAGGATTTTATGTCTGCCATGGACATTGGTGAAACTCAAAAATCAAAGATTAAAAAAAAGTTCAGCGCACTGTCTTGTGGGGATCCCACTTTTAATGTAAACAAGCCAAGGAGAGCGGAAGGGTAACGCTCTAGCAGCTCCTGATCAACATCAAATTGGTTTTGTCCCACTATTTCCCAGCATTCCTAGTGGATGTCATTTGTTGAACTTTTGCGTTCATAAACCCAAACAAAAGAAAAAGCCTAAAATACAGAGCTAATTTCAGCACCGAACTATCTTTGAACCCCCCACCCCCCAGCTGCTTCCTGTTTACTGTGAGCTTTATAGCGAGATGCACATTGCACTTAATAAATGTCATCCTCGCTGTACCATGCTGCGTTCCAGGCACTGAGAAAGCTCTCACTCTCATTTCTTTCTTAGAAAAAAGAATCTTTTCAAAAAAAAAATCTTTTCTGCTGCAGCACTTTATTGTTCCTTTAATAAAACAATAAAAGGAACATTTTGATATCATGAACTTTATCTATAACTAGCATTAAAATCAAGTTTTAAATAATCAAACTGATATTTGGAAATGAAAGCCTTGCAGAGAGACATTAACCAAACATTAACCAAATTTTCTTTCATCTTGCAGATATCTTACTGACACAAACTCCTCTTTGTTTTCTTTCCACTTGAAAGAAGTCATATTTCACCTTCGGTTCCTTTAACAGAGCGGAGAAAGGGTATTTGGAGAAGTACTGGAAGGAAGTGCGGGTTGGAGACTTCATCAGACTGAGGTGTAATGAGATCCTCCCTGCCGACGTCCTGCTGCTGAGCTCCAGCGACCCAGACCGCCTCTGCCACATCGAAACCGCCACACTGGACGGCGAGACCAACCTCAAGCAGAGACAGGTGGTCCGCAGCTTCTTCGACCTGGTGAGAGGGATTCTCTGTACTTCAACATCACATTATCTCATCTGCCTGATGCTTTGGATCCAGTTGGGATGATTCAGCTGCTGAGCTAAAGTTGGGAATTGGAAAAAAAATTATAAACCTATGTTTTAGATCAGCCTTTATGTTGACAGCATGTTTTCCAATGAAATGCCCAACATCCTTTTTATAATGTGTTTAAGGTTCACTTTCCATTTAGAAGTCAGGGTTGGCTTTGAACTGCATATCTGATTTTTTTTTTTTTTTAGTGATCCCCTCATCAAGGAAGCAAGTTGCACAATTTTTATTTTTAGGAATAACTGTGTTTGTCTATACGCAGGACTGCGACTTTGACCCATTAAAGTACAACAGTGTAATTGAATGTGAAAAGCCCAACAACGACCTGAACAGATTCAGAGGATACATGTAAGTATTGTTTGTTTGGAGTACGGTTTGTTTGTAATTTCATGATTTTTGAGCTCCCATATCAAAGTTCCATTTTCATTTCTCTATATGTTTATTTTTCATTTCTGTCTCAGTTTGGAAAATAAGTATCTTTTTTGCAGAAAGATTTGAGTCACAGTTATGTCTCTGGCTCTTACTCACCACTCAGGATTAACCAGTAGTGACAGTGGGGGAATTTTGGCTCACTGGATCATTTAAACCCAGCTTCATTGGAGTTTTCTGCTGTGCCACTAAGCATTTCAATTATATTTAGGAGTGGGAAGTTTGACCAGCCTGATCTATACAGTTTAATTTTTAAGCCATTCAAAAGTTAACCTGCTGAGTCATTAGATTGTGGTCCTGCTGTAGTCCCAAGTCTACTGATTGATTGTCATTTAGGATGTTTTTTGTTTTTTCTTAACTATTGTGTAAACTAGATTATAGCTACTAAAGTTCAATAGCTCCAGTTGACTTTCAAAAAGAACTGGAGTGAGCAAGTGTAACGTCACCCACAGAAAACGCCATACCCTGGCCCCAACTGGCCCAACAATTAAACTGGCTGACATGTTAGGAAGCAACTTAACTGTCAGTGTAAGTCAGTTAGATGCTGGGCGATATGGAGAAAAATGTATATCACGATATCAATATTTTAGATCACAATAATGATATATATCACGATATACGACAAAGTAAATTTTCAGCAATTCTCTGAAAACATGTCATAGCTTATTTATTCTGACTATTTTTAGTTACAGATAACTGAATAGTTACAATTGAGAAACAAACATTTTAGTGTAGCAAAATAAATCAAATGAGAACAGATGTGCCTGATATACAACAGCCTTCACACTTGTTCCAAAAATCAAATGTATTTAAACTGAATTTGTAAAAAGAACACTTTTTATGAAAAACATTTTTTAAATTGCACACAAGTTTCCTGTTTCCGAGTTGAAAAACACATTTTTGCGCAAAATTCTGCTAGAATTACATCAATTGCATCAACTGTTGAAGAGTTATCATAACCAAAGCTCAGATGTTGAAGCTATTTTTTTTCTCAGAACTTAAGTCAGTGAGCAGAACTTCTATCTCAATTTTTGAAGGGATAGAGAAGCATTTGCTAGTTTTACCGACATTTTATTTTGAAGATTTGTTTACTTCTGGTGAGAAGTCGTGCAGCACATTTGGCTTTAAAATCCAACATTATTCTGTATTCCAGAGAAATAAATATTTTATGACACTCTACTATATTTATAAAGATCATGAATGAGAGATTTGAACGTCGTGAATTTTCGGACTCGAATTTTCAGGAGAGGATCATGAGAGTCCGAGTGCTCAGATAACTGTTACATCTCTATTCCACAACTTTGGTTTATCTCTTATTTTTTTAATCTCATATGTTAATTTTTGTGGACTTTTTTTGTGTGATAGAAGGTTTGTTGGGTTGGCATCGGCGCGGGAATAGCCTCCTATTGTTTACATCATCAAAGAGCGTAAAGCAATTTTACGTTGCAAAATCACAAGATGGAGTGTCTTTATTAAGAATTTCTTCATAATTTGTCTTTCTTCTCACTTTTATACATTTTTGGTGCACACACTGACGAGGCAACAGCTGTGCAATTGTGTTGGGCTATTTGATGATAGATTTGGCCTAATAATTAATCAAATTAGCTTAGAGATGATATAAACGATAGAGGAAAATGCCACGACAGACACTTTTCTATCACCTCATCGATATATATCGTCATATCGCCCAGCACTATAAGCAGTGATTGGTCTGGGTCTGTCAGAGTCATTGTTTTAATGGATACCACTTGGGCCAATCAGGAGTGAGTTTGTTGGAAGTCCACACCCCTATCACTTGAAAGCAGGACCAGGAAAATCTGTCAAATGTTTGAGGTGGGGCTGGCTGGTAGCTTATATTGAGGCATCTGATTGACCAGTTTATAACTTGAATAACTTGCGATTAAGAAAATATATCATAAAGAAAAATGAGGAGTTGCTAGAACATGTTGGAAAGAGACACAAGAGCAAGAATGGTTATTCTAAATAAACAGAATGACTCAGTAATAGCTGTTTATTTCTCTATACAAGTCTGTGGAATTTTGGCTTCTTGGAGCCACGGGGTACTTCCTGTTTGGAATGCTAGCACGGTGGGGGTCACTCAGTCCAGTTCTCTTATACAGTCAATGATAACTCCTCACTTGACCAATAGACAGGAAAAAAAGCAAGGTTCTTCAAGAACGTTTTTTTTTTCCCCAAATCTCTGAAACTTCTAGAAAGTTCATGTTGTCTAAAACCTCATTTAAAGACTTATTTGGTTTTGAAATGAACAAAATAGGACAAAATGTTCCCTTTTTTGTGTTTAGAAGTTTTTTCCAAAGGCTTAAGTTGGCCTTGAGAGAGTCTTCAGCCACCCAGTGTTCTTTCCTTTTTTTTTTTTTTAAACTTGAAGGAATTTTCTTCAACTCTCACCAAGCAAGGAGCACGCTGGAAACATAAAACAGGAAACAGTTTTATTGGAGTGGCATTCACTTTTAGAACATTTCCAGCTCCTCAGGGGAGGAACTGGGTTCTGTTGTAGGCTGGTGAAAGTTTCCATCAAAGAGTCATTGAATCTGCTTTTGCTGGCAAATAGCTTAGGATTATTTGTTTACATCTTAGATATTTCAAACCATGTGGTTTAGATAGAAAGGTGTTTGTTTTTTTTGGATATCAGTGGGGCAGAAAACTTTGGTGACATGAGGATGAGGAGCTCCCTCTGAGCTCACAGTAATCAGCCCGAACAGTTTGCAACTGTGACATGCACTCTTTACTCAGAAGGAGTCCAGATGCTGCGGGTAATTGGTTGCCAGGTTACGGTGGAGGACAGGGCGCAGGGCCTCGCCCCAGTTGTACTTTATTACATTACAGCCAGTAACATCAGTTCAGGCTCCCTCGCTGTGGAAGGGGAGCAGTGTGTGACTCTGAGATTGTTAATTTTTCAAACGGTGTGAGCTCTGAAGTTGGCAGATCTGCTCTGAGCTCGGGGATGCTCTCATTCATCAATACAGGTGGTGAGGTGTCAGAATGCCTGCTGATGAATGTGTTGGTTGATAAACAGGCTGATAATTGCAGGACTTAACCCTTTACCATCAGAGCTTCAGCTCCAGTGTTGTCATCCTTTCTATTACCATAAATCAACAATGTTAAGCAGCCTTGTGTTGATATGCAACACTGTACAGTAGTGAAGTGCTTACGGCCATACTACAATCAGTCATTATGCAAGGGTACCTAGCTGCAGGAAATATGGAGGATCTTGTGGCGAATAGACCTAGTGAAGCCGATGGATGTCAAATTGAAGTTGCACTCGTTATTTTTTGTTGTTGTTATTGTTAGTTTTTGTTGTACTTTTATTATTATTATTATTATTTCTTAACCCTTTGGAACCGACTGATACCCTCATAATAAAATCTCCAGAATAAACTTAAACTTTTTTTGAACATTCTGTGACTCAAAATTTAATGAAATAAGGAGAGAATATTGCAGTTATTTGTAAATTTGGACAAAAGCGATCTATTAGAATAATATTAATGCAGAAGATGAGACGTTGATATCTGACAGCTTCAACGCAGAACACAGTTCTTTGGGGGTGAAGCACAACAGAGCTGTCTGCTGTTAGAAACCCACAAACGAGGAAACCAATCAATATTTCATTTTGGGATTTTATGGAATAACGATCACCGGCGTTGTCTAAAAATTGCGGAAACTCTGCGGTTCACCGTGAAAGTTGCGCCCATTGGACATCCATGGGCTCAGTCGGATCTATCCACCATTACATCTGCCATTTTACCTGTAGCTGGGTGCCTCCCCCATTATGTAACACTATGTTAGTAACTGTTGAGGCTGGATATCTGAAGCACAGACGTTAATATTTAAATGTAATGTTGAGTTTTTGTTTTAGCATGACTTTTTAAAGTTATACAACAGATGTTATGTATTTTCTGTATTTCTACGCTCTGACATGTACTGGCGACTATTGATGATGTAATCAAGTGGTTATAACGTCCGAATTTGAAGACTCTATGTCCGAATCACTTTCCTCCTCACTATATAGTGTGTTTACCATTTTCTAGTGCTGTCCAAATTTACAATCCCAAAATCGAGTGCACCAGAAATTTCCCAGAAGTCTTCTTGAAAAACTAGCATGCATCGATGCTCGCTACATTTGCGAATATAGACCACAATGCATTGCGTTTGAACATTTTTTACGAAAAAAAATGTGTTTAAATGTAAGTTTTTAATAAACTATCAGCAATAGTTGTCTTGAAATGTTCTTATTGATTAGAGTTTCACTTTGTGAAATCATTGACGTCATATCCAGCGTTTGAAAAAAAAGAAAAGTAGTGAGCATAGTGTTCAAATTGCTTTTAAAATCCAGGTGACTAGATAGTCCCACACTATATAGTTTTTTAGTAGTTAGGAGTTCTGACATTGCCACTATTTTCCACATCTTTCCATTTGGAAGGCTAAATATAGGTTAGGGAGAAGCCGGGGAATAATCAGGAGTTCATTAAGTTTACTTCTGAGTTGTGAGTTGAACTCTTTGCACGGAGTAACTCCGCTCCCTTTGAAGACATTTTGTTGTTCGCTCCTGATTTACAATTTGAAAAAAGAAATGATCAGAAATGCATTTTTAAACTTAATTTTCTTTACATATGTTCTCCATCAAGGACAAAAATGGAAGATGTTTAAAAACACATGCTTTGTGGAGCGGGTCTTTAAACAAGCTGCATCTGAGCTGTAGATCAGCACATCTAAATGTTGCTCGTCTCTGTTGTTTTCTGTAACACGGGTGTTTTCCATGACTCAGTGATGACATTAAGACCGACCTTAAGAGGTCAGCTCCTTCCATCACTGTACGTCTGACTTTTAGTTAGAAAGGGTAAGTTTACACACCAACTTCTGAGTTTTGTACATGATTTTTAGAAGAAACTGACCAACTTTAGCCTCGCTCTCAACTTGAGTTGAACAAAGTTAATGTGAAAATAATGTTTCTGAGCTCCAAGCTCTGGTGCTTTACGATGTGATTGACGAAGCCGTAACACGCTGATGTGGTTCTTCCGATCCGACAGAATTCACCAAAGTGGTAGAAGAGACGCACTTTACAAGGAGAACCTGCTGCTGCGAGGGTGCACCGTCCGCAACACGGAGGAGGCCGTGGGAATAGTCATTTACGCAGGTCAGAAGCTCCCGTGGCGTCATGTGCGGCGCTCTCGCTCAGGCCTCTGACTAACACGTTGTGCTTATGCAGGTCATGAGACCAAGGCCATGCTTAACAACAACGGCCCGCGCTACAAGCGCAGCAAACTGGAACGACAGATGAATGTAGATGTGTTCTGGTGCGTCATCATCCTGCTGGTGATGTGCCTGTTTGCCGCTCTAGGTATGTATTCGCTCAAGCTGCAGAGTCGGCTGTTCTTCACGCCCGCGCTGCTCGGTCTCCTTGCATCGAAGAGGAGGAAAAAGTCACTTGGTGGAGTTTGACTGGTGTTTGTTGACCTTGTGGTGTTCCTGTTGCAGGTCACGGGCTGTGGATGTTTCAGTACGGAGATAAGAGACCCGTGTTTGACGTTCTTAGTCCAGAAGGAACAAACTTATCGCCCATCATGTCTGCCATTTATCTCTTCCTCACTATGATCATTGTCTTTCAGGTATGAAAAAACTCAACTCTGAACAATAGCACCGATAAAGGGGTGATGTATTACCTGGTTTGAATGTTTCTCCTCTGCGGTTCACAAACAGTGGTGTAAATCAAGAAATATAAGTAGTTTTGCGGCCCTCGGGGTGACTTTATCTCCACCCGCAGACGGAAATACAAAAACTGCCTCAAAGAAACACAAAACCACTGCGATTAGTGAATGAAATTTACATTTTTCTTCTTGTTCAGGACAAGATTTGAAGGAAAAGGTGATAAAAGCTACAAGAAAGTTTTGCTTTTGAATCCTGTTTTCGTTCTAATTGCTCCAGCTTTAACTCCACTGAACAAACACGGACTGTGATTCTAAGCAGTTTTCACTTTAAAGTAAACACATGAGGGCAGGAGTTCAGGAGTCTCCTCCTTCCCAAATATCCTCGCTTTTCCCAGAACTGAGATGTTCCCTGGACCAGAACTACGCAGTCACATGAAACGGTTAACTCCCAAAATCTTAATGTCTTACAGTTATTAGATACTCTTAAAAGGTCTTGATCTTATGCAGCAGCTTCTTTTAAGTAAAATTCTCTACATTCTTGTTCATAAAGATCACAAATTTTCTTTTGTTTTCTTGCCAACTTTATTTTAGAAAACCAAAGTAAATATGACGTCACCAGTGATCAAACCTAAATCCCTTTTATCCAGAGCTTGTAGTGCAGAGCGTCCGCCACCTCATCCTCTAATTATTACTTTCCAAGCTAAGTTTAGTTATTTTTAGTTGTTACGTAATTCAGTTCGGCTGAAATCTAAAAACAATCCGCTGTAGCAGCAGAAAGAGAAGGGAAACTCTCTCCATTCATCTTTTGATCTATTGTAAAAGCACTCCCAGTGGTCTTTTAGTTATGATGATGTTGTTTTTAGACAAACTCGATGCCTGTATCCTTTCTGGGACATAGTTTCTGCAGAGTGGCAGGAGTTCATCAGAAATTCACCTCTACGTTGTGTGCAGGACTATTGGTGGAGATCAGCCTCGTCTCCACTTCCCATCATCCACCTGTTCACACGTTTCCTCACTAGATTCAGGCCGTGTCACATAGCCACTACATACATTTTGCAAATTTTCCTCATGTGATTTTGGTCTTTTGTGACACATGTGTGATATGCGTAATTCAGAAGTGTTTTTTTGTTTTTTTTTTGCATTCTGCATTTGTCGTTGTATGCTGATGTTCGTCGAGGGTTTTGGCCAAAAAATCTTTACATGTATTCTGTTTTGAAATGTGCAACATTTTAGGTTGAGAATTGCGCAGTTTATGCATATTTTCTGTAGTTTATATGTAACTTTTAGGTAAATCTTGCGCAATGGTGCATTATTGCAAGATGCAAACTCAAGTTTGTAGTTTTCCACGACCGTATCGTTCATGTCTAATGAACTTTTCATGCATGTGTCACAGATGTATAACTTTTATATCGTGTATACGCCACACACATGTCATTAAAACTATGTAACTGACACACAAATCATTAATTAATTTCTAATAAACAGTTTAATAATTACGCCGTTCATGCATGATTTAGGTGTTGCGTGTTGGTACATCAATCAGTCGATTTTTCACTCTTCCAGCAGTCTATTTCAATTGGGGGTCTCCTGGTTGGGTATCTCTCGCAGGGCGGCGTCCGGCGCCACATGAAAGGCGGTTCACAAGAGGGGCCGGGTCACAAGACTGGCAGGCTCCTCCAATGGCATTTTTTCATCTGCTCCTGATTCCTAATGATTTGAACAAAGAAATACTCAAAAATTGCAATTTTTAAATACATGTCCTCCTTCATGTAAAAAAAACAAACAAAAAACATTACAATAGTCTGTTTTATAAACACCAAAAACAATTTTCATCAGAGTGGATCTGTAAACAAGCAATTCTGATCCAGGATGTCTGATGTAGGTTCCACTCAAGTCCACACCACCGATTAAAAGGCACATGTAACTTTTATTAACTCAATGTACAGACGGTCATGTGAGGCTGTAAGTCCTCTGTCATGTTTTCCCATCATACTTTTGGACAAACACAAAGCTGGAGGTGGTTGAGTTGAAACGTAGAGAGCAGGAATGTTCATCCTGCTGAAGCAGACGCTGCTCTGATGTTATTTTCTTTCATTTTCTTCAATGTTTTTACAGTTTCTAAACATTTAATCAATCTGGGTATTTTTGTGACAGCATAGTAAAGGTTACTTTACATTAAGCTGTCTTTATTGTCTATTTCTTTCAGGAAGCTTTTACAGTTTTTGCATCATGTGAACTGTGTTTGCCTTTTTTGTTGTGTTACAGCAAACTGTTAAGTGTTTATTTTGTTTTTAAGCTGTTTGTCGTTGATCATCAAGTCAGCTTCAGACTTTCTCATGTTTAAACAGTTCACATTCCTTGACTTTAATTCTAAACATTTACTTGAGCTATTTTCTATCTGTTAGCTTAGTGTCATGTATAAACAGATTTTAAGATTTTGTTTTTATTTTGTTTTCTTTGTACTTTCTTCGTCTTTCTTGGTAATGATTGAAGCTTTTCCATCTGGATTTCTTCAGTGGCTCGTTCCTCTGGGTTTTAACCAGCTGTTTCTCCTCCTATAGGTGCTGATACCCATCTCCCTTTTTGTGTCAATCGAAATAGTCAAGATCTGCCAGGTGTACTTCATCCATCAGGACACGGATCTGTACGACGAGGAGACGGACTCCCACCTGCAGTGCAGAGCTCTCAACATCACAGAGGATCTGGGCCAGATGCAATACATCTTCTCTGACAAGACGGGCACGCTGACGGAGAACAAGATGGTGTTCCGGCGCTGCACCGTGGCCGGGGTGGAGTACTCCCATGATGCCAACGGTGTGACACACTCATTTAAACGTTTCCTTCTTTAAGGAAACTTTGAGTGCTTGCTGCTTTGTAAGTCTTTTTTTAAGGATGTCTCTGTTTGCAGCTAAAAGGATCGCCATGTATCAAGAAATGGATTCTGAGGAGGAGGAGTGCATGTCTCACGGCGGCACGCTGCCCAGGCGGGACAGCGTCGGCAGCCACCAGAGCGCCCGAGTGGTTCTGCGCTCTCACAGCACCAAGTCGCACCGGCGGACCGGCAGCAGGGCGGAGGCCAAGCGCGCCAGCATCCTGTCCAAGCACACGGCCTTCAGCAGCCCCATGGTGGGTTTACCTGGACGATCCGGATGCTGTCATAACCTCTGCTGTCTTCTAAAAACCCCTCAATGCTACCAGTTTGCTCCCGAGAGAAACCCGACCACAGCTGCCAAATGAACGACTGCACAGTCAGTGTTCATGCGCCTCCACAGCCAGCCCGTGTCCCAGCTGCCCTCTGACCTGTCCGACATTTTCGACTTCTTCATCGCTCTCACCGTCTGCAACACTGTGGTGGTGTCCTCCCCCAACCAGCCCCGTCAGAAGGTCAGAACCTTTTACACGTGTCATGTGTTCAGCTGACACTGTAATATATGTTTGTTATACAGGCGGAGACTTTTCAAAAAAGATGGAAATGGCTTTAGTGAATCCATTCTTTGAGAAGAGACAGGAACATAGGTGACCTATAAGAGTGGAGGGAGAAGCACACAGATAGACTACATCTTGTGTAGACGGTGTAATCTGAAGGAGATCAGTGACTGTAAAGTAGTGGTTGGTGAGAGTGTTTCCAGACAGCACAGGATGGTGGTGTGTAGGATGACTCTGGTGATGAAGAAGATGAAGAGAGGGCAAAGGCAGAGAAGAGGACAAACTGGTGGAAGCTGAAAAAAGAGGATTGTTGTATGACTTATTAGAAACAGTTGAAACAGGCTCTGGGGGGTCAGGAGGAACCCCCAGATGATTGGATAACTACAGCTGCTGTGATCAGGGAGACAGATTGGAGTGTACTTGGTGTGTCATCAGGAAAGAAAGATAAGGAGACTTGGAGGTGGAATGAAGAGGTGCAGGAGTGTATACGGAGTAAGAGGCTAGCTAAGAAGAAGTGGGACACTAGCTACGTTTACATGGACACAAGTAATCCGATTAAACGCCAGATCAGAACAGAAATGTGTCATGTAAACACGCCGTTCGGAATACTCTGGCCCGATCAGACTCTTTCAGATTCAAATTTCTTTCTGATCAAGACACATGGGTTATACTGATTGTTGATCCGATCGTGGTTCATGCAAACACACATTCCAATCATATGTCATTACTGCGCTGGATTTTACGTCATCCATAGAGGGAATGGCTGTCTTTGGAGAGCGAACAGAACCGATCGGCTGCTCTCCGCAAGCGAACGGTTTCTTTGAGTGGAAAAACCGGATTCACAGCTTGTGTGTCTATGACCGCATGCACGCGCGCAGGGAAGATCTTTGTTACTGTGTGAGGTTCGGACCGTAGTCCGTCCGGCTGGTGTGCGAGAGACCCTTCAGGTTCAGGAAAGCCGTGTCTCCCGGGAGAACTGTTTCTCTGAGCGGCTTCAGGACGGTATGAGCCGGCAGAGGAGGCTTTTGAATACGGAAATGCTTCTCCGTGCACCGAACAGTTCTGAGAAACCATGTAAAAATCACATTAATTCATGTTTGCAATCACATCCAGACAGCATAAAGGCTGATGTTATTCCCACATATTTACGTGCTGGCATTGATGCACATTGCTGCACGGATTTAGAAAATTATGTGCAAATAAATATTAATAATAATCATTTTGAAAGCATGCTCAGTGGATTATCTCGCTCTATACATGATCTTTGTTTGTTTATTACGGAACTCTGTATTTCTTCTTCTACGACTACTTTCAGTATTTTAGACAGATCTGCGCATGTCAGAAGGATTTATTCTGATCAACCCTGTGGCGCATGGAAACGTTTGTTACAAATGGATGAAGTTTTAAAGGGCCATGTGCACAGTTCTATTCTAATTCAATCTTTGATCTGATTAAGGATTTATAATTTTGTTAACTAGAATTAAAACAGAGATGGCTTCCAAGGCGTTCTGGGTAAAAATAATGAAGAAAAAAATCAACAACAATGTTGCAAAACAAACCAAAACTAATAAATGTTAAAATTATTTGAGATATTGATGAATACTCATCAACATATTTATGCTATAACAATTTTAGAAGAAAATCATTGATTAAAAATGGAGAATAACATCTGATCAAAAATGTTCAATATCTATGAAGATACTAAAGCTATTGTTACAAAATTTTTTCACATGACTAATTATGACCTGTTTTTGCTAGTTCATTGCTAACAATGTTTCCTAGTTGTACTCTTTTTTACTTGATTGTAGAAAAGAACAATTCTTCAAAAAATGAACAGTCAGTCATTTTACTGCAGATTTCTGGTAGAAAACTCAGCATCTTGAATGCTCTGCAGTTGGAATGACTCCATTCTTAAAACGGGCGTGTATGTGGTTCTGTTTGAACAAAAGAAGTCACATTGTGAGCGGCATAAAAGAGCATCAATGCAGAAACCAAGAATACAAGCAGTGACTCTCCAAGACATCGACCTGAGATTGTTTTTCTTTGTTTGTTACCATTTCTCCGTCTCAAAAACATACAAGCAGTTATGCAATTTCCAAAACCTCCCGAATTGTAGAAGAACGCGCCTTTGCACGTAGCTTTCACTGCCTTGCTGGCCATAACTTTGAAGTGCTGTCTGCAGCCGCTGCTGTGTATCCGCATTTTGTTTTGGCTCTGTGTGAGCAGGGGTGTGGTTGTCCTGTCCAGAGGTGATATCCTCTCCACACCACATACAGTGTGTACCGGCTGGCTGGTGCGTCCTGCCCTCTGAGATGCAAGTCTACACTGAGTGTGTGTGTTTTTCCTCTGAGGTTATCTGATCTCACTCAATCTGCAGTCCTGATAAAGGCTTTTTTTATTCTTGCTTTTTGCGTCGTTCTCCTCAGCTTCAGTGCAATTGTTCCCATTTCATCACGATGGAGCACGATGGTGCCCTTGTGGCACACAAACACCTGAAGGATTTGTACTTTTTCATCCGTGAGAACTGAGACTCCTCCTGTTAGAACTCTGAAGCTTATCCGGTGCTGACATGAAAGACCGCCTTAAACCTTCTGGCCAGAGGAGGTGCCGTCTGAAGTCCAAAAGCTGTTTTAAAGGATCTTCTTTAAGTTCAAACACTGATTAAAAAAACAGTGTTTTATACTAACTTCTTGTTGGATTTTTCTTTATTCAGTCTTTTTGAAATGATTATTTGAGCTGCTCTCGTCCCACCGAGGCTCCAAACTTCAGAGCGCTGACCAGAATCCCACGCACCGTCCTCCTCATCATCAATGGAATGCTGGGAACATAAATGTGCTCAGCTGGGCGAGGCGGCCTATCACAGCCTAACCGAGTGTTCCCTCGTTTGTCCTGGGGTTACGTTCTAAAAATAACCTCCGTTAGTGAAATCCACGACGTAGGAGTATACATGTTTTAAGGCTGTAAAATTCCTAACTACACACTTTATAGACTACTCTTAGAGAGACATGAACATTTTCACACTTTTATTTCGTTTAAACTCTCAAACTTCAGCCCTTTATAGAAAAATAAGTCCAGTTTTATAGAATGAAAAGAATGATCTGTTTGAAGATTTATGAAGATTTGGAGAGTGATAATGTTTCCAGCCAATCAGGATGCAGGGCACAGTAATTAAAAAAAGATATTGCAAATAGAAAAAAATACATATTTATAAATGGAGAATGAATTGCAATATTAAACCATTCCATCCAATTTCTAGTTCAACTCTGTTTTAAAGAATTATCCGATATTTGTCAAATTTCTATTCTAAAAGTGGTTTAAACTAAACAAACGTGTAACTTTTACTCAAAACTTTATGTATTGATACATTGAAAACAAACTGTTTTTTTTTGTAAAAAAAAAAAAAAAAACAAAAAAAAAACAAGAAATGATTTTTAATAAACCAAATCCATTGATTTGATAAATTATTCTTGCATTTTCTCAGTGAAGAGATATTTAATAAACTTTTTTTTAAAAAGCTAGGAATGAAGTGTGTTCTCCCAATGTCATTTTTCTTTTATTGACATACTTATAAGTCTAACGCAGCTTTGGTTTTTGTGTTTGTGTCGGAGCAGGCGGGAGCAGTCAGGTGTCGGGAATGTTTTACGTCTCCGGGATCCAGAGCAGGGAGGTTTGGGAGTTTATTCTTCCTATCTTTACAAGAAACTGAGACGTAAACACTGGCATTAGTACATGCCTGCACTGTACTCCATAGCAGCTGTTGGATGTACAGCAAGAGTCCAACCTTTTTGCTCTATTTGTTGCTGAAATGGTGGTGTTTATAGTGTGGGATAAATCTGCTGTACTAGACGTATGAGTCATCGTAAACATTGGAAATGGCAGCCTCATTCCTGCCAGCGTTTCTCTCTGAGGCTGAAGTTTGCCAACATGACTGACTCCACATCTTTCTGGAGTACATTCATCAAAAGCATTCGTTTTATTCTAGTTTAGTGTTTGCTGTTTTGACAGTGACTCCTGGTCAGGTCACATGAGTTCGGTCCGCCGTGGTGAACTGAGACAAAGGAACGACTGTGAGAAGCTGCTTCAAGATACGGAAAACAAGCAGAAAATCAGCTGGTTGTGATTTGGATTTGAGCTCCAAATAATCAACGTATGAATTTCTGTGTTGAGGTTTGAATCTAGAGGCTCCAAAGACGTTGACTAAGAGGCTGATGGTTCTGCATGTTCATGGTACTATTTTCATCTTAAAACAGCTATTTCAGCTGGAAAATATATATAAAAATCCAAATATTTTTAGTGTTATATGACGGACGTTTTGATGCTGAAATATTGGATGAATTTTGAATCATAGGTCAATTTGTTTTTTTTTTTTTTTTTAAGGTGCTTCTGGAAAAATACTTTCAAAGTAACGCAGTTTCTCTTTAAAAAGACAGCTGCTTCTGTTTTTACTACTTACTGAAATGCTGAATGTTTCATTTTTTGGTGAAGTTTTTATGAACACATTTAAAGTGCCTTTCCCAGTTACAGTCATTGAGGCATTTTCTTTTAAAACCATTCTCTATGTTCATCTTTTGAAATGGCAGAGAATAATTTCACAGATGGAAGCAGGTCGGAACGGGTGAATGAAAGTTTCAGGTGACTAAAGAGTGTCACAAAAAATGAAATGAAAGGTGTAGACGACTGTGGGGAGAGCAGCCATGTTGTTGATTTAGAGACTGATGCAGAGATGAAGATGTTGAAGTTCTCTTTGGGGGTGATGAGGATGGACAGGATCAGGAATGAATCCATCAGAGGAAAAGATTGTGTTAGATGTTTTGGAGATAAATACGGGGAAGCAGATTGAGATGATTTGGACACCGTGATAGAAGGAACTAGAGATGGGCCGATATCATTTTTTCCAGATGATACTGATAATCGATATTTCCCCTGCAACTGAGGCCGATATTTGCCAATACTCATATTTAAGCGTCTTCAATAACACAAAGTTTAGATTTCCTTTTGGTTTCTTTATTAGAAATCCACAACTTTTCTTTTACCGCACAATCACATCACATTATACTTGACCTTTTAAACATACAGCAAGATTATCACTTTAAAACATTTACTCTTACACATAACTGTATAACTGTAAATCATAAGCTTCCCATTGCCAGAGATCTATCAAAAATAAAATGTACAGAAAAACAGTCAGAAAATTACTGACTTTAACTCTAAACATAAGCTTCCCAGTGCCAACTATCTATCACAGTCAGAACAATGTTAGTGTTTTTTTTTTTTTTTTTTTTTTAATCGGTCCGATATGATATACTCAAAAATTATGCAAATATTAACCGGAACCGATGCAGGCAGCAATATATCGCCCGTCCCTAGAAGGAACAGTGATGATGAAAGGAAAGAGGTGCAGAGGAAGACCAAAGAGGAGGTTGTAGTGAAGGTTCACATGAGGACAGTTGGTGTGAGCAGGAAGAATACGGACGAGGAGATTAGACAGAAGGAGCAGCTGAAAGATGATCTTATTATATTTATTTATTTTTTAATTAAATCTTGCCTCATCCTGTATTTATGTTGAACACAGAGGAGTACTTTTGTTGCCAAAGGTTCTCACCAGAAGTTTCTTAAACTTCCGTTCTACTAGTGAGTAATGCATTCTTCCTGTGTGGTAGAGCGACCCTCAGAGCAGCAGACGTGTCAGACGCTCAGTGCTTCACGTCCGGCTGACGGGCTGTTTGTGCTTCTTCAGGTGAGGATGAGGTTCGAGCTGAAGTCCCCGGTGAAGACCATTGAAGACTTCATCAAGCGCTTCACTCCCAGCCGCCTGACCTCGGGCTCCAACAACAGCAGCTCCTCCAGCTTAAACCGCTCGTCCAACAAAGGAGGCTCCAGCATGCTGTCGTCCCCCTCTGCAGAGAGCACGCTCACCAAGCTGAACGAAGAGCAGTCCAGCGGCGGGCTGGAGCACGCCTTCAGCCCCGCCCCTCCCTCCTACGAAGAAAAAGCCTTCTGCACCCCGGAGGAGGGAGAGCTTCGCTACGAAGCAGAGTCGCCCGACGAGGCTGCGCTGGTTTACGCCGCCAGGGCCTACAAGTGCTCCCTGGTGGGGCGTCTCCCCGACCAGGTGACCGTGGAGCTGCCTCACCTGGGGAAGCTAAACTTTGAGCTGCTGCACACGCTGGGCTTTGATTCCACCAGGAAACGCATGTCTGTGGTGGTCCGACACCCTCTGACCGATCAGATCACCGTCTACACCAAAGGAGCAGACTCCGTCATCATGGAACTCATCAGACCCCCCAACACAGGTAAACCAGAAACTGTGCTTCTGATCTGGAGGATGCTGAACTGATGGTTTGTTCTATAAATGCGTGGTAAATGTCACATGTTGTCATGTGGATACCTGCGTAAGAAGTTGACCTGAAGCGACCCCCCCCTCCCCTCAAACCTATACCTTTTGTGTTCACTGAAGGAAACTTCCTCCGCAGTAGGAAATACATTTATAGAGCTGGTACGGTCCATGACTTTTTTTCAAGTTTTAAGCTCTTTTATGTTTAGGTTCCAACATCACTGCTTTCATATTTTCTTTAAAGGTCATTAGGATCAAACAAAGTTTTTTTGGAAAAAGGATTTTTTTTCTTTACATTACTTTTTCAGAGTATGAATGATGACACAAAAGTTTTTTCACTCAGATAGTGGTTGGATTAAGCGAGACCATACCCTGAACCTGCTTTCATTATTATTATTTTTAAAGGACTGTTCGCTCATAATTTTCTAAGTCCGTGCAGCAATGCGCATCTTGGCTGCATGTAAATTTGTTTGAATAACATCTGCTTTTATTGTGTCTGGACATGATTGGAAGCATCAATTCATGTGATGTTTGCTTTGCACGGTTTCTCAGGACTGTTCGGTGCGTGGAGCGGCATTTTCGCATGAAAAGCCGCCTCCACCGGCTCATTTCGTCCTAAAGCTGCTCGGAGACGCAGTTCTCCCGGCAGACACGGTCTTCCCTAATTTGGGAAGTTTCTGTTGTCATTATGCTTTAATAAGTGTAAAACTGTATTTTTTTTTTTATTTTACATTAAACGGCTTCACTAAACCACTAATTATGAGGGGAAAAAAAGTGTTTGCGTTGTTCATATTCTATGAAAAATGACCAAGAAATCATAATTTCTTCCTGGGTCTCCAAGTTTATGAGGACAACCGTGTATAAAGCTCACAGCTGAGAGTGTCTTAAGGCACTACACACAAACCAAGAAATATCTAGCTTTAACTGTTTTCCTGAAGCGCTATATAAGGTGAACTCTGCAGAGCAAACAGTGTGACAGTGGAGAGGAAAACTCCCTTTAAAGTAGAAGACCAGGAAGAAACCTCAAGCAACAGCGGACACAGAAAGACAGACTGTCTGCTGTGAGCGGTTCCCATCATTATGATGGAAAAACCTCACTGAGCAGTCAGAGATAATAACAGTCAATAGTTTGATGAACTGAATGAATCTGTGAAGCTGCTCGTTTCATTTCCATCCCGATAGATCTATGCTGCAGATGTTTTACACGCCTTTATAGCAGCTCAGCTTCAGTGAAACCATTCTCTAGAGAACAGATCCTCCGACACTCAACGGAGAAGTGTTCACTTCAGCACTTAACACACACGTACTTGTTTATTTCTTCTTATGTTCCAACAATTCTTTAAAAAAAAACGCCAAAAAGCACTCAGTTATTCTTCATTTTAATGACGAAGCGAAACAATGTTACCCGTTAGAGAAGGGGTGGTCCATTATGATGGAGCTCACATGAACCCCCACCTCCTACATCCACTTACTCAGTTCAGTGGTTTCAAACACAAAAAGTCTTTTTTTCTTTTCAGGTTATAACATCTCTGTTCTTTGTCTTTATCGTTGAGTAACAGCAGCCAGTTAGAGTTGGGTTTCTTCTTTTCACCAGGACCCTTTGTTTTGATGGGGGAGTCAGTCGTTCAGTATTGGACTGAGAACCGTACACCAGATGTTTTTGAGAGATGCTTCTGTAATGAGATCTAGAGCTGTTGCTGTAATCCACTCGATTACAGTCCAGCTTCTTGTAGAAAGAAGAAGACATTCCTCTTTCTGAAAGAAGTTTTAAAAAGTGCATCATAAACATAAATGCAGCTTTTTTACTTCACTTTGTCGAAATTGTGAGCGGTGTGATCGCAGAGCTGCTACCTGGAATTTGCTTATTAGGAGCTGGTTCTGCTGAGGAGTTCACTCACTTTGTATTTCATTGAAAGATCAGTCTAAAAATTCATCTTTAATACACTCAATGCTTTTTTAAGTCTTCAGGACTGTCTCACCTGTTTGCTGCAAGGGAGCAATGAGAACAAAGAAACTTTTGTGTTGAGTGTTTTCAAGATTTATACAATATTTAGACTTTTTTATTAATATTATTGGAGAATATCTGTTTAAGAAAGTGGGATAATGTTAAGTTCTCACTAGATAATATTCACAATCTAAGTTCAAATCGACTGATGAGAAAATGATCATTCTTGCAGCATTTAATTTACACACAAAACTTGGAGATATGAAGAGTCTCGCGTCCAATTAGTGCGTAAACAGTTTTGTGTATATCAGACGACTAGTGTGCACTGCTTAAAGATTTGTGTTTGTAGTTGTAATTTCCAGTTCTGAGTGTCTTAATAATGTTTTGTGATTTTTGCACATGTGAATGCACAATTGTATGAGCTCCAAAGGCAAGGCAAGGCAAGTTTATTTGTATAGCACATTTCATGTACAGAGACAATTCAAAGTCAAAGTTACACACATACAGGCAGACAAAGGTTACAAATCAAGAATTGCACACACATACACATCTACTGAGTCTGTTTTCTCTCAATGTGGGGTTATCCAGAGTGGAGTTCTCAAACTGTCTATGGGGGGACCTCGGCTGCCAGTTTCTCTGCCAAAGCCTCTTTGTGGGGGACTCTGTGGTTTATACTTTCACCTGTACATTCAGAAGCATCATGATCCTTTTTTTCAGTTACTACCTGGTTGCTCAGCTGCTAGACAGGACAAAATAGAGAGAAAAACCTAAGAATGTAATGGATCACGGATAATCCATATAGATAATGCGTATAGATTATTGGCACATAATTTTAGGCTTTTATCTTTTTTGGTTTTTCCTGTTGTTTTTACTTTTTATTGATCCAAAAAATGATCTGAAGTGTGACCCTAAAACCGTGACACTAACCAAAAAGTTTTGTGCAAAAAGAATCGCTGAACTAAAAGAATCTGCAGTTTAGATTTGACTAAACTGGTCCCTTTCCAAGTAATATTCCAAACTAAAAAGTTAAAAACACCAAACATTAGGAGTCTAAACAAATCTAAAAGCTATAAACATGCCCAAGAGAAAGAAACGAGCTTCCAACAAGGCTTCATTCTAGATTATGTGCAAAGTAAACCGTTTCAGTTTACAAGTGGCTGATGTGTTCTGTTGTGTTAAGTTATCTGTTCCATCCCTACCTAAAACGTTTCATTTTTTTCAAAGTCCATGTTTAGCATCTGTCTTTACATAATAAAGTTGAAGGATCTCAAAAGGCAAAAAAATATTATTCGCAGCAATCACGTGAGACAAAATTGACAGTAGTTACTTAAAAAAAGTTCAAGTTATGCAGAAAAAAAACTTAACTGCAACCTTCAGAATAGAAAACTAAACTTGTTTTTGATTTATTTATTTTTTTGTGAAGTTTGAAAGAATTTAGGTTGAAAAACTGTCTGGAACCAAAAAAAATAATCCAAGAAGTTGTGATTTTTTTTTTTTTTTTTTTGAAGAATTTGATTTCCAACTATTTTAAGTTGTATTTCCTTTTACTTAATGTGGTGAGCTAATGTAACTGTTCCCGCCAGGCGGCACTAATATTACTGAGCTTTAATGTCTGGCATTGGATGTTAGCGGATTTATGTCTAATAAGTGACCCTTCAAAGCAATTCTGTGCCACAAACACTTGAGCCAAACTCCTCTATAAACAGAAAAACATTTAGTTTGGTGATGATGATGCCTGGTTAGTTGAATTTCCTGCAAAATCTTTTGATCAGCCTTCAGTTTGGTGTGGACGCCGCTGATGGAGACATGAGTGTTCGCAGGGAGACCAGGCGGGACGACAGATGGCTTTCATGTGCCTGATGAAGGATGCTTTGGGAGTGTGCTACTTAAAGGCTGCAGCTCTCATTAAAATCCTTTTTTTTTCCCCAAGGCAACTCCAAAGGCCGACGGCAGAAAAAAATCCTCTGCAGGACTCAAAACTACCTGAACCTGTACGCGGCAGACGGCCTGCGCACCCTGTGCATTGCTAAAAAGGTGAGAATGCAGCCCTCTGTGAAGCTGTGAAGATCTAACAACTGCCCTCTCTTATTGAGCCGCCTCGGAGGTGAGAAGAGGCTGCTTCCCAGCAGGTTGTGTTTGTAGCTCAGCGCAGATGATGGCGGGGAGCGACCCTTTCCAAAAGTGACATTCCTGGTGACTCAGCTGCAGTATGCTCCGCTTTCTCTCCCAGGTTGATAATTTATGCCAGCACAGGCTGGGCTTGTTAGGTTTCTACCGGTCCTCAGAGCCAAGTGATAAAACACCTTGTCAGGGTCTCACATTCTGCCCCCCCTCTCTGCTGTTCAGACCCCCCGCCTGGAGTAATCAAACATATTAACCGGGACATGTCTGGACAAACTTCTGCTTTTATTCGGCAGGTTTTGAGCAAAGAGGAATATGCACGCTGGCTGCAGCATCACTTGGAGGCAGAGACGGCCATCCAGAGGCGGGAGGAGCTTCTCTTTGAGTCGGCCTTAAGGCTGGAAACAAACCTCCAGCTTTTAGGTAATTCTCTGGCTTTATTCTGACTTTTTAGTGTTTTAAAAAGGCTCCATGATGATGTGGAGTCTGCGCTCTCCAACAGGAGCGACCGGCATCGAGGACCGGCTGCAGGACGGCGTGCCCGAGACCATAGCTTCACTGCGCAAAGCCGGTTTACAGATATGGGTGCTGACGGGCGACAAGCAGGAAACGGCGGTCAACATCGCATACGCCTGCAAGCTGCTGGACCCCGAGGAGGAGCTGCTGACGCTGAACGCCGACTCTAAGGTGAGCAGACGCATCCACGCTGCAGCTTCTGAGCGCTGTCAAGTCTGACAGCCACGAATCCTCCCGATGTCGTCAGCCTCACGCGGTTCCAAAGGAGAGATCTCAGATTGCTTTTGTTATTTTTAATCTATCTACTTACTGTGAATAAATTAGCAGCATTCTCGTAAAAGTTTCTAACCAGTTGGAACCACTTCAAGATGAGAAAAAGAAAGTGTCACTGTGCAAAAACAGATTCAGCAAAAATTAAATTTAACAGAATACTCACTTTGTTAGGTACACTTTGCTAGTGCCGGGTTGGACCCTCTTTTGCCTTCATACCTACCTTAATTCTTGGTGGCATGGATTAGATGAGGTTCTGGAAACATTCCTGAGAGAGTTTGGTCCATGTTGACATGACAGCATCACAGTTTCTGCGCATTTGTCGTCCGTAATGCCAATCTCCTGTACCACCACATCCCAACGGTCATCAGTGAACTGTTAATTCAATTTACATTCAATACATTTTTTGAATTTTCTGCCAAATTAGATAAATATACAATTTAACATAAAAAAATCTCAGTGTTACTAATGTTCATATGATGGTCTACTGAGGGAGTTTACAATATTAAACCAGTGCAGATGTTTACTATAGTCTGTTTTTGTTTACATTTATCCAGAGGTAATTTATCAACTCCTTATGCAAAAGAACTAGAAAAAGTTTATTTAAAAAAAAAAAAATTAAACATAAATAATACCACATATCAGGCTTTGAAGACATTAGAAAAAGCACAACTCCAAATGTTCTTAATGGAAAAAGAAGCTTCTGTTTCTGAAGGACCTGTAAGCATACTCTTTAAAATTAGATTTGCTTCAGCGAACGTGTCAGCATAAATATTAAAAAGTTCTGTCTGCACAAAATAAAAGCAGTTTGCAGCAAATCTAAGATTTCTTGGATGTTGTAGTTCTTGCACAAAAGATTAAAAGTTTCAGAGATTTGTTTTTTGAAGCACCCGAAAACCTTTTCATGAAATTATAAGAAAATTTAATTTATTAAGACAAAAAAAATTTGATTAAATTAGAAGTTAAAGTTGTTATTTTTTTCTATATCAGTTTTGCCTAAATTTGAATGAAGCAACTGGAAAGATATGTGGTTTTGAAATTTTGTATTTTTAAATAAAGTTTTTCACATTCCCTACCTTCAACATTACTCTGTTTTGTTGAGTCAAAGTTTGTATGAGTTATTATTTCAAAATCTTTTGCTTGACGGATATTTGTGACGCTGACCCCCACCTTACCCCCCGACCGCTGCTCCTCTGTGTAAACCAGGAGGCCTGCAAGCTGCTGTTGGAGGAGAGTTTACACTACATCCAGGCCAAGTTCCTCTGCAGCTCTGGAGACGTCTCCTCCTTTGAGATTTATCCTCCCGCGCCTCCGTCCTCCCACGCTGCCTCCTTCTCCGTTCATCAGCTGGGCCTGGTAATCGACGGGCGGACTCTGGCCTACGCCCTGGACTCCAGCCTGGAGGATAAGTTTCTGGCTGTCGCTCGGAGCTGCCGCTCGGTGCTGTGCTGCCGATCAACGCCGCTGCAGAAGAGCATGGTGGTCAAACTGGTGCGAAACAAACTGAAGGTCATGACCCTAGCCATAGGTAAGCATCAGCTGAAAGGGTCTCTTCAATACATGTAACACTCAGGCGGGCTGAAACTCATTTTGGCTGTTTTTTATCATTTCAAATTTTACTATGAATGAAGCAAAAAAACTGAGAATGCCCTGAAAACGGTGATCACTTCCTCTGATCACATGGATCTGGAGTTTCACTCCCCTTTTTAAAGTCATAGTCAGGGAATCTTTTGCCCCAAATATTTTTCATATACAGTGAGCACAACATGAAGTTTTATGTATAATTGTTTATTTGTACTGAATCCTTCTGTTAGTAGAAAACAGACAGTTTGATGTAAGAGGCAGAAAGAAAACATACTTGGCTTTAAAAACCTTTAGTTCATTGTGTTGGGGAAAAAAATTCAAAAAAATCGAAGTCGTGATTTTAAATCTGTGAGTCGAATCGTGGCTTGACTGATTCGTTCCATCCCTAGAGTCGGGTGATCTCTGCCTTTCCAAAACTTGTTCTCCCGACATGTTCATCATGGAGGGGATGCTTCGCTTCAGGAAGCAGCCTGTGTCCATGCAAACACACTGCATGTGATTTACAGCAGCTGACAAGTACGCTCTACGGCCCTCCATCCATCACACGCCGCACTGACAGAAGGAGACGCAAAGTCACGCCTATCTCAGTGTGACGGCAGGAAGTGGAAAAAAATAACTCGTTGAGTGAAGTTTTTAGGAGAGTGAGACCAGGACCATCAGTTTTTTAGTAAAAACGTGAAGCTAAAAAAGAAAAAATCCAAATGTTCTGATGCAGTGAAGCTCAGTTTCTCCTGCTGTGACATCAGGAGGAGTTGACGTGAACACTACAGTGGAGACAGACGCACTTTCATCAAACACTTCACAGATCGGCTGCCGCGGCTCACGTGAAAACCGGCTTATTTTTAGCCGTTACCCGCCGTGGCCTGATCGCCACATAACAGAGGTGACACAGAGATGTCCATGACTTCTGGCGCTCTCTCCTGTTTGCCATTTGTTTGTTCCTGCTCCCAGGAGAACCCCTTTGTGCAAGCGAAGCGTTTTTCTGTCTCCTTGTGGTCCGTTTGCAGCAGCATGGAGAAAACGCTGCCATCTAGAAGAGTGAAAACGTGTGTAAAACAGCTATTTTAAAAATGGAAAACATGATTATCACTGGATTGATTTCTTTTTTTTTTCCCCTTATCAATTTCTTTTGATCTATTTCCACAGCGTTCCCAGTGTTCTTTTAATTATAATTATGCTGTATATGAGAACTGCACTGAGTGAGTGTGATCCAGAGAAAATGACTTCCAGCTCCAGTAAGATAACCCTAGAGCACTATCGCCAGGTGACTTTCACCCAAGCAAAAGGATTTACATGATTTTCAATACTTTGCATTTTCCTGAGTGTCATGGGACCCTGGGAAAAGTCTCACGTGTCCCAGGAATGGATGGACCAAAGACCAAGTCTTTGGTATCATTTTTTTATTCTCAAATTCCTAATTTTTTATCAATTTTTTAGCATGGTTTTAGGATCTACCTATGTTTTTATTTCCCATTTTGTGACATATACCTCAGTTGAAAAAAAAAAAAAAAACCAAAACAAAACTATTTTAATTGATCATGTTTTGTCGTATTTTTTATGAGATATTTTTAATTGGGTATATTTTATTGAGTAAATATTACCTGGCAAAAGTGAGGTTATAACTTTTTATAGTGAAAGTGTTTTAGAGTTAACTCAATTCACTGTTTTTTTTGTTTTTTTCAAGCAAAACTAAAAAAAAAGGAAAAAAAAACAGCTGCATAAAGACGCACTCCTCAGATGAAATGTTCCTCACTTTTACTCTGTTTCTCCTCATGACTCCCAGGCGATGGAGCCAACGATGTGAGCATGATCCAGGTCGCGGATGTGGGGGTGGGGATTTCCGGTCAGGAGGGCATGCAGGTGAGTGTGGGCGGGGCTTGTCAACATTTTTTTTGCCTTGCTGTAATAACCGTGTGATGGAATATAAGGTACAAGGCAAGATGACTGTTTTTTTTTAATGACCTGCTGAGTCAGGCTAGTCCTCCAGAGACAGCAGCACCTTTAATTCATACTTCAGGGCCACCTTTATTTTCTCGTTAAAGGGAAGCTGGTTCCTCTCACGCGAGCAGCCGGCGGGAGGAATGAAAAAGTGGGTTGTCCTTCATCCCCCTTGTGTTAATTTTCTCATGGCGTGCTGTTCCAGAACGATGAGCTCTCATAGGGATGATGGAGATTCCCAATTAACTTCCTGCAGAGGCTTCAGTGACACTCTGCTGTACAGCACATCTGTAAGCCATCTTTAATGGAGCTGCGTGATGAAACCCTGTTAATCAAATGTGCTCTTAATGAGACCGCCGCCTATCCTTGGGAATCTGCTGCTGCTGAGGTGCACAGCTCTGCAACCGCTGCACTTTGATTAACACTCCCACTAAGACTGCACCCCCAACATTATTGAACGGACCGATATATTAAAGTAAAGGTGAACAACCTGCCTGCAGTTATTTCAGTGGCAGAGAAAAAATGCTAAGAGTTGTCATAAAGTGTTAGTTTAAACTGGAGGTCACGCTGTGGTAGAGATGTTGATGGATGAGACTGACGGAGGTCTGCAGCGACACCAGGAAAGCCCGAAATGTAATCCATTACACTCCCTCACCGATCATCTTTTGGTCCATTTTCAAGGTATATCAAGCAGTCTTTTAATATGCAGTTTCTAGCCAAAATCAACAAAAATATATATATATTTTTTTGAAGACATAGTTTTTCAGAGCGACAGCAGTTCACAAGAAATGTTACTCTAAATTGTGGGCGGGACAGTTGGAGTAGAGTAAACCTGCCCCACTTCCCATCATCCTTTGTTTATTTACTTACAGCCCTTCATATTACCAACCTAACATTAGCGGTGCAACAAAAATGTTGACAGATACAGGAACTACGCAGACGTACAGTTCTGATCCAGACGAGGACAATGAAGACGTGCATGGATCTACACTCGCTGCTCACTTTAGAAGACACACCTGTCCAACTGCTCATTAAAACAAATTTCTAACCATCCAATCACATGGCCGTAACTCATTTATGCATGTAGATGTGGTTAAGACAATTTGCTGCCGCTCAAACCCAGCATCAGGATGAAGCAGCTTGATGGTCCCAGACGGGCTGGTTTGTGTATTTGAGAAACTTTACACCCACGACCATCACCAGGGTTTACAGAGAATGGTCAGAAAGGGAGAAAATATCGAGTGAGCAAAAGTTCTGTGGGTGGAAATACCTTGTTGATGTCAGAGGAGAATGTCCACACTGGTTCCAGCTGATAGAACGACAACAGTGACTCGAATGGTTACAACTGAGGTCTGCAGAAAAGCATCTCTGAACACACAACACGTCTAACCTTGAATCAGATGGACAACAGCAGCAGGAGAACACTCCGGGTATCACTCCTGTCAGCTAAGAACAGGAAACTGAGGCTACAATTTACACAAACTGGATAGTAGAAGATTAGAAAAACCTTGTCTGGTCTGATGAGTCTCTATTTCTGCTGCAACATTCAGATGGATGGGTCAGAATTTGGCATCAACAACATGAAGACATTGTTCTATCCTGCCTTGTATCAGTGGTTCAGGCTGGTGGGGGTGGTATAATGGTGTGGGGAACCTTTTCTTAGCACGCTTTTAGCCCTTAGCACCAATTGATCATGGTTACAACACCTCAGCCTACCTGAATATTGTTGCTGACCATGCCCTGTACTTTGTTGAATCTATGCCATGAAGGCTTAAGGCAGTTCGAGGTGAAAGGAAACAAACCGTCTAATAAGGTTGCTGGTGAGTGTACAAGCCGATGCATCAGAACAGAGATGATGCTCACAAATGCAGTTGAAGCATTAATTCTTTGATATGTCTTCCATCATGATAAAAAATACCACAAGTACATGTTAGAAAGGCCAAAAATGGGATTTTCTTTGGACTGGGTCTTTCTGGGTAATTAGCTTTGGAAGGATTCCCTCTCTAAAGAGTAATTGACGAAGACAGGAGATGAAACTGGATTTCTATTGGAGCAGAAGATGAAGTCTGAACGTCTCCTGGTCTTCTCAGGCGGTGATGGCGAGCGACTTTGCGCTCCCACGTTTCCGGTATCTCCAGAAGCTCCTGCTGGTTCACGGACACTGGTGCTACTCTCGCCTGGCTAACATGATCCTCTACTTCTTCTACAAAAACGCTGTAAGACTCTTCGGTCGTCATCATTGTCTCCTGTTCTGCCTCCTCACCTCCTCACCTCCATGCGACTTTTCTCCCCTCAGATGTTCGTGGCGCTCATCTTCTGGTATCAGTTCTACTGCGGGTTCTCTGGCTCAGCCATGATTGACCAGTGGTACCTGATTTTCTTCAACTTGATGTTTTCCTCCTTTCCTCAACTCATCAGCGGCACGCTGGACAAAGACGTGTCTGCAGAGACGCTCCAACAACTACCTCAGCTCTACACGAGCGGCCAGAACTCTGAGGTCAGGCAATGTGTCTTCCTGCAATGAAACCTAACCATTTTTTATTTATCCGTTTCTTCAACGTAAAACTGATAGTTCTTTGGTAACAAAAGTTGGAGTAGAAAAAATAGCATTTTCATAGTTTTTCCATGTTTTATGGCCCTAAAGGCACATAGGGGTTTTAAATCCTACAGTTTTGTTCATTTAGTCAAAGTACAAAAAGCAGTAAGGGTCTAAAAATCATTTAAAAATAAGACACTTTTCTCCCCAAACCTTCAAGCCTCAGTCTAATCATGAGGAATTTTGTTGCTGCACATTGTTCTGTGTTTTATTTTATTGACCAAGATTTAAAAAGTTAGGAAAAAAGGAAAAAAAACCTTTTCTTTACAGCCTAAGGGCTGGTTTATGCTTCCAAGCGATTTGCATCACAGTGGTTGCACAGCCGTAGGAGCAGAATCGCCAGAGTCCCTTCAGAATGAGACACCTGCTGGTGACCACCTGCAACTAGGATTTTACGCTTGCATTGTAATTATGTGCAAATTGCACCATTTAGCCTGAATTTATTTCAGTGAGTAGAGTATGCGACTACAGAGGAAACTCTCGTGTAAACTGTCTTTGTAACACTTCAAATAATGAGATCTTACTGGAGAAGTTATTGGAGCTTCACACATAGAGACAATGAAAGGAAATGTCGAAATAGTACTTTGAAGTGACTTATCTTGGTACGCCATTCCTGAGAAGATATTTTTTGAAAGATGTTTGTCCATTATGTCCAAAATGTATCAGTTAGGTGTATGTTTCTCCAAATGTGTTCAATTTTTTTCCTAAACGTCTTCCTTCACAGCTGCATTTTTTAATTTAATTTCAGTAGAAAAATGCAAATTATTAACTTGATGACCTGTGGGTTATCAGAATTATTAAATCAAACAAAAGTCTTATATATTAATTGTGTTAAATATAAATAAAGCGGCTATATTTTTTAGTCTGTGTTGAAAGCATCAAACGTATGCTGCTCTGATCAGATGTTTAGTCTGAAAATGTGTTTCTTCTGCAGGAATATAAGCCATACATGTTCTGGATGAACATGATTGATGCTTTCTACCAAAGCCTGGTCTGCTTCTTCATTCCTTACTTTGTGAGTCCGCCTCTGTCTTCATCGGGCTGCTGTGTGTTATCGGTCAGGAGCGTTCACTCGAGGTCTTTATTCTTCCATGTTTGCCCCGCCCCCTCCAGACTTACACTGACTCGGACGTGGATCTGTTTACATGGGGAACTCCCATCACTGCCATCGCTTTACTCACCATCCTGCTGCATTTGAGCATCGAGACCAAAACCTGGGTAAGAAGCTGGTTTTCACCCTTCAGCTGAGACCACAAAGATCAGTTAGAATGTTTTTGACTAAATGGCCCCACTCTGATTATCTTCCAATCTCATTTCAAATGGTTCCTTTTGGTCTTTTTATCACATTTCATGACACAAAAAAAACAAACTGTCATTTTCTAAGACATAGTTTCTGCAGAACGGCGAGAGTTCAGTAGAAATTAGACTGTAATCCCCTCACACTTCCCGTCATCCATCCGTTTACGCTCTCTCCCACTAGCTTACAGCCCCTCACACTCCCAACCTTACATTAGAGGTGCAACAGAAATGGTGAGCAGTTTTAGAGCTATCCAGCTCAGATGAGAAAAACGAAGACCTTCATGGATCAGGGAGCTTATGATCTGCCAATTGTAGCTTCTACGTAACAACAAGGGTTAAACGACATATTTTCGGTCCTAACTAAACATTTTTAATAAAGATATGTTAAAAGGGCAATTTTAATCTTCAAAAACACGTGTTTGTCTTTGTCTTTTTTTGGCCATCTCTGCAGACATTCCACTCCTTCTAACTCACACAAACACCTGCTCTTTTCATTCCCAGCATTCTTCCTCTGACATTTATTCATCATTGTGTCAACAGAACATTCTGTTTGACCCGTTTTTGCTATTTCATTAATCCTAAATTCCTTAAAAAAAAAAAAAAAGCTCTCTTGGACATGCTGGAGCCTCAAAGTTGAGCAAAAGAATGCTCTGAAAGCTCAGCTGACCTTTTTGTTCTCTTGATGCTCACTATCATGATGCTTCACAAGCAGCGTTCCCTTTGATGTAGCTGCTGCTCATCATGACCATCAGAACAGCTCGGACGAGAACCGTGGCAGTGTCAAGAACCCTCAGTCTGTGTTCAGACGGCTTCAAATCAGGTTAACGAGTTTTCCTGCGTTCTAGATAAGAACGAGTGTTTAAGTTGAATCATCTACAGATTCTAACATCATGTGCTCCAGCTTAAACTCTTTGAGACAAAAACATCACTGTGAGAACTTCTAGGTCCAGTTTGTGCTCATGTTCACTGATATGCAAAGAAAATTATTTTTTTTTGTTTTTCTAAAACGAAGAAAAAAATCAAATAGAGATCCTGAAGGTTTCTAGATTCTATAGTGGAATAAAGCATGGTGCCTGTTGAAAATGTTTGTTTCATTAACATGATATTCGTGTGTCAGATGTTTGGTCTGGCCGCGGCGTCTCTAGTTCCTAACCTGGTAACTATCAGAGCTGGTCTGTGTCCCATCAGGAGTTGGATGGAGATTACAGGCAGGAAAGACTGAAATGACTTTTAGCAGGAGCTGCTTCCCAAACAATAGATCCTCTGTCAGGGATCTGGGTATTTCTGTTCAGCCCTGTGTATGTCATCTGGTTCTTATGTGTTCCTACTCACAATTCTCAAGTGGATTTGTGAGAGAAATGACTTTAGACACAAATTTTCTTTACTTCCATACTGGGAAAAACAGCTGTTGGTGTTCTCCACTTTGTAGTAAAACTGAATTCACAGACTATTGTTTCAAGGAAAAATGTCTTATTTTCTGTCTTGGAAAAAAATGTTCTTACGGAGAAAGTTTTTAAATAGCAAAATAATCTTTAAGGAAAAATTTCTTGACTGCATTTTATTCCTTTATTCAAATTGTTGTGAATAAGGAGCAAAAAATGCAAAACTGTAGTTGTTACTTAGAAGAAACAACGAGTAGGCCACAATCTTCTGGTTTCGCTCCTTTCTGATGCATCCACTTGTAGACAAATAGATCCATTAACGTCTTCATTTTCTACATATAAGCTGGAATCTGCCTCAAAACTGTACGGCTGCAAAGCTCCGATGTCGTTCTCCATTATTTTTGCTACTCAAATGGGCTTGTGACATGCTATGACCTAGCAGGAGAGAGTGTAAACAAAGGCATGCTGGGAAAATTAGTGGAGCTGACTTCTGCACCAAAAGTCCCATCCACAACCCAGATGAGCATTTCTGATGAACTCCTGCCGCTCTGCATAAACTGTCCCATAAACCAACACAGACTTTTTGATTTAGTCTCAAAGCTGACTGGGAACGCTGTTGCAATAGACCAAAGTACAGTTGGAGAGGGGCTTGAACAGGTTGGTGGGATCTGAAACTTTCTGTTTGGTTAAATGGCTGAGAACCTGTTTGTGTTTCCTCCTCTGCAGACCTGGATGAACTGTCTGTCCATAACCTTCAGCATAGCCTTATTCTTCACCGTGGCTCTGTGCTACAACGCCTCCTGCCCCACCTGCTACCCCCCCTCCAACCCCTACTGGACCATCCAAAGGCTGTTGCAGGACCCCGTCTTTTACCTGCTGTGCACCATCACGCCTGTGGCTGCGCTGCTGCCCCGGTACACCCCCTTCCAGATGAGTTCTGGAACACGTGATGGCCCCCAAATATTTCTGATCTGCGCTGTGATTGGGCCGTTGACTGGAAACAGATGCTGGATCTGGAGTCTGGCACCGTTGGTTGGAGCCGTGCTCAAGTATGTCCTGATGTCTGCCTCTCTTCTGTCTTGCAGATACTTCTACAGGGCGTGTCACAGCACACTGTTTCCAAACCCGGTGCAGGTCGGACGGCAGCTGGATAAACTTCCAGCCGACACTCGCAGGAACATCCTGAGCCTGAGCAGGGTCAAGATGGGGTCGTGGCTCAGCCCCAGACCTCCCTCTCTGCCCGTCGGCAAACCCCAGAGCTGCGTTCAGAAGGATCAGAGGAGCAAACTGGCTCCTGCCCAGCGAGGAGATGCAGAAAGCGTCCAGCAGGGGGCAGGTCCCGAGAGCTGCACCAAAAACGACCCTCTGCTCTCAGAGGAGCTGCAGCCTGCCTCCACCAAAGACCCTTCAGACTCCGGACCCTGCAGCGGGATGACCTCCACCCCTGTGGTGGCACAGATGGACAGGGTGCAGCTGAACCTGCCCCCCAGCAGAACCTCACCGTGCGTGGCATACGTGAGGAGTTCAGAAGCGCCGCTCAGCCGTGAGCAGACTCCTCCCTGCTCACACGGGACCGGGCAGGGGGCGGAGCCGGCGCTCTACACGGTCCTATGATGTCCGGAGGGATCCCAGCCATTCTCCAGTTTGCACAATAGTTTTTTAATCTAATTTTAATGTATTTTTCAGTTAGATCTATTTATAAAATATACACAAAGGTACTTTATATTTGTAATGTAAAACAAAATATTTTTGAGATTTGGGAGAGGTTGAAAAGCTTTTTTATTTTATTTTTCCGTGCTGAATGTGCCTTTCAACAAAGCTTCATCATCTCAAGTTTTGATCAGGTTTTAAAGCTGAACAGAGGAGGAGTTCTTGGAGCTGGACCGGTTACTGGGTTCTGGACCAGATGCTGCTTCAGCTCCCAGATAGAGAGAACTTTTCTGATTCTCCTCTCAACCTGTTTGAGGATTTCTATGCAGGACATTCCAAAGTTCTAAAGCATGTCTTGTATATTGCTGCTGGATCATAACTGTGCATTTTACTCCGTTTCAGTCGAGTCACAGATCTTTATGTTTAATGCAACTTAGGACAATGTCCTATTTTCCTCTTCTTAGCCAGGAGATATGCTGTTTTATGTTTCTGTCTGGGTTTTTTTCAATGATACAGAATCAGTTTAAGGTTTAATGTTAACACAATTGTCCTTACAAAATGAAGAATGGTGCTCTGCGCCGACTCATTCAGTCAATTCTGAACAGCTTATAGATTCTCATTTTTGGCTGGTTATTTACCAAAGATTCGTAATATGCTATAATTTTATTAAAAACATGTTGAAAAAGACGTCGTGTAGGATCAATGCAGAGAAAAATGCAGACATATGCAAAACTGCCCAGATTCCTTTGGAATTTTACAACATAGTATTTATAATAAAGTTTGTCTTGCTGGTCTAAATGTGAGGATGTTTAGCTTCTGATTTCAGAAGGTACATAGTGCAGCATCTTATTTTTATGCTAGCCTCGACATGTTATGGCCTCATGTTTTTAGTTAAAATCTACACGAGAGTCGTCTTTTACTCGGCTGAACACGGCAGTGATGGAAAAGTAAATAATTCTCTTTTTTTTATGTGTGGAACTGAGAAAAACTAGCATACTGTTATTACACTTAAGACCTCATCAGAACTGAAACTAAAGTTTTAGGGACCAAAAAGCAATTTAGAGATGGTTTTGACTTTTGTAGCCTTGCACAAAACCAGATTGGCCTTCAGTCTCCATGACGGCCTGGTTAATCCGTCTGGAGATCCATGTTTGGAAGCTAAATGGGATTTTTTTCGATCATTTGGAACAGATAGCGAATTTAGCTTGTTGGTCTTGGCTTATAGTAGCATAAAAGTTATTCAAAAACGCTTCTGTACGTTCATTTCTTTTGACTGTAGCCGTACCAGCCATAGCCAGAAGTTTGAAAACTTGTTTTAGCAGGTTTAAGGACAAAAATGTGCAAGTTAACATAGCATCGGGCTAGCATTGCCTTTAACTAGCTGCAACCAAAAGTTAAAATAGATTAATCCATGAAATCTTTATTTTACTTTCAGCAAAGCATGTTTTTGTTCTCTTGATTTCCTCTCAATCTAAAGCTTAAATGAGATAAAGTCTCCCTTTATCTAACTCTGTTTACCTTTTAAAAAGGAGATTTTTGTCATATTGTTGCTCTATCTGACTTTTAGAAGTTTATCTGATGGTTTTATAAAGAATGATGTTTTTGTCTCTTTATCTGCAAACTGCATTTATCCACAGCGGATCTATTTCTTTATTTCATATCTTAACATTTTCATTTGCACTTTGAAAATATTGTACAAAACATCGACAGTATGCAAAGGATAGGAGCTGTGTTTTAGTTTTGCTGCAATCTTTATTTTTAAGAGACCAACAGAAATCCTTACGTTTGTTCATTGTTGTATTTGTCAGTAAACCAAAGTATTTACCAAAGAGCATTTTCATACGTGCCTTAACACTGGAATAAAGTTTGCAAATCTGCTCTTAATGCTGGATCTTTATCTGTTTAATATAGTGTTGTTTTTAGACACTTTCATCTGAAATGATTTCTTACTGTATTATTATTTTTTTATATAATTTGCTGAATTTCTCAGGTAAGTTTCAGTCTGGGTTTTATTGCCATCTCACATGATTTACCAGAGCAAGGCTCGAGTCTGTTCACGCTCCATGATGACCACTTGTGCACATTCATCTGCACAAACTTTTTTTTTCTGTATGCTGACAGGAAAATAATAAAATAATGCCTCTGTTTGCTGACTCATCATTTCTAAAGTAAACAAGCTTCACATTTTAAATGATAGATTTTTCATTCAGGATTCATACAGTTCTCTTGTGTCTCTCACAAGGGCATTCTTTTTTTTTTTTTAAAGAAATGGAAAAAAATTTACTCTTGAAATGAATCAAGATTTATTTCATATTATTTTTTAACCTGTTGAACTTCTTGTTTATTTGTACTTTTTTGTTTTGGTCAAAGTAAATGAAAGGATAACTAATATTCAAAATTTCAAAGTAAAAAGGCACTTTGAGGCAGACTTTCGAAAACAAAAAAAAAATCCTTTCGCTCTGGATCCTTTAGATCTATTTCAATTTTTGGGATGTTTCAAAACTTGAAGATGGACAAATCAAACTGGAAAGACATTAAGGAATAAACTCAGAAATGTGTTCTTTTAATTAGAATTCCAGTATTTCAAATTTGGTGAGGTTCAAAGTTATAGTAAAAAAACAAATTATATTCCTACGATCCAACCAGATCCATCTCACTGAGGCAAATTCTTATCAATCGACTCATACCATTAAAAAAATGTTTCAAAATTAGATAGATTTATCATTAATATCGGACAGTATCATTTCTATTGTGGCGCAGTAGGTTTAATTTACCATAAAGGCAGTTGCTATCATAATTACACATGTGATGGCAGCAAAAACTAATCAATCCAACATTACAATTCAATATGTGGAAACACTTTGAATTTAGCAAAAACATGTGACCATACACAGTTAGAATGTTCTAATAACTGCATTATTTTTATGTGAAATAAAAGTTCATAACACCGAAATGTGAATGGATTTGACATTAATTTGTGTTTGTTGGCTTGTAATCATTTAATTTACGCTTTATTATCTTAAAGAAATACTGAAAACTTCCCTGCACTGTTCAGTACCAGGTATTTATCTCTGAGTCACACTGGTTGAAGTTTTGGCTAAATATGCTTTGGATAAGTTTGAATCAGATCGTTCAAAATGAGCCAATATCTACTATAAATCATATCAGCAACCACAGATTATGATGTGAATTGGATCTTAAAAAGTGAACACTTATGGCCCAAAAGCTTTGACCCCTAAGTCTCAGGAATGTGGTTTGATGATGTGTTTTCCATCATACTGAGCAGTTTTATTTGCAGCTTCAAACTCTTCATCACATCATTCAGCTTCTGCTGTTTCTGCTCCAACACAACATAGTTGCAGATCTACTGCTGCCATCCTCATGTTCTTTTGGCCTCAAGTTCTGTCATCTTTTCCAGAACCTGGAAGAAACCAAAGTCCTCTTTGTTGGTTTTAGTTGCTGCCCTCTCAGAAGCATCTGCTGATCTTCCATTCATGACTGTTCTCTGTATCCACCTCTTCTTCTATCTGAGCTGCTTCCTGTCCTTCCTGCAGAGACCTGAACCAGCTGCTTCCTCTGGCTCACAAACTGCTCTTTGTAGTGGAGATGCATCAAAAATAAATTATAAATTTACCAAAATTCCACCTCTAAGCTTGCTTGCACAATTTTTAAATTTCAAAATGTGTCTGAGAGCTGAAAAAATAACACTGAAAAGAGTTTTGACTTTCTCTCCAATAAAATGATTCACAGATGAAAACTCTGCTTATATAAAATTACTACAATGTTTGATCCTTTCATTCTGAGACTCTTTGCTTGAAACAAGTTCAGCATCTTTTGTTTTTTTCTTGTTCCCTTGGGTGGGGTGGTGATGATTTTAAAATAGACTGTTTGGCCTCAGCACACAGTCAGCGCTCCCACACCTTCAGAAGACTGACCATGGCTGCACTTTACAGAAGCAGCTGAGAGATAATGATGACTCCTGCATCCTCCTGCTGCTGCTCTTCATCTCCGTTAGAGGTCGGAGTCTAAACAAGCACATCCCATCAGCTGTTTCTGATTTTTTTTTTCACCCTTTTGTGTGCACAGCTTGGAGTCTGTACACAACTGTGTCCAGCAGAGAAGCAGCAGATCTGCTTCTGTTTTGGTTGTTTCAATTTACTGCTGAGAGTCAAAGATTGTTGTTTGAACAACATTGAAGATCAACTGGTTGTGTTTGCTCTTTTATGTCCAGGAAAGATGAAGGAAAATCCTTTACGACCAATGTGTGTTTGTTAAATGATCAACATGACAAAAAAAAAAACAATGAGGCTGACAGTTTCCTGAGTTTGTGTCTCGTCTGTAACAACACTTCACAGTCCGAAGAATTAAGAAAAGCTTTCTTTTCTGTACCAGGACCATCTGCCCTGTCCCGTCATCTGTCCCAAAACACTGTGGTGCTTTTTCAGTCGAACTTCCTGCTGACATAGGAAGCCAGCTAGCACAGAAAGCAGGGCCTGCGCTCAGCAGATGACACAACATAAACATCTTCAAACATTTTTGGCTCGATTACAGGGCTGGGTTTTATTCATCATTTCCAGAATCGATTTGATTACATTTTTTTTCTTTTGTTTTTGATTCTTTCAATCCACAATTCGATTCAATTCAATTTCAAGTTTCCACATTTGTTTAGAAATACATGAATAATCTACTATATGTTTTGAATATATTAATAATCTGATACAGTTCACATACTATAAAATTTATGAGTGAAATAATGAGATTGTTAATAGTGTTACACAGTTTCTTAAAAAGAAAAGTTCTTACAAAAATGCTCTGATCATTAACATTGTATACATTGTTCTGCTTCTCCTGGAGGGCGTTTCAGTTTGGCCACTAGGTGGAGCTGGCGCTATAGCAGTGAACCTTTTTCATGAAGAAAGTTATGAAAGCCTAAAGGAATCATGCTCTTTGGAGCAGGCTTGTCCAAAGTCTGGCCTGTGGGAAAAAGGGATCCGCATTCAAATTTCTACCAGCCCATAAGTTCCTCTCATCAAATCAAAAACATGTGGCTCCCAGTATTTTCTAAAAATTGTGTTTATGATACCTTGATTGTGGTTGGCTAAATTTATCTATTGGCCATTTTAAACCTGTGGCAACACAAAAAAAATAAAAGTTACCGAGGGCCACCACTTTAGGACAAGTGAAAAATGTTAATATTTTTTCAATTAAATAAAAACATCTGTGTCTGGCAAATTAGCCTTGTCTCCACTTAGCGGGACTGTCCTGTTAATTAAGCCTCGCTTCCACTGAGTGGTTTGTTTTCACGCGACAATGGACTGGGGCCTCTAGAGGTACGGGTTGGTACTGTTTAATGGGTCAATTCAACAATGGAAACTCTCAAAATAGCCTTCCAGACCAGACCTTACCGGACTGCTCATTGGAAATGAGGCTTAACAGTCCAAGAAGTCGGTTGTTTTCAATGAGTTGAACATAAAGACTACACAACGAGACGTTCTAACGACACCAAGCTAACTGCGATTTTTTTTACATGAAATTCACAGAAATTTGGTGAAATTATGATTGACTTTGCCACAAATTTTCCATTGAATTTTTAATTTGCATTTATTCAGGTTCAACAAATGCAGGTCGATTGGTCGGCCCCACAAATCTGGCCCTCCTGGCAAAAAGTTTATTTGGATACCCCTGATTTATTTGAACAGAGACATCTTCTTCTCTGCTTCCATTAACAAAGCTGTGGACAAGTTGAAGTCAACTTTGGCATTCTGCTCAAGATCCATTTGGACAGTCGTCTCAGGCAAGTGGCCAAACTTAAAAAGGCCTCTGGGACCTGCGATCATAGAAAAACATCAGCTCTGTCTGGATTTCCTCGATGACCCGAGGTCTGCTCTCAGTCTGGCTCTCATCCAAAATAACTAACTATATGGGATCAAATTGTCCTCCTGTCTGACTGTACGGCCAGAATCATGGTTATGCCCACACAGCAGGCGGCGCCACTGAGCCACATCAGCCGGGATCAATATTTTTAGGAGGGATGCACGCTTTTCTCCTTCAGAATCTGCTGGAATTACATTGATTCTGTTAAAAATTTAAAAAATTACAGTAAATCAAAGAACATAAACAGTGTTAAAGAGTTGTGTTGGCTAATTTAATAAAACAACAAATAATAAATCCTTCTTAATTTGTGTTCAGTATCGATGCATTAGGTTTTTGATGATACACTTTCCACACGATTCAGTTCAACGGTGTAACGTAAAAGGGAAAAAATACAATATAATATGTAAAGTTTTAATGTGAATCATAAATTGCTCATTTCAAATTAATACATTTTTTGTTTGATATTTTACTCCAGGAATAAACAGAATTACAGAATTGAGCTAATAGAGGAAAAGAACATTTTCCAGATGCGCAAGATCAATAATTTATTCTGGGATTCTTCCTGTCTTTTTAGTTGTATTTGTGCAGAGTAGCAGAAAAACCTGCTGCAGTTTAGCAGAACGTCCTCTCTCGTGTCTTTGGATTCTGCCTGGTCAGCAATAAAAACAAAACACGTACAAAAAAATCTGTAATTATGTAAAATCTTAATACTAATGCTAAAAGTAATCTATTACCCTATATACTTTATCAGAACTGCAATGCATCACAGTTGCAAAAATTGTGATAACTGTGGATGTAGAAGCTGTAGTATTTATGTTGTGGTTGAACAATTTGTGCATTTATTGGATAATTTGTGTTAAATTTGCATATTTTAATTCTGAGAGATGAATGCTGAATGATTTGGGGTTTTTTGAGACAGATGTCCATTGAATCTATGATTACAGTATTTGTAATTATTTGTGGTATTTGACGAATGTGGCCGTGATGCAATGGCGGGACGGTCAAGTCCTGATCGGAAAGATTGCTGGTTCAATTCCCGCCTTATCGTACAAGTATACACTAATTAATTACTATTTTTAGAAATATATACATTTTTTTTTACTTTGCTCTTTTTTTAAGTTTTGCATTAGGCTCTGAAATATTTCTCCCCTTTGGTCAACCATTTAAATCATAAAAAAATATTTGAAATCAAATAAATAATCAATTCCAGTATCAATTTGAAACTATGATTGTGAACAAGATCTCATTTACTAAATAATTCCCTCTGTGTATAAGTTAAGGCATTGAATGAATGAGGACATAAAACAAAGGCTTTTCTCTGCACAGTTGATATTCCACAAACAGGTTGTTCTACTGCCATCTAGTGGAATCAATTGTTTTCTACAATCAGCTTTCATGTTACTTTTCTAGAAACTACAGATTGTGCTGAAAATGATTTCATTTGTTTTGAATACAAACACATTTATATAAGTAATAATTTTAGTATTTTACAATGCTTGGAAAAATGTCAAAACTGTAAAGAGAAGTAGTTTATCAGTGATCTTTGTGAAGTCTCTGATTGCAGCGATCCCCAGTGTTAATCGTATTGTTGAGGCCATAATGGATTAAGAATTTTATTACAGAAAATCTATATAATCCAGAAACATTTCTCACTACACTGGGAAAAGACTTCAGCATTGAAAATAAAAATTAAACTGAATCAGACTTTTTGTAATAACTGAAAGTAGTAAGAGAATGCATCTTTCATGCAGATTTTTTCAGACTAAATTTTGTCAAGTACTGGCACACGTCAAGTACTGGTACACGTGGCCCGCCCCTCTTTCGCTGCTCCCCGCCTCTGAATGTACTTTTGATGTGGACATAATTTTGTGCGAGCATAGTTCTTGATTTGTGCATAGCTTTGGATTTGTGAATGCATTTTCTTGATTTGCAATTCGTACAATATGCTTTGTACATAACCATAAAAATGTAAAATATACAAAATACAATTTACACATGCACAAATTCAAATTACTACTGCTTGAAACTAATAACACACACAACAATAAAAACTGTGCTTTTACTTTATTTTTTTTACTTGTGTTTTTTAAATCTGGAGGCAGGAGCAGCAGGGGGTGTGCCTGATGGCAGACTCTTTGTAAGCCTTCCGCTCTCCTAGGCTTGTTTACATTCAAAGTGGACTCATCTGGACCCCACAAGACAGTGCACTGAACTTTTTTTAATCTTTGATTTTTGAGTTTCACATTGCAGACATAAAATCCTGTCCACATTTGTCATGGAAGGAATCACATATCAATATATGGTTGGAGAAAGTCAGATGGAAACTAAAACTGCTCAACCTCCCGGAAACAGCAAACGAAACAGCAAATGAAACAAGAAGGAAAGATTTGAGATCTTCGCTCAGATTGCTCCTGATGAAACGCAGAAATGTGGCTTTCTTATTAACATGGTGCACCGTACAGGACAACGCAAATAGGAAAGCTCACCTCGTCCAGTCATAATACGGATAACAATGCGGGTATTCAGGCAAATGATATGGAAGGCTGCAATGGATGCTAAAATCATGAATGAAAAGAAGCTTCGGAGGAAGATTTGAAAAATTCGTTGAAAAAGCTCATAAAGAAGGGAAGAAAGCAACATGGCGACATGGCCAGTACCTTCAGGTAGCTCCCTGGGTCGCTCTCTTTAGATACATTCGTCACTGTTGAAGTGTGGGACCTCTGTAAAATTCAAAATTCATCTATACATTTAAAAAATGTGAAATAGCTTTGGTATGTACTCAAAATTTGGAAGGTTAGACTATTTTCTTTGCAGAAGTCATGATACATCCCAGGAATTTACTGCACATTTTAGGAGGAGACTGGGTTGAAATTTTACACTGTTAGCAGCAAAGTCGAAAAAGGAACAATCCTCTGAACTTCTTAAAATGTACAAACTAGGAGTTGTTACTATGCAGAGTCTAAAGTCCTTGTCACCAACAGATTACATTAAACACAAGCATACAAGAATGCTAAAGTTCTAAATAATTAAGTTTCCAAAAAACGAGTTTGTTCATTTTTACAGCACTGTCAACTTTACCAATTTAAATCTAAAAAACATCTGCTCATTTATCAATTTATTAGCAATACCAGAGCTCATAATCATTTATATCATTATTTTATTTATAAATAATTTGTTTAAGCCTCCCATCTCTTTGACCTGTGGTCTGATAAGAAAAGTAACTATTCACAATAAATTAGGGATATTATTTACATACATTTGGTACAATGTACAAATCAAAACAATTACATACAGCCCCAAAACGACCTGTTTATCTCACACCAAAAATTGCTACCCAACCCAATCTCTAGTGAAACACTTGACAGTAATTCTCCAAATATCCTAAAGCTTTTCTGGATGGCGTAGACCAGGGGTGTCAAACTCAGTCTCACAGGAGGGCAAAATCCAAAACACGCCTTAGTTTTCGGGCCAAAAAGGATAAACATTTATTGAACACACTAGAACTACAGTATTAAAACTTCAAAACTGTAACTTTTTAATACAATTATGAATTAAATATTAATGGCATCACCAGCGAAAATGTTGGTGTGAATCCTGTGAGCTGAATTTGACTGCAGAAGATGAGTGCTGATTGATGAATTTTAATAAAGAATAAAAAACTTTCTGAATAGTGAGATTCTCTCTTGACCCTTCAGCTTTCAAGAATCTTTAAAACTTGGAGTCTGTTGATCTTGTGGATCAACAATGTATTTATGTATCAATTGGATTTTGTTTTATGTCATTATTTTTTTTTTTTTTACATATAACAATAAAATAATGATGAAGATAATAATAATATTAATAATAACACAAAATATAATAGATTAATACTGCTACTCCTATCACTAATAATATAATAATTATGATGAAATAATAATAATAATAAAAAAGCAGTAAATAACCCAATTGTGTTTTTCTTTCTTATTTTGTCTGAAAGCTCCCCTCGTTATTGTCACTTAAAATAACCACATTTGTGTTTGTTTATGAGGCAAAATTAAAGAAACATTATTTTTATGCATGAAAATCTTCGTTCTGGATCACGTTTGACCGTCACCTGGACCGAAGTAGTCAGAATGCGCACAGAAGTCATTCGGGCCCGATTAAAAAGGTTCCGGGCAGTTTCTCCGAACCTACCCTAACCCTAACCTTGACCCGGCACCGATCCGGGTCGGGTCCAAATCCTGCTGATCGTCCGGTTCCGCGATTGTTCCGTGGAGCCGAACGTTGCTTTACGATTTTTGAGCCCGAAAAGTCAAGCAAAACAGACAAACTACGAACTTTATGTCCAAAATAAATGCATGTCGTGATAGTAACGGGCACATTTCTCGCTAAAATATTACCAAAATAAGATTATCACAAAATATTTGATTCTGAGGATTTTACACCAGAAAAAGAGTGGATCTACCGCCATTATTGTTAGCCGGTGACAGAACTCAAAATCACGTGATCAGTCACGTGATCCGAGAAAGCCAAACATCTGACCACGTGATCAAAACGAAACCTAAAAGCCGTTCCTGTGTTTTGAATGGGTTGAATTGGGTACGTATCATATGCACGCAAAAACCGTGTTTGGCGTATACTATGCACGGTATTCTCAAAGTGCAAAGTCGCGGAATATGTACACATTTCACTGAGACTCGGTGACAGGCAGAAACTCAAAAGTCACGTCATCAGTCACGTGATCCGGAGAATCGAGGGATCAAAGGGATCATCTCTTTGATGTGATGTGACGTCATTAGCAACTTCTTTCAGTTCTTCATGCTGTAAGATTCAGCTATATACCACAAATAGCTAAAATCCAGAGTTGTCCTTTCAAGTAACAAGAAGAACTCCAGCAATAAAGATGAACAGGAGAAATCGCGAGATGCACCAGACGAATATCGAAACGTCTATGGTGAACGTCTTCCGAGTCGCAGAACTCGTGAAACCACCATAGTAAAAAGGAAGCAGCCTTAGGCTCGCCACCGATCCCACTTTTGGACCGGCATAACGTCATGGCGAGAAATCGTTTGGCCGGCATAAAAAGAGCACAAAAGCTCAAACAGGAGGAACTTCAAGAAATGCACAGTGAATGCCCGATTGACAGCACAAAGGAGCTGAAGACAGATCGTGCATACCATCCAACTAGTGCTTTTCAAGAAGATTCCAGAAAAAAAATGGATCTTAGATACGGCACAGAGTATCGTGACGTGTGTGGGGAGTTCTTCCGCATCGTGGTACTCGTGAAACATATGTGGCTCGTATGAAAAATGCAGAAAGGGTCAAACAGAAAAAAGCTCAAGAGATGCACAATGAGCGCCAGTTTCAAAGCTGGACGAAAAACCCTGACACACTGGAGCTTTCAAAAAGAAAACAACAGGTGCTAAAAACAGGAGCAAGAAAAAATAGGATTGTGGACACGGCAGATGAATATCGTGACGTGTACGGGGAAGTTCTCCCGCATCACAGAACTCCTGAAACTACCAGCACGAAATGTAAACAGGCGTTAGGCTCGCCACCCATCCCACTTTTGGAGCGGCATAACATCATGGCGAGACATCGTTTGGCTGGCATAAAAAAAGCACAAAAGCTCAGACAGGAGCATGAACGCCCGATTCACAGCACAAAGGAGCTGAAGACAGATCGTGCATACGATCCAACTGCCTTACGAGAAGAATCCAGAAAAAAATGGATCTTAGATACGGCACAGGAGTATCGTGACGTGTGCGGGGAAGCTCTTCCGCATCGTGGTACTCGTGAAACATATATGGCTCGTATGAAAAATGCAGAAAGGGTCAAACAGAAAAAAGCTCAAGAGATGCACAATGAGCGCCAGTTTCAAAGCTGGACAAAAAACCCTGACACACTGGAGCCTTCAAAAGGAAAACAACAGGTGCTAAAAACAGGAGCAAGAAAAAATACGGCACAGGAACATCGTGACGTGTGCAGCGAAGCTCACCCGCATCATAGCACTCATGAAGCTTCCATCACAATCAGGAGACAGGTGTTAGGCTCACAACTCCTCCCACCTTTGGAACAGCAGAGCATCATGGCGAGAAGAAACCCTGACACTCTGAACTTCCAAAAAGAAAACAACAGTGCTAAAGACAAGAAACAAGAAAAAATAGAATTGCAGACACGGCACAGGAACATCGTGACGTGTACAGGGAAGCTCACCCGCATCATAGCACTCATGAAGCTTCCATCACAATCAGGAGACAGGTGTTCGGCTCACAACTCCTCCCACCTTTGGAACAGCAGAGCATCATGGCGAGAAGAAACCCTGACACTCTGGAACTTCCAAAAAGAAAACAACAGGTGCTAAAGACAGAAACAAGAAAAAATAGAATTGCAGACACGGCACAGGAACATCGTGACGTGTACAGGGAAGCCGTCCCACATCAAAGCACTTGTGAAGCTCCTACTATAAAAAGGAGACAGAAATTAGGCTTACAGATCCAACCATTTTTTGAAAGGCCTAACATCAAGATGAGATATCGCTGGGAGAACATCGAAAAATCAGAAAAGCTCAAACAGGAGAAAATTAAAAAAATGGGCAATGAACAGGCTGACAGTAAACTGACAGACCTGTTTGTACAAGTAAAATACTTTTGCCCAAACGAAGGATGGGTGGAAATGATCATTTCCAAGCAGAAGACCGTCAGGAAACGCTAGCTTTGGGTCTTAAAGTTACAAAAATAGTACTGGCTGATCCAAGTGACCGTTTTAAAAATAATCCCCGTGCGCTTTCGATCTACCACAAACTACATAAAAACTAGAGGTGTTAGGGTTATTACTGTAGGTCTTAGGGTTAGGGTTATTATTGTAGGGGTTAGGGTTATTACTTTAGGTCTTAGGGTTAGGGGATAGGGTTATTATTGTAGGGGTTAGGGTTATTACTGTAGGTCTTAGGGTTAGGGGATGGGGTTATTATTGTAGGGGTTAGAAAGAAAAGCGTTTGGACCCCGCCCCCCATTAAAAATTGGAGGGCAGAGGACAGGGCACACTCCGTACAGTCCACCTATGGGCAGTGCTTCCATTCAAAAATTAGAGTTATCACTGTAGGTTTTTGGGTTAGGGGATAGGGTTATTATTTTAGGGGTTAGGATTATTACTGTTGATCTTGGTTAGGGGATAGGGTTATTATTGTAGGGGTTAGGGTTATTACTGTAGGTATTAGGGTTAGGGGATGGGGTTATTATTGTAGGGGTTAGAAAGAAAAGCGTTTGGACCCCGCCCCCCATTAAAAATTGGAGGGCAGAGGACAGGCACACTCCGTACAGTCCACCTATGGGCAGTGCTTCCATCCAAAAATTAGAGTTATCACTGTAGGTCTTTGGGTTAGGGGATAGGTTATTATTGTAGGGGTTAGGATTATTACTGTAGGTATTAGGGTTAGGGGATGGGGTTATTATTGTAGGGGTTAGAAAGAAAAGCGTTTGGACCCCGCCCCCCATTAAAAATTGGAGGGCAGAGGACAGGGCACACTCCGTACAGTCCACCTATGGGCAGTGCTTCCATCCAAAAATTAGAGTTATCACTGTAGGTCTTTGGGTTAGGGGATAGGGTTATTATTGTAGGTCTTAGGGTTAGTTTTATTATTGTAGGTGTAGACGTTAATCAAAAGACGGGACCTATCCAAAGACACTCAGATATTACAAACATACCCGTTTTTTTATGTATTTCATTGACATTTGATTCAAACTTGTAATGATAAAGTTCAGTCAATAAAAAATAAAAAATAAGCAACACCTACAGAAACACTAATAACAGAGATACATGTTTGAAGAGGAGTAAGAAGAAGCTCCAGGTTATTAAAAGCTGTCCCTTAAAAGATAAATAAAAAAAACAAACAAGCCAAAAATATTATCTATATTTGTGATATTTGTCATCTGAAATGGAAAGGGATTTTTGTTCTCTTCACTCCCTTTCAGACATTTCTTAAGGAATTTTAGAAAATACGTAGTGAATTTACTCTTCCAGGAAGAGTAAAATTTAAAAATCCTAAAAACTTGTTTCTTGTTTTGTCAAGATCAACATTTTTCCCCTCCGTGAACTGCCACCTTAACGATTGATCATCAACTCGGTTAAGGAGAAGGGCAAAACTGTTCGCTTATCACAACTGTTGAGGTAGCCCTCCGCTAGCCTCCCAGAGTTGGTGGATGAGGAAGTGAGATACAAAAATCTTGTTTAGAAATATAGATACATTTATCATAACTATAACAAATGGTTAATAGAAGTTGGATTAAAGTTGTATAGAGCTCCGGGTGTCAGCATGCATTGCTGACCAACAAACGATTAGTAAAATTAGGCAGAATATATACAGAGAGAAAATACTCACCTCGATTTGTGCGCACGTCATTCTTGATTTGGGTGTCATTTTGGATTTGTGGCTGTGTATATTCTTGATTTTTTTCAAGCGTAATTCTTGATTTGAGCGTAATTTTGGATTTGTGCGTGGTATTCCTGATTTGTAACTCATTCAAAACATTCTGTGCAAAAGTACAAAAATTTCAAAGTAAAACAAATATATATAGAAATTATGCACACACCACTTGTTACACACACACAAAACTACAGTTGCGCACAAATCTGATGTGAGATTCTTCTCACGTCTCCAAGATTAGTGTGTAAGTGATGTGTTTAAATGCTGCGAGCATGCTCGGTCATCAGACTTTTTATTCACTTTGAACTGAGATTGTGAATAAAATCTGTCGAAACTTGACATTTTCCCACTTTCTTAAAGTGATGTCTGACAATTAATATCAAAAATCTTAATATGCTTTTTTAAAACACTCATCTGGAGCAAGCAGGTAGTCGAAGGGTCCGCTCCCTGGGTGTGGATAAGCTGAACTTCTAAACACCCATGGGTCGTAGCTGGTCGATGAGCTGATCTGCCCTCTGGGTGTTTAGAAGGCCCTCGCAGTCATCACCCTGTTCTGCCACCACATTTGCGGGAAGACCAGACCAGAGCGGGGAGTTCTGTTCTGCAAACCCCCTCTGAGTTAGGAGCAGGTGGAATGTCATCAAAACAGGTGGAAAAATATTTTGTTCAACCTCTTCTAAAGACATAATGCAGTCATTATAATAGTTGGGTGAGCCGTTTCCTTAAAAAAAAAAGACATAAATGCAATTCTTTTATTTTTATATGAAAGTTTCATTTTTTGTTTATAAAAGAACTTAATTGTCTTTTATTATTTTCTAAATAGGGCAACCTGCCAGAATGGCTTCTCAGTAAGACAGACGTTGATCCAGGTGAGCCTCAAAGAGACACAATTGGCCCCAATCAACACCTCTTTATGATGTTATTCCGTGATGTTCCTGTAAACCCTCTAAACCCAGAACTTGGAGGAGGATAAAACTTTTGATTGAAAAGATGTGGAGAAAAGTCAAGAATGAATATGGCAATTACTTTGACTTTGTCTGTGACCACAACTACATGCTGCCACTCGACCCAGCTGTTCCGCTCTTACCTAGGGTAGGATGTGGTTCTGTTCACCACAGACTGTCCTCACCTGTGTTCTGCCGGTTACATCTGACTGAAGAATGATTAGCCCAGGAATGGTGCAAAAAAAAAAGCCAGCAGCTCTGCTGTAACAAAAGTTTTCTTTGAACGTTTGGCTTAGCTGCTTGTGTTCTGACTGTCGTGAAGCAAATGAGGAAGCTGTTTCGGTTGAATTCTAATAGCATGATTCATCGCTGTCCTCCTTCACAGGTCAACCTTTTAGTTTTACACCATTGGGGATCTCATCACTCGGTTTTGATGGCAAGTCCTTCAACCAACAACTGGCAATGGGAGCAAATATCAACATGTGAGTCTTTATCCACTGAACTTCAGGATTCAGAGCATTTTCTGGATTAAAAAAAAAAAAAAAAAAAACTCAACTCAAAAGTCATCACCTAATTCCACGAGACTGGATGTCCCTGAAGTTGAGCCTGACCCTGTCCTCTACCTTATACTCTGGAGCAGGAGTCCGTCGACAATTGACAACAGCAGCGACCCTCTCCTGGTTCTTCCACAGTAGAGTTCTGAACGTCCTGCAGGTGAGCTGACAATGGCGTATGAACGTTTCAGGGCCAGTTGTGGATGCCAACTGCTTCTGGTGGGGGGGAGAGAGGAGGCGGCTGGGATCCCTAAGCAACCTGGAAGGGTGAATACCCAGAGGATTTAACCAATGAATTATGAGCCATTTACTGGGTTCTTAGAGCACATGAGCCAAAAAGGGGTGTCCAGGTCTGGTGACAGTGCTCCACCTGGGCGTTTGTCGAATGTGGAATCCAGAGCTCAGACTGACCTTAAGTCCCAACAAACTGCAGAATTCTTTCCAAAAACTAAACAAACTGAGGACCTCTGTCGGACACTTGCTGCATTGTTTCTTTCAGGATGTTGATAAGGAGACCCCTGGAACAACAGCTTCAATAGAAAAGTTTATTTAGGCTGAGGTAGGAATCAGGATGGCTTGAATAGGCAGGCTGGAGACCGAGGCAGGCTGGAGACCGAGGCAGGCTGGAGACCGAGGCAGGCTGGAGACCGAGGCAGGCTGGAGACCGAGGCAGGCTGGCTTGAAACCTCACTACTGACTCAGCAACAGAGTAGAAGCGATAGTACAATCCAACATCCACTGCAGGTCTGCAGCTCCTTAAGAAGCCAGCTGCTCAGGTGGAATCAATTGACTGATTAGCTCAGCTGATAGTTGACAGGGTGGAGGGATCCAGAACCATGACAGTTTTTACAGTTCATATTTAGTTGCACTTTGTCTTCAAGCCAGTTTCCAAAAGACATGTTCTAATAAAGTAGTTGTTTATAAAAATAATCTGTCATTTATAATGTTTGTTTTAAACAAATGTATAAAAGGAGGGAGAAAAAAAATGGATTAAAATCGAAAATAGAATTTGGAATATGTATATAAGTAAACCTCTTTTACATCATGTTTACATCACATTAAACTGTGGAGAGAAAATAAGCTCACTCTGATTTCTGCGTGCGTAATTCTTGATTTGTGCATGAATTAACATCTGTACATGCGTATTCTTGATTAGTGCATGCATAATTCTTGATTTGTGCATAACTTTGGATTTGCATAATTCTTGATTTTAACTCATATAATACATTTTGTACAAAAGTTAAAATATTACAACATTTAAAGAAATACAAAATACAATTTACACAGGCACAAATTAAAATTACAACTGAAACTAATTAAAAACTTGTAAAAATACGCACGAATCACCTCTTACGCACACACAACACATCAGTTACGCACAAATTTATCGTGAGACTCTTTTCCTGTCTCACAAATTCGTCCATGAGTGATGCGTTCAAGTACTACTAGAATACTCGTTCACCGTAGTTTTCTCGTCAGCCGTTTTAAACTTCAATCGTGAATAATATCCGGTAAAACTTGACATTTTTCCACTTTCTTAAAAAAATATATTTCCGATAATTAATATAAAAACAAAACTCTAAATAAGCGTTTTAAAAACACTTATCCCTTTAAAAATAAGGTTCCGCAGAAGGATCAGACCAGAGCGTCCCCCTGCACGCTCTCAGCTGGGATTTATAAAGTAAACACTGAGTTCTGGTCGGCAAATGCGACAAAAGGCACATAGGGGTTTTAAATCCTACATTTTTGTTCATTTAGTCAAAGTACAAAAAGCAGTAAGGGTCTAAAAATCATTTAAAAATAAGAAACTTTTCTCCCCAAACCTTCAAGCCTCAGTCTAATCATGAGGAATTTTGTTGCTGCACTTTGTTCTGTGTTTTATTTTATTGACCAAGATTTAAAAAGTAAGGAAAAAAAAGGAAAAAAAAACTTTTCTTTACAGCCTAAGGGCTGGTTTATGCTTCCAAGCGATTTGCATCACAGTGGTTGCACAGCTGTAGGAGCAGAATCGCCCCAGTCCCTTCAGAATGAGACACCTGCTGGTGATCACCTGCAACTAGGATTTTACGCTTGCATTGCAATTATGTGCAAATTGCACCATTTAGCCTGAATTTATTTCAGTGAGTAGAGTATGCGACTACAGAGGAAACTCTCATGTAAACTGTCTTTGTAACACTTCAAATAATGAGATCTTACTGGAGAAGTTATTGGAGCTTCACACATAGAGACTATGAAAGGAAATGTCGAAATAGTACTTTGAAGTGACTTATCTTGGTACGCCATTCCTGAGAAGATATTTTTTAGAAAGATGTTTGTCCATTATGTCCAAAATGTATCAGTTAGGTGTATGTTTCTCCAAATGTGTTCAATTTTTTTCCTAAACGTCTTCCTTCACAGCTGCATTTTTTTATTTAATTTCAGTAGAAAAATGCAAATTATTAACTTGATGACCTGTGGGTTATCAGAATTATTAAATCAAACAAAAGTCTTATATATTAATTGTGTTAAATATAAAGAAACCGGCTATATTTTTTAGTCTGTGTTGAAAGCATCAAACGTATTGTAGCGTCCCTCCAAACTGATGCACCGAAACTCAGTCACCTTTTTAATCTTCTTTATTTTGGTTACTGTCGGCCGTAACCAACGCCGTACAACTCATAAGCAACTTGTTCATCGAACCAACCGGGCAGAGAGAGAACGCTCCCCCCCCACTAAAAATGTACTCATTCCCTCCCGCCTGCACAGCCCTCCCTCTTTTCCCGATTCAGCCAATAGCTGCACCCAACCAGTCCAACCCCTCGACAACCGGCTGAGTGACAGAACGAGGGCCAATCAGCGTCTCCTCCTGGTGCATTCACTGAACCCTGTAACTTAGGATGCACCCAAATAATAACACCACAACTCAGTCCGTTACACTATCCCCCCCTTAAAAAAAACCTCGCCCTCGAGGGGACACAAAGTCTCTCAGATGACCCGGCAGTCGTCGAGCTCTCTGTGGCCGTGCCCGCTCTGTAGGGCCACCACTACTGACCCCAGGTGAGCCAGCAGTGTCAGGAGTGGGGCATGCAGCCCCTGTGGGGGAATTTCCAGCCACAGGATGCACACTGGGTCTGTTTGAAGGTCTCACTGCATTGGCAGCACTTTCTGTGTCCTCCTGCATTTCCTCTGCAGGTGTTTCTGACCTCGCAGCACCTCTGTAGGGGGCCAGCCTGTCTCGATGCAGTGCCATTTTTCTGCCCCTAGGAGGAAGTTGAACCCGGTAAACCACCTCACCCAGCCTGTCCAGTATCTCACAAGGGCCCACCCAGTCACTGTCCAGTTTTGGACACCTGCCTTTCTTCCTTTGAGGATTGTAGACCCACACCAACTCTCCCGCTTGAAAATGTCGCCCTTAGTGTGCACATCATAATTCCTTTTCTGTCTCTGTCCAGCACTCAACAGCTTGTTTCTGGCAAAGTTGTGGGCAGACTCCAGTCGGTCCTGCAGCTTCCTTGCATAGTCTGGCCTTGCATCAGCAAGGCAGGAGAGCAGGAAGTTGAGTCCTGGGCTGCTGACCTGTAAGCCATGAGCAGCAGGGGTACGTGGGTATCCCAGTCCTGCTGATGTTTATCTGTCACAATGGCCAGCTGTTCAGCCAAAGTGCGGTTGAATCTTTCAACCAACCCATCGCTCTGTGGATGCAGGGGGGTGGTACGGGTTTTGTGGGCACCCAATTTTGCACACATAGCTGCAAATATTTTGGACTCAAAGTTTCTCCCCTGATCGGTGTGGATGACCTCTGGCACCCCGAGTCGGCTAAACATCCCCTCCACCAGTGCATCCACCACAGTCTCCGCTTCTTGGTCAGGCAGGCAGTATGCCTCAGGCCACTTGGTGAAATAATCCATCGCAGTGAGAATGAAACGGTTTCCCTTTTCGGAGCGAGGAAATGGGCCTAAGACATCAATTCCCACTCTCTCCATGGGACAGCCTGCAGGAAACTGTTGAAGGGGAGCATGTGACTGACCCACTGGGCCCTTACGTGCGGTGCAGGAATTACACCTTCTGCAGAATTCCTACACATCTCGACGGCTCTGGCCCCAGTAGAAGCCTTGTCTGAGCCTGCGGAGATTTTGGAGACGCCAAAGTGTCCGAACCAGGGGCCCCGTGCACAGCTTGAAGCACAGTGGACCGCAGGCTTTTTGGCACCACCACCTGCCAACTCATCTCACCCGCAGCTGGCTCCTTCCAGCCCCTCTGCAGGACACCATCACACAGATGGAAAGAGTTGAACAGGGACCACAGACCTTTAGTCGTTTGGGAGAGCATGGAGATTTCCTCCCAGGACGGCCTTCGCTGCTCCTCCATCCATGAGAGAACAGGCTTCATATCAGGGTCTTCCTGCTGTTGACGCCGCCACTCTGCAGCATCCACAGTGGTGAGTTGTGGTTCCTGTTGAGGGTTGAATGCACAGTAAGGCACACTGTACATCTGATTTCAGCCACTCACTTTCTGTGCATCTCTCTTTTCACAATAGCGACAGTCCTCTGTGACACATGGCCGCCGGGATAATGCATCCGCATTCTGGTGCCGCGCCCCTGGCCTGTGAAAAACCTCAAAGTCAAAGGCCTGTAGCTCCTCAAGCCAGCATGCCAGCTGGCCCTCCGGCTCCTTAAAAGACGTCAGTCACTGAAGGGCAGCATGATCAGTCCTGACAGTGAAACGAAGCCCCCCCAGATAATATCTGAAGTGTCTAATAGCACTGACCACAGCGAGGAGTTCCCTTCGGGTGGTGCAGTAGCGTCGTTCAGCCTTGTTGAAAGTCCGGCTGTAGTACGCAACCACTCTGTCTCCCTCAGGCGTTACCTGGGACAAGACTGCACCACAGCCCACATTGCTGGCATCTGTGTCTAGCAGAAAGGGTAAAGCAGGGTCAGGTGGAAATAGAACAGGTGCTTCAGTCAGGGCTTCCCTCAGCTGATCAAAAGCTGTCTGACATTCATCAGTCCACACAAACTTTACTCCCTTCTACAACAAGGGTGCAGCTATGCATGAGAATCCTTTCACAAACTTCCTATAATAAGAGGCCAGACCCAGGAAACTCTTCAAGTCGTGTGCTGACGTGGGAGAGGGCCAGTCTCGGACTGCTTGCACCTTATCCTGCATTGTGGCGACCCCACCCCCCTGGAGTCTGTGTCCCAGAAACAGTGTTGGGCATCTCACTTCAAAAAAGTAATTAGTTATAGTTACTTCTCCCAAAAAGTAATTGAGTTAGTAACTCAATTGACCTGGATGAACTGTCTGTCCATAACCTTCAGCATAGCCTTATTCTTCACCGTGGCTCTGTGCTACAACGCCTCCTGCCCCACCTGCTACCCCCCCTCCAACCCCTACTGGACCATCCAAAGGCTGTTGCAGGACCCCGTCTTTTACCTGCTGTGCACCATCACGCCTGTGGCTGCGCTGCTGCCCCGGTACACCCCCTTCCAGATGAGTTCTGGAACGCGTGATGGCCCCCAAATATTTCTGATCTGCGCTGTGATTGGGCCGTTGACTGGAAACAGATGCTGAATCTGGAGTCTGGCACCGTTGGTTGGAGCCGTGCTCAAGTATGTCCTGATGTCTGCCTCTCTTCTGTCTTGCAGATACTTCTACAGGGCGTGTCACAGCACACTGTTTCCAAACCCGGTGCAGGTCGGACGGCAGCTGGATAAACTTCCAGCCGACACTCGCAGGAATATCCTGAGCCTGAGGCAGGGTCAAGATGGGGTCGTGGCTCAGCCCCAGACCTCCCTCTCTGCCCGTCGGCAAACCCCAGAGCTGCGTTCAGAAGGATCAGAGGAGCAAACTGGCTCCTGCCCAGCGAGGAGATGCAGAAAGCGTCCAGCAGGGGGCAGGTCCCGAGAGCTGCACCAAAAACGACCCTCTGCTCTCAGAGGAGCTGCAGCCTGCCTCCACCAAAGACCCTTCAGACTCCGGACCCTGCAGCGGGATGACCTCCACCCCTGTGGTGGCACAGATGGACAGGGTGCAGCTGAACCTGCCCCCCAGCAGAACCTCACCGTGCGTGGCATACGTGAGGAGTTCAGAAGCGCCGCTCAGCCGTGAGCAGACTCCTCCCTGCTCGCACCGCGGCAGGGGCGGAGCCGGCGCTCTACACGGTCCTATGATGTCCGGAGGGATCCCAGCCATTCCCCAGTTTGCACAATAGTTTTTTAAATCTAATTTTAATGTATTTTTCAGTTAGATCTTTTTATAAAATATACACAAAGGTACTTTATATTTGTAATGTAAAACAAAATATTTTTGAGATTTGGGAGAGGTTGAAAAGCTTTTTTATTTTTTTTTCCGTGCTGAATGTGCCTTTCAACAAAGCTTCATCATCTCAAGTTTTGATCAGGTTTTAAAGCTGAACAGAGGAGGAGTTCTTGGAGCTGGACCGGTTACTGGGTTCTGGACCAGATGCTGCTTCAGCTCCCAGATAGAGAGAACTTTTCTGATTCTCCTCTCAACCTGTTTGAGATTTCTATGCAGGACATTCCAAAGTTCTAAAGCATGTCTTGTATATTGCTGCTGGATCATAAACTGTGCATTTTACTCCGTTTCAGTCGAGTCACAGATCTTTATGTTTAATGCAACTTAGGACAATGTCCTATTTTCCTCTTCGTAGCCAGGAGATATGCTGTTTTATGTTTCTGTCTGGGTTTTTTTCAATGATACAGAATCAGTTTGAGGTTGAATGTTAACACAATTGTTCTTACAAAATGAAGAACGGTGCTCTGCGCCGACTCATTGAGTCGATTCTGAACAGCTTATAGATTCTCATTTTTGGCTGGTTATTTACCAAAGATTCGTAATAGGCTATAATTTTATTAAAAACATGTTGAAAAAGACGTCGTGTAGGATCAATGCAGAGAAAAATGCAGACATATGCAAAACTGCTCAGATTCCTTTGGAATTTTACAACATAGTATTTATAATAAAGTTTGTCTTGCTGGTCTAAATGTGAGGATGTTTAGCTTCTGATTTCAGAAGGTACATAGTGCAGCATCTTATTTTTATGCTAGCCTCGCATGTTATGGCCTCATGTTTTTAGTTAAAATCTACACGAGAGTCGTCTTTTACTCGGCTGAACACGGCAGTGATGGAAAAGTAAATAATTCTCTTTTTTTTATGTGTGGAACTGAGAAAAACTAGCATACTGTTATTACACTTAAGACCTCATCAGAACTGAAACTAAAGTTTTAGGGACTAAAAAGCAATTTAGAGATGGTTTTGACTTTTGTAGCCTTGCACAAAACCAGATTGGCCTTCAGTCTCCATGACGGCCTGGTTAATCCATCTGGAGATCCACGTTTGGAAGATAAATGGGATTCATTTGGAACAGCTAACGAATTTAGCTTGTTGGTCTTGGCTTATAGTAGCATAAAAGTTATTCAAAAACGCTTCTGTACGTTCATTTCTTTTTACTGTAGCCCTACAGCCATAGCCAGAAGTTTGAAAACTTGTTTTAGCAGGTTTAGTACAAAAATGTGCAAGTTAACATAGCATCGGGCTAGCATTGCCTTTAGCTAGCTGCAACCAAAAGTTAAAAATAGATTAATCCCTGAAAATCTTTATTTTACTTTCAGCAAAGCATGTTTTTGTTCTTTTGATTTCCTCTCAATCTAAAGCTTAAATGAGATAAAGTCTCCCTTTATCTAACTCTGTTTACCTTTTAAAAAGGTGATTTTTGTCATATTGTTGCTCTATCTGACTTTTAGAAGTTTATCTGATGGTTTTATAAATAATTATGTTTTTGTCTCTTTATCTGCAAACTGCATTTATCCACAGCGGATCTATTTCTTTATTTCATATCTTAACATTTTCATTTGCACTTTGAAAATATAAAACATCGACAGTATGCAAAGGATAGGAGCTGTGTTTTAGTTTTGCTGCAATCTTCTTTATTTTTAAGAGACCAACAGAAATCCTTACGTTTGTTCATTGTTGTATTTGTCAGTAAACCAAAGTATTTACCAAAGAGCATTTTCATACGTGCCTTAACACTGGAATAAAGTTTGCAAATCTGCTCTTAATGCTGGATCTTTATCTGTTTAATATAGTGTTGTTTTTAGACACTTTCATCTGAAATGATTTCTTACTGTATTATTTTTTTTTTCATAATTTGCTGAATTTCTCAGGTAAGTTTCAGTCTGGGTTTTATTGCCATCTCACATGATTTACCAGAGCAAGGCTCGAGTCTGTTCACGCTCCACGATGACCACTTGTGCACGTTCATCTGCACAAACTTTTTTTCTGTATGCTGACAGGAAAATAATAAAATAATGCCTCTGTTTGCTGACTCATCATTTCTAAAGTAAACAAGCTTCACATTTTAAATGACAGATTTTCATTCAGGATTCATACAGTTCTCTTGTGCGTCTCTCACAAGGGCCGGTTTTTTTTTTTCTTGAAATGAAGCAAGATTTATTTCATATTCTTTTTTTAACCTGTTGAACTTCTTGTTTGTACTTTTTTTTTGGTCAAAGTAAATGAAAGGATCACTAATATTCAAAATCTCAAAGTAAAAAGGCAATTTGAGGCAGACTTTCAAAAACAAAAAAAAAAATTATTTTCAGTCTGAATCCTTTAGATCTATTTCAATTTTTGGGATGTTTCAAAACTTGCAGATGAACAAATCAAACTGGAAGACACTTAAGGAATAAACTCAAGAAATGTGTTCTTTTAATTAGAATTCCAGTATTTCAAATATTGGTGAGGTGTCAAAGTTATAGTAAAAAAACAAATTATATTCCTACGATCCAACCAGATCCATCTCACTGAGGCAAATTCTTAATCAAATCGACCCATACCATAAAAAAATGTTTCAAAATTAGATAAATTTATCATTAATATTGGACAGTATCATTTCTATTGTGGCACAGTAGGTTTAATTTACCATAAAGGCAGTTGCTATCATAATAACACATGTGATGGCAGCAAAAACTAATCAATCCAACATTACAGTTCAATATGTGGAAACACTTTGAATTTAGCAAAAACATGTGACCATACAGTGTTAGAATATTCTAATAACTGCATTATTTTTATGTGAAATAAAAGTTCATGACACCGAAATGTGAATGGATTTGACATTAATTTGTGTTTGTTTGCTGGTACACATATTTAATTTACGCTTTATTATCTTAAAGAAATACTGAAAACTTCCCCAGCACTGTTCAGTACCAGGTATTTATCTCTGAGTCACACTGGTTGAAGTTTTGGCTAAATATGCTTTGGATCAGTTTGAATCAAAATGAGCCAATATCGACTATAAATCATATCAGCAACCACAGATTATGATGTGAATTGGATCCTAAAAAGTGAACACTTATGGGCCAAAAGCTTTGACCCCTAAGTCTCAGGAATGTGGTTTGATGATGTGTTTTCCACCATACTGAGCAGTTTTATTTGCAGCTTCAAACTCTTCATCACATCATTCAGATTCTGCTGTTTCTGCTCCAACACAACATAGCTGCAGATCTACTGCTGCCATCCTCATGTTCTTTTGGCCTCAAGTTCTGTCATCTTTTCCAGAACCTGGAAGAAACCAAAGTCCTCTTTGTTGGTTTTAGTTGCTGCCCTCTCAGAAGCATCTGCTGATCTTCCATTCATGACTGTTCTCTGTATCCACCTCTTCTTCTATCTGAGCTGCTTCCTGTCCTTCCTGCAGAGACCTGAACCAGCTGCTTCCTCTGGCTCACAAACTGCTCTTTGTAGTGGAGATGCATCAAAAATATATTATAAATTTACCAAAATTCAACCTCTGAGCTTGCTTGCACAATTTTTAAATTTCAAAATGTGTCTGAGAGCTGAAAAAATAACACTGAAAAGACTTTTGACTTTCTCTCCAATAAAAATGATTGAAAACTCTGCTTATATAAAATTACTACAATGTTTGATCCTTTCATTCTGAGACTCTTTGCTTGAAACAAGTTCAGCATCTTTTGTTTTTTCTTGTTCCCTTGGGTGGGGTGGTGATGATTTTAAAATAGACTGTTTGGCCTCAGCACACAGTCAGCGCTCCCACACCTTCAGAAGACTGACCATGGCTGCACTTTACAGAAGCAGCCTGAGAGATAATGATGACTCCTGCATCCTCCTGCTGCTGCTCTTCATCTCCGTTAGAGGTCGGAGTCTAAACAAGCACATCCCATCAGCTGTTTTGGATTTTTTTTTCACCCTTTTGTGTGCACAGCTTGGAGTCTGTACACAACTGTGTCCAGCAGAGAAGCAGCAGATCTGCTTCTGTTTTGGTTGTTTCAATTTACTGCTGAGAGTCAAAGATTGTTGTTTGAACAACATTGAAGATCAACTGGTTGTGTTTGCTCCTTTATATGTCCAGGAAAGATGAAGGAAAAACCTTTACGACCAATGTGTGTTTGTTAAATGATCAACATGACAAAAAAAAAAAAACAATGACGGCTGACAGTTTCCTGAGGTTTGTGTCTCGTCTGTACCGCAACACTTCACAGTCCGATGAATTAAGAAAAGCTTTCTTTTCTGTACCAGGACCATCTGCCCTGTCCCGTCATCTGTCCCAAAACACTGTGTGCTTTTTCAGTCGAACTTCCTGCTGACATAGGAAGCCAGCTAGCACAGAAAGCAGGGCCTGCGCTCAGCAGATGACACAAACATAAACATCTTCAAACATTTTTGGCTCGATTACAGGGCTGGGTTTTATTCATCATTTCCAGAATCGATTTGATTACATTTTTTTTCTTTTGTTTTTGATTCTTTCAATCCACAATTTGATTCAATTCAATTTCAAGTTTCAACATTTGTTTAGAAATACATGAATAATCTACTATATGTTTTGAATATATTAATAATCTGATACAGTTCACATACTGTAAAATGTATGAGTGAAATAATGAGATTGTTAATAGTGTTACACAGTTTCTTAAAAAAAAAAGTTATATTCTGATCATTAACAATGTAAACATTGTTCTGCTTCTCCTGGAGGGCGTTTCAGTTTGGCCACTAGGTGGAGCTGGTGCTATAGCAGTGAACTTTTTTCATGAAGAAAGTATGAACAAAAAACTGTACTTTAGAACACAAATGGTTACTTTCAAAATATTTCCTCAAGAGAATTTGGAAAATTCATGCCTGTAAATTTTTAAAGATGTTCATTTAGTCAGCAATGTATGTTTATGTCTACTGAGCGTTAGCATTAGCCATCCTATGAGAAAGTCCATTAAACGACAGCATCAACCTGGCAGAACTTAGCTTTATGTGGTAAATCGATTTATATTTTGATCGTTTATTGATCTATTTCACCTAAATTATTGAATTTTATTAATAAATAATTTGTTTAAGCCTCCCATCTCTTTGACCTGTGGTCTGATAAGAAAAGTAACTATTCACAATAAATTAGGGATATTATTTACATACATTTGGTACAATGTACAAATCAAAACAATTACATAGTCAGCCCCAAAACGACCTGTTTATCTCACACCAAAAATTGCTTCCCGACCCAATCTCTAGTGAAACACTTGACAGTAATTCTCCAAATATCCTAAAGCTTTTCTGGATGGCGTAGACCAGGGGTGTCAAACTCAGTCGCACAGGAGGGCAAAATCCAAAACACGCCTTAGTTTTCGGGCCAAACAGGATAAACATTTATTGAACACACTAGAACTACAGTATTAAAACTTTAAAACTGTAACTTTTTAATACAATTATGAATTAAATATTAATGGCATCACCAGCGAAAATGTTGGTGTGAATCCTGTAAGCTGAATTTGATTGCTGAAGATGAGTGCTGATCAATGAATTTTAATAAAGAATAAAAAAATTGTCTGAATAGTGAGATTCTCTCTTGACCCTTCAGCTTTCAAGAATCATTAAAACTTGGAGTCTGTTGATCTTGTGGATCAACAATGTATTTATGTATCAATTGGATTTTGTTTATGTCATTATTTTTTTTTTTTACATAATAACAATAAAATAATGATGAAGATAATAATAATATTAATAATAACACAAATAATAATAGATTAATACTGCTACTCCTATCACTAATAATATAATAATTATGATAATAATAATAATAAATAAAAAGAACAGTAAAAAATAACACAATTGTGTTTTTCTTTCTTTATTTTGTCTGAAAGCATCACTCGTTATTGTCACTTAAAATAACCGACATTTGTGTTTGTTTATGAGGAAGAAATTAAAGAAACATTATTTTTATGCATGAAAATCTTCGTTTCTGGATCACGTTTGACCGTCTCCTGGACCGGAAGTAGTCAGAATGTGGTCACAGAAGTCATTCGGGGCCCGATTAAAAAAGGTTCCGGGCAGTTTCTCCGAACCTACCCTAACCCTAACCTTGACCCGGCACCGATCCGGGTCGGGTCCCAAATCCTGCTGATCGTCCGGTTCCGCGATTGTTCCGTGGAGCCGGAACGTTGCTATTTTACGATTTTTAGCCCGAAAAGTCAAGCAAAACAGACAAACTACGAACTTTATGTTCAAAATAAATGCATGTCGTGATAGTAACGGGCACATTTTTGCTAGAAATAATACCAAAATAAAGATTAGTCCACAAAATATTTGATTCTGAGGGATTTTACACCAGAAAAAGAGTGGATCTACCGCCATATTGTTAGCCGGTGACAGAAACTCAAAAGTCACGTGATCAGTCACGTGATCCGGAGAAACCTAAACATCTGACCACGTGATCAAAACGAAACCTAAAAGCCGTTCCTGTTGTTTTGAATGGGTTGAATTGGGTACGTATCATATGCACGCAAAAACCGTGTTTGGCGTATACTATGCACGGTATTCTCAAGGTGCAAAGTCGCGGAATATGTACACATTTCACTGAGACTCGGTGACAGGCAGAAACTCAAAAGTCACGTCATCAGTCACGTGATCCGGAGAATCGAGGGATCAAAGGGATCATCTCTTTGATGTGATGTGACGTCATTAGCACCTTCTTTCAGTTTCTTCATACTGTAAGATTCAGCTATATACCCACAAATAGCTAAAATCCAGAGTTGTCCTTTCAAGGGTAACAAGAAGAACTCCAGCAATAAAGATGAACAGGAGAAATCGCGAGATGCACCAGACGGAATATCGAAACGTCTATGGTGAACGTCTTCCGAGTCGCAGAACTCGTGAAACCACCATAGTAAAAAGGAAGCAGGCCTTAGGCTCGCCACCGATCCCACTTTTGGACCGGCATAACGTCATGGCGAGAAATCGTTTGGCCGGCATAAAAAGAGCACAAAAGCTCAAACAGGAGGAACTTCAAGAAATGCACAGTGAATGCCCGATTGACAGCACAAAGGAGCTGAAGACAGATCGTGCATACGATCCAACTAGTGCTTTTCAAGAAGATTCCAGAAAAAAATGGATCTTAGATACGGCACAGGAGTATCGTGACGTGTGTGGGGAAGTTCTTCCGCATCGTGGTACTCGTGAAACATATGTGGCTCGTATGAAAAATGCAGAAAGGGTCAAACAGAAAAAAGCTCAAGAGATGCACAATGAGCGCCAGTTTCAAAGCTGGACGAAAAACCCTGACACACTGGAGCTTTCAAAAAGAAAACAACAGGTGCTAAAAACAGGAGCAAGAAAAAATAGGATTGTGGACACGGCAGATGAATATCGTGACGTGTACGGGGAAGTTCTCCCGCATCACAGAACTCCTGAAACTACCAGCACGAAATGTAAACAGGCGTTAGGCTCGCCACCCATCCCACTTTTGGAGCGGCATAACATCATGGCGAGACATCGTTTGGCTGGCATAAAAAAAGCACAAAAGCTCAGACAGGAGCATGAACGCCCGATTCACAGCACAAAGGAGCTGAAGACAGATCGTGCATACGATCCAACTGCCTTACGAGAAGAATCCAGAAAAAAATGGATCTTAGATACGGCACAGGAGTATCGTGACGTGTGCGGGGAAGCTCTTCCGCATCGTGGTACTCGTGAAACATATGTGGCTCGTATGAAAAATGCAGAAAGGGTCAAACAGAAAAAAGCTCAAGAAGTGCACAATGAGCGCCAGTCTCAAAGCAAGACAAAAAACCCTGACACACTGGAGCCTTCAAAAGGAAAACAACAGGTGCTAAAAACAGGAGCAAGAAAAAATACGGCACAGGAACATCGTGACGTGTGCAGCGAAGCTCACCCGCATCATAGCACTCATGAAGCTTCCATCACAATCAGGAGACAGGTGTTAGGCTCGCAACTCCTCCCACCTTTGGAACAGCAGAGCATCATGGCGAGAAGAAACCCTGACACTCTGGAACTTCCAAAAAGAAAACAACAGGTGCTAAAGACAGAAACAAGAAAAAATAGAATTGCAGACACGGCACAGGAACATCGTGACGTGTGCAGCGAAGCTCACCCGCATCATAGCACTCATGAAGCTTCCATCACAATCAGGAGACAGGTGTTAGGCTCGCAACTCCTCCCACCTTTGGAACAGCAGAGCATCATGGCGAGAAGAAACCCTGACACTCTGGAACTTCCAAAAAGAAAACAACAGGTGCTAAAGACAGAAACAAGAAAAAATAGAATTGCAGACACGGCACAGGAACATCGTGACGTGTACAGGGAAGCTGTCCCACATCAAAGCACTTGTGAAGCTCCTACTATAAAAAGGAGACAGAAATTAGGCTTACAGATCCAACCATTTTTTGAAAGGCCTAACATCAAGATGAGATATCGCTGGGAGAACATCGAAAAATCAGAAAAGCTCAAACAGGAGAAAATTAAAAAAATGGGCAATGAACAGGCTGACAGTAAACTGACAGGACCTGTTTGTACAAGTAAAATACTTTTGCCCAAACGAAGGATGGGTGGAAATGATCATTTCCAAACAGAAGACAGTCAGGAAACGCTAGCTCTGGGTCTTAAAGTTACAAAAATAGTACTGGCTGATCCAAGTGACCGTTTTAAAAATAATCCCCGTGCGCTTTCGATCTACCACAAACTACATAAAAACTAGAGGTGTTAGGGTTATTACTGTAGGTCTTAGGGTTAGGGTTATTATTGTAGGGGTTAGGGTTATTACTTTAGGTCTTAGGGTTAGGGAATGGGGTCATTATTGTAGGGGTTAGGGTTATTACTGTAGGTCTTAGGGTTAGGGGATAGGGTTATTATTGTAGGGGTTAGAAAGAAAAGCGTTTGGACCCCGCCCCCCAGTAAAAATTGGAGGGCAGAGGACAGGGCACACTCCGTACAGTCCACCTATGGGCAGTGCTTCCATTCAAAAATTAGAGTTATCACTGTAGGTCTTTGGGTTAGGGGATAGGGTTATTATTTTAGGGGTTAGGATTATTACTGTAGATCTTGGGGTTAGGGGATGGGGTTATTATTGTAGGGGTTAGGGTTATTACTGTAGGTCTTAGGGTTAGGGGATAGGGTTATTATTGTAGGGGTTAGAAAGAAAAGCGTTTGGACCCCGCCCCCCAGTAAAAATTGGAGGGCAGAGGACAGGGCACACTCCGTACAGTCCACCTATGGGCAGTGCTTCCATCCAAAAATTTTAGTTGTTATCACTGTAGGTCTTTGGTTAGGGGATAGGGTTATTATTGTAGGTCTTAGGGTTAGTTTTATTATTGTAGGTGTAGACATTAATCAAAAGACGGGACCTATCCAAAGACACTCAGATATTACAAACATACCCGTTTTTTTATGTATTTCATTGACATTTGATTCAAACTTGTAATAATAAAGTTCAGTCAATAAAAAATAAAAAATAAGCAACACCTACAGAAACACTAATAACAGAGATACATGTTTGAAGAGGAGTAAGAAGAAGCTCCAGGTTATTAAAAGCTGTCTCTTAAAAGATAAATAAAAAAAACAAACAAGCCAAAAATATTATCTATATTTGTGATATTTGTCATCTGAAATGGAAAGGGATTTTTTTTCTCTTCACTCCCTTTCAGACATTTCTTAAGGAATTTTAGAAAATACGTAGTGAATTTACTCTTCCAGGAAGAGTAAAATTTAAAAATCCTAAAAACTTGTTTCTTGTTTTGTCAAGATCAACATTTTTCCCCTCCGTGAACTGCCACCTTAACGATTGATCATCAACTTGGTTAAGGTTGTTAACTGTTCGCTTATCACTGTTCGCTTATCACAACTGTTCAGGTAGCCCTCCGCTAGCCTCCCAGAGTTGGTGGATGAGGAAGTGAGATACAAAAATCTTGTTTAGAAATATAGATACATTTATCATAACTATAACAAATGGTTAATAGAAGTTGGATTAAAGTTATATAGAGCTCCGGGTGTCAGCATGCATTGCTGACCAACCAACGATTAGTAAAATTAGGCAGAATACATACAGAAAGAAAATACCTCGATTTGTGTGCACGTCATTCTTGATTTGGGTGTCATTTTGGATTTGTGGCTGTGTATATTCTTGATTTTTTTATTTTTAACACAATATAATGAATAAATGAATTAATTAGTTTAAAAAATGAATCCGAAAATCAATCATTAAAAATTAAAATAATAACAATGACCATACAGCAGACACAGACGACTGCAGAAACCACATACTGACTGACTGACTAGAGCAGTGTTTCTCAAATGGTGGGGCGCGCCCCCATGGAGGGAATGCAAATAAAGACATGTTTACATTAGTGATGGATATTGTGCATAATCCTACATAGTAGTTGATAATAAATTAAATATAGCAACAACAACCTAAAAATCAATTTGGTAGCAGAAAGAGTCGCTGTTTACAGTGAATCAATGCAAAAGAACTGAATATCTGAGGAAAGACAGAATTCCATCACTACTGTGGAGGGAAACAAGGAAAGATTGTTTTTACTTTGTCTGGAAGTTTTGGAAGTATTCTAAAAAAAAGAAAAAGAACAATTAATAAAACAGATTATTTAGAAGTTATTTTAACTCTTTCTTTAATGATAATAAAAGTACAAGATTTTGAGGAGATAAATGTTTAACTTGAACAAATTAACTAATAAACAGATTTACTAATGATGTTTGCAGCTGAAAGTTGTGTGTGTGTGGGGGTGTCTAAGAGAAAATACCTGACAAACACTGGACAAGAGAAAACTATTTTTATTCAGTTTCAAATGTCTGTATTTACAGAACCTCCTTCATTTCTGAGCTGAGAGCAGCGCGCTCACTGAAAGCTCGATGCAAACGCCGCACACCAGAATTCCTGGCCTCCGCGTCTGAAGCGCGCGTTGCTACGCAAGTTTTTAAATCTGGTCTCAAGCTCTACGCACAAATCAGACACGCACTGAGCGCGCGGAGTCTTCAACCCGGTTCAATATTCCACGCACAGTCGCAGAGGATTTAACCAATGAATTATGAGCCATTTACTGGGTTCTTAGAGCACATGAGCCAAAAAGTGGTGTCCAGGTCTGGTTACAGTGCTCCACCTGGGCGTTTGTCGAATGTGGAATCCAGAGCTCAGACTGACCTTAAGTCCCAACAAACTGCAGAATTCTTTCCAAAAACCAGACAAACTGAGGACCTCTGTCAGACACTTGCTGCATTGTTTACAGTTCATATTTAGTTGCATTTTGTCTTCAAGCCAGTTTCCAAAAGACATGTTCTAATAAAGTAGTTGTTTATAAAAATAATCTGTCATTTATAATGTTTGTTTTAAACAAATGTATAAAAGGAGGGAGAAAAAAAATGGATTAAAATCAAAAATAGAATTTGGAATATGTATACTCTAAATCAGGGCTTCTCATTCCTGGTCCTCAAGATCTACTGCTTGCTGCTGATTACCTGGACCAGGTGTGTTCTTTCAATCAGATTGTGGAGACATCTGACTGAGCCAATCAACAGCTGGCAGGGCTTGGAGATCTGGAAAACAGTCAGGGTGGTAGATCTTGAGGACCAGGAATGAGCAGTCCTGCTCTAAATAAACCTCTTTTACATCATGTTTACATCACATTAAACTGTGGAGAGAAATAAGCTCACTCTGATTTCTGCGTGCGTAATTCTTGATTAGTGCATGAATTAACATCTGTACATGCGTATTCTTGATTAGTGCATGCATAATTCTTGATTTGTGCATAACTTTGGATTTGCATAATTCTTGATTTGTAACTCATATAATACATTTTCTACAAAAGTTAAAATATTACAACATTTAAAGAAATACAAAATACAATTTACACAGGCACAAATTAAAATTACAACTGAAACTAATTAAAAACTTGTAAAAATACGCACGAATCACCTCTTACGCACACACAACACATCAGTTACGCACAAATTTGTTGTGAGACTCTTTTCCTGTCTCACAAATTCGTCCATGAGTGATGCGTTCAAGTACTACTAGAATACTCGTTTTTTTTTTCTCTTCAGCCGTTTTAAACTTCAATCGTGAATAATATCCGGTAAAACTTGACATTTTCCCAATTTCTCAAAAAAATATATTTCCGATAATTAATATAAAAAAACTCTAAATAAGCGTTTTAAAAACACTTATCCCTTTAAAAATAAGGTTCCGCAGAAGGATCAGACCAGAGCGTCCCCCTGCACGCTCTCAGCTGGGATTTATAAAGTAAACACTGAGTTCTGGTCGGCAAATGCGACAATTATAGGCAGCACTGGCCCGCTTGGATCTGGGAGTTTAGAAGGCTCCGGCATCGTGACTGGTGACCAGCCCCTCGGGATGGAGCCTCATGTTGGAGGCGCTGGCAGAGGAGCTGCTGCAGATCTTTTCTGGAAACATTCTTATTTTTAAAGGGATAAGTGTTTTTAAAACGCTTATTTAGAGTTTTTATTATATTAATTATCGGGAATATTTTTTTTTAAGAAAGTGGGAAAATGTCAAGATATTATTCACAATCGAAGTTTAAAACGGACAAGAAAACTACGGCGAATGAGTATTCTAGTAGTACCTGAACGCATCACTCGCAGACGAATTTGTGAGACGTGAAAAGAGTCTCATGATAGATTTGTGTGTGCGTAAGAGGTGATTCGTGCTTATTTTTTTAAAGTTTTTTGGGTGTAATTAGTTTCAGGCTGTTGTAATTTTAATTTGTGCATGTGTAAATAGTGTATTTTTTATTTTATTTTTAAAATTTTATATTTTTGCTTTTGCACAAAATGTATTATAAGAGTTACAAATCAAGAATTAAGCATGCACAAATCCAAGGTTATGCACAAAACCAAGAATTCTGCATGAACTAATCAAGAATACACACACACAGATCAGAGTGAGTCTATTTTCTCTCCATATTATATCTTTCCTTTTTTGGGACTCCGCGCCTGGAGGTTTTAGAGGGGAGTACATGACGTTTGACAGCGTCGCGCTGCATGCCGGGATATGTCACGCTCTTGTTTACAAGATGGTAGAAGGAGTTGTTTGCCTCTGACTAAAAAACAACAACAAACAAACAGCATTTCCTTCTCGTCGCGCCGACAGTCTCTTGTCCGATTCCCGGCTTTCGAGGACAGCGGCTCGCTGCTACTGAGTGGGCGCGGCCGGACAGCGGGGAGTGACCGGGCAGCAGCCGCCTCAGGAACCGCTGAGATTCTGCACCGTCACCCACACGAAACCTCAGGTTAGAACACGGAGTTCACAGGGGGCAAATACACACATATGAGGCCGAATGTCATTGCTGTTGTTTTGTTTTGTTTATTGATCCGAATTACTATATTTGCAAAAATGTGATTACATATTTACAGCTTGTCTTTAAATTATGTTTTTTTTTTTTTTTTTTTTGGGGAATAGAGATGTGGTTCACTTATTTTTAGTTACAAGTTACAACTGAAATGCAGAACTTGTTCTGCTACAAGCCAGACCTGTTACCAGCCTGACCAATCAGATCTATATCTTTTTGTCTTTCAATTGTCCATCTTTTTTTTAAATTTCAATTTTTCTTATTTTCTTGCTAAACGTGGAGTTTAATTCTAGAAATGATTAAGATGTAGTTTTGAGGAAAGTTAATAAAATTAGGGTTATACATGTTTGTCCTTCAATCTAACCTAATCAAATGACCATCAAAGGAACTTGCCATGGGTATAAGTAAAATAGTTGTACCATTATTAAATACATTTGAGAAATGACTATACTGTAGTCATCAAAGTATTTGTTTCATAATTAATAAGTATCAAACAACTACTCTAGTTACTTGGGTAACTAATTAGTACTGACTGAAGCAAAAGCATTTGTTTCAACTACTAAAAATACTTGAAATTTTTTGTTTTGTTCTTTGTATTGGACACTATGAGCAAAATCCTGGAAATGACTCATTTGATGAACAGCAGCTTCAACTCACTGCTGCAAACTTCCTTCATGGTTAAAGTCAGTACAGCCATACACTGTTAATAAGATCTGGACATAACAAGTGTTGAGGTCCCCCAAATAAAGTGCATTACCTTCAGTGCTCGCAAAATCAAGCCAGGGCCTTCGCCGTCACTTCCTGATAAGTCTATCGCCAAATTGCGACCGATTGATGCCCTTTGACAGCGATTAGTCCACGTCGGTCTGAGTCACGTGAGCTTGTTCCGGCTTGTTCAAAGTCAACACCCCTCCCATTGAAGCAGCTCGGGGGAATTTGTTAGTCAAACATTGGAGGCGGGGCCAGCGGGCACCACAGCTGATTGGTCAGTTTATAACTTGAATAACTGGCGATAAAGAAAGAATATCTTTAAAAAAGATTTAGGAATAGAATGAAGGAGCTAGAAGTACACATCAGAGCAAGAATGATTATTCTGACTAATAGAGTGACTTAGAAATAACTGTCTTTTTCTTAGTGGAATTCAATGGGACTTTGGCCTTTTTGCAACTCAGGGTATTTCCTATTTGGCACATGGAAGGGGAGGGGTTGAGTTGTCCATTGATATTCATGTCAATGGTACACCCTCAAGCACCCCCCTGAGGCCTGGATTCTCAGGGTTTAGACTGTCCCATTTAAATCTTTGTTTCTGAGTAAACGTTACAGATAACGTGTATAGATAATTGACCGTATATGACAATGTTTGTACATTTGATTGGCAAATTCTCCAGAACCCACTTTCAGAAGAAGGGGTGTGTCCTTCCAGCAAGCTCTTGATTGGCTAGAATGGTTGCCATAGAAAAGTTGACTGACCGAGTCAAACTAATCACTGCTTCCTGACGTCGTATGGCTCCAACATGGCGGTGTCCATATTGTAAAAAAAATGGTGACTGAGTTGACTTCATTTTTTTTTTTTTTTAAACCAGAAGTAAAGTATGAAGTCAATAGTATTGGATTTATTACACCAAGTTTTGTATTACATCCCAGCACCCTTCATTTAAATGCAAATACTCTCACCTCCCAATTCTGAGACAATTATTTATTAAGGGATTACATTTTAATAGCAGTAACACGTGATGTGTAGTATTTTACAGCTCACAAGTATTTTATACAACTCTGGTATGAACTAACTCAGTGTTGCTCAACTGCTTTTTCAGAGTACTGCCCTGTTGTCTGAAGAAGTAACCTGAATCCAGCCGAATGTAAGTCCCCTTGTTTAGCTTTGACTGCACACCGCACTTCTCTTTCTTTAAGACTCCTTTTGGTCTTTGCAAATGGAGCTCTAATGGTAAAATATCTGTTTCTTTACAGAACCTAAGCTCATTTGTTTTGCTGGTTGTGTCAGAGCGGTCAGTTTGACTTGTGATTTTGATCCCTCAGGAACAGAGCGACTGCCAAGAAGCTAATTGAGCGCTACTTTCTGCAGTTGACTGAAGGCTGTGGAAACAGCAGCTGCACAAATGAGTTCTGCGCATCCTTTCGTGGTTTTCAACCGCTGGACAACAATGCGGCAGCTGCCAAAGCTCTGGACCTTTTTAAGGCTAATGCCAAACTCTGTGATTATTATCCTACCATCAAGTTGAAGGTGGACGATGAGCATATGGGCAGTAAGATGACCACCGAGGATTTTTCGGGTACTTTGACAGTAGACCATGAGTTCCATGGAAGCTCAGTTTGAAGAAGTTTGAAGATTTGGTTGCTTTGGTGTTTCAGATGTTCACTACCTCTCCGAGCACACCGTGTGTAGCATCCTGTCCTCCTGTGAAGAAAAGGGAGATTATTCTGCTCTCGTTCGCGTCATTGGAAGGATTTTCTCCAACGCTGAAGCCCTCATGAAGAGTTTCAGAAAGGATGAACTTGGCACCACCAAAAACCTTGATTCAGTGAAACCAGCAGAGCAGCAGAGTGGGGAAGACTCCTCTGCTGCTTCTTTGCCTGATCCAGCTCTTAATGGCGTCCTGGACTTGTGTGAGGTGACAGTAGACCTGGACGGCGTTCGGAGAGTGTACGACAAGCTTCTGTCCATTGACCAGGTGGAGGCAGCCCTTGTGAACGCTCTCATTTTCCTCACTCCAAACGTGGAGCTGGACCTGGAATACCTGGATGTGTACGAAACCAACCCGGACTATCTGAACATCTTCATTATAGTGATGGAGAACAGTAACCTCCACAGTCCAGAGTACCTTGAAGTGGCTTTACCACAGTTCTGCAAGGCTATGAGCAAATTGCCAGTGACCGCGCTCGCCCGCCTCTCAAAGCTCTGGTCTAAGCTCAGCCTCCCACACATCCGCCGTATGATGGAGACCTTCCAGCAGCTCATAACCTTCACCGTGGTCAGCAATGAATATGATTCAGATAACCTAGTAAACGATGATGAAACCGTTGTAGCCGCAACCCAGTGTCTAAAGGTAGTGTTCTATGCGAGCATCCTTGGAGGGGACGTGGACATGGAGCACAATGACGAGGATGAAGAAGACTCCGATTCAGAGGAATTAACTTTGCACGAGCTTTTGGGTGAGGAGCGTCTCTACAAGAAGGGCCCACGGGTGGACCCGTTAGAGAAGGAGCTTGGTGTTCGTACTGTAGATAGCATCAGACCCCTCATCCCTTTCGAGGACTTCATCAATGAATCCCTGAATGATGTGATTGAGATGGACAAGGACTTCACCTTCTTCAAAGTGGACGCTGAAACAAAGTTTTCTTTTCAGAGCTGTCCTTTCATCCTCAGTGCCATCACCAAAAACCAAGGGCTGTATTATGACAACAGGATCAGGATGTACAGCGAGCGACGCCTCACAGCTCTGTACAGCATGGTCCAGGGTCAGCAGCCCAACCCTTATCTCAAGCTGAAGGTGCGCAGAGACCACATCATCGATGACGCCCTCGTCAGAGTGAGTTCTGAGAGATTGTGCTGCATTTGTGTTGAAGTGACTGCTCAGAGGATGAGGCCATAATCTCCCTTCTCTCCTCACGTGTTGCAGCTGGAGATGATCTCCATGGAGAACCCGTCTGACCTGAAGAAGCAGCTCTTTGTTGAGTTTGAGGGAGAGCAAGGCGTAGATGAAGGAGGAGTTTCAAAGGAGTTCTTTCAGTTGGTTTTGGAGGAGATTTTTAATCCTGACATTGGTGAGACTTATTTACACAACGGAACTTTGTTTGTCTGTGTCGACGGCCATGTTTTACTACAATTACAATTGAAAACAGCAAATAAATCACATTTAACACAATTCTGTGCAGCATAGTAACAGGTATCAGTACATAAAATGATACAAACTAAAAACCATACTAAATAAATCAAATTTTGATAGTAAAAAAAAACATCCATGATTTAAAAATGTAAATTAATATGTCCTATGCTGATCTCTACTTCAGAGAAGAACTATCAGCTCATAGTTACTGTCTTCAATCCAATGATTAGCACATTTTTAGTTATAACTAGTAACAACATCCAGAGTCTACCAGCCAGATTAGATTTTTACTAGCCAAACATTTCTCTCAAAAAAAGTTGTATGTCTATCAAAACTATTACTCAATTTATTTAGAAAGTTTTACCTCATGAACATTCTCTCCCAAAAACAAAACACTAATGATAATTGAAAGTGTAGTCTTATGTCAAGTTTTATAACATTATATAAATGTAATGTTATTTTAACAAACTACACGTCTTTCCTCTGAACTTTTTGATGAACACATACCTTATTTTAAAGCATCAACTTCCATCAAAGCCCTAAAGTTTATTTCTAGTCATGGTCATTTTTTAACAGCTTGAACATTTTTTAAGAAATTAACTTTGTTCAAATCACAAATGTGTTTGCAGTGTACCACAGAAGAGTAAAGATTAAAACTAGGGATGAACAATAAAATAAGTGTTTTTTTAATATCTTGCATTTAAAGACATGCTTATATAGAAATAAATGCAACATTTTTGCATAATTGTGTGTAATCTTACAGATGTTGTACTTGTGAGTTACAATGAAATGAGGCACCAAATGAGTGTGGATTTGTTTGACTGAGGTCAGTGTTAGCAAATGCATGAAATTCCCAGCGCACCTGAATGCAGCAATAGCGAGTTCTTAATGCAAGCGTATAAGTGCGGTAATTCCACGCAGCCCCTGAACACAACTCATACCGCTTATGTGACAACTAGATTAATTCAATCTGTGTAATAAAGTCAGGATTAAATGTGTGACCCATGTTTGGGATGGGTGGAAAAGAGGGTTATGTTTTCATCAAACAGACCATCGTAGACTGTGTCCCAAAATCTGTACTCAACTTTTATAAAATACCTGAAATGTTAAGAGTCAACTTTTTTTATATTTCCCTTTTTTCATTAGTCAATAAACCCGAAGGTATACTTCTTCAGGTTTTGCTAAAATACTTGTGAGATCCTCCTTGTTATGGTCTAGAAGTCCCCAAAAGAAAATTCCTACAACCCTACAACTGGACCTCCTTTTTTTATTACAGTAGATTAAAAAAGTAAAAGAGTGAATGAAGCAGTTGCCAGTTTTTTTTTTCTTTCAATAGAAGTATAATGTCTGCAGTTGTACATGAAAACTTTCAGGCTGTAAATTTGCCTTGAGTGTATTTCCTGTTTCTTTACAGGGATGTTCACCTACGACGACAACACAAAGCTGTTCTGGTTTAACTCCTCCTCTCTGGAGAATGAAGCGCAGTACACGCTCATTGGAATCGTCCTGGGACTTGCGATTTATAACAACTGCATCCTGGACGTTCATTTTCCTATGGTTGTCTACAGGAAGCTGATGGGAAAGAAGGGGATCTTCTTGGACTTGTCAGACTCACATCCAGTACAGAAGCTATAATCTCTCACATTTTAAAGTCAAATTCTGTTGTTTTTTTTGTTTTAAAGATATTTTTTTGAGTTTTTTAACACACAGAATTAACTCTTTTTTTTGTGACAGGGTGACTGAAACTCTTTTTTTGTGTTGCAGGTTCTATACCAAAGTCTAAAAGGGCTGCTGGAGTACACAGGCAATGTGGAGGAAGACATGATGCTCACTTTTCAGATATCACACACAGATCTATTTGGAAATCCAGTACTGTATAATTTGAAGGAGCAGGGAGATCAGATTGCTGTTACCAAGGAAAACAGACAGGTCTGATATCTACGTTTGCAGACCTCAGTCAATGTGAAGTCCATAAACTAACACAGGATGTTGCATATTTCTAATATTAGATATAGGACAGAAAAAAAGGAAGATTCAAGTTGAAGATACAAACAATGCTTTTATAAAATATAGATTTTTTTGTGAAGATGCAAGCATTCAAATGCTAAAAAAAAACATTCAATTCAACTTAATCTTGTTCATGTGTTCATGAAAACCAAAGGCAGAATCTTTATTGCTAATTAATTATATTAATCCATTTTTGGAATATTTCACTTTTTTCTTTCTGTGTGTTTCTAACTGACAGGAGTTTGTAGATCTGTATTCCGATTACATCCTGAACACCAGCGTAGAGATTCAGTTCAAAGCTTTCAAGAAAGGGTTTCTGATGGTCACAAGTGAATCTCCCATGAAGTATTTGTTCCGACCAGAAGAAGTGGAGCTGCTGATCTGTGGAAGCAGAGTGAGAAAGTGTTTACACCCTGGCTTTCATCCAACAGCTGTGGCTATCTTTAGCTAACTATTATTTAATCTCTTGATTTTGCAGAAACTCGACTTTGAAGCTCTGGAGAAGACGACTGATTATGATGGCGGTTACACCAAAGACACTCAAGTTATCAAGTGAGTTCAAAAAGAATAGGCTGGAGGTTTACTTTTTACATTTTTGTCAAAAAGCAAAATGTAGTCCCTTTTACAGCTGGCTTAAGAAAAAAGTCAAGCGGGTAAAATTAGGGGACATGATATTTAAAAACATATAACGAAGTGTTTCCTCAAATTGACAATTTGTGGTCACAAATTTGTACCTTTTGGGTGCAAATTAGCATTTTATACCACAAATTCATATTTCATTTCTTCAAATTAGCATTTCATTTGTGTGGGCAAAATGTTTAACGTGTTTGTGAGAAATGCTAAATTGTGCGCACATAATGCTAATTTGACTGTGAAAAATGCTAATCTGTGCATGCGAACTGCCAATTCATGTGTGCAAAAATGCAAAATTATGCTGTAACGAGCTGCATCAAATACACTCCTTACAGAAATCAGGGTTTGACTAATTTCTCTTTTTAATCAATATAAACTATTCAAACCAAGGAACACATATTCTTTAAATTCCCCCAAAACAAAATAAAAAAAAATGTCCTCTTATTCTTTTCAGTCTCTTTAAGCTCTTAGTCTCTCTTCAAGTGTTCGGATGAAAGTTTCACTGTCAAAAAAAAAAACTGTAGATCCACCAGGAAACAGCAGTCCAAAAAAAAACAATGGAATGATCTCACCAAAATTGATGTGGTTGCGGTTTCCTCCCTTTATCCATCTTTTGCGGGTAGGTTATCCTTTTTTATTTTATTTCTGAGGTCCCTCGTAGCCTTCCCCAGCCTTGTGTCTTATTCCTCCTCATCACAGCTGCCGACGCCCCAAACTTTTCTCCTCTTATTTCCTTGCTGGTGACTCCACCCACTTCCTCCAGCATTGACATGGTACAAACACAAAATTCTACAGAATATTAATAAAAAAACAGTTTCTATTATTTTTAGAGCTATAATATATTCAAACCAATGTGGACTTTATTCATTTCATTATTTATTTATTTTGTCCACTGGATACCTTTGTGGCAATGCTACATATCCCCCCCTCCTGCCGGAGGCGTCTAGGGAAAAATACCATAGTATTTTTTAAGATTGACCACATGCACTGTATCCTCTTTGTTTGGTGGGTTGCCCCAAGAAACTCTGTAGTTAACAGGCCCTAACTTTTTTAATATTTTAGCTGGTCCTTCCCACCTAGGCGCTAGCTTTGCAGAAAACTGTTCTCAGATGCCTGAAAGAGGGTGTGACCTGATCCAGACTAAGTCGCCGGCAGAAAGTGCGATCTTTCCGGCGGCTATTATAATACTTAGCATGTCTAGCCTGGTGCAACCCACTCTCCTTTGAACTTCATCGCCAACTGTTGTTGTCTCTCTACTACACTGTATGAGCATGTTGTTCGCGGTGATGGAGGCCTATAGATCAACCTCTGCAGTGGTCGTGCAGACTTCGTTCCAAAGCAAGCTCAGCTGGGGTTTTTCAGTGGTCTCCTGCTGTGCTGTGTTGAGAGCAAAACGAAACTCTGCAATCCACTGGTCCCATGTGTTGTGTTGTCGTCCAACAAAAGAGGCAATCATGGTTTTTATTGTTCTGTTGATGCGTTCTGTCAGGTTGGTTTGTGGGTGATAGCTTGTAGTTAATTTCTGCACAACACCCCAGGTATTACAAAGTCCGGACAATAGGGTACTTGTAAATTGCGGCCCTCTGTCTGACACAAAAATTTGGCACTCCCCAACGGGTAAAGATTTCTTCTCGGAGGATTTAATAAGACGAGGAGTTTTACTGTCTCTCATAGGGAACATTTCAACCCATTTGGTGTAGTAATCCACAACCACAAGAAGAAATGTGTTTGCCTTTTTACTTCTGGGGAAAGGTCCCATGAGGTCCACTCCTAGCATCTCTCCTGGTTGGGTGACAGTGGGGTGTTGTAGCAGGCCAGATGGTTTGGAATTCTCTGGTTTGTACTTTTGACATGTCACAGACTTTTGTATGTTCCACACATCTCTTCTAACACTTGGCCACCAGGCCACCTCCAAAACCTTAGGAGAGTTTTTAGTCGGCCCAGATGTCCTCCTAGAGGGCTGTCATGGAAATATTGAAGAAACTCAGGAACCAAGGCTTGTGGCACAACTACTTGATATTTTTTCTCCTTGGTCACCAAGGGGACTTTGCGGTACAGCACCCTTGTTGTTCTGTGGAAAAGATGCGATTTGTGGGTAGCACTGTTGTGGCTGTAGTTCTTCATCTCTTGTACTTTTGTGTCTTGGTCTTGCGCTTTAGCAATTTCTGCTAAAGTGGCTGGCAGGATACAAGAACTTTGAGGTGTTATGGCCAGGCAGGAAGGTGGCTTTTGTGGCAAAGGGTTCATATATACGCGATAAGGCGTCCGGAGCTGCATTCAGACATCCTTTGCGATAATAACCTTAAAATGGAATTGCTGCAGGCGTAAGATCCAGCGTGTCAGGCTGAAGTTGTTTTTGGACAGTTAAAAGCCCATGATAGTGCTGCATGATCTGAGTAGACGTCAAACTCTCTTCCCTCCAGAAAGTGCGCCACTTTTCAATGGCCCAGACCACCGCCAAGCACTCTGTTTCAGAGGTGGAATAGTTCCTTTCTGGACCTCGGAGGGCTCTGGAAGCATATGCAATAACCCGCTCGCCGTCCTCTCTCTCCTGGGAGAGAATGGCACCGAGGCCCCTGTCACTGGCATCTGTGTGGACTTGGAAGGGAAGTGAAAGGTCTGGTTGAGCAAGCACGGTTGGAGATTTTAGAGCTTCTTTTAAAGTGTCCATGCTAGCCTGACATTCATCAGTCCAGTTCCACTCAACTCCTTTCTTCTTTAGGTGGTTGAGAGGAGCAGCAATGTCAGAGAAGTGAGGAATAAATTTGTGATACCACCCGGCAAGGCCCAAGAAGCGTTGAAGAGCTTTACATCAGTTGTTTTGGGAAATCGGAAACAGCTTGAGTCTTGTCTGGGTCCACTTCCACACCTTTTCCAGAGACAATGTGGCCTAGAAACTTTAGTTGTCTTTTGAAGAAGTTACATTTTTTCATGTTCAGGGTTAGGTTGCAGCATGCAGGCGTTGGAACACACTAGACAAGTCTCTCAGGTGGTCTTTTGGAGTTTTTGAGTAGACAATGATGTCATCTATATAGACGAAGCATGTCTTTCTCTCAGCTCCCCTAAGACTTTCTCCATGAGACGTTGAAAAGTTGCAGCAGCGTTCCTTAGTCCAAACGGCATACATTTAAACTGGAAGAGCCCAAGAGATGTGATGAAAGCGGTTTGTGGCTTACTTTCTTCTGCCATGGCACCTGCCAGTAACCTGACTGTAAATCTAAGGAGCTAAACCAGGAGGCGCCATCCATGGACTCCAAGATGTCATGGATTATAGGCATAGGATATGCATCAGGTAAGGTTTTGGCATTTACTCGTCTGTAGTCAACGCAGAACCGATAGGATCCATCTGGTTTATCTACGAGGACCACAGGAGATGACCAGGCTGACTGGGATGGTTCAATTATCTCATCCTTTAGCATTTTGGCCACATGCTCTTCAATTACTTTTCTTTTTCACAGGAGAAACTCGATAGGCTCTGGATCTCACTGGAAGATTGTCTTGTAGGAAGATGGTGTGCTTCTCAACATTTGTCTTTCCAGAATGCCAGAGGTGACTGTGGGCAGTCATTCACAAGTTGTTGTAGCATTTCAGGGGAATCTGTGTCGTAGTTGGAAACTGGGTCAGAGGTCGCAACAGCCCAACAGGAGAAAGTTCTCCAGGGCGCAGAGCATAGTAAATATGAGCAGGAGAAAGAAAAGATGGTACTGCTGCTTTGTTCCACTTTTTGGGAACTTTGGCTGGAGGCATGAATGAATGGTAGATGTACCTTTGGTCTTTCTCTAGTCCATAAGTATTTTTGGCCAGATTGAGAACGGCCCTGGACTTTGAAAGAAAATCCAGACCCAAGACTAATGGAAAAACCAGATGGTCATCCTTCATTACAAGCACTGTCACAGGCCACTGTTCTCCGTGCCATTGGAGACCCACAGTTTTCTTGCCCAAAGCCTGGTGAACTGTTCCATCCGCCATTACAAAACGCTGTTTTTCTGAAGGTTGAAAAATCTCTTCTTCTCTGGAAACTTGCTTCCACAAGGTTTCTTGCATAAGCGTAAATGAGCTACCTGTGTCAACTACAGCTTCACCCTCAAACCTCTTATGGAAATTGGAACAATTAAAAGGTTGGGGTCTTTATTCTTTACAAGTCTTTGTTGCACAACAGTGACTCCTACTGCACCTTTTTTGGAAGGGTTTTCTCTCAGAAGTTTTCTTGATGGGTTTTTCAGAATTAGCATGCACTTTCTGCCAGTATTCTCGGGCCCCAGGCAATCCTTCTCAACCATGGCTCCTATTTTGACGAGCTGTGCTACTGTGGAGACAGTACCTCTGAGACAACCAGCAACTTTTGGGTTGATGTTATTGAGAATACGTCGCACAATTTCTTCTTCTGTCATGTCTCGCTTCCACTTCAAACATAAAGCTCGATAATCATAAGCAAAGTCTCTTAGACACTGATCTGGTTTTTGTACTGTTGTTCTTAACTTCTCTTCAACCTCATTCAAATAATCAGAGGGAAGGAAAGCAGACATAAACGCAAGTTTGAATGATGACCAGTCGCGCACATGAGCTTTTGTGGCTTTCCACCAGCTGAGAGCTGGTCCCTTCAGGACGGCAGACAGGGCTCCAAGCAACTCATGATTGGACAGAGGTCGAATATCTAGATAATTTTCACATTGTTCAATGAAGCTGAGGACATCAGATGAATCACTAGAGGTCCCAAAAGTAGAAAGTCCATCCTGACAGGTGGTTTAGGATAATATGGAGCTGCACCAGGCTGACTAGAAAAAGAGGAGTAATGAATATTAGTTGGAGTTGTGGGACTAACATCTGTGGAAACAGCTATGGTTCTTTGTACAATGGGAGTACTAGTGGTTCTGAATTTTCCAAGCTGTCTTTTCCATTTTTCATCCCTGCGTAACATACAGTTAACCACATCCTTCTCCAATTTTTCTATGTTAGACGTAAACATCTCTTCTAGTTTAGCAAAACTAGCATCAACATAATCCCTGAAACTGCTTTCTCTATTAAGGGAGCTGGTCAGTGTATCTCTGAAGTGAACTTCTAATTTAGTAATTTGTTCTTTTAAGATGGCCACATCCTGAGCTATATTTTTATGATCCGTTTGTGTGTTAGGGTCTAACTCATTATCTTCAGTTTCAACATTGTCATCACATCCTTCAGGATCTACATTTTCAGCATCACCATCATCATGATCAGCTGGTACAGGGTCATCAACATTGTCACCATCATCGTCTTCCTCTTTATCCTCATTTAAATACAAAGAATTTAACAAAGAAGTTATTTCACTAGCAGATTTACTTCTTCGCGTAACAAACGGACCTGCAGTGAAATTTAGTTCATCAAACTCATGGCTGTTGCTTGGCACATTAACAGGTGTAGTCATTTCATCTACTCTTGACACTTTGAAGTTGACATTTTCCTCACCAAAAAATACGAAACCATGTACATAGTCATATATTGAAAGACATTAGTTCCCCATACTGGCCACCATATGTAACGAGCTGCATCAAATACACTCCTTACAGAAATCAGGGTTTGACTAATTTCTCTTTTTATCAATATAAACTATTCAAACCAAGGAACACATATTCTTTAAATTCCCCAAAACAAAATAAAAAAAAATGTCCTCTTATTCTTTTCAGTCTCTTTAAGCTCTTAGTCTCTCTTCAAGTGTTCGGATGAAAGTTTCACTGTCCAAAAAAAAAACTGTAGATCCACCAGGAAACAGCAGTCCAAAAAAAAAACAATGGAATGATCTCACCAAAATTGATGTGGTTGCGGTTTCCTCCCTTTATCCATCTTTTGCGGGTAGGTTATCCTTTTTTATTTTATTTCTGAGGTCCCACGTAGCCTTCCCCAGCCTTGTGTCTTATTCCTCCTCATCACAGCTGCCGACGCCCCAAACTTTTCTCCTCTTATTTCCTTGCTGGTGACTCCACCCACTTCCTCCAGCATTGACATGGTACAAACACAAAATTCTACAGAATATTAATAAAAAAACAGTTTCTATTATTTTTAGAGCTATAATATATTCAAACCAATGTGGACTTTATTCATTTCATTATTTATTTATTTTGTCCACTGGATACCTTTGTGGCAATGCTACATATCCCCCCCTCCTGCCGGAGGCGTCTAGGGAAAAATACCATAGTATTTTTTAAGATTGACCACATGCACTGTATCCTCTTTGTTTGGTGGGTTGCCCCAAGAAACTCTGTAGTTAACAGGCCCTAACTTTTTTAATATTTTAGCTGGTCCTTCCCACCTAGGCGCTAGCTTTGCAGAAAACTGTTCAGATGCCTTAGAAAGAGGGTGTGACCTGATCCAGACTAAGTCGCCCGGCAGAAAGTGCGCATCTTTCCGGCGGCTATTATAATACTTAGCATGTCTAGCCTGGTGCAACCCCACTCTCCTTTGAACTTCATCCGCCAACTGTTGTTGTCTCTCTACTACACTGTATGCAGCATGTTGTTGCGGTGATGGAGGCCTATAGATCAACCTCTGCAGTGGTCCGTGCAGACTTCGTCCCAAAGCAAGCTCAGCTGGGGTTTTTCCAGTGGTCTCCTGCTGTGCTGTGTTGAGAGCAAAACGAAACTCTGCAATCCACTGGTCCCATGTGTTGTGTTGTCGTCCAACAAAAGAGGCAATCATGGTTTTTATTGTTCTGTTGATGCGTTCTGTCAGGTTGGTTTGTGGGTGATAGCTTGTAGTTAATTTCTGCACAACACCCCAGGTATTACAAAGTCCGGACAATAGGGTACTTGTAAATTGCGGCCCTCTGTCTGACACCAAAAACTTTGGCACTCCCCAACGGGTAAAGATTTCTTCTCGGAGGATCTTAATAAGACGAGGAGTTTTACTGTCTCTCATAGGGAACATTTCAACCCATTTGGTGTAGTAATCCACAACCACAAGAAGAAATGTGTTTGCCTTTTTACTTCTGGGGAAAGGTCCCATGAGGTCCACTCCTAGCATCTCTCCTGGTTGGGTGACAGTGGGGTGTTGTAGCAGGCCAGATGGTTTGGAATTCTCTGGTTTGTACTTTTGACATGTCACACAGACTTTTGTATGTTCCCACACATCTCTTCTAACACTTGGCCACCAGGCCACCTCCAAAACCCTTAGGAGAGTTTTTAGTCGGCCCAGATGTCCTCCTAGAGGGCTGTCATGGAAATATTGAAGAAACTCAGGAACCAAGGCTTGTGGCACAACTACTTGATATTTTTCTCCTTGGTCACCCAAGGGGACTTTGCGGTACAGCACCCCTTGTTGTTCTGTGAAAAAGATGCGATTTGTGGGTAGCACTGTTGTGGCTGTAGTTCTCTTCATCTCTTGTACTTTTGTGTCTTGGTCTTGCGCTTTAGCAATTTCTGCTAAAGTGGCTGGCAGGATACAAGAACTTTGAGGTGTTATGGCCAGGCAGGAAGGTGGCTTTGTGGCAAAGGGTTCATATATACGCGATAAGGCGTCCGGAGCTGCATTCAGACATCCTTTGCGATAATAAACCTTAAAATGGAATTGCTGCAGGCGTAAGATCCAGCGTGTCAGGCGTGAAGTTGTTTTTGGACAGTTAAAAGCCCATGATAGTGCTGCATGATCTGAGTAGACGTCAAACTCTCTTCCCTCCAGAAAGTGCCGCCACTTTTCAATGGCCCAGACCACCGCCAAGCACTCTTTTTCAGAGGTGGAATAGTTCCTTTCTGGACCTCGGAGGGCTCTGGAAGCATATGCAATAACCCGCTCGCCGTCCTCTCTCTCCTGGGAGAGAATGGCACCGAGGCCCCTGTCACTGGCATCTGTGTGGACTTGGAAGGGAAGTGAAAGGTCTGGTTGAGCAAGCACGGTTGGAGATTTTAGAGCTTCTTTTAAAGTGTCCATGCTAGCCTGACATTCATCAGTCCAGTTCCACTCAACTCCTTTCTTCTTTAGGTGGTTGAGAGGAGCAGCAATGTCAGAGAAGTGAGGAATAAATTTGTGATACCACCCGGCAAGGCCCAAGAAGCGTTGAAGAGCTTTTACATCAGTTGGTGTTGGGAAATCGGAAACAGCTTGAGTCTTGTCTGGGTCCACTTCCACACCTTTTCCAGAGACAATGTGGCCTAGAAACTTTAGTTGTCTTTTGAAGAAGTTACATTTTTTCATGTTCAGGGTTAGGTTGGCAGCATGCAGGCGTTGGAACACACTAGACAAGTCTCTCAGGTGGTCTTTTGGAGTTTTTGAGTAGACAATGATGTCATCTATATAGACGAAGCATGTCTTTCCTCTCAGCTCCCCTAAGACTTTCTCCATGAGACGTTGAAAAGTTGCAGCAGCGTTCCTTAGTCCAAACGGCATACATTTAAACTGGAAGAGCCCAAGAGATGTGATGAAAGCGGTTTGTGGCTTACTTTCTTCTGCCATGGCCACCTGCCAGTAACCTGACTGTAAATCTAAGGAGCTAAACCAGGAGGCGCCATCCATGGACTCCAAGATGTCATGGATTATAGGCATAGGATATGCATCAGGTAAGGTTTTGGCATTTACTCGTCTGTAGTCAACGCAGAACCGATAGGATCCATCTGGTTTATCTACGAGGACCACAGGAGATGACCAGGCTGACTGGGATGGTTCAATTATCTCATCCTTTAGCATTTTGGCCACATGCTCTTCAATTACTTTCTTTTTCACAGGAGAAACTCGATAGGCTCTGGATCTCACTGGAAGATTGTCTTGTAGGAAGATGGTGTGCTTCTCAACATTTGTCTTTCCCAGAATGCCAGAGGTGACTGTGGGCCAGTCATTCACAAGTTGTTGTAGCATTTCAGGGGAATCTGTGTCGTAGTTGGAAACTGGGTCAGAGGTCGCAACAGCCCCAACAGGAGGAAGTTCTCCAGGGCGCAGAGCATAGTAAATATGAGCAGGAGAAAGAAAAGATGGTACTGCTGCTTTGTTCCACTTTTTGGGAACTTTGGCTGGAGGCATGAATGAATGGTAGATGTACCTTTGGTCTTTCTCTAGTCCATAAGTATTTTTGGCCAGATTGAGAACGGCCCTGGACTTTGAAAGAAAATCCAGACCCAAGACTAATGGAAAAACCAGATGGTCATCCTTCATTACAAGCACTGTCACAGGCCACTGTTCTCCGTGCCATTGGAGACCCACAGTTTTCTTGCCCAAAGCCTGGTGAACTGTTCCATCCGCCATTACAAAACGCTGCTTTTCTGAAGGTTGAAAAATCTCTTCTTCTCTGGAAACTTGCTTCCACAAGGTTTCTTGCATAAGCGTAAATGAGCTACCTGTGTCAACTACAGCTTCACCCTCAAACCCTCTTATGGAAATTGGAACAATTAAAAGGTTGGGGTCTTTATTCTTTACAAGTCTTTGTTGCACAAAGTGACTCCTACTGCACCTTTTTGGAAGGTTTTCTCTCAGAAGTTTTCTTGATGGGTTTTTCAGAATTAGCAGCACTTTCTGCCAGTCTCGGCCCCCAGGCACCTTCTCAACATGGCTCCTATTTTGACGAGCTGTGCTACTGTGGAGACAGTACCTCTGAGACAACCAGCAACTTTTGGGTTGATGTTATTGAGGTCGCACAATTTCTTCTTCTGTCATGTCTCGCTTCCACTTCAAACATAAAGCTCGATATATCATAAGCAAAGTCTCTTAGACACTGATCTGGTTTTTGTACTGTTGTTCTTAACTTCTCTTCAACTCATTCAAATAATCAGAGAAAGGAAAGCAGACATAAACGCAAGTTTGAATGATGACCAGTCGCGCACATGAGCTTTTGTGGCTTTCCACCAGCTGAGAGCTGGTCCCTTCAGGACGGCAGACAGGGCTCCAAGCAACTCATGATTGGACAGAGGTCGAATATCTAGATAATTTTCACATTGTTCAATGAAGCTGAGGACATCAGATGAATCACTAGAGGTCCCAAAAGTAGGAAAGTCCATCCTGACAGGTGGTTTAGGATAATATGGAGCTGCACCAGGCTGACTAGAAAAAGAGGAGTAATGAATATTAGTTGGAGTTGTGGGACTAACATCTGTGGTTCTGAATTTTCCAAGCTGTCTTTTCCATTTTTCATCCCTGCGTAACATACAGTTAACCACATCCTTCTCCAATTTTTTCTATGTTAGACGTAAACATCTCTTCTAGTTTAGCAAAAACTAGCATCAACATAATCCCTGAAACTGCTTTCTCTATTAAGGGAGCTGGTCAGTGTATCTCTGAAGTGAACTTCTAATTTAGTAATTTGTTCTTTTAAGATGGCCACATCCTGAGCTATATTTTTATGATCCGTTTGTGTGTTAGGGTCTAACTCATTATCTTCAGTTTCAACATTGTCATCACATCCTTCAGGATCTACATTTTCAGCATCACCATCATCATGATCAGCTGGTACAGGGTCATCAACATTGTCACCATCATCGTCTTCCTCTTTATCCTCATTTAAATACAAAGAATTTAACAAAGAAGTTATTTCACTAGCAGATTTACTTCTTCGCGTAACAAACGGACCTGCAGTGAAATTTAGTTCATCAAACTCATGGCTGTTGCTTGGCACATTAACAGGTGTAGTCATTTCATCTACCTCTTGACACTTTGAAGTTGACATTTTCCTCACCAAAAAAATACGAAACCATGTACATAGTCATATATTGAAAGACATTAGTTCCCCATACTGGCCACCATATGTAACGAGCTGCATCAAATACACTCCTTACAGAAATCAGGGTTTGACTAATTTCTCTTTTTAATCAATATAAACTATTCAAACCAAGGAACACATATTCTTTAAATTCCCCCAAAACAAAATAAAAAAAAATGTCCTCTTATTCTTTTCAGTCTCTTTAAGCTCTTAGTCTCTCTTCAAGTGTTCGGATGAAAGTTTCACTGTCCAAAAAAAACTGTAGATCCACCAGGAAACAGCAGTCCAAAAAAAAAACAATGGAATGATCTCACCAAAATTGATGTGGTTGCGGTTTCCTCCCTTTATCCATCTTTTGCGGGTAGGTTATCCTTTTTTATTTTATTTCTGAGGTCCCACGTAGCCTTCCCCAGCCTTGTGTCTTATTCCTCCTCATCACAGCTGCCGACGCCCCAAACTTTTCTCCTCTTATTTCCTTGCTGGTGACTCCACCCACTTCCTCCAGCATTGACATGGTACAAACACAAAATTCTACAGAATATTAATAAAAAAACAGTTTCTATTATTTTTAGAGCTATAATATATTCAAACCAATGTGGACTTTATTCATTTCATTATTTATTTATTTTGTCCACTGGATACCTTTGTGGCAATGCTACAATGCCTACAAAATGCTACTTTGTGTGTAAAAAAGGAAAATCTATAAAAAAAGGATAATCTATGCCCCAAAATGCTAAATGATGCGAGCAAAGTGTTAACGAAAATTTGCAAAATACTAATTTGTGTGCGGATAATGTTAATCTGTGCTCACAAAATGCGAATTTGTGTCTCCAACATGGAAATTTGTGCATTTAAAAGGCTAATTTTTGTGTAAAATGCTAATTTGTCCCCACAAAATCCTAATTTGTGCCCCAACATGCTCATTTGTACCTGCAACATGGTAATTTGTTCACATCAATTGCTAACTTGTGCAAACAAAATACAAATTTGTTTCCGCAACATGGTGCTAACTTACGCATGTAAAATACTAATTCTTGCCCACAAAATTGTTAACTTGTTCATGAAAACAAATCATTTGTGTTGGCAAAATTCAGAATGCTAAATCATAACCACAAAATTCTAAGTTGTGTGCGTAAATGGTAATTTGTGCCCCAAATAAATGTCCACTTCTGCATATAAAATGCTCATTTGTGTGCATAAAATGCTAGTTATTGCATGCAAAGGTGCTGATTTGTGTACGCAAAATTCTGAATTATGCCCACAAAATACTTATTTATTCATGCAAAATGCTAAATTGTTTGAGCAAAATGTTAATGTATGTGCACAAAATACTACTTTGAGCGTGTAAAATGCTAATTTGTCCCCACTATACGCTAATTTGTGTCTATAACATGGTAAATTGTGCGCATCAAATTCTAACTTGTGCATAAAATATACTTATTTATGGCAGTAAAATGCTGATTTGTGAGCATAAAGTATTACAGTTTTTCCCAAATGCTAAAACACATTTCCTGAAACATTTAACCAATTTAACGAAACATCAAACACAGTTTTCAAAATATAAGCTAAATATACAAAATTCTTGACTTTTGAGTCAAAAGCTCACTTTGAGGTCAAAATGAAGACTCTGTTGTCAAAACTTACACACACACAGCAAACACTACACGCTACACATCAAAACACCAAACACAACTTTCAAAATGTGAGCTAAATGTACAAAATTCTTGACTCTTCAGTCAAAAGCTCACTTTGAGTTCATGATGAAGACCCAGTCGTCAAAACTAACAAACCTGCAGCAATCACAACACACTACACAACAAAACATTTGACACTGTTCACAAAATGGTTTGTAAAAAAAATGTAACACCCCCCCCAGTAAAAAATAGAGTAAAACAGTATTCAGGATTTTGTTTTATTTAGTTAATTCTTACTGTAAATCCAGGTTCACATTTATTGCACTTCACCATCTTTTCTCTGTGGGTCAGACCAGAAGATTCCATCCACATCACTTACATGTTCACTCTAACCACACAGCAGGAAAAAATAACATTTTTTGCGTGATCTAGTCATGAAATGACCCAACTGAAATGTCATCACAAGCCATGTCTAAGGCCTGCAACAGATTTTGTCAAGTGTATGGTTGTCTCTTCTTCAAATTCCAAATAGAAAAAAAATCTTTACAGTAATTGGGTTATGAAGAACAAGGTGGATGAAAACTGATACAAATTTGGGATTAGTGTTGAACTGTCTGATGGGTAAACTTTTGTGAAAACTGATATTGTCTCAGACGGCAAGAAAGTCTTCTCTGTTATTTTCTTGTTGAAATTCTACAGTACATGAATGATACAGATTATAGTAATAACTTGAAGCTGCTGAGTTGAGGTTGACCTTTTGACCTGCTTCCCTCATGGTCATTCCATAAATCAACATACGGTCAATAACTATGACCTGGATCTCATCAGAACCTTGTTTTTTTATCTGGATCTAGGTCTTGGTCTGAGTCTTTCTCTGTTATCAGTCTTTGAAAAAACTCTCTGTTGTTCCAAAACTTTCTTTATATTCACTGCAGTTGATTTGCAACAAGTGTTTTCAGTTTTGACCAGTTGTGTGTTGATGGTGATCATTGTGTTGGAACAGAGTTTGAGTTTTGACTCTTTGTGTTCACGTTTTGCCTCTTGTGTGTTGTGAATGCCAGCTGTGTTTAAAAAGTGAGAATGTGTCTTGTGTTCTGCAAAGAGTGAATAAGAGTTTTGCAAATTGTGTGTTAACTGCAAATTGTGTTTTAGGTTTTGACCAAAGAGTCATGTTTTTGAGAAAAGAGTTAAAGCAGTTGGTCAGCTGGTTTAGAGAATGGCACTTAGTGTTTTAGCATTTGAGAAAAACTGTAATATCCTGGCCACACATTATTTATTTGAGGATAATTTTATTTTATTTTTTCAATGTTATGTCCAGGGTTCCATAAAAAATCAAGTCAACAGCTGAGCAGTGACGCCCACATTGGCATTCTTACCATTTCTAGTCTGGTTTGGACCCAGACGGGTTGAGTCTGATTCCCTGTACAAATTACAATAACTGCTTTTTCTAACATTTCAAAACAGTTTTTGTTGAAAGTTTATCCTACAAAGAATCTGAATGAAGCTTAAACTGTCCGAGCATTGTAGCAGCAAGGAAGAGCTGATATCAAATTAAAATCAAACAAATTAGCTGCAGCTCCAGCACTTTTAACCCCTTTGTTCAGGTGCCAAAACGATGATTCTTGAAAATAAAACTGTTTAAATATATTTGAATAACTTTTAAATTTCATATTGGTTCATGCAGAATCTCCTTCAAATGGGACTTGCCTTAAGCAGATAAAAGAGTAAAGAAATTAAAATGAATTGCGCAGGACTGTCCTTTTGTCCCCTATTCAAAAATCTCTCATAATGATATACTTTTTTTGGTTTCTGTGTTTTCATTTCGTTTACATCAACCCGCTTTGCATGAAAGAGGCAACATTTTTATTGAAGCCTCCATGCGTATGATAGCGGTTTCTTTAATTTGAAAATATTTTGGGGGGTAGATGATTGAAAAAAGGTAGAAAACTTCTGATCTAAAGGACCAATTAGATTGTGTCAAGTATACAATCTAACTTAAATCAATCTACATTTTAGCTTGGAAGTAAAGGCAAATTTGAAGAAGCACAAATCTTTAAAAAGTCGTGTTTCTAAACATTGGGTCGAATCAAAGTGAATGAGCTTCTCAGTATTGATGCACAGCTAAAAGTAGGACTTGCCTTTTACTCTTTATTGCTTGTTTTAAACTACACTGCCCCTAAATGACCGCTGGATTTATCAGTTTTGACTTCAAATATAAAATATAATAGGATTTCCCTGCAAGACAGTCAATCTAAATTATAGCTACAAAGTCGAAAAGAATGTATTATGCCAGACTCTAGGTATCTTTTTATTTTATTTTTTTTATAAGAATCATTTTACATCAAAGTCAAAAGGACTGTTTTACTTATTTAACCAGCATATGGTGGTTACTTGATGAATTTGTTTTACCATCAAACAACTCCAGTTTGAATCTGATTGTTTGTTTGTTGAGTTCATCTCTTTGGTCAGTTTAAGTTTTGAAGAAAGTAATAATGAATGGTGGTCATCTTTTATTTTTGCGGTTGCAGGGATTTTTGGGAAGTAATTCACTCCTTCAGCGAAGAGCAGAAAAGGTTGTTTCTCCAGTTCACCACCGGCACCGACAGAGCACCGGTCGGTGGCCTTGGCAAGCTGAAGATGATCATCGCTAAGAACGGCTCTGACACAGACCGGTACAATCATTGATCATTTCAATGACTTACTTACAAAAAATGATAATACCCAGTGTTGGGCTTGTAACTCCAAAAAATGTAATGTTTTGCTCGTTAGTTGTTTTGAAATGAGCAATACTTAAATATTCATTTAATCAAATTTAATTCGTTTCCTTTTAGTTTTCTTTTACATCTCAATCATTAACTGTATAAGAGAACTGGACTGAGCAATCCCTCTCCTTGGTGTTCCAAACAGCAACTACCTGCTGGCTCCAAAAATTCACAATCTCATAGATTCCTGTTGAGAAATAAACAGCTATTACAGTCATTATATTTGTCAGAATTAAATTTTTTGTCCTGACACTTTCTTAACATGCTCTTGCTAATCCTAATTTTTTCCACATTTTTTTCTGTATTGCAAGTTATTCAAGTTATATACTGGCCAATCAGATGCCTCAATTAAAGCATGTGTTGCCCGCTGGCCCCACCTCAAACGTTTGAGAACGAGTGAAGGCATCATACGTTTGCAAGACTCTCCTATCATTTAACATTTTTTTTATTTAAAGTTTTTATCTTTTTCATGCAGGTTACCCACGTCCCACACCTGCTTCAATGCACTGCTACTACCTGAGTACTCCTCCAAGGACAAGCTGAGGGAAAGACTCCTAAAGGCAATAACTTATGCCAAAGGGTTTGGAATGCTGTGAGAGCTCATATCAGCCTTTGATTGCAGGGGAAAAACAAAGGGAGCATTCAGAGATACGATGAAATGCTGACATAATCCTGTGCCTAACCAAACTCAAACTCCTCTGGTGGCTTTGTGTTCCTAAATAAGCTCAATAGTCCAAAGAGTTTAACACGTATTTAAGAAAAATCTCCTAAAACCAGTTTTATTTCTCACCCTCAGAGATTTGTATTATTTAATTTGTTTTGATTTGCTCTGAACATTTATTAGAGATTGTGTGGTGTGAAGATTTTGATGCTGTGTGTGCACTGCTTCTTGAAAGGTAAAAAAATTGAAATGAGTTTAAAAGAGCATCTTTATCATTTATTTTCACATATTCTTGTCAGGCATTGATACAACACGCTTGATTTGTGAAACCAAGAGTGCAATAACTGAACTGCGGCAGAGTTATCCGTCAGAACTGTAGCAGTATTGATTCCACGCTGGGATTTACGGTGCTCTTTGGCTACGATTGTATTTGATGTCCTTTGTGCTGTGCCTTTTTGTATTTGATTTAAGTACTGTTTGCTTCGACAACATGTTTTTGATGGCCTTGCAGGGTTTCTCAGTCACTTAAAAACAAAGCGTGCCAACTCGCACCCGCAGAAATACGTCCTTTCCCCTTTGTGCCATTTTTTTTGCCTAAATCTACCAATAGCACACTTGTGAGTTCAGGCGTGCGATGCCTAATAAAAGGGGAAAAAAAGGTTTTATTTGCTCAAACATCTCAGGTATAAAGACTGTGCAGTTAATGTGAAACTCTTATGTGGAACCACTTTAATGAAAAGAAAATAAATATGAAAAAAAACATCAATTAAATGTCTGTAATCATTTAAGATTCTGGGCTGCAGCTATGCTTTCAAAGGTGGTAACTGTCCAAAATACATCTACACAGACAGATTAGGGTTTGTCTAAAGAACATTGACTAAGAGCATTCTGCTGCCGTGTTCCCATGGTAACGTGAACACATCTGCAAGCTGGGATTCTAAAAAGCATTAACTATCAGGCCATACCCCCATCTTCTAGCATCTCTTGGAGATGTCAGGACCTGTTTTAGTGAAGAGTTGGACACACGGGGTCCAGAAGAAATCGATCAAGTGTGCGCTTGTGTCACACGCATGTGTGCATCACAAAACTCAGATAAGCACAGGACCCAAAAGAGGAGAAAAGCTTCTTAAGCTTTATATCCTCCTGTGAGCTGGTGTAATGTATCTCTGCCAATCTCTTAGCTCCTCCCACACCAGAAACATAAGAACAGGCCTCACCAAAGAAAGCAAAAAGGCCCAGCTCTGCAACGCCATTACACATTTGACCCACTGGTTTGCATTGACCTTGTGGTTTTGGAAAAAAAAAACATTTCTTGAAATTAATCAATCAAAAAAGACTTTGGAACACGATCAGTTTAGTCATCCAGAGCTGAAAACATAGGCTTTGATTTAACCCCGCCCCTGTTTGTGCAGACAAGTTAAATGCAAGTTTGTGTTTGTATGGAAGTCTGTATGCTCATGTAAGATATAATCAGTCATTCAATCCAGTCTTTCTATTGATTAAAGTTAAAGTCCCATTAGTGGTCATTAGTTGTCATGCACCTCAGTGTGTGAAATTGGTTAACTGCATTTGACCCATCCCCCGGGGGAGTTGTGACTTGCAGACACAGCTGCACTCGGGAACCATTTGGTGGTTAAACCGCTCCAATCCAACCCCTTAATGCTGAGTGTCAAGCAGAGAGGTTCCATTTTTAGAGTCTCTGATATGACTCAGTTTGGATTTCCCGGTCTCAGGGCGTACGCTCTTACACAAGACCACTGAGCTAATACTTATTTATGTTAATGTGTATTCAGGATCTTGACCACTTTGAGCCAAAACCCTCTTTCCTTGCCTATTTTGATGTTTTCTCTCCACTATTATCCCTGCAATCTGAATTGACCCTTTTCCCCCATTCATATGTTTTCCATTCCTTTCCACGTATCCTTATTCCAAAATCACAAAGCTACAAAAAGAATTCATTAAAAAATTCTTTTTTTGGAAGGAGAATTAAACAGAATCTCAACTGTAACAGAAAAACCGGTTCAACACAAAAGGCTTCTTGCTTTTGTCTGCTCAGCTGATGAGCTGGACAGAAGGGAAAAATGTAAAGTTGAAGTTAAATGACTGAACAAGAAATACAATACAAAATCCAAATGTGCCTAAAAGAGCTGTTAAACTTACTGAAAACTGCATGATAGACCATGCTCAATTGAGCAATTCAATATAAGCAGGTCTTCTGAAAAGGTTGCCCCCAGATTACCCATTACCATTTGAGTTTCAGGTATTCCATGTATGTCAAAGAAATAGGAGTATTTTAACGTTATTGACAAATAAAATGTACAACCGCTGATGTATGCTGACAATAACTCATGTACAGAACTCACATTTTAGTTTGTTTTGTACATTATCATGAGGTAATAAATAGAAATAGACAGTGCATTTCAGAGTAACACTGAGTCCACTAATCAGTACATTTTCCGCAAAAATCTCTGAGCTGATAAAAAAATAATTGTGGCTAGTCTACGGTCATGAAGAGCCATTATTTTGGCAGACATAGGTGCTTCTTCTCCACATATTAAAGGTGTTTCATGACGACATGAAACTTGTTTCCAGCCAGCATACACATAAACATGGTTTCTGCATACGCTGTACACATTTTGACACATTGTGAGAAGAACAAGCGTGTGGTAGAAACAGTTAAAAATGCGGGCATTTCCTGGACATGAAGAAATAGAATTGTCAAGTTCCTGGGAACATCTCTGGATCACTGGACTTTTTTGTCCTTGTCGGCCACTACTTCAGAGAGATCCTCTGGTTTCATGGACTTTACTTTTTCCTCCATCGTGGTGACCCTCTGTTTTATCCTCATCTGTCCAGAGGTGTACTCTGCCATCAGCTGTGCAAACTTGGTCTGCATCACATCCAGGTTGCCTTGCAGCTTGACAATCTTCTCCTCTAGGTCTTTCGGGTCGGCGCCAGCGTTCGCCACTGCCTCGTCTATCAGGTTGTCTTTCATCAGAATGGCTTTTCCCTTTTCTTCCAGAGCTTTCTTAGCTTCTGGATACTCAGTGAGTGCCTCCATCAAATCGTCTTTGGACAAGGCAAAGAGATCAGAGTATCCCACACTTCGGATATTGGCGGTTCGCCGGTTACCAGCTTTGCTGCCTTTGATACCTAAGATACTGATTTCTCCAAAGTATGCTCCATCACTGAGAACTACAAACTGAGTAACTCCATCATCTGCCACTACTGCAAGCTTCCCTTCTTTAATGATGTACATCTCCCTGCCAATATCCCCCTTCTTACAGATATAGTCTCCTGGACTGAACACTTGAGGCTGCAGCTTCAGCACCAGTTCAATCAACAGACCGGCCTCACAGTCCTGGAAAATTCTGACCTTCTTTAACGTATCAAGGTGAACGTTGATGGCGATCTCTGCTTTAAGCTTGTCGGGAAGGGTTTTCAAGACTTCCTTTTCATCGCAGGTTTTCTTCTCCGTCCACAGGTAGTCGAACCACTTGATAACCCTGGCCTCCAAGTCTTTCGTGACCTTCCTGAACTGCATGTACTGCTTTATGGAGTCGATCTTCGCTTGGAACTCCGCACGAGAGGCGTTCATGTTAGAGATCATGGCACCGACGTTACCGACAATACTAGCAAAAATCAGCACACCCGTAAGAAAGTCTGCAATGACAAATACGTACTCGACATCCCTGACAGGAGGAGGAGTCTCTCCGATAGTGGTGAGTGTCAGTGTGGACCAGTACAGAGAGTAGATGTACTTCCTTGCCAGGCGGCCGTGCTCCGGGTGGCTGATATTGGGATAGACCCAAGTGTCTGTGCCAAAGCCAATGGTTTTTGAAATTGAGAAGAACGCACAGGCATTCCAGTGGATGATGACCAGGATATAAAGTACGAGATTGCTGATGCGAAACATATTGGGGAAACTCGTCCTCGTCTCAGTCCGCTCGAAGAACTCAAAGAGCCTCTGGATCTTGCAGAGGCGGTTAAACCGGAACTCTGGATTGTCAAATCCATAATGTAGGAACAGCAGATCAGTGGGTATCATTGCAATCATATCATACTTGAACTGAGACGTTGTTTTGTACTTGTCTCTAAGCTTTTTGGAGTCTTTCACCAGCAGACCTTGTTCCAGATAACCTGAAGTGCAGAAAAGGAGAGGTGAGTAAAAACAAAACCCAAACAGCAATGGAGCACCAAACCATGCCGCTACATACCTGTTCTTGAACGCACAAAAGTGTCTCCGAGGTAGATTAAGTCTGCGGTGTAGTCCAAGACTATCCACAGCCTTGTGTACGATTGTTGTAGGTCATTAAAGCTGGCTCTGCAACACAAGGACACACAAAATGTGTCACTTTCCTTCATGGTTTAACCCTTGTTCTATCTTAGAAATGTTTACATTAAAAGTGGGGTCCACCTTTGTCATTGAGGGATCAATGTAAGGGTGGGTCATCTGAACCACATAGCACAAGAGATAGGAAAAGTAAAAATCGTCCAAACCTCGTTACGATCATCATCAGGTTGTAAAAGACTGGCCCAGCGATGACAGTCAACCATCTGTAGTACTGGTCTGCAGATGGATCCATGATCCACACCTCTTTCCTAGAAGAATAGTGGTGTTCTGTTAGGTTCTTGAATGAGATTTTTTATTAGGGAAATGATGAGTCAGATTTATTTCCGTCATTTCCAGTTGTTCAAAATTCAACCAGTGTACTTACGGGGGTTCCTCTTTCTTTTTATCGTCTTTCTTATCATCTTTTTTTTCATCCTTCTTCTCATCCTTCTTCTCATCCTTCTTCTCGTCCTTCTTCTCATCCTTTTTCTCGTCCTTCTTCTCCTCCTCCTTTTTGCCATCTTTATCCTCTTTTTTCTCCTCCTCCTTTTTCTCATCTTTCTTAATCTCATCTTTTTTGTCCTCTTTTTTGCTATAGATCACAATTGTACAGTGACAAAATGATTCTACTCAGTCCTTTTGGAGGATGGGTGGAACCAAACTATACAAAGGGGGGAGGGGCCTAAAGTCAGGGCTAAGTTGAAAGAGATGGTGTAGGTCAAATGTTTGCCCACCAGATGGCACTACGTCTTAGAGTAACGATTTTGAATGGGCATCTTAAACTTTAAATCTGAAACTTCAGAAACCAACACCATAACTTTCTCTAATTTCCCCTAGATTTGAATTAAATAAAGGAAAACTAAAAGGGCAAAAAACTTTTTTGAACTACAGAAAAGGGTCAAATGCACCAAAACTAAATTTCTAAATAAGAAAATAACTACTGTCTGACATAAACATGCACTTACTCGTCTGTGTTGTTGCAGTTATTCATGTTGTAAGTAGCCAGAGGCCACTTACTATCAAAAAGTACAAAAAATTTTGATTTTTTATTTTGTATTTCCACTCAGTGAGTACTTTATTTAAAAAACTTATGAGATAATTTGTCCCAGGAGCTTTTTCTAATGAAATATTCTGCTAAAATTTTCAACTAATAATTAAAAATATAAGAAAAAATATTATAAACTATTAGGGATTAATGTGATTTTAATGTGTTAGACTAAAAAACTGACTCTTTTAGACATTTTCTCAAATTCAACGTAAACATGTCATCTAAAGGAGCAGTTTTCTCCTTTTAGCAACTAATAATCCATTTATTGCAAACAAATTTTGATCTTTTTATCCTATCCAGCGTTGAAAAAATTCAGAAGTGTGTTCAGGTTTCGTCCTCAGAAGCCAGGTTCTTACCTCCTGTGTCGGAGCTTGTCCTCGTCCGACCTGTTCCCTGCGCTGGACGCATCTCTGAGCTTTGGACCTCTGAAACGCTCGAGAAAAGAGTCGCGCCTTTCTTCTGTGCGGTTCATTCTGAAGGATGTCCAGTTCCGCAGCATGGAGAAGAAGTAAGACAGCCTAGATGGTCAGCAGGGGGTAAAGCAGCTGAAAGTGACATCCATTCAGGGAAGGAGGAAGCAGTAGGAAAAAAACTGCTGCTACAGATGGGGGATCATGATGTTTTGCTGTGGTTTATGGTGTGAAGCCATTGGAGGTAATTCAGATCATTTTTGATGTTCAAATTAAGTTCTTGCAGCTCCTGTTGAACAGGAGATCCACTGATAAAAACAGACATCAATCTGATTCTTTTTTTCACAGCAGAAGATCAGAAAGAAAGCAAATTTTTGCTTCTCAACAAACGCAGAAAGGTCTCAACTCCTACTATCAAACACGAAGAGGGGCAGGATTCAAATATCCATCAAAACTTAAGACAGAGAGGACTCGTGTGGAAGTGAGACTGAGAACTGAAGAGCACTTTCCCTACTTTTCCTCATAAATGGGGGCTATGTCCATCTGCTGAGGTAATTCAACATGTGAAGTCCTATTAACTGGTATAAGAGATCCACAGAAACCCGCTTTTATATCGCTTTAGGTTAATAATTTCACATTTATTCCTCAGATTCATTTCAGTGAACCCAATTCCAATATGTAGCATTAGTTTATCAACACGAGAGATTAATTAAGTATTTTGTTAAACGGATACAAAGCAAAAAATGGATCATAGCAGAACATGCAGTCATTTCAAATAGACTTTTGCAATGGATATTTACTAAAATGTGATTTGGTGAACAATAAATCATTTTTTTTCTCATGTTTTGGTTGACATTTGTGTTGCAAAGCTGCAATTTGAACAATTTTATGACAATAAATTGTTATTTTTATTGTTCATTTTCAAACCTTATTGAAGGGATTTGTAGTTTTAGTTGGAAATGCAAGACTTGATTCAACTTTTCCCTGTAATATCTGAAACAAAACGTAAGTTTGTAGCTGAGAACAGGCAAGATGTGGTGCTAAATAGTGCTGGGCGGATCAAGCCAAAATATCGATAGTATTGATCTCAAGTTGGCATCGGATCGATACCGACCCGCAGATATTGATATTTCCGCTCTTAAAACTATGCTGTATCTGCAAAGAGGACCCAGCTGAGTCACTGCCTCACCGCTACTTGTTTCTTTTGGTTTGGACTGGTTCACTTCTTCTTCAGGTATTTATTTATTTATTTATTTTATTTCAAGAAGGTTTTATTTTAATAAACTCTTTTCTGTATTGTTCTAATTCTGTTTTTATGTTTATCAAGTAATTTTAAAAAGGGGAAACTTACAAAAATTGTTTACAGCGATTAAAAACAATTAAGATTTTAAGGCTCAAGTCAGATCCTCCGAATTTAAGAAAAAATATTGATATTGGTATTGATGTCAGCGATATATTGGTATCGGATCGGTATCACATTGATACTCGAATGCTCAGTATCGCCCAGCTTTAGTGCGAAAGGCTCACAAAAGTTTTTTATCTGTACTCTATGTGTAGTTTCAGAACAGTGTGGTGTGACGGTGTGTTTACCTTGCCATTGCTGTGGCACCTGTGCGTGATTTGGGGGTCAGAGCTTTGTGGGAGCTGCTTTCACTTTCAGACTGGATCCTGGAAAATAGTCGGCGGGAAAAACGATTCATTAGGCAATAAAAAGGGTAAAATATCTATATTTCATCCTAAAAGTTAAAAGCTAATGCACACATATTGAGATTTTCTTCTTAGATTTCAGACCTGCTCCCCCCATTTTCAATGACAGCCAGCTCATCGTCAGTGGACAACCGCTGTCGGGCTGAAAGGGACGTTTCACTGCAGACTTTTGCCATCTTGTATTCACTTCTATTAGTCTGCATCAGACAAATACAATCACACAAATACAAAAAATATCAGGGGACACTTCAAAAACTAACAAAACAGACTCAGAAGAAGTGATGTGTTGACCGTACACCACTTTTCACCCTCTGTGCCAGAGTAGCAACTAAAAATACCTCCTCCTTATGTCCTTAAACACTAAACAAGATCAGTGGCTGTTTCTGTGAACCATCAGCTGTCTTTTAAAGTAAGCTATGGCTTACAGTGGGCTGGAGCTGCTCTGCTGGGTGGTGGATGCTGCAGCTTAAGTCCATTTGGACAGTTTAAAGTCCCAACAAATAATGTTCCGTTCACGCATGTGCATTAAATCACAGACTTTTAGATCATTTTTCATACTAATTCCAATGTTTTCATCTGATTAGCCAGCATGTCTTTTTCTGCGATGCTCACTGATCTCTGCTTAACACCAGTGGTTACAACACGTGCACTCGTGTAGATTAGTGTTAGGAGCAAGAACTTAAGCTACCCCCCTCCAATTCAATTACACTGAGAGAATTGCCAAGAAGCTGAGTGTTGGGAAAGTGACTTAAGGGGAAATCAGGTGTGCACTGAATGTTTCTTGCAGAGAAACGAGGCTGTTCTGCAGCGATTTCTCTGATTGTGAGGAGATTTGCTTGTTATTTTAGAAGTGTGGGAGGGTAAACTGTCAGTTATGTTCAATGAACTGCACGGGAAATATCTGTTATATCAGTGTCCTGCGTATGTTGATAGAGAAAATTGACTTAAGTAAATAAAAACATCCAGTTTATGCATAAACGCAACAAAACTCTTCTGAATTTTTACTTTTTTGATATTTATTCCTCCATAATATTTTGTTTTCCAAGTCTTAAATAAGGGTTAATGATTATTTCTTGATATCTATTAAGATTTTTTCCTCTTTGTGAAACCAATTTTAAAAGCAGTAAAACATGATGTTGTTATATACTGAACAGACATTAAATTGAAAGAGTTTCTCACGGGAAATTCTCCTGCTACTTAAAATGAAGTGACTTTGGACACAAGGAATCTAATAGATAAAAATAGAAAAACTTACCTGGTCCAAGATGTTTCACTCACGGTTTATCAAACCGATCAAAACCTCACTTTTCTTCTGAATCCTCCTGTCCATCTTCCCGATCATGAATGTTTTTGTTGCTTTGAATCCAGTAATAGCTCCAACAGCTTTGTCCCCACACACGCTCACCTAAAAAAAAAAAAAAAAAAAATAGCCAAGGTCTAGCCTTAATTAGACCCAGAAGCTCTGCAGCGTGAGATCAGTGCAGACTGAGCTGACAGCTCCCAGAACAGACAGAGGAGGCATCTACTGTCACTGAGGGAGGTGATGTCATCCATGCAGGAAAGGTTCACCAAAAGCAAACCTGTGACTTTCTCTTTTGCTGCAGCCTCAGGAATCAATGTTGCATTGAAAGTTTTAACCAAGACAGAAGACTTTTTGGAGGATTTTTCCTGAATTCTATTTTTATAAGTTGTGATCTAAAATTAAAGCAGTTGTAAGCAGAACAAAAATATCAAAGCTAACTTCATCCCTTCTTTAGCTGAAACAGATTTTTCTGCAGGAAAGATCAGGATTTCTGCAAAAGTTTGATGAAAATCATGTTTTTTTTAGTTTTTGACACATTCATAGCTAGCAGAGAAGAGAAGAGGTATCTTCCCATTGACTGCAGTCAAATGAGCCGCTGTTCACATTTCTGTGGTCAAATCAAAGGTCACTGGATTTTTTTTTGTATGGTTTTCATAAAATACTTACAGTAGCAGGGCTACGCTAGAAAATCTCCACCAGACTCCACGGAGCTTCTAGATGTGACCACAGAAGTGTGAACGGAGTTGTAAAGGATTGTAAATCAATGAAAGAGCATTTTGATGTTAGTTTTCATTATTTTCTGCTCTGAGAAACCAACGGATTGAATGTATTGATCACAGCAACGTCAATGAACATTTGATAATTAGCCAAAAGAGTCTTTCTTCACTTCCTCATCCGAGCTGACATCCGGATAAGAAAGATATAACTAGATGTTACCAATATTGCTTGACATATTTATGTTATTTATTATCATTTTTTATTTTTATGACATTTTTTTTGCTATAGCAACAGTGAAGATTTACGCTATGTGAGACACAGCTATAATAATCAGACAGGGGGGATCAAGGGTGAAGCTACTCATCTCAGCTCTTAAAGCCACGCCCCCTCAGAGGAGATTTTGGAAAAAGAGGCTTCACATCAACATGAAAAATGGCTTTTGAGGACATTTAGGTTGTGGGGTTTTAGTTAAAAACGTCATAATCATGATTAAAACACTACTGGGAACTTTTTTTTTAATAAAAAAAATGGCATAGGGACTTTAACCGCTTCAAATTAGGGAATTAAAGTAAATCAATTTAACTCTAATATTGTTTCTTTGAAGCAGAAAATTACCTGCAGTCCTCATCAGTTTCTCTGGTGGTTATGTATGCTTGTGTTTCAATATTGACCTCATATTTAATTTCCTCATCTCAAATGAAAGGACAGAAAACTTTAAAAATAAAGAAAAAATTTTTTACTAAGTGGAAAAACTTAACATTGATGTGTATTTCTGTTGTTTACATCAGGTATTACAGGTTAAGGAAGTACAAGTATCTTAGTGCAGCAATATTTTGATTCTAAAACTGAAAACCTACAACAGAATTCAAAGCCACTTTTATCCTTCATAATCTCAAAATTAAAAAATTACAGTAAATCAAATAATACAAACACTGGAGCTCCGATATTAAAGGGTTAATAAAAACGTCAACAGAACCTCAGATGTCAATATAACTCTTAACGCCATTTCCATGTGCTCTTTGAAGTCAAGTGTAACAATTATTGAAGCATCATGGTCCCACCCCCCTCTTGTCACCACCCAAGGCATAAGGTTAAAGAGAAATCCCTTGGCTGTATACGGCGCTGCAGAGCTAATCCCAGCTTAGACCTGAGTACCTTTTTCAGACAGCTAATGCTCCCTCGCTTAAAGCAGAGCAGCATTTCACCTTTTCTGTTGATATGACGGAGATCCCCACAGGGACAAACCCCAGGAAGTTTCTACAAGTTTTTCTTTACAGTGACTGAAACAAAAACCCTCTCCGACATGCTGTTCGGCTTATTGATCATTTCTTTAAAGTTTTTCTACTTAAAACAATGTTTTTTTTTTGCTCCAGGTGAACCTGAAAACATGAGCAGCAGCGGCTGCTGCATCCCAAACACATTCTATGACATCGCTTTTACACGAGTTTTCTTTACTGGTTCTAAAGTGATCAGAGCACAGTAAAAAATATTACATTGTACATTATATTAAACAAGTATTTCTGCAGTGTTCCTTCCTTTTAGACACCACAAGCAGTGGAGAAAAATGAAGATTTTTTGCCCAAGAAAATGCTGGATATGTAATTCTGCTTCAGAATTAATGTTGTCAGTCTCCATGTTTTTTGTTTGGTTCTGTCAAACCCAATTAATGACATTCTATAAAAGTATTGGCTCACCTACCTTGACTCACATTTGAACTGAAATGCCACCCCATTCCTAACTCCTAGAGCTCAATATGATGTTGGTCCACCTTTTGCAGCTGTTACAGCTTCAACTGTTCCGTGACGGCTGTCCACAAGGTGTGTTTATCGGAATTTTCTAGAGGATCTGGTGGCAGCAGGCCAAATGGCGGCTGAAATCATTGACCGCAAGCAGAAATTCCACAAGATTTCAGAGTTGGGTCCACTTTTATTTAAAAAAAAAAAATGTTGGCGTCCAGGATTAGCTTTAAATCTGTCAAAAGATGGTAAATGCTTTATTACAGGATATTAACAAAAGTGTTAAGATTTGTAAAACTGTCAAGACTTTAACATTGGAGCTTTAGCTACAGACCAGTGTTGACGTTTGACTTTAGTTAGCTTGCGCTATCCCCTATACACAATCAACGTGATCCAGCTCTGTCACAGAAAAAAGCAACTGTGGACCAATATAAGAGTACTTTATACTCGTAATTTGTTGCATTTCTGTGAAAAGCCACTTTAAAGTGTTGCTTACCAGCGCTAAACCGCTTTTCTCTACAGATCAGCTAATTCACATTGATCGTGTAAGGAGAAACACCTCAGGTGTTGAAGCCTCAAAAGCTTAAAAACAACGTATTTGTTAGGGTTGTCAGCTATATAGGTCTTTTTCGACCAAATGTGCCCGTGCGGGGGGTTGGGGTGTCCGGTCTTGGCCTTCCTTCCGACTAATGACTTTCAGCCATCTTTTCTGCCACCAGATACCCCTCGGAACTTGTGACCATTCTTACAAAAGCGCCCAACCTGATGCTCTCAGTCACTGAGTCAATTCACAGTCTGAGTGCTTGATTTTATACACCTGTGGCCTCAGGCCAAGGGATAAGGACACCCGATTCTGAACATTTGGATGGATGAGCCAATACTTTTGGTAATATAGAATACCATGCTTGGCTGCCTGCTGTCCAATCTAGAGGATGTCCAGAAATGATAGGAGTACATGGACAGTTTGAAACTTCCAAACCCTCGACTTGACAGAGGGAAGTATTGGAGTTGTCCAGCTCTACAGTTTTAATCCATGTACCAGCTCAGACAAGGAAAACAAAGATGTACATGGATCTATTTTTCTGCATCAGAATGGAGCAGAGCAGAAAGTTAGTGACCTGCTTTTTTTTTTTTTAGTCTCTTTATTTAATTAGGACAGTTCATATTCATCAATGTTTCAGCATAACAAAAACATAAATATGCCAGAATTAGCAGACATGCTAAATCACATCTGTTGTCCTAAGGCAGGTAAAAGATAAAACAGATAAACACTGAACACATTGAGATTTGATCATGACAGACTAAAAGTAAAACATACAGCTTATATAGGATACAATACCTCAAAATAGACATATGCAGAGAGATAGACAGAGGGAAAGAAAGAACAGTTTAATGGACCTAATGGATTGTTTTAAATGTGAGCACAAGTCTGGTTTGTTTTAACCACTGTTTCAGAACTGTTTTGAACATTGCATAGTTTTCGCAGTTCTCTAATATGAACTGGTAGTGTATTCCAAAAGTTAGTGCCTGCTTCTGTAGCTTCTACGTCACAGCCACAAGATTTTTTCCAATGGAATTTTTTTTTTCACAAAAATTTGAATAAAAAATTGTCAGAAATACATTTTTAAGCTATAATCTCTTTATATATCTCTTCCATCATGACAAAAATGCCAGAAGAACATGTTGACGGTTGTGTGTTTATGTTATAAGGTACTTAAAAAACACACATCTGCTGTAAAAAGCATGAAACTGAAAAACTGTTGAATCCTCCAGTAGATTAAGCTTAGTGTTTGTTTCCTCTTGTTTGAGTTAAATCCCTGCAGCTGCTGGAGAACATCAAAAGTAAAGGGTCAGAAGTATCTCAGATCAGCTCCACAGAAGAGGCTTAATGCTCCGAAAAATGAATGGAGCAGAACAAAAGCTGCAGCTGTGCTGTAAAGATGCCCCACATGCCTGCAATGGAAATGTAATCACAGGCGGGCCTGAAGTGTCCTCAGCATTGCTGTGCATCCTCTTACGCTGATGAGCTGGACATCAGCGGCTCATCAGATGCTGAGGATGGAGCACTTGTACCTCATTATTCCTCTGATCCACACAAGATCATTAATCTGCTGCCAATATGAAAGCGTTGCTATGGCAGAACGGCTTGATAAAAAAATCAAAAGTCGAACACAAAAGCGTCCATATATGGAGAGTTATTTTCTGTTTGATCCCAGGATTTTCTGAGATTCAGCTGCTCATTTAAAAATAGTTTATTTCAAGCAGTCAAGGCAAAAATAATATGAAACAAGACCACAGAAGTATGTATCTATACATAATAAACTTAGGATAAATAGTTATAAAATTGACTTGAAAATATGAATACATCAACATTTACTGGTAAATTAATTGTATTATTTTTCCATAATCATAAATACATACAGTACTGATATATTGAAACTATTAAATATTAAGGCTGTTAAATGAAGTTCAGTAGATTTCTTGAGAGGGAGAAGGTGAACTGAAATTATCCAACCCCTGCTTTGCTTTACTTAACTCTTACTTTTTTATTTTATTCACGTAAATTATCATTATGGGGTTCTCAGCTTCTGATCTGATACTTTACCAACACAGTTTCAAGTCATGAACACATCCATAAGTATCAAATCACATCACAAAGATGATAATAATTATAGTAGAAGAAAGTTTATTTTCCTCTGTGAAGCTCCTGACCTTCAGATGCTTGATCTCCTGTAAAGGAACGAAGCATCTTGGCTTTAATGAGTTTTTATTATGACCCCAATCTTCAAAAATGTATATAGGTGTGTATTACTTTTTTAAGTTTATGAAGAGAAAAAAAAACACAACAATCTCTTTAAATCATCATATCAATGCAGCAGAATTCCATCAGAATCAATTGGAGTGTGAAGATCTTGCACATCAAGGAAGCTGCTGCCCTCTGTTGGAAGCAGGTGAGATGACACCCAGAAGACACTCCAGTCTATTTTTACCACATGAGGCATGATGACACACTGATGGTTCAGCTGTACACGTGTCTGTGTGTGTGTCTGTGAGCCGTTTGGTGGTTAGTAATAAAAGCTGAGTTTGCTGTGTGCCAACAAAAGTCCTCAGGAAATACTTTTCTGTCAAGTTTTCTTCCTCATAAGCACCACATGGGTATGTCATTGCCAGTAACTCTACAAACGCCTAAAATGACATGATTTGGGCATGAAATCTTCATCCTCAGGATTGTGGATTTGTCAGAATCATCAGCACAGACTGTCTGTGAGAACAGCACATCATCTCCTGAGATAGCAGAGCGATGAATCGTGCTGGAAAACTTGACAGTGGGCATTCCTGTGTACTGGAAAATATTTCAGATAGTATTCAGATGTACACAAAAGCATCCAGTTAACTCAACAAAAAAAAGTATGTATATATATATACAAAAAGTGAAGTAACAAAAAAAGTCAGGTAGGTTGTGCACACCAGTTACTTACCAAAATATATTTTTTTTATATTTAGTTTTTTAGGAAAAAAAATCTGGCTAGTAACTGATGCACAGCAGATAGTAAGGGATTTTTTTTCTAAAAATTGAAGTAAAAAAAGAATATGGTGTGCATCAGGTACCTATCAAATTTTTTTTTCTTTAATTCAATTTTTTGGGGATTTTTTTTTTTCAACGTCCTTTTTGAGGCTCCGTAAAGAGCTGATAATGTGTGATGTTGAAAACAACCAAAATCCCTTTGGAGATCTTATTCACAAGAAAATAAAATGGTTCGCTGGAAGGGAGACGAACAGCTTCAGAGGAACCAAAGACTTTTGGCACTTCTGTACATTCTGAACATGATGAATGTTGACAGGCAGTTTTGCAATTCGTCACTGAATTTAACCTCCAGCAAAAGGACAGAAAAGAAAAAGAACTCAGTTTTGTGTGTTATTGTTCAGGGGAGCAATTTGAGACACTTGGATTAAACTGGTTAAGCAACTGCAGTGCAGAGTTTCCAAATGCAGGAAGTTCTCTCTGCGGCTGATTTTGCTGCTTTAACCCTTTCAGCACAAAGTAAAATGTCAGAAGTCAGCAAAACTGTCTGATCTACCTGTTTTTTAGGCTTTTTCCGGCCCCTCATTTATCAATTAATTGCAACATTTCACAGCTGAACAGTGCGTTCTATGGATTTGGAAACTATGAGGATCATAACTTGAAATAAGTCTGAGGATTATGTTTGTTTCAAAATACCAATCATTCATAACACTTTACATTTGTTCTTTCTATAAATATAAATTAAAAAAAAGGGGTGACAGCAAAACTGAAACATAAAAGAAACTTGCTGAAGTAGAAGTGAAAGCTGAAGTCCAGGAACAAGTTTGTCTATTTTAGCAGCTTCAATCTGAATATAAAAATGTGTAAAAATGAACTCAGCACTCTGTTTTGGGCTCATTTCATGTCTCAGTCAACTGGAACTTATCTGTGATGAGTTTGATGCTGCTGCTACTGAGAGGGAAGTACCGTGTTAACCACCACTGACAGGTTGTTGCTCGTCAGCGTTCTGGCAGAGAACTTGGACTTCCAGCATCTTTGTGGCTTCTGCCAAAACATAAATCATCAACCAAAGTCGCGAATGTGCAACAGTGCCAAAACTGTCCACATTTTACAATCAACTTCTTAAGAATTAAAAAAAAAAAAAAAAAAAAAATTACAAGAGATACTGTTTAAATATTTCTCTTTTCCCTGTTTAAAATTGTCTCTATCTGATTAAAAATGATCAGATGAAAATAGTGTCTTTGTGGATTTTTTTCTTTTCTCTGGGGGGTTGGGCTTACTGAGTTAAGAGAATAAGAGAATCAAACGACAGACCTCTAAGGAGTGGGTAAACTACCATATGCAGCCTATTTAATTAATCAATCTGGCCTCCCAAGATGAAAGAAATTATATTCATAATGCTAAATAATGTTTTGTTTCCTAGTAATTACAAATAATGTACATTGACCTTACATTAACACTAATTTTGTAGAAAATGTGTTGTTTTCCTTATTCTCGGCACATTACAGGATGCTATTAAAAACAAACAGTTTTAGCCACTTTACTTTGAATATATGAGACATTCAAGACACATTTTCATCCAAAATTACCACTAGAAATTTATACTCAGAATTTTTCTTTTAACTTTACTCCATCAATACACAGTTTTACTTATTTCCTGTATTCATTAGCAAAAACCTTGAACTCATATGTTAATATTCAATGAAACATTTTGAAACATTCTGTGGTTTTCTGGATGATTTGGCAGCACTTTGTGTAACCACATGAAAACATTCACATTAATATGAGCTGAATTGTGTAAATGAAGCTAATCAAACTATAATTGAACTGGGATATGATGGGTGAGAGTTTGAAAACATTAAAGTACTTGGGTGTTGTGTTTATTTTTTCTACTTAAACTTGAATATGAAGTCAGATATCTAACTAGTTTTAGCTTAAGTGAAACAAAAAATGATTTAAGGGTCAAATACATTTTGAAAGAAAATGTTTTAAATGAAGTTAAATTTCCAAGAACAGTCAACCAAGCAAACAAAAAAGGAACTTCATGTTCGTCCTTTGATGGTCTTTCGATTGTGAATTGAAAAAGCCTTTTTATGGTCATGAACTGAGTAAGCTAGCGATATGTTTTTGAAAGGAAGATCAAAAATAACGTGTTAACCATTCTGACTAAAACTTATTCACACCTTCACAGGCAAAAAAAAAAAGTGTTTCCTGATGCTACGCGACACAAAAATGTTTGGACATTTTTTTTCTTAAACTTTTTTTTTAATTGTTGTAATTTTTGTGTTCAGTTAATAAATGACAGTGATAGTTGTAGTGATCCCTTTACAGCTGTGAACTTGTTAACCAGTATCTCAAAGCTTTATTTTATTTTGAAATGTATCTAACAACAAAAATAATATTATTTTTTGGATCTATACAGCCTGACTTGTCATTTCAAAAGAAAAACTGTCATTTTTTGCAACAAGTTGTTTCCAATTTTGAGGAATGCAGTTAAACGTAATTAAAACTTAAGTCTATTAAAATAATAATTTAAATTCAACACAATAAACTGACCCCAGAGGTATTTTTTTTTTAGTCATGTGTTTTGTGAGAAAGTGTTGACAATGAACGTTGTCCTGATAAATGAGAGACGGGAAAGCTGCCAGAGGGAAATGACCAACCTTTGTCACCGTTATCAAATATGTTTATTCATGCTATCTCTGTGCTCCTGGAGATTTATCGCTTCACTCTACCTTTTTGCAAAAAAAAAAAGAAAAAAAAAAGGGTTGCAACACTAGAAGTGAAACTAACACCTTGCATCAGAATTAAACACTTAAATATAGTGATGAGTCATAACAGTAACAGGGAGAATGCTGCCTCCTTTCTGTTGTTGAAGTTACATTATCTTCTAGTTTTGACTGATTTTTTTTGGACTCATCTCTGTAAACCATTAACTCTCTTTACTCTATAAGGAGAACAGATCCTGATAGGAAGTATTATTGTTTACTACAAACAGGCAACCATGAAAACCAGTAAGAAACCCACACTTTCACATGGTTTTGTTACGGTGACAAACCATTAACCAGTGAAATGGCTTCAAATTAAAGTGGTTACAATGAACTGGATGCATTGGTTCTCTTATCATGAAGTTTGTGTCTGGTGGAGTTTTTAAAAGATTTCCCATTAATACACGTTTTAACCTCCCAAATACTTTTTCTTTATGATTTGGAAAAAGCTTGTCAAAAAAAATGAGCATCTGATTAAATTTGTGGCGTTTTTCTCATGATGGGGGATATAAAGAAAATAAGGATCAAATAGAATTTAGTAGTATTTCTTGAAAATAAATTGCTGTGACTCTTACAAAATCATAAAATATTTCTCATTATATTGAGCAGCAATGTATTTCAAATATATTTCTCAGCCAATAAAAACATTTAGCAATTTCATTTTCAAATATATATTGTGATTTATACTGAAATGTCCTACACTATATTGACGATTTACTATGTAATATTATTTTGAAAGAGGCTGATGTTTTGACTAATTTAGTTTACTGAGGAATTTTAGGCTATTTTGTAGTTTAGCTAGTATCTAAGTTAGCAACAAGCTTGCCTTTTTGGCTAATTTGACATCTACTAGGGTTTTCTGGGGTCATTTTGAGTTTAGCTCATATTTAAACAGCACACTAAATATTTTTGCAAAACTGGCATGTTATAGGGATTTTAAAGAAAATTTACAGCAAATTTTTCAGAAATTTAGGTCAACCTCAGCGCTGATAGTTCTTGCATGTAATTTCAAGTCTTTAAACAAAATTTGCAAAAAGCTTTTGGGGTTTTTTTGTAAATCCTTCAGCAATTAAAGTAAATTTCATCTTCAGTGACTACTTTCAGCAAAAAGCATTCACACCAGCATTCTCGCAGGTGATGTAACTTTTATAGTTTTATTTTGCTTTATTCATCAATCACGCCTTACAAGTCAGACGTAGCTGAAGCTAGCGCCCTGTTGTTAACCTCCACTTTGACGTTGGAGGGAAAATCTTCATCTCAAAGTTCAAACCAGCCGCAAACATTTAAATAAAGTTGATGATTTGTGGAAACTTGTAAAATGAGCATTTTAGGATTTTCTTAGAGCAAGGTTGAATTAAGTAGACATAAATTTAGAAAATTTGTGTTAGAAAACACCCAATGAATGAAGGATTTTTGTAAAGATCAAACATGATTAACCTTTTTGCCCTGAAAGATAATTGGAGTCTGGATTGAATCGTCATCATCTGTCAAAAAAAAAAAAAAATCTGCTGATTTTTAAAAACGAAATTTATTGTAGTAACATTTTATTTTGAAAATATATTTTCCGATTTTTGGAGGGCGTCTTTAAGATAGTGTTTCAACATTTTCCCATTTTCATGTCATTGGTTTTAGACGCTCTCCTACCCAGTCAAACAGTCCCACACCATGATTTCTCCGCTGTTGTGCTTACTATACGGACTTGGTGTTCTGTTACTTATAAGCACTTCCCTTTTTCTCTCTTGCATCATCCATCACTGTGACCAAGCACTTCAACTCTTGCATCAACGCCTCTGTCCTCACTCTGCTGTCTTCAGCTCATGTTGTCCTGAACTGGTTTTGCTGGAGGATATCGTTACCCTGACTGATTTCATCCACAGTTTTACTCTGTTTGTTCATTGTTATTATTCCAGTGAACAGGTTTCTCATGTAGAAGCCATCTCCCCTCTGAACAATGTGATGACTCTGCGCACTCGTGATGGCTCTTTTAAAGTTTCTCTTAAGGTGGAGTGGACTAATACTCATTGATTTCTTTTTATTCTACCATGATGTCATGCAACAATGCTGCTCTGTTTGAGGGTGTGCCTTTGGGTGTAACCACAGGTGTGTTCAGTTTACACAAATAAAATCATTAATCCTGTGAGGTCCAGTGAGAGGCTTCAAGTGCCGTAAAACCCTCATGTGGGATTTTCCTGTATGCTGTTTTAAGCCATAATCATCTGGAAGTAATTAAAAACTTGACTTAAAATAATAAAAAAATTATTTTACAATGATGTCATTGATTATCTTGGATTGTTTTGATGCTACAAATGGTATTAAAATACCACTTTTAACACACTTAACCGTACAAATATGGAAAAAGGTATGACAATTACTGATTAAATTACACCAACATTCATCAACTTAGTAAAGACATATTTTCATATTTCATAAACAATTTTTGTACTGGACAAGTTTCATGGTCTACATTACCCTCCTACGTTCCCCTCCCACAACGCCGGTTTGACCCCCGTCTTTTCTCTCTCCTTCCTTTCTTCTTGCGTCTCCGTGTTCATTAAAAGAGTCTCCCATCAGGCACGCCCCTGCTGCACCTGTGTCCAATTTGCATCAATGAGAAAAGAGAAAAAAAAAGTAAAAAGGACGATAAAAACACAGTTAACCCCGTTACAATTTCACACAAACGTGTATTGATGTAAAGGGGAATTGGTACATATACAGTTAAAGTTGTTAGGTGTTTTACACCGTGTTGTGTAAAATTTGTTCTCCGCATTAACCCATCCTCTGGGGGAGTGGGGGGCTGAAGACAATGCCGCTCTGAGGAACCAGTTGGCAATGTCACCCCCAATTCAACCACTCAGAGCTGAGTGTCAGGCATTTGGTGTGAATTGACTGTGGATTTTAACTCACAACCTTTCAGCTACTGAGCTGGTATAAGTGATTACTTTTAACCCAATGTCCAACAATTAAGACTGTATCCATCTGTGAAACAATGTTTCATTCACATTAAAAAATATCACTCTAGTTCTTTACAGAGAATTAAAGGCGAGACTACATGCAGCAATGTTTTTCTTTTTTTGAGAGGCCGTCCTTCCTTCGAGTTTGCTCTTCTATTGTTTGAACCAATTCTCTCTAGAATGTAAAAGTTTCATTAATCACACTTTGCTATGCTGTAGTCTTCACTTTAACTGGTATAACTATTTTCTGGGTCCTAGAATATGTAAATAAACAAATCACCTGCTAAGAATAAGATAAAAATCCAGAGAAAAAGGTTTGCTGCTCTTGGAACAATATTTAAGTATAACAGACCATAAACGTGCTGTGTTAGGATGTATGCTAAAGGAGTACTAGTTTACAAAATACAGTATTGATAGTATATAAAAGTAAACTTCAAGTATACTTCCTAATTTTTAGCTTAGACCAACTTGTAGTCCACTTAAATAATTCTTTTTGCTAAGTGTACAGTTTAATGAAAGAAACTCTGCCTTAACTCTTTAACACCGGAGCTCCACTGTTTATGTTATTTGATTTGCTGTAACGAGCCGCTTTTCTCCTTCACCATCTACTGGAATTACGTTGATCGTGTTAGCGGTTGAAGTGTGTTAAAGATTTTGTGTCTTAGCGTCACTGACGACGCCTCAGGGGTTACAGGGTTAACTCTGTTAAGATAGAGTTTTCAGTGGGTAACATAAAACGAAGCTTTAAACACTGCGTTAGAGTGCTGCAGTTTTAACTAAGGCAACAAAAAGGCTTTGAGTTTGGACTTTGATTTAAATACAGTTGGAATAGATCTGAGCTGATTGGGAGGAACTTTCCATCTGTGTGTTGCTGCTTCAACTTGTTTTTAGGTCTGACTAACCCTGATTGTTGGGGAAACTGTTTAAAAGAAACACAAAAACAGGCCTTCTGATGCCTGGCATGCACTCCAATTACATTACTCATAATAAGTTCGGAACATTGTGAAAAACTCAGTGGATGTCGTCCACACAGTGTTTGTTTCACTTCACAGATTTAGAGAGGCGATTATATTAGGTTGATAGACACAAACCATTTAGTGTTTTCCACATAATGGTCTCTCTGTGTGTTTGAGTTATTGGGGCCAAAACCAAAACATTTTAAAAGAAAAATCTTTTCAATCTGGCATTAATTTCAACATTCTGTGGGGATAAATAGCTGATTTTGACCGAAAGTCATTCCAAGTTCACCAGCCACAAACACACGACGTGACTCAGAGGACAAGCAGTGTCACTCGGCCATAACACACCTCCGGGATGGTAGTAGGCGCAGTCGGATGTTGCAGGTGAACTTGGTGAGTCTCAAAGCGTCATCGGCCGATTTGCATTAAGACACAGAACTAATGATAGAGTATGTGACAGACCCAGGAGTGACAGCACCTAAGGACGTCTGCACTCAGACACACAGCTGGAGGTCCCTTTGCCAGATGTGAGGCTACTCGGGTTTACAGACAAACCATTCAACTCCACCGCTTTGACTGGAATGCCAGAATACCATTGTAGATGACTCTACTGACCATACATCGCCGTGAACGTTTGGAGTGAACGCAAGACCATGTGACCTGGACAGTTGAGTGTTAGACCACCTTTCACAATGATCGTCATTAGTATTGCTGGAGAAGACAAGATGAGCGATAGACCGAGGTCAACGTGGTCCCCAAAGGTCACCTGGGTGGAGGAAGTGTAACAGTCAGAGCAAAACCAGTTTGGCTCTTGTAGATGATCCAGTCCCAACACATCATAGAACCATCATAATCCTGCAATTCCACTTGCACACTCCCAACGCTCTGTTTATTGATGATAATGTTCCAGAATGATCACAGCTGGACTTTAGCAAGTGGGAGAGCCTCATATGGTCTGGACAGCAATGACCTCTGACCTGAACCTCATAGAGCTCATTGAAGCAGAGACTGTAACCTAGCAGATTTGCTTGTTGCACCTGTGGAAGAGTGGGATGCATTTCCTCAGAACAACATGATGAGTCCACTGAGGAGATTTATATGTCTCTGTTAACCAGTAATTGCAGCAGTGGGTGGAAATACCCCATACTGATATGGGGTAGTTTTTATTATTAAGTTAATTTTGGGGAAAATAAATACCAAACTAATAAAACTGATGTTTCTTCTCTTTTATTATTAGTATTATTGTCCACTGGATATTTTGTGTATTTCACTAAAATTCAGAACAAATAGGAAAACATGAAAATAATAAAGATCCTAACTTATTAAGGATGTGTGCTTGACGTGCGCGTGACCGCTCGTTCACGAGCAGTGACGCGGCGTCGCGCAGAAGAGGAAGAGGAGCCGCGGCAGCAGTTTCTGAAGAAGAAGAAGAGCAGGCTGCGCTCCGTCAGGCGGTGTAGCTGTTCCGCCGCCGAGCAGAGTTGTAGTTTTCTCCTCCCGGCTATGATTGACAGAGCCAGCAGAGGTTTAAACGGGCATGTCCGCGCACTGTTATCGTAACAGCGAGATCCACGGCATGGCGAACCGAGAGGGAGCCCGGAGCTGCTGCTGCCGCTTCAGGACAAGAACATCGTGTATCGGATTATTAAGATTGTTATTTATTGCTTTTATTCACGCGACGCAAGCCAATCATCAAGGTTTGTAACTTAGCTTTTCAGCTAGCATAGCCGCTAACTTCCGCAGGTATTTGAGAGGGCTGAGGTTAGCCTCTTCCTCTGCGGCTCTCTTAATCGCTGCTACTCCCAAACGCAGCTCGAAAAAGCATCCGACGAGGGTTCGCTGGAAACTAGAATAAGTTTGTGACACTCGCGCTAGCTTAATTTAGAATGAAAGAGCCGCGCGGAGCGGCTAGCTGTGTGGCCTGAACGTTAGCTTCGCTTGTTGTCATGTTGTCATCCCTCCTTATATGGTCAGTTAGGCTAACTCACAGCAACATTTTACATTTAATGTTATTTTTTCACCTCAACTTACAAATGAATTCTCCCCATTGCGCCAAAATGAAGAAGTACCAAAGCAGACGGCTTTGCTAATTGCGGGCAGCCAAAGCGACTTCCTCATGGCGTTTGACTGACGGAAATAAATTGGGGAGTGTAACTCGTGAATGTGGTGATTCTGACCCTTTTACGGCTTTCAGCTCACCCCCTACGCTGGGCCAAATGACACCCGGGTGTTATTACCAAGCGGGCTGAAGCTGTCAGATCTGCTGATCATGCGCACAGCTGTCAGCCGCCACCCGCATCAGCGGAAACCCACCTTTTAATTTGTTTACAAAGCTCCAAGAATTGGCTCCAAAGTCTAGGTGTAGGAAATGCATCGAGGCAATACAAAATAGAGACCTAAGTGGGATGTGTTTCGAAGCTGTCTGTGCAAACTGACCGCTTAGACTTTACACATGCCTGTGATGCGTGCCTCCAAACAGAACAGTGTTTCCTGTTCACTGCAGAAACTTGCAGTTGCACTTGATCTGCAGCGACTTTAAAGACCCACTCTGAAGAAAATTGTGTCATTTTTCTGTTGGTGGATGACTTTTATAAAGAAAATTAAGCTTAAAATCTTAAAATTGCATTTCTGGGTATTTCTTTATTTAGATAATTGTGAACCAGAAGCAGGTAAAAAAAAAAAATGCCATTAGAAACTTGCAATGGCCGGTCACAAGCTCCATGCTCTGCTCCATTCTGATGAATTGATCTATGAAGTGAGTGGAAATGGGGGCACCAACAATCCCGGCCACAACTCAGAAAATATTCTTTTCTAGTAAACTCCTGCTTCTCTGCAGAAATTATGTTCTAGTTTTTTTTTTAAATTTTGTCTAAAAACTTTATAATCATAATTAAAAGACCACGGGAACTCTTAAAATAGTTCAAAAGAGGATTTTTACAGGTTAGCAAAGATCTTAAAAAAAATTCAACACACATTTACAAGTTTTCAAGGTTTCCTGCCTGCGAAAGGCCTTGTTGTGCATCTTCTGTCCAATCCTCTTATCACTCGATCATTTGTGGCAGCGGGTTTACAATTTGACTCATGCATGTGTGAAATGTGATGATACAGGAATTAAAGCATGAAAAAAAGCTGCTTTAAAGGCCTCTTGAAATGCAGGGGTTTTATTTTCTCGCACTCCTGCAGAAGGCTGTGCAGAGAGCACAATGGATAAACTTCATTTCAAATCACAAGATGTGAGAGTTTGCTGGTGTCACATGAAAATGCTGCGTTTTATTTTCAGGCTTTCGTTACTTTGGGGCTCATTGTCTTGAAGTTCCTGTTCAATTGTCCTTTGATCTGTTTTTAAAGCGTTCTCAGTGGTCTTTAATTACGATTATGCTGTCAAAATAAAAAAAACAAAAACTGTAGAGCAGAAATTTACCTCTGAGTTGTGGGCAGAACTGCTTGTGCGGAACCACCCCGCCCCCTCTTCCCCTCTTCATTGCTGAAAGCTCAGAGTAGGAAGCTGAGCGTATTTTCTACATCACAAACGTGCTCTTTTTTTAAACATCTTTTTCTCCCCTGCTCCAGATTCCGTGATTTGAATAAAGAAATTCTCAGAAGTGCAGTTTTAAGTTTAATTTTCTCTCATAAATGACCTCCATCAGAAAAAGAACGTGTAAAAATCACCAAAAACGCACTTTTCATCGGACAGGGTCTTCAAGGATTGATAGTTAAAGATAGCTTATCATAATCTTGTTGATACTTGTGTGATCAGGAAGCATTTGTCAGCATTTAACACCTCCGCTCCTTCCGGCACCCTAACAGGCCTTTTTTTCGTCAAAGTGGCAGATAAAATGGCTGCTGTGGGTGCAGCCAGAGGTGGTCTCCACAGATCTTCAGCCTGAACTTTCTGCATACGCAGATAAAACTTCATGGCGGGAGTTATCTTTACAGGGGATGTTACTGTTTTGTAGGACGTTATGCTGATTACAAACAGATGACTTCTGCAGAAATGTATTATTTTCTGTACTTTAATACTTAAAAGCAGACATGGGCATTGTTGCTCCTTTGGCTGCTGGTGTGTATTTGAATGCTTGACAGTGTGACATTTCAAATCCATCTCGGCTCATTCTGCTATTCCGGCAGTTGCTTTGCTTTGCAAATCAGTCCCTATATCTCACCTTTGGTCGGCCAATCACGAGCAGGCGACTGTCAGCATGTTGATATGATTTTTTTGATTAATATTTTTAAACTTTTATGTTTTGAAATTCTTCAACATCTACATAAAAAAAATATGTGTAGACTCATCCCTGTTGTCTTTTCACAGCTTTCATTCAGTCAGACACAATTCTGGAGGTTTTACATTTTGGAGAGGGAAACCTTCTGCAGGTAATTGCCTTTTTTTTCTTGTTAGCATTTAAAATAATTGTTTTTTCTGGACAAATTACAGACTGTAAGAAAATCTGTTTAACAAACATTCCCTAAAGTAACATTTATCACTAACTTTTTTCATGTGTCTGTTTGTTTTGTAGGCAGAGTCTGACATCGATTTTAGTTTATATCATCAACAAAGGTAAGGAACGATTTTAAGAATAAATATTTGAAGATCTGGTTGTAGTTTGACATCTTTAGGTTGAAGTGGAAGCTTTTGGTGATTAGTAAAGTCTTTTTGAATTGAAAGACAAAGTTATGTGGTGTTTGTTTTAGTGTGCTTTACCTCTTTATCTGAGGTTGATGCTGCAATCTGTTCCTCGAATGCAAATACAAAGCAAAAAGAACAAGGATGCTATTGAAGCTGCTTACTAGCCTCGGATGTCAGTTTGACAGCATGTGTCCACGCTGAGGGCAGAGGATCAGCCAACAGCTTTTACTATGTAAACAAACATGGCTGACGGCAAAATACTTGGAGAAAGTTGGATTGTATATCTAGCATCTTGTTTGAACGACTGTGACTTGCTGCCCGGGCAGCACACAGATTTACTTTTCTGTTCAGTGTTGGTCCTGAACGGCTCTTTGCCCCCGTCAGGAAGTGAGTAAAACCCTGGAGAACTTGACAGTTTTTCTTTGGACTTCACTGCTTCTCTGTCGGTATCTCTCACACGTGATCTGTCAGGGTGCAGCAGGCAGTCAAGCTGCCTTGTTTATTCAGCGTGTACCAACTGTTATAAAGGTTATCTTTCGGGGTCGTGGCATGGCCACACCTCTGACAGCGTCTATGTGGGACTGTTGCACATTTACCTCAATGAGCATAGCGGATTGTGTATTCTTTAAGGGGACCCATGACTATTATAGCCATTAAAATACTTTTTATACCAACTCGATGTATTTATTTGGGGAAAAAATTGTGTTTTTTTTTTTTGTTTTTTTTTTAAATCATCTCCTCCTTGTTCGATCTAAAAAGAAGTCTATTGTAAATCTGATAAACTCAGGATTAGTTGATTAATCGACAACTATTTGACAACTAATTTAATAGTCGATTAGACGTTACTTTATATTATATGGAGTCAGAGTGTAATAAAGTTGAAGTTATAATGGCATTCTCTTAGCTTTTTGGACTATTTTGGCATTTATTGTGGTTTATTTGGCTATTTTAGAGTTTAGATCATATTTCAGCTACATGCTAGCTGTTTAGTCTAACCTAGGCTTCTTTTTTCATTTTTTTAGGCTAATTTGGCATTTAACTAATATTTTAGCTGGCTATCAGCTTCAGAGTTTTCAGCTATCAGGTTCAGAGATTTTAGCTATCAACGTCAGCATTTTTAGCTATCAATTTCAGCATCTTCGGCTATCAGCGCTAGCATTTTCAGTGGTCAAATTCAGCTTTCAGAATTCACACTATCATAAGTGCCTTAAGGAGAATAACCTTTCTTAGCAGATTATGGTAACATGCAAATTAAGTCTCTTTTACAGTAAGAAAAAAGAATATACAATGTGCAGAAGTTGAAATAGTTTAATTTGTTACTGAAGCTGTTTATAAAGCTGCAGATCAGCGTTCTGCTTTTCTACTCACTCAAAATATCACTTAAAATGTCTTTAGTTGACCTCAGCATACATGTCAGACGCAGATTTATATTTTATATATTTTTTTTATTAAAGTAAAAACCTTTCCATGTAGATGTTATTAAAATTGAAACCTGTTTTTCCAGGAGGGGGGCGCGAGGCAAGGCACAAACTTACTTCCCCGTGATCTCTTTGAGCTTACTCCAATTTCACGCTGACATTCAACACATTAGTTCTGAAGTGCTGAGAGAATGAAGTGCAGATTTCACAGCCAAGATCCGTTTGAATCTCTTATCCCACAAGAATTGTGCCGGTGGGTTTGTTAATGGGTGAGGCGGATCACTGTGCATCTCAAGGGATGGAGTCCCTTCTCCGTCCAGGTAGGAGCTTTATGCTGCGGCCATTGTGTGTTGCTGTACACAGAAGGTCAGTAGTAAATGGGTCAAGTTGGTCTCTGTGAGTGAACTGCTGGAGCGGCTTACGTTTGGCGTGTCTATAAAGAAAAACTGCAACAGCTCTTGGAGGAAAACGATGTACAATCTACACGTCACAATGAGGATGTGCCGTTCTGCAGCTAAATGACTCAGAACTCCTCGGAGTGCCACGTCTCATTCCTGATGCAGCTTTTTTTTTTTGCATGAGTTTTACATACAAGCTCCCATTACACACTTGTGTTGTACACTATATCCGCAAAAGAGGAGTTGCTACTGCTTAGGGCCGGCCTTGTCTATTGTTACGGTGCACCTGTTGTTAAACAGGTTCGGTGAGTCACACAATCGGGCAGGTCGCAACTCATGCTCAGAAGTTGATGCCCGCATTAGAGGAACACATCAGCCTAAAGAGCCACCGGGAGAGGTTCTGCTCCTATTCCAGTGGCTTGTTGTTGCTTTACAGATGGAAAAAGTGCCGTCCATGTGGGCGCCGGCCCGTCACAGCCTCGACTTACTTTTGTGGGGGGACAGTAACAGGAGTTTAGAGTCTGAGGATTTGCTTTAAGCTGATATTTTTTATGGATTTCAATATGGAAGGTTTCATTCCAGCCTTCTCCTACTGCTCTCACACCTCCCTGTCTTCTCCAGCACGTCCCCCCACCGCGGGAACTGCAGGCCTATACGATTTGAACCTCCAATGTTGGATTTTTATGAAAGGTAGGTCCTTTTTTTATTATTATTATTATTATTTTTTTTGGTTATTTGAAGTTATTTGCATGTTGTCGATGCCAAGATTAATTCTTTGCTTTTTTTTTTTAAAATCAATAAATGCAAAGTAAAATGTGGGATCTGCTTGCTGTAATTAGATTATCAGTTATGAATTCCACTCCCGTGAAAATGGTGTTTTTGACCCTTTAACACCAGAACTCCATGTTTATTTTCTTTGATTCACTGTAACTTTTTAACCGTTAACACCATCAACCAATTCCAGCAGATTCTGAAGGAGAAAAGCGTCTCATCAGGCATATTTCGAGAGAAATTAAATATTAGCTATACTGTAAAATAGGCTAAAAAACAACAAAAAAAGCCTAACTTAGCAAAAATAGCTAGGATGTAGCTTAAATATTAGCTAAACTCCAAAATAGCCTAGAAAAGCTTAATAAATGCCAGAATAGTCCAAAGAGCTAGCTAGTTTTATTGTCATCAGCAATATGGTGAATTTTCCTCATGCAACACTTATTCCTCACTAAATTAGTGCTGCCCGATAAGGTTTTTGTGCTATTCTTTAATCGTGACCTGTAATTAATCAATTTTAATAGTTTTTTTTTTTTTTACCTAATTACTGTTAAAAGCCTCATTTTCAGGTATTTTATTTAAGTTTGTGACATTGTGGTGCATTAAACGATCAAAATATAACTATTACATTTTTAATTGTTTCATTATTATTATTATTATTATTGCAAGAATTTCCACTTTTACTTTGATGCCACCAAGGGGTAATTTTCTTTTTAATCTTGGAGAAAAAAAATCAGGTCCTGAGTGCTGAAATGCACCCATCAAAACAAACAGAACACTGTCTGAATCTGAAGAATATTAACCACAAACTTCTTATTAATATCTTAATTTAAATGTGGATAGTGTGCCTTATTCCACAGTTTATCACAACACAAGACAGTAGAAAATACATTAGGGAGATTTTATAGTTTCTTGTAACCCATTCGGGTGAATTTTATCATTTTAAAGACTGGGATAAATCAGAAAAAAAATAGAGAAGAGAATCTAAAAAGAAAGAAATGAAACACTGTAGAGGAATTTAACTATTTAGACTTTTTTTTTTTTTCTTTTAAACAAACTTTTGCTTCATCGTCTGAATAAAAACAATTGCTAAGAGGTTAACTTTCCCTCTAAAATGATGCTTTTTAAAGAAAAAAAAAAAACTGTTCATGGCGGTCACATTTCTCAAAAAGGAGTGAGAGTGAAGTGCAGTTCGTGCCCGCCTCACGCTGAATCTGTTACCATGACAACGTGAGGCACCGCGTAATAAAAGGTCTGCTTTTGTAAAATAAAAAGAGTAAACTTAAAAATAGAACTGGACTGAAGCTCTAATCATTTATTTAATGTTTATATTTTTCTTACATGACCATGAAATGAGCGGAATAAAATGCTCCTCCAGATGTGCATAACACAGAAGGAACCATTCGACTCAAAAATGAGATGAACTCAATTTAAAAAAATAACGCCCTAAAATGTCAGTACTTAATTAATCTCTCATCTAAATCATTATGGATTAGGAGTTTAAGAAAAAATGTCATTTAAAAAAGCTTGTAGCAGTGATGTAGAAGCTGCTATCAGCACAATCACAAGTGAAGGACCACTTTTAGAAAAGATCAAAAGATGATTTGTAGTTGGTCTTTAAACTAAAAATTGCTTAAAAAAAAAATCAAATCCAAGACGAGACTTTGTAAATTTAAGGTAACATAAAATATCATTAGCTTCTGGCATGCAAGAAGCAGTGATGGGATTGAAATGGTCACAGTTTAATCTTTATATAGAAGATTAAGACTGATTTGCATGATTTATGCCAAAGGGAGAATCATAAACGACACCACATTTCTCATCTCTATTACCTTGGTATTTCATACCATCACATTTTCATACCGACCGCACGCTGCTCAGGAGGCAGCAAATCAAAGATTTTATTGAAGGCTTTGAATGCTGGATGACTAATATGGAGACGACGCGTCTGCTGAAAGTCAGAGCCTCAGTGAAGTGACCTTTTATGGCTTTTGTTGACCCCGGCTTCTGTCTTTTTTGTTATTTTTTACCCAATTCCTTGAACGACTTTTCCTGCCATTCGTCTTCCAGCGTTCCTTTGTGTTTTTCACATTCATTCAGCCTGTGTTTGTTCTGTACATATTGTTACAAAGCTGTCTTTTTTTTTTTTCTTCACAGGCCTGTTGGAATGCCAAAAATGGAGAAAGTTTATTTACATAATCCTAGCTCAGAAGAAATTAGTTTGATATCAATATCAGCAACAACAGCACATTTTCACGCCTCCTTTTTCCAGAATAGGGTAAGTGGTACTTTTTTCTCATCTTTAATGAAAACAATCTTATCATTTGTTATATTGACTTTGCATTTTCAATGGTTTGCAAAGATAAAGTAAAAGTTTTGTTTGTTTGAATAAAAAAAGAATCACATGCGCTGCTATCTTGTATCATGAGCTCAGGACAAACTCTGCTGATTATCCAAATGGAAACAGCTGATAAAAAAAAATCCACGTTTGTGTAGTTGTGCGAAGGCGACGTGTTTGTGTGAATGATTCCAAAGGCTGAAGGTGATTCTGCTCACTGTCCTGTTGGAGAAACAAATAGTGGTGCTGCTAATGGCAAACGGGACGTTCTGTGATTGTGACGCCTTTTCTTCAGGCAGGTGTGGGCTGTGAGATGAGGAACACTCCAGACAGGTTGTCTTGAAAGGCTGCAGCTCTGCAAACACTTGATCAGCAGAAGATGCTGAGATCTGGTCTGCTAGAAGTGCTGCATGGCGGAGATTTCAGCGGATTTTCTGCTGCAGTTTATCTGTTAGACTGCTGAGAAATGTGGAGGGTTTCACACTTTTTGCACCCAGATGAGCAGAGTTAAAAGTTAATCAATAAAACAATTTGAGGTTGTGTTTTAGCTTGTCATTTGGCGCTTTTAATTGCATCAGTAATGTCAGGAAATCTATGTTACGGTGACCCAGAGGCGTATAGACGGCGAGGTTTTTGACCAGGGCAAAATTCTTACAGCGCTGTTGTGTAACTGACTTAACCAACAGGCGGAGCAACCGTTGATGCAACTTTTAAATTTGAGGATAAGATAAAGCTCCGATGCAGTTTATTGGAGGACAGAGATGATGGTTTCAGATGTTTGTGCTGTGTGGTTTGATCTTATGTGCATCTGCTGATTTACCCATAAGCCCTTTGCTGCAGAAACATGCTGAGAGTGCAAAAGCTCTTACAAGCATTGCAAATGCAAAACCAGACTTTTAGCATTTCCCAAAAAGAAGGAATGTATGTTTGTGAAGAATCAAATTAATTGCCTAATTTCTGAAATCTTTTAGAAGCTCCTCTGTGTGTGTTAGCATGGGTTAAGTGTTCCTTCCTCTGAGAGCAGGCCTCTAGACTACATTTTTGCACTGGTTGTTGCACCGGTACACCTAACTTTTTTTCTCAGGTGCATCAGCACAACAGTTTGGTTCACTCAGCTTTTCGACCTCATTGTATTTGACGCAGCAGTTTTACATGGTCACTTACCTTTTAAATTACTGTCAATAATGGTAAGACTTGAAAATAATTAACTTGTAAACTGGTAAACAAAACTTTTTAATTGAAACACAGCTCTACAATAATGATAAATAACACGAATAAGTTGGTGATCCACTTCAATGAAATTTGTGTTTTTGGTCTTTTTAACATGTTCTTTTAGCAATTTTCACATGGTAGAGGACATTTATAAAATAATATAATATTAATACTAAACTTCTGAGTATTTATTTATGTGCTGTTTGAAAATGCTTAAATTTGTGACAGCAACTGAAAGAATCAGACCCTGATCTGCCCTGTTCTGATGCATCCACCTGCAGACACATAGATCCATGAACGTCTTTGTTTTCCTCGTCTGGGCTGGCGTCTGGATCTAAACTGTATGGATGGATAGCTCCTATATTGCTCACTGTTTTTGTTGCACTGTAATGTCAGTTTTGAGGGCTATAAGCAAGCAAGAGAGGGTTTTTCATTTCTAATGAACTCCTGCTGCTCTGCAGAAATGATGTCCTAAAAAAACGACAAAATAGAAAAATGAACCCTCGTGCTCTCTCTTATGGGGTCCAGGTGACCCCAACCTTACATTGAGGCGTTAGCCCTTCCATGATAAAGGTGGACAAGGTGGACTTCATGTCTGTCATTGGACACCAGTAAAGATCCACAATCATTGAAAAAAAAAAAGTTCACTATTTTCTTTTCTTCTGTAGATAATCCCCCCAGGAGGAAACACATCATTTGATGTAGTGTTTCTTGCTCGTGCTGTTGGGAATGTAGAAAACACTTTATTTATTAATACATCAAATCATGGAGTGTTTACATACCAGGTAAGGGATTAAGAAGTTCTTAAGTGCTCTTTCAGGTGTCATGTATGTGAGACTAACACACCGCTTTTACTGTGAAGGTTTTCGGGGTCGGCGTCCCAAACCCCTACAGACTGCGGCCCTTTATTGGGGCCCGGGTCCCAGTGAACAGCAGTTTTTCTCCTCTAATAAACATCCACAACCCATACAGCGAACCGCTGCAGGTACGTGTGTTAATGCACAGGAGTCTGAAACATTAGTTGTTGTTCATGTTTTTGTGGTCTTTCCCTCCAGGTTGTTGAGATGTACTCCAGCGGAGGAGATCTGCACCTGGAGCTTCCCACGGGCCAACAAGGAGGTGCTGGGAAGTTATGGGTAAGTTACTTTTAGAGACAGTTTCACCTCAAAAAGTGCAAATTAAGAAAGCTCCATGAATCTTCAGGAAATTCCTCCGTTCGAGACGAAGGGAGTCATGAGAGCCAGCTTCTCGTCGAGAGATGTGGACAACCACACGGCTTTCATCAGGATCAAAACCAATGCTCCCAGTGAAGACCAGTTCATTATCCTCCCTGTGGAGGTGGAGGTCACATCCGGTGCGCTTCCCCAGGTTGAGCCAGCAGTTTTAAGGCAGAGTGTGGGAAATCTGATCAATTTTGTTCTTCATTTTTACAGCTCCTGGTATTTACTCCTCCATAGAGATGCTTGACTTTGGCACCCTTCGATCACAAGGTGTGTACTGATAAAACAAGCAGCATCTTTACATTTAAGTGAAAAATATTTCCTTCAACTGTCTTTCTGCTTCTTCTCTACAAACCTGTGGTGCAGATCGTCCAAAACTACTCAACCTTCACCTCTTAAATTCAGGAGCAAAAGACGTTCCAATTACAGTGAGTGTCCTGAAGGCATTGAACCTGTTCACTTTTTTTTTTTTTTTTTTTTTTTAAGTGTACCTTACTTTTGTCTGCTTCTCAGAGCGTCCGCACTACGCCATCAAATGAAGCAGTCACTGTAGACTTCAAAGCAGTCACACTCAAAGCAGGAGAAAGTAGATACACCAAAGTTGCAAGTATTAGTTTCGATGGTGAGTGGTTTTGCCTTCGGCTGTTTTCTTTTCCTTGTGTTGTTGTGAAGGAGATATGACTCATTTATGTTGAATTTGTAAGCCAGAGTTAAAGTCCCACTCTGATCAGCTATTTGATATAGTTTAAAAGCCTTCCCAGTGGTCTTTTAATTAGGATTTTCCTGTTTTTTAGCCAAAAAAACAAAATTGGACCGGTTTAAATTGAACAATGGTTTTGCAGATTGGTCCAAACTAAACTGAGGTTGTTTTTTTTTTTTTTTTTAACTTCCAGTTTCTGAAAATCTATTTAAAAAATGCTATTCCAAGAAAAATTGCTTAAAAATGTCTTGAAATATTTGGTAGATGTTTGTGTGTTAGTTTGTTTATTTATTTACAGATTGAAGATTCAAAGAAACACTCCATAAAGAAACATTACATGGTTTTCCCATTTAATTACATTTTAACACTCAAACTGGGCTCTGATTATCTTTCAGGACAAAAATATTGATTATTGATGAATATTGATTGAACATTTTCTTTGCTAAATTTTCTGAACAGATGCTGACATAATTCAGCCTTGCAATAGGAAACTCTCAAATGTCTCTTTCAAGTTTCCACGAATCAGAAACTTTATTTGAGTGAATCTTCATTCTCTGTAAAATGTTTAAACTTTTTGATGAAGATTTTCCTTTTTACCACAAAGTGGAGGCTAACAACCTGACGCTAGCTTCAGCTACGTCTGACTTTTTTTAAGGAGTGATGTATGAACAAAGCAAAGTAAAATGACGCAAACGTCATAAAACTGGTATTTTCTACATATAATATAAATGTGAATCCATCACGTCTCCAGCTTTAGTATCTGTGTGTGAAGCAGTAGAGTCTGTCACCGTGTTTTAGATTTACTAAATGAAAACAACTAACAGCAGCTTTATTGTTCTTTGAAGTCAAAGGCTCTTCTTCGGTTTCCTCACTAGCTCTTTTCTCGCAGAATAAACTTTCCAAACACGTTTTATTGTTTGGTTTTAGCTTTAAGCTATCTAAGCAATCCAGTTAGAGCGGCAGGAGTTCATTAGAAATTCACCTTTAATTGTGGGCGGGACAGAATAAATCTGCCTCCAGTTCTCATCATCCATCTGTTGACACGCTCTCCCACTAGCTTACAGCTCCCCACAACTCCAAGCTAACAATAGCAGTTGTGGGAGATATCCAGCCGTACAGTTTAGAGCCAGATTTCATCTTAGACGAGGAAGACAAAGTGGATTCATCGCAATGAACCGAGCAGAGAGCTTGTGGCCTGCCAGTTTTAGCTTCTACATAACAAATACACTCCGATTTTTTTCCGTCTGTTCCTGATTCATGATTTGAAATTAAATTTTAATCTTAAATTTCTTATTTTACACCCACCATCATAAGATAAATGCAACAAGAACACGTAGAAGACACCATTCTCATCGGAGTGGGTATTTAAAGATGCTGAACATTTTCCTTGTTAGACACTTTAAACTTACTACATGCTGCAGTGAATCAGGTCAGTAAAGCTATATGCTGCAACAGTGGGTGTTCTATTTATCCATTATGGCACAAACATCCTGTGGTGTCTGAGGACTTTGCAGATTCCCAAAAGAAGTTGCCCCACTTGTTCTCATTCTTCATCTCAAGTGGTCAACTATGACTTTCTGAGAAGATTTGGTGAAGCCTCTTTGAAAAAAGTTTATTTTAAAATGTTTTATATTTGTATCTATCTTTTTTGGAGTATTTATGAAAAAAAATCATGCATACGACTGAGTTGTAAATTTGTCTGCAGCTTCAAAAGCAAGAACACCGTATCAGTTTTCTGGAAAAATAACCGTTAAGGCAAAAGAGAAGAGCTACCCAAAGCTTGAAATCCCATACCAGGCTGAAGTTTTAGACGGGTGAGTCATTTATTCATATTCCTAAAGAGAAATCAAACAATGTTGGGTTTAATTTTTTTTTGGTTTTTTATTTAACGTTTGCAGCTACCTGGGCTTTGACCACACAGCTACTCTGTTCCACATCAGGGACAGCCCTGTAGACCCCGTGAGCAGACCCGTGTTCCTCACCAACGCCTTCGGCTTTGCCATCCAGATACACAACGTGTCTCTGTCTGAAGAGGCCAAAACCATGTTTAGCGTAAGTGTGAGCAGAAGCGGCACCTCCCGCTTTGCAGGGAGCAAACCGGCCTCAAGGTTTCTCCTCCTGCCACAGGTGCAGAACTTCAGCACGCCCATCCTCATCCCGGCACACGACTCCCGGAATGTCTTCTCCCTCCTCTTCAGGCCAGTCCGGCCCTCCATCCACATAGACAGCAATATCCTGCTCATCACTAACGCGTCCAAGTTTCATCTGCCGGTCCGGGCTTACACCGGCTTTTTGGAGGTGAGTTTGTCTTCTACCTGTGAGAGCATCAGCTTGTTGTTCTTCCTCTCTTGCCCAAGCTGCACTTTATTTTTAGATCAGAGCAAATACGCATTCCTGAAGACCGGTTGCTTTGCTTCAGTTGGGAGCAAAGCCGTCACTGCATAGGTGGAGTTTCACTACATTTCTGAGCCCTTTTGTTGCTCAGATTGGTGTTTGCCCAACCGTCCACAAACACTCAGTCAGGTTGTCTTTGCATGTGGGATTTTTGTCTCAATTTTCTGTTTGAACTCTGCTTATCAAAGTCTGAATGAGACACTCTCCCACTCAGTCAAGCTGTCACTATTTGCTGACCAACTCCTCTCTCTCATTCCACCTTTGATAAGCAGAGTTCAAACAGAAAACTGAGAACAAAAAAACCCACATGCAAAGACAACCTGACCGAGTCTTTGCTCCAAACTCGAGTCAGCACCTTTGCTGCAGTGTTGGCGGCTGACAACTAGATTTTCACCACATCTCTGATCTCCTTCAAAGTGTTGATCTGGTCTAAAAGACGAGTTTGAAATCACATTTATGTTGTCCTAATGGCAGGTATCTGATCAATATGAGCTTCCTATGGTTTAAATCCCCTTCTGCTCAAAGCATAATGACAGTTTTCTGGCTCTTATGAACGCTGTTCATCAAGTTTAGGTATTTGGTTAGCAGAGAGAAGCAATGCAGAAACAGCAGAAAATGTGTTCTCTAATACATTTAGTAAAACTTGTCACATTTCAGAAAAAGCAGAACGTATGCAGTCTATGTGTTAACATGGTGTCAAGAAGAAAACCTGTCAGGCTTTTTTAATAATTCTCACACGTACAGATGGTGACAGATCATGCAGAAGAGAAGTAGATCTGAATTTCTCATGAAATGAACACTGGAAAAAATGACTTTCAGTGTAAAAATTACAATTGAAAATGATTCTGTAAACTCTAAAACTATGCATTTGTCTTCACGTTTATACTGGAAAAAGGCTCCAGTTCTTCTCTGCTGTGACTCCTCTGCTTCAGTAATGCTACAGAAGGCTGCTGGTTTCTCACTGAAGAAGTTTGCAGAGTTCAGTTGAGGAGGAAGTGTCTCTTGTCACTCATCGTTGTCTCTTGTGAACAGCCGCTGGTCCTGCCCCCCAGCCTGAAGGAGAACTTGCTGGACTTTGGAGTCCGCAGCGCCACAGACACCAGCAGCATAGTTTTTGTGGTGGTCAACAGCAACCCAATAGAGGTGAGAAAAATAAAGCCGCAAGTGACCGTCCCCTTACACTCCCCATCACAGGCAGAGAAGCTGCAGCTATAGCCCGCCCTCACACGCCACACACAGCCCCCCCTCTTCTGCCTCTGCAAGCATGGCCAGGGTTGCTCTAATTCAAAATAGCTGCTTTTCTGTGGGTTTTAACTCTAAAGCAACCATTTTAGTTTTTGGTTGCCAAGGAGTGATGAACAGGGCTGCGTAATTTTTAGAAGATTCCACAAAAGTAAAATTTTAAAATTTTCCTGCCAACTGAAGTTTATAGTTAACCACGCCCACATTCCTAGTATCTTCATATTGTACGTCATATCATGTTGTTCACTTTAAGCCAGGGGGTTTTGTACTTTTCACAATATTTCACTAAAAAATATACCGGCAACAGGGGAATGCCACTTTTCCAATGACGTTAGAAATCCCCGACTTCTGATTACAAAATTAGCTTCCTAGTGAGGCTTGAGGAGTTAGGAGGCAATAGACTGAAATCCCCAAGAGGAATTTAAAGTTACGGCTAGTGCTGAATGTGTTTTTTTTTTTTTTTTAATTCAAGATGGCGGCCTTTTCCTGAGGTCAAATGTCAACACATCATTGGTTCTGGTTGTAGACTTGAGCTGGCGGCATTTGTGTGAAATTTTGTGAACAAAATTTTCTTTTCCAAAACGTGAAAAAAACTTTGCCACAAATTGGCCCCCAAGCCATTGGTGTCACGTGTGTTTGGGTTTCGTTAATGGATTTTGAAACTTTTTTTTTTTTTTTTTTGAGCGCCTCACAAGATTTTGGCCCCATTAATTTTTTTTTTTTATTTCTCCTGCTGTGATTTCATCATTTTTTTATCAAATATTTGCCTACTGTGAGAGATAATATAGAACAAAAAAATAGTTTTTGTTTATATCCATTAAGTCAAGAACTTCTATAAAATTCCTGGATTCTTATTTGTACTTGTTTGTCATTTGTTTTATGGTTTGTTTCTTTTTCACTTGTAACATGAGCCTTTTGGGTAATGTTTCCCCTAAAGAAAAGACTAACACTTGAGTAACTTGTCTTCCAGCTGGAGATAAAGTCCTGGATGGTTACAGGAGAAAGTCTTTCCATGGAGCTGCTGAAGACCGAGAAAGGAAATGCAACAGCGGCCCTAAGTCAACTCCAGGAGCTGCAGAACGCTTCAGGCTCTCATCACAGAGCTGTAAGATTTCCTCACATCACTGCTGCGTTGCTAAACAAACACATAACAGCTTTGTTGACAGAACTAGGAATGAATTTGAGGCGGGGCTTTCTAGGTGGTGCCACCACGAGTTGCCTCATTATCTTTGCCGTTAAGTTGTGGAAAGCCTCTACTCCTTCATCATCCCTCCTCACCGCGCCCTGATTCTGATGGTCAAAGTGGTGCATTTGGTCTTCAAGAGCCCACAGCTAATATACCATAATGCTGCTCCATATGAGGACAGAGTTCTGATTAAATAATAAGTTTTCCAAAAGATGGCGTTAGCTGATCAGTGAGATCTTCCAGAAGTGAGGATATGATGTCATGGCCCCCGCACAGAGCGGACCTGGACAGGGAAGGGCCGCATACAGTTTAAATTAGGGGAAAACCTTTAGAAACCAAACTCTATTTGCTTATTGATTTGCAGCTATGAGAATCTTTTGTTGTCGTGCGTTAGTCTTTGCTACAGGCTGTTTGCCTTTGATGGTGCTGTCAGGAAATCAAAAGAAAAACAGGTTTTGGTGGTAACTGCTCTTGGAGTTGAGGTAACTTTAATAATGGCTCCTGTATGTCTTATAGAGAAAAATGATCTGCAAAGTAAACAAATCAAGAAACTGATACTTTTTTTAACAAGCTGAAAACTGCTTGTTACTGGAGAAAAAAATGTTTAACTTAACTTTTTTATTTTAATGAAAGTTTCCCAAACAAAAGCTGAATCCTTCCTCCTTGAGTCTTAACTGTTTTTCAAAGTAAGGGTAGCAAAAGAGACATTTGGAGGACTCCAAAAGACTCCACTCAAACATCTCAAAAGTAATGATTGAGGGGAAAAGCTTTTTTTTTCTTCTTCTGTCTTAAAGGAAAACCTATGTTTTTGTTTTTTTCCAGGTGATTTTAGCGTCAGGCTATTACGCAGCGTTCAGAGTGACATTAGTTGCAAAGACGCTGGAGGGAACGTATGATGGAGCCATCCACATCACAACAGATTATGAGGTAGGTCGGGTGTTTTTAACCCTTATTGGATCCTGACATTCTGTCTTCTCCCTAAGGGTAAAAAAATATTTATCCTTCTAAAGCCTCAAAATAAAACGGCTTAGGTGAATTTAAAGTCTAAACTCTACTGTCCATGACGAAACTGCTTGTTACTTGTGAATTTTATTCAGTTTTCTTCATTTTCATACAAAAAATGATCACCAGTGAACATTATTAAACTCCTTTTTTTTTTTTTTTACACAATCCAACTGTAATAGTTTTCTTTGACAAACTAAAGGTTTATTATTGTTAATATATAAATATGAAGTAGTTACTTCTTAATTATTTTTAAAAGGAAAAAAAGCAGTCAACAATCCAGAATTTCTTTGTCAACAGTTTATTCTTGTGAATGTGTTTGTGTTTGTAAAGCTATTTTCACACCGTCCTCAACAACACGCCACTTTCTTTGGGCTTCTGCTTTCAAAACTCTTGCATTCACCGTCACTACGATCTACGATCTTTTTTGGTCTCTACGTACAAAACGTGTGGCCATGAAATGATACGTTGAAAGTAAAAATCAGGTGAAACTTGACCTTATCAGGGACTCAGATTTGGTAGTGATGCATGTATGGCGTTCCCTTTAATTCACGGAAGTGCCAACCTTTTGAAAATTGATAATTTAGGGGAAGCTCATATATCGAGATATATAGTTGAGATTTGCACCTCTCAGACCAAGCCTCCTTCAACTGTAGGTGGTGGATATGTGCTAGTAAACAATAAAAAAAAAGAAGAAGAAGCCCCTCCCTGCTTGTCTAGTGTGAACACAGTGGGCAAAATGCGGGTTCTAAAATGCATGTCAAACGCTAGGTGTTGAATATAGCTTAATGGTTTGAAAGTATTTGTCTAAGTTTGATAGTATCTATGTAGTTTTATGACTGTAATAGTACTTGTATATCATAGAGTTTGTTCGACAAAGTATATATTTTGTCTTGTACAGTCTATCAGAAACACCTTCCCTGTGTACTTTTGCATATATATGTATCTGTGTCTGTGAATTACAGACTAAACTTTTTTCTGGTGTTCAAATACTTTTCTAATCCACTAGTCAGTGTTTGTAGCCACCCCACAAGACAACACGAAGGTTAAGAGGAAAACTACAGACTGTGTAAAATCTCCATTTCAACCTCGCGTCTCCTCAGATCTTAACCATCCCGGTGAAAGCGGTCATTGCAGTGGGAACGTTAAACAGCTTTCCCAAACACATCGTACTGCCGCCTTCATTTCCAGTAAGTGGTGAAGTCTGTTAGATCCAGATCCCCGGATCTTCCTGGAGTGGGAATGCTGTTCCTCATCACACTTTTTTTTGCTCCTCCTCCAGGGAAAGATTGTCCATCAGAGCTTCAGCATCCAGAGCTCTTTCACTCAGAAGGTGAGGCTGCAGCAGATCCGCTCTCTCACTGAGGACATTCGCTTTTATTACAAGCGGCTTCGCAGCAACAAAGACGAGCTGGAGCCCAGACGCAAGTCAAAGGTAGAAAATCTCATTGGGAGATCTTAAAAGCTGCAACTTTTTGTCTTGGTAGAGGTAACCCTATTTTCATTTCTCTATTTTTTTGTTTTTGTTTCCATAGGTTGCAAATATTTATTTTGACGCCAGCTTGCAGTGTGGTGATCACTGTTATGTGGGCCTGCCTTTTGTGCTTAAATGTAAGTTTTGGTTCTGTGGGTGTGTGTTCTCTCTGCTGTGACATGATCAATGATTTAAGAGCAGATCTTTGTTCAACCCCACCCATCATATTTGCCTTTGTTAAAGCGGAGGATAGCGCTACATTCACGTTGAATACGATTCAATATCTGAACTTTGGCAAAGAAGGTGCATTGTATCAACCAATTAGGGACTCATCTTTGGGCTTGTGATGTGTTGATTGTTCAGGGTGGATTCCAAAACCAACATGGAGGAGAATCTGATTTTTGAATTTCATATTTTTGTTTTTTCCATCACAATAACAAAACTACCAACTTTTTGTCATCGTTTTATTTTTCCCCCCTCAGACTAATGCAGGACAGAAAGTCATCAAACTATATCAGAGACAGAAGCTGAAAGCTTCCGTCATTCAGACGCAGCTACCGCAGTAGATGATGAATTTCACCGTACTGAGAGAATCTCTGAACAATCTCATGAACCCAAACATGTTGACGTGATCCCCGATGTTTTTGTAAATCATCATCCATGTCTTCCACGCTTTATAAATGAGATACACAGTGAATGCTTCATGTAGCGACAGGTAAAACTGGAGCCTGTTGTTCTTCCCTCATGCGTCTGGCGCGTCTAGTTTATGAACACATTTTTAGAGAAGGCAAATTTGACACAGATTGCGTTCAATTTCAATGCGAGTGTGAACTTAAAAGATTAAATGCACATTCATAAATGTTTGTCAAATGCAGTTTCAAAGTATTTGTTTAAGTGTTTGGACGCGAGTATTATAATTCTTGTACATATAGTACTAAGGCCCACCTGTAGGGAGAATATATGTGAATATTTATCATAATTGACTTAAAAAGCTGGAAAATGTCAGAAATTTTGAAATTTGATGAAAATAAAATTTTTTACAATAAGGACTGTTTTTAAGATATACTAATAAAAAAAAAAAAAAAAACTATAACTAGGGTTCCCGCAGGGTCTTAACACATCCTAAAAGCTTTGAATGTATGAATTTGAATATAATACTTTGAAAAGTCTTGAATATTGGTGTCTGAGCCTTTAAAATTCTCCATTACTCATTTCTTGTTGAAAATGTAATTTTTCTACCAGGACAAACGGCAGCAGAACCAATAGTGCTGAAAGCCGACTACCAGTTTTAGAAAAGAAGAAAAAAAAGTAGCACGCTAAAGCATCATGGCACAGACTACAAACGACAAGATAAGAAGCTAGTTTTGATCATAAAATTGGGAAATAAATAATAAATATAAAATAGACTGAGAAATTAGTCTTTATTTTTATATGCTTTGCTTGAAAAAGGTCTTTAAAAAGTCTGAAATTTAACTTCAAGAAACTTGTAGGACCCTGAAACAGTAGTTATAAATTATTTATTTCTGGTTCTTCTTTTTTATTTAACTAAACAGAAATATTTGATTGAAGGGTTAAAGAGAAGAGTTTAACACCTAGACATTTATTCAGTACAAAGGTCACTGGTTCACTTTCACGTGACTCGTGTGTTTGTTTGTATTTCCCCTCAGACGTCTTCCTTCACAGAGGAAAGCTTACAGAGGGAAACCATAAATTTTAGCAGTCATACCTCACTAGTAGTGTCTTCAGACCTTTGTTCATGTTGCTGTAATGACACTTGGAGTGCATCTTGGCAGAGATTGACAATATAAAGAGGCTGGGATTTGTTAGAACACGGTTCTCTTTCCCCAAAGCAACCGGCCGGGGATTAAAATTGTCATCATGCTTCAGGAAGCTGATGTGAAGATAGCCGAGCTGCACGTTCAGAGTAAAACAAGAAAAACCGGCTTAAAGGGAGGCGGCTGAAGCAAAGCGAGCCACACGGCTGCAGGTCTCTGCAGAACATAGACCCACAACTCTGCTTGTTTTTCTGAGTAAAGAGGAGGCAGATGCACAAACCAAAAAAACAGTAATTTGCAGCAGAAGGAACCATCATTTGTTTTTACCTTCCTGTTTCCTGGCTGCAGATTTGGCTAAAAAAAAACCTCAATGTTGCTCCGCTGTTGTGAAAGAGGCTAGAATTACCTGCTGTACTTCATTTGAGGAAGAATTTGGAAGATGTACAGTTTCAATGAAAGTTGAGATCATTGTGAAAGAACGTGTGGTTATGTAAGAAATGTTTCAATGCTTTGAAAAACTTCAAACTTTGCTGTATCTGGTCAGGTTAAGATCTCACAAAAATGCAGCCTTTACATTCTCTTTATTAAAGTCTGGTTTAAATGTAGGAAATGCAGAAGCTGAATATAAAAAAATCTGTAATTTATTGAAGTCTGAGCTTTTTTTTCCCACTATATAATGGCCGATCACCCTTGTAACGTAGTGAAATGCAGATTTAGTCAGAATTCCAGAAAATATTTGGTTCTCATGACATCTATGGAGCTCGAATGACGAATCGTTTCGTTTTGAAGTAAAAATTAAAGCTATTTTTTCTCCCTCCACAGCTGACTCGAAGCCCCATGGGCTGGCATTGCAGGAGGATATCTGGGATGCCGATGTTGATCTTCACCAGAAACTCCTGAAGCGCTGGAAGGAACTGAAAGAGCGCTCGGGACACAAGTGAGTTTACTCCACTTCGTCACGCTGGGCTGATCCTCTCACCGGTTTCAACGGTTTCTATTTGTCACCAAAAGGATTGAAGCGGTCTTTGAGGTCAACACGGACCTCCAGAAGAACGTGCAAGCCAGAGTAACGGCACATTTGAGCTGGCCCACGCTGGTCAACTCCTCCCAGCAGATCACCTTCCCCCTGACCAACACAAAAAGCTCCTCCGTGAGTACAGACCCTAAGATCTCTTGTTCTCACTGCTTCCCGAGGACCTGCATGTAGGGGTCCAAAATGTGAAGCTTTAGCGAAGAGTTTCTGTTGCTGCAGGATGAAGAGGTGATTCTGCAGAACCCAGCGGACGTCCCGATCTACGTCCAAGTTCTCCCTTTGGCTCTACTGCCCAACCCGTCAGTGTTTTCCGGAAAACTAGCAGACAGGTCGGACATCTGCAAAATCAGGAGCGCTCTTTCATGTACCTGCTGAAACTTACCCCCTTCGTCTTTTTCCAGGTTGCCTTTAGGAAATTTGTCCAATATTAACATTGATATAAACACCCTGGAGTTCCAGGTTCACAGGAATCAGGTGAGTGCTCTTTAATTCCTGTTTCAAACCCTTCGTCTGTTCTGGGTTTGAGAAGCAACGTTGCTGTGTGATTGTTCGCAGTCGTCTCTGGTAAAGAGCAGCACAGGGTTTGTGGAAGGTTCCATCAGACCGTTTGTGTACAACCTGCTCCTGCAGCCTGGAGAAGTCAAGTCCCTGAGTGTGAGGTTCACTCCCGTCAGGAACCACAGCGTCTCCTCGCTCCTCATAGTCCGGTAACAACATCTCTCCCAAAGTTAAAGGCCTCTCTTTTGAAGCCAGAGCTGCTGCCCGTCATTTTTGAAGCTGCGTGTTTCTGTTTAGGAACAACCTGACTGTGATCGACACCATCGTGCTTCACGGGCGAGGCACGACCGAGAGTCTGAAGGTCGGAGGGAAGCCCCCCGGTCCCGGCAGCTCGCTCAGGTTCAAGATGACCGAAGCGCTGCTGAAAGACTGCACAGACAGTGAGTTGTTTTTTTTTTTTTTTTTTTGCTGCACAGTAAAATGAGGTCAGATGTGTGCTCCGTCCATGGCTAGATAAAATCTAGAAACTGTTATCATTTTGTTTACCTGGCCTGCAGAACATAATCTGCATTTATCTGGTACAGCTGTCACAAGGTCTGTCATTTCTGCATGTCAGCATTCATAACTCATAGGAGCTTGGAGAAGCAGAGGAAAGGTAGGAAAAAACCAAAGCAAACATTCTGTAATGTAATCAACTTAGAGGTTCAGGTTTCTTCACTCCGACTTCCCTAAATTCAAGTTTAGCTTCAGGAATTAACACCACACTGCCAAAAGTATCTGTGTAAATGTCCTCACAGAAACTAAATGAGGTGACAATCTGTTCATAATCCAGTAGGTTAGATATGATGTCTATCTACCCTTTGCAGCTTTCCACTGGCTCAGGATTGTCTTTATGGAAGTTTTTTTCTCCAGAAGCAAATTTGTAAGTTTAGTCCAGGGATCTGCAACCTGCGGCTCCGGAGCCACTTGATGCTCTTTTACCTCTTCATAGTGTCTCTCTGGCTAAAGAAAAATAAAATAATAGTATTTTATCAAGTAAGGGTTACTAAATTAGCATTTAATGTATTTTGATTAGTTAAGTTTATAAATTTATGACTGAGGTGGACCTCCAAGATAAACCATGTCAAGGTTTATACATCCCTGCTGCCTTGAAGAAATCTTGTTTGCTCTATGCTTCCTCCAGAATACACTGATTTCAAATACTAAGCAAAACTTTAGTAAAAAGTCAGATCTTTTATGAGTTTAAAGGACATATAATCGTATTCTGTCCAGAGCTGCACTGGGATGATCCGGTCTGGCACAAGGCGTCTTTTATTTTGAAAGGAAATCATATGAACTTCTGTCAAATGTAAAAAGAATTCACATGTTGATGAATTGCTAGTTTCTTTTTATATTTGTTTTTATTCATGCCACAAAAGAAGCATTATTTATATTATTAAAAATACATTGTAATGAATGCACAGCAGTATCAAAATTAGATTTTGTGACTCTAAGTTTTGATCAGAGGAAAACAAGCCCAAACGGCTCTTTTACTGTTGAAGGGTGCAGACCCCTGATTTAGACACTGTACAGGTGTTCCTGTACTCCTGGTTCACAGGTTCACATCCCAGACTGTGTACCTTCGTTTATCACTTGTGTAAAGTTCTAAAAATGATCTGCAGAGTCGACAGCTTTTAAAATAATTATCAATATTTTATGGCTGTAAAACTATCTCTACACACTTTATAGAGTTCTCTCAGACATTTCTACACTTTTCTCTGTTGTTCAAACTCTCATAAATCAAAACTTCATAGAAAAATGAATTTAGTGTTAGAGATTTAAACCAAAGATCTGATTACAATTGAGGGTTTATGTGAATTTAGCAATCTGTGCGAATTCTGTACTGGAGGAGGTTGTTGATGATGGACATTTAATGATCCAAATTCAGAGTGCAAAACACAAACTGCCGTTTGTGCCAAATTTCACAAAATATAATCCATGCGAGACCAAGAAAAGTGAACTGTGATAAAGCTAGAGACCACTGTATAAGTCATTAATTTCACCTAAAAAAAACAACTGTCGATTGACTTTTTTTTCATTAAAAATCTCCTTTAAATTATTTGACAAGATGTTAAAGATGCACTTCCTGCAGATTCTGACTCTGTAGACTTCCATCCTCCCTCCTTTAGAGCAATGGTGTTTTTTTCCTCTCACTGCCCAAATCTTTGAGGTTTTCTCATCCCTTTTATGTAATGACAAACCCTCCATCAGTCACCATCAGTGCAGCATTTGTGGATTTAGGACAACCTTTTAACATGTAGGACTATCTCACACATGTTCTTCCAATAATACAAGTCTGAGAAAAGTTAACCTGAAGTTTTACTTAGCGTTTGGTTTGTTTCAATGACAAAGTTGCAAACGCATTTTTTGTCTTTAGGGCAAAATTGACTGAAATAATTAAACCCGAGCGACAAAAGTTTCGATTTTTTTCTGTCGTAACCCCTTTTTTTACAGTAGCTTTTTTGTTCCTTTGTCTTTTCCAGAATCAAAAGTCAAAGAGCCAAACTTCACCCTGAAAAGGACCTTCAGAGTTGAAAACACGGGGCTGCTCCCCATCACCATTAGATCAGCAGAAATCAACGGGCAGACTTGTGAGGGATATGGATTCAAAGTTCTCAACTGTCAGGAGTTCGCACTGGAACCGAACTCTTCAAAAGACCTGGTTATACTGTAAGTCACCAAACGGTCTGGAATCTGAAACGGTCTAACCCCAGATCCTTTCTCAGCCTATGCCTTAAAGGTTAGAACACTTATTTTCTAGAAGTTTCATAGCATTTCCATTGACTACCAATTTGCGCAAATTGGATTAGCAAAAAACAGCAATTAAAAAAAAAACCTCCTATTTATAAAAAAAAAAGCACTTTTTTTCTTCTAAATTAAAAGCACTTCTTGGTAGGAATTGGCTGCCCCGCAGCACAGTGGGTGCCAAAAGAGGTCCCATAGCATCACAGCTCATCAGAAGTTGAGCGCGTCATGTGGAATTGTTGGATCCCGTCTAAGGAGCTCGCTGCTCCATGGCCCGGATAAGATGCCGACATCTCCTTTGACAGATGATTGGGGGCTAGGGTTGAAATTTGAATGTATCTTGTTGTGTTAGAGCACAAAAAAGGGTCTATCTGCTTTCTTGTTAGAGCGTTTTATTTAATGCAGCTGAGCAGGCTTCTCACGTGCGTCTTTAAGCGTGTCTAAATGCACCCTTTAACAGAATCAACTCAAAATAAAACCAGAACTCCTCATATCTGCTGTAAATGAAAGTTTTGTTCACATCTGTCACTGTTTTGAACGACTTATCGTATTTATTAGTTTGTATTTATTTCTGTAATTATGATTCAATGAAAACAGTGTAACTGAAATTGTGTTTTGTAATTTCGATAAGGTTTTGCGCATATGTGTAGTGGAAGTTTAGCTACAGAAGGCCTTTTAAGGGAAGCACAGATTGTTTTTGTGTTTGCTGAAGTCTCCACTTTCCTCCTGAGTGGACAGAAATGTCCCGCCTACAAAAAGAAAAACAAATGACGTGTCTATACTGTGACTGAAAAGTAGGTTATTGACTTAAACCAACAGGTAGAGGTCCGCTCACACAAACAGACCTTACATCTTTGACAGGTGTTTGCTTTAGGAAGAGTGAACCCACAGGTGTGCTGCCCGTCATGCTACGGAAACGCTTGAATCTGAAACATTTCAGGTCGATGAGTCACGTTTTTGTTGTGAATGACTACGTTCTGGATTGAACATATTTGTGTTTTCCCACTCTGCAGGAACAGCAGCATTCATGTTCCAGTCCTCTTTAGCGTAACATGAATGTTGCAAATCATGAATCCAAGTATTTTCCCACTTTAAAATGTGACCATTGTTCTTGAGATCTTTTCTTTCAACCCTGACGTTTGTTGTCAAGATTAACAAACAAAAATATGTTATTTTTTCTGAAAGTGGAGCCATGAGGCTTGCTAATTCATTTCTAGATCATACTGAAAATAAAAACAGTTCGTTCTCCCAATTTATTCCAGCAAATGTAATCAGCTGTTTGAAACAGTTGAGAGATTCTGAGTAAAAACATGCTGTTATTGTTAGGAAAGTGTTTACATTCTGGTAAAAGCCCTCAGAATGGTTTAATCGTCTTCAGAACCGGACTGAAATGTTCATTCCTGTCTGAGCTTGAGCAGCCCATTTTCTATGAAGAGGGTGCGGTCTAGTTCCTGGAAAATCTGTCATTTTTCTGAAAGGTTGAGACGGGACCACACCTGATTTTACTTTCCATTTGTCTCTGCATGAATTGGAGCGAGACCAATCTTTTCTTTACACATAGCTAAGTCAACACGGGAAAGAAACGAGCTCGACGAGCTAGATTTACAACTTTGTTTATACTCTTTAAAAACAAGGCATTAAAACATTTCTTACTTTCTGCTTGTGTCAAGTTTAACCCAGATTGTAATTTAATTTGTTGTGTATAGATCTAGATATACAGCAGGACGTGAGGCTTTGTTCAGGGTTCAACATGTAAACTTTGCAGGGGTGGATGGATTTGACGGACAGATGCAAATAATTTAAAAAAATCAAATGTAAAGATGGAAACAAAAGTAGCAGTTCAGGAGTATCTGACAAATCTGAAATGATATTTAATATTGACAAGTTTCCTCAGTGTTTCTATTGTCCAATGTTTTTCAACCTTTTTTGAGCCAAGGTACACTTTTTCCTTGACAAAAATTCTGCGGCAAGCCAGCATCCAACTATGTAAAACAGGAGAAACTCTTTAGTCTGTATTGAGGTACAATCACTCCACAATCTTGTCACAATTTGTTGTAATAATTCAGGCAGAAAAGCTGGAAGTTGCAGCTGTTTTTCCAAAATGTTGTAATAAAAGTTGTGATTGTTTTCAATAATAATTTTCAATTTAATTAGTTGAAAATTTGCTCAAGTAGATGTTTTCCCCTCTATTTTATTTATTACTAACTTTATTAATACGTATTTTTATGTGACCTCACTAAAAAAACAGTAAAATATTCTTTCCAAAGAGTGATTTATTTTTTTCTATTTTTCAAAATGTTTGTGCCAGAGTAACTGTAATTTTTAAACGATTATATGATCACAACATACTTGTTTTTAAACTTAAAAACCACAATATATTCATGTTTATGTTCAATTCTAACAACACAAAAGTGAAAATTTTGAAGTTTTATTATTTTTCATTTTGTCTTAATACAAAATGTAACTTTAAAAAAATGTTTTATTTATTTTTGGGTGAATAAATAATTGTATTTTTAACCCAATGCATTATGGGAGATATCGGGCAAAAATCGATGCTGGACAAACTCGCGTCTCTGAGCTTCATTGTTTTGTCCACTTTTTCCACGTTCTGACACCGGATCTCGCGGGAAGCTACACCGCTAAAAACAAGCTTTAGCTGTCATTATTGTTAGAACTGTGAGACTTTATGAGCCAAATGGCGACAAAAAAACGAGGAACTTCTGATTGGTCAGACTGATGACATGATTAAGCCTCCAAAAATGATTGGTGGCGACAGTTGGAGGGGCAGAACTTTTCCAAAAAACAGCTAGCTGTGGCTAAATTGAGGGAGCATCATTCTTATTAAAGCCTCTTTATTGGAATCAAATTCACACAAATAAAAAAGTTTTTTATGGTATTTCATATTCTTAACTATTCAGTATTTTGTCACAGCCTGTTTGGATGAAATCAGAGCTGATCTCCTGGTGATAAAAAATGTTTTTAGATGAGTGAAAATGAATAATTTCCCACGACACCCCTGAACATCCCTCACGGCACACTGGTTGAAAAACACTGCTATAGTCTGTAAATGCTTTTCCACCAACATTCAGAACAGAAAATGTAGCAGAAATTTGATTTGCTTGTGTTACTTTTTTCAAATAAAAAAAAATGTTTTTAATTTAACTTTTTTTCTGTGATTAATGACCAGGAAAAGTGCTTATTTATTATAAACGGTCCTATTCTTTTTTTAAAGGCAGTTCTAAATCCCCCCCCCCTTCCATTATGAGAGGATTCTACAAACGGATGGTTTTGCGTTCTTTCAGGTTTACACCCGACTTCACTTCCTCTCGAGTGATCCGGGAGCTCAAGCTGGTGACCGACGGCGGCTCCGAGTTTGTGTTCGTCCTGAACGCGTCGCTGCCCTACCACATGCTGGCCGCGTGTGCAGAGACTCTGCCGAGGCCCAACTGGGAGCTGGAGCTCCACATCATCGTGTCGGTCATCATGAGGTGAGAGCAGCTCCACGGCCGCATCACTCGCCTTTAATGACAGCCCAACAAACGGTCCGCCTCTGCCTCTGCAGTTCCATGTTTCTGCTGGTGATCGCCACAGCCTACCTGGAAGCTCAGAGCATCTGGGAGCCCTTCAAGAGACGCGTGTCTGTGGAGTCCAACTCCAGCTTGGAGACGGGGAAACCCTTCAACCTCAGGGAGATCGTGCAGATCGACAGTGATTCAAAGTAAGTGCTCGGTGGAAAAACACCAGAATGGAGTTTAGAATTTTAAGCTTTAATTGTGCTTTTATTTTGGTGAAAATTTAAACCTTTATAGAAGTCAAAGTTGCTCAAGCATCAGTTTACAAAAATCAGGACTGACTGGTCCTGGAGGTCTTGTTTACTAGCTGCGTTCAGTCAATCAGGATGTGGAATCGCCTGATGGAGGAAGTCTGTAACAAAGTGGGCGGAGCAAACAAACAATAGTTTCTTTGTAGGAATCAAGAGGATGAGCAGGACTCCAAACAGATCAAACTAAGGCTTTATTCAGACTGGACACATTTGGTTCGCTTAAAGTGAACCAGAGTTAATTTTTTCCCCATAAACCAGAACAACTTGTTAGTTTGAACACACTCGAGCGGACCAAGAACCGCTCTCTGACCCATCTTTTGAGGTGCTCTCAGTCGGGCTGAACTCTAGTTCGCTCTGAGTTTTTCTCTGTCTGAATGGGCTCTGTGCTGGTGGTGGAACAACTGAACCAAAATAGCCACCATAGCCAGACATTCATAAACACTCACACCAGCGTATCGTCTTAGCCGTCTTGCAGCATGTCTCCCCTTACTAAACCAGCAGTAAAAAGTGTTGTACCTGACGTTGATACGGACATTTAAAATTGATCTGCCAAATATAAAGTCTGAATAAGTAAACTTCACCAAATAAGATCGCAAAGCAAAGGACTTCCATTATTATATACAGACCGAACGCAAGGTTCAGGACTCGATCCGGACCAAATCAAGACCTACAGGCTTTTCTGGTCTAAATGCACCTTCAGTTCTAATGTTTAGAGTTGAAGCATAACTTTAGCCTCACTTCTGTTGCTCAGTTAAAAATGAAACAAAAATGATTTCAAAAGTTTAAAGGACAGAGGAAAAAATTTCCCTTCAGGACAACGGTTCAGACTTTTTTCTAGGACTGTCTAAAGGGTAAAAAAGACAGACCTTCTGTTCTGAGCAGTTTGGTAAATCAAAGATGCTCCAGTGTGTGTCATCCTATAAAAACAGTCCAGACAGTGTGCATGAATGATCCTTTCTGTGTTTAAGACTCCAGAAGACCTCCTCCATGAGGAGTTTTTGAAGAGTTTGTCTCCCACTGTAAAAGCTTTGAATTAAATCTTTACAGGTTTTTTTTTTTTTTTTAAGCTAAACCATTTTGTGATTACAGAGCAGACTGAAAAACAGAGATACAAAACATAAACAAAGATGAGACGCACTGCTACATCTTCAATGTTTCTGAGAAAAACACTATACTTGGAGCTCCATATGATGAAATTTCCTCAGAAAATCAATAACTGTGAACATGAAACGGCCTTAGTGAGAGCTTCATCCTGACCTTCTGGTTGATGTGCTGTTTGGAGGACTCACAGAGAGGTCAAGTGTCAACTACTTATAGATTATTTCTCTGTTTTTACCTGATGTGGCCGTTAAACCTCTCCCTATTGATGGTCTTTCCCCGCGTTTGGTTTGTTACTCTGAGGGCGTGCTGAAGAGAGCAGGTACATCTTTATTGGGGCACTTTTTCAGCTTGCAGCTGGTAAACCCTGAGGTAAACTGTTCTAATGTCGAAATGGTCAATTTCATGGAATAATTTGTCTTTTTAACCCTTTACACCACAGTTCTATATTTATCACTTTAAACTATGCTACATTGAAACATATTTCTGTTAACTTTAGCAGTCAACAAAACATAAACATCACTGTGACTTTGGATCATTTAACAACAAAATCTGAAAATATTCTTCAGTTTTTCCATCCTCATAGTTCTGCTGACGACAGTTCCAGTAGATATAGATGACAAGAGGATAGTAAATGACGACGCAGGAAACACTTGCAGTCCTTTCATCTAAACTGATCACAGACGAGTTTTATAAACACTTTTTCATCTTTGAAGGAAATTTTAAGATTTTTTTAAAATATTCTTAAATTCATACTCATTATATATTTTATGTCTTTCTGATTCTATTTGAATAAACTGAACCTCAGACTTATTTTTTTCTCCACCAAAACCATTCAATAGATTTAATTTTAAAAAGAGAAGCTTCAGCAGCACTTTACCTTAAAGATTTACTCACGTCTGGTCAAAACAGCACTAAGGTTATAAAATTCAACTTGATTCTAACAATTGTTTTCATTGTCTGAGGTAGTGCTGATGACCATACATATTGTGTGGGCAGTAGTGTCTATCATGTCATTTCTCTTCTATCGTTTTTGTTTATTTTTATTGCTGAACGTTTGTGCAACAATGTTTTCCTGCTAAGAAACTTGAAACTGTTGTGCACTTTAAAAATGTTACTCATTTGTGACAAATCAGTTACATGTTCCTTCAAAAGATTAAGTCAGAGAAAAGTACGTTATTAACTTTTTGCCCACTTTTTCAGAGAATAACTGAAAATGCACTTTATTTTGGGATATCGTGATATTTGTTGTCATTGTGATATAACATCATTTATATCGTGATATACAATGTTTTCCTATATCACCCAGCTCTAGCCTGAAGTGTATTTTTTCAAAAAGATTAAAAATCAGCAATCTCTGACGTTGCAAATATTCGTACTAGAATTTTCGTGAACAGATGAATATCAGTGTTACAGGCCAAGTAATTCTTCATCTGTTTAGTGGATTCTGAAGCAGACAAAAGCAGCTTGCTCTAATATGCAACAGTAGCGGAGTGTTTACACAGTCAACGTAAATCAGCAGATTCTGTTGTGGAGAAAAGAGGCTTCATATGCAACACTTTGTCAGAATCTGTTGCAATGATTTTAATTGTGTAATAGTGTTAGTTCAAAGAGTGTTATTTTGACGTCGCCGGCGACACCTGAGCCTCAAAATGTTCGCCTGGAGTTTTCTACTATTTTTGACTGTAAGAGTCAGAGAATATCCTGTAAATTTATGCCTTTCCCCTATTTCCAGAAAATGATGAATTTTCAATATCCAACACCATTGCTCAATTTTCTCCATGTTATAATAGTGTTATAACAATTTAAAATGTAAAAAAAAATCACAAAATGGAAATTTTAGTAAGAAAAACAGTACATGTGAACATAAACAAAAGGTTTTGTATCTTAAAAGTTTAAATTTATCCAGTATAAATCTATTTACAACCAATTTTCTGCATCCTTCTATTTAAAGGTGCAAAAATGTCAAATATTTCCAGGCGTTTTTGGTCACACAGGACAGTTCTGTCCTCGTCGGCTCCTCAAAGAGGTGGTACCAGTGACAGTTTCTGTCTGGCTGCAGGCATAAGCCCACTTCACCACATGTGGTCCCCGACCGGATCACCAGAGTCTCCAGCATCCTCCTGTTTTCTCACTCTTTGGTCCACCAGCATCTCATCAGCTCCAGCCCACAGCCTCTCACAGGAAGCTTGAAGATAAATAGTTTTAATGTAATGTGATTTCACAGCATAGCTGTTCTGAGCAAGCATAAATAATATATGCTTATATTAAAAGATTAAAACTTATATGTCAAAAATAAGCTAATTTACATTTGAATGACATTTCTCTCACACAGTTTGTTAAACACTAGCTAGCAAGTGCTTGATTTATTTAGAAAAACAACTCTGAAATGCAGCTCCTCAAAAGTTACCCTTTCTCGTCAGAAGTGACTCCTTCCGTTGACCCTTCGGTCACAAAATCTTCACTGAACCTCCATGGAGGTTTGATTATCCAGGATGGTTGTCTTTCTGACATTTTTCTTTTTTTCCCCCCACTGTTGTGTAAACTTTCTTTTGACTGCTCCACTCTGAGTCTCTCCACTGCTCAGTTTATCTTACTAGTAAGAAAAAAAAAAAAAGAGGAGCTCCTCACAGCCTTCCAGGAGAGATTATAGTAATAACTCAATGTTGTCAATAAAGCGTAATGTCTCAGCTTTCATTAACTGTTGTAATTTTTCAAATAGAGCAAACTGTTGAGAAATTATGGTAATTCAAAGAGCGCCTGTGCAAATGTGTTGCGGGTGTCCCGCTCGTCCCGCTCGTTTTTGAGGGGTCACCAAAATGTATAAACTCTCACTTTATGTCACTGCAGGATCTAGACTGCTTAATGCAGAAGTGCAGGAATTCTTGACTGTAGTAGGAGCACAGATGAAGTTTTTAAGAGTGAAGGTGATTTTTCTGTCACGTTTCAGGTTGAACGATTACAACGACTCATCCCAGAACAGCAGAGGATTATATGCAGCCAGCAACGGGACGGTGCGAGCTGCAGGCCGACAGGCAAGCGATCGCATCCTGCCAGAGCCGAACTCGCAAGATAAAAGGTCCAAGGTCGCTTACAACCGCTCAGCTGCGCAGACCGCTTCCCCCCAGTTGTCCAAAGGGAGTTCCTTGTGCCAAGAAGGCCCTTCGCCCGTGTGCCAGCTTATCAACCGGAAAGCTCGGACCAACAAACAGTTAGATACTTTAGCTGCAGCACCGGGGCCTCAAGGCGCCTTCTGCTCCGATGAGGTAGATTACGCCAACCTGATCGGAGCCATGGACAACGACCTGGAGCGCCCAGAGTCGCACAGCGGCGAAGCCGTTCAGGAGCAGAGCTCTCAGTCCGTTCAGCACAAAGGTATGTCTGATCAGACGGGACAGGCCCCGTGTTTGCATTCCTTTTAACACAGTTTCTTTTTTCTTCTTCAGCACTGGAACCCAAAGTGAAGCTGCAGACGAAAACAAAAGGTCCCAAAAAGAAAGGACAAAAAGAGAAGAAATTTACCGTAAAGACTCAGGGAGACGGGAGCAAAGATAACCTGGCCGACAATGACGACAGCTCCTCCACCACCACAGAAACCTCCAACCCAGACGTGGAAACCAGCGTCAAAGAGGTAAAAACGGAGCTGGAAAACTGCAAAAGATTCTCCGCGGTTCTCCCTTAACGCCCATCCATCCTTACAGGAACCAATAAAGAAGAAGGGCAGGACAGTAAATCCAGGAAAAGTAAAAGAGGAATATTCCAAACCCAAAACAAAGAAACCCGGAGCCAGAGAAAAAGGACAGTCCAGGAGAAAAATCCAGGTGTGTTTCTAAAAAAAAGAACTCATGCTTGCACATTTTTGAGTTTGCTCCTGAGTTCATTTTGTGCTCAGTTCCCTGGAGCTGCCGTATGTTCCACGGGAGGACAAAATGCGCAAGTTAACCATCCCAAAGACGAGACCCGTGCAGAAGCAGAGATGTAAGTTCTCACCTGAACTCTGGCTCTGCTGCAGCCCGCTTCTGCACTACATCTGTGTGTGTGTGTGTGTTTTAGTAGACAGAAAGCAGGAGGAAGGACGCCCCTCTTTTTCACCCAAGCTCTCCACCAGCTCCTCTGTGCCAGAACTCGGCCACAGCAGCAGCTCTGAAGGAGAGAAGGACTTTTCCTCTCCGGAGTGGGACTTCCCCGTTCCCGTTAACGGTATCCGTAAGTCCAGACCTGAAGCAGGTTCCACTTTCCAGTCGCGCCCCGCCGGCGCTGACCAGCTCCGTTCCTGCGCTCCCTTGCAGAAGCAGGCAGCCTCCAGCAGATCTCCCTCCAGACCATAAATGCAGATCCGTTCCTCAAGAGGTCTGCCCCGACTGGGACCTGCTCTCCTCCACCCACCTCCCCCAGCCTCCTGCCCCCCTGCAAGTACAGCAGCGTGGTCACCAGTAACAGGTATCCACACGCCCCCACAGGGTCAAGTTCCTGTCCTGTCATCTTTTGATCTATTTACAAAGTGTCCCCAGTTGTCTTTTAACTACGATTATGTTGTTTTTAGCGTTTTTAAAATAAAAATCATGTCTTGGACAGGGGTCTGCAGCCTTTAACACTTAAAGAACCATTTGGGTCGATTTCTCACTGTCCACAACCCATATGGAGCCACACATCCTGTAGAAAAATAAGACTTTGTATTTGTTGGTTATTTTTATGAGAAATATAAATAAACTCTTATTTTTTGGCATAAATAAAACATACTTGCTTGAGAAAAATGAAGAAATTGATTTTTTTTCCCCAAATATGATCATTTAATATTCATTCAATCAAATGAACATAATTTTGATCATTTTCTTTTTAAAAAAAAGTTCAGATGTCAATTTTTTACTCATATTTTGCATTTTGTTGCAGTGAGATGAACCAGAAAAAGGCTCCAGGAAACAAGCCGTGTTCGGTCACTCCTCTTGCGGGTAAAAACGGGAACCTGACCTTCGCTGCTGTGGCTGCAGGTTATGACAAAAGCCCAGGTGATTGTGTGACACTCAGGTGACTTCTGTGTGTCTGGTCATGCCGTGCTCACCGTCCTGCGTTGTGTTCTTAGGCGGTTCTGGCTCAGCTAAAACGGACAACCCGGGAAAGACTCTGGCTCACATGACCTCAGTGGAGAGCGACAGCTCTGACAGGTGAGAATGGAAGCAGGTAAGTTTCCTGACAGAGCAGTTCCCCCTTCATGTTCCTGTTTCTCCTCCCAAAGCTCCGGATTGTGGAGTCCAATTGACACAACCAGTAGTCCAACCTACCAGACCGCCAACTCTTTCTCCGCTTTTGGGCCCAGCAACCCCTTCAATCTGTCCAGAGGTAACACCTTCACGTGTTTACAAGCTGTGCTGCAGAATGCAGACTGACCGGTTTAACAAAGGCGCCCTGAGCTGAAGTATGCACACGTGTTGCTTTTAGTTTTCAGAGGAATGAATATCCCAAAGTCATCCGAGCCTCAGCCCAGTTGGCCAGAGTTCCCCACCGTTTCTCCCCCCATCTGGGACATACCAAACAGTGACTCTCTGCACTCCTGGCCCAGCAGCTCCAGCTCCCCGACCACCACGACTTCAGTAAGCTCCACCCCCACATATTGACCTCCTCTCTGATGCTGATCCTGTTCATGATGGAGCATCTGTGCTTATTTTATTTTATTTTTTTTGTTTAGTCACTCCTGGGAAACGCCCGTAATCCCTGGTCTGCGCCCACGCCCTACAGCAGCTCCATCTGGTCAACCACCGCGGATTCAGCCTTACACCCGTTCCCAGCTACAACCAACTCAGCCGCCCTGCCCGATCTGGTGACCAGTCCCGCCCCGTCATCGCCCGTCTCCACGGAGATGAGCCGCACCTACAATCCCTGGAGTATTTGGCGTCCCACCCTGAGCCGCCGCAGCTCCGAGCCCTGGCCCAGCTCCTCCGACACCGGCAATTAAACACAAAACGATGCCCCGCATAAAGAATGTTTTTCAATCAGATTATGTGGGCGGACCGTCCTGTGTTAAGTTCTCTGCAGTTTTTTTATTCACAGAGGCAGAATTGTTGAGTTTTACTGGTTTTAACAGGCGCCCCTCTCTTAAAAACGCTGATGGCATGTATTAGATGCATCCTAATCCCACAGTGGTTTGCTGCATTCCTTCCTACCGTTTGGAACATGGCTCTAATCCTTTCAAGTTAATGTTATTTTCAGCCATGAATCAGTTTGGTCCTTGCTAAAAGCTGGTTTAGGATTGCTGCACTCAGATTTCATTTTATTCTTTTTTATTTAAAAAAATAATAAAAGAAAAAGCAAATATCAAAGGCTTCTGTGGGAATAAATTGGTCCAAGATCTAAGTTTGAGGTTTGAAATGTACACCTCTGTCACATCTGTTTGTCATCAAATTTAAATAAATGATTTCAGCATCCAGTGTTCTGTTTTCATTCCTTATGATGCAACATTTCAGCTGAAAGAACTGCTGTACTTATCAATTAAAAATGGTGGGATCCGGGATTTGTTACTCATTGATTTTGTTTTTAGTGTCTAAAAGGAATCTACATATCAAAGCAGGGCAGCTCTGCCTTGTTTGAGGTCTGCCCCCCTACCTGCCTCTCTGCTGACTCCAGTGTTTCCATGTCTGATAGACTGAGCACACCTGATGCAGGTAACCAGCAGGGAGAGCTGGAAAAGGTAGGTCAAAAGCTCTGCTTTAAAATGTGCTTTCATAGTGACAAGATGCTTTGATAAACATAGACAGGCATATAATTTAAGTCTGTGCTGCCCCCTGCTGGATATAACATCTCTGCACCCTTTTATTTATTTATAAACGGACCCTTGGGGCAGCCATGAGTAGGAAATCATTGACTCATGTTATGAAGTCTGTATTCACACAAAGCAAAACATTAAAAAAAAAAAAAAAAAAAAAAAAGCTCAGAAGAGCCAACAGTGTGTGACAGGGGCGGGGCCATGTATTTGTGGCAGCTGCTTGTGTGGGGTGGTGGGGGGGGGGGGGGGGGGTTTTGCCTTAAACCAAAACATGAATATTACATGAATGTTTCTGCTGATCCAAACATGCTGCTGCTTTCAAAGATTTATTTTTCATTCAGGACAAACCTATGAGGAGATACTTGATAGGCTCTGTACTAATTACAAAACTTATAACACTTTTTCCTTTTTTCAGTTTATATTTAAGCTCTGTGAAGCATTTTAAAGCCCTATTCCAACTATTTTTTAATCTGTTTTCAAAGTGTTCCCGGTTTTGTTTTCGTCAAGATTCTGCCGTTTTTGGCCAAAATTAAAAAAAAAAACCTTCATTTTTATAATTTTTATATTTCGTCATTTTCTAGGACATCATTTCTGCAGAGTAACCCACGCTGATATCCATTGAAATCTTTTCCCCATTAGTTTTCGTTTTGTCATGTTGTGAAATTTAATAAAGTTGTTGAAAAAAAACACAGACGTTTAAAGAGACACGGCTCTCCTGCTCCGTGATTGGTTAGAGAGGTTTCGGTTAAACCAGGTTGAATGAGAGTAATTAACAGTTTTTTTTTCTCTTTAAATGCATTCTAACTTAATTAAAGCATCATTAAGTAAATGTATTATCTTCAAAAAATATTATTTTTTCTTCTAATTGTTCTCACGATTTTCCTAGCTTTATTTATGTTCTCCGTTAGTCCTTCTCCCTCCACCGATAGTTGGTATAGTCTGGAGCTCGTGCGCACACAAGAAGAGGACGATGTAACGGGATTTTTAAATATATAATTATGTTTTTTTTTAGTATTTTGAGGGCGTTTTCTTCTTTTCTCCCATTTTCTTCTTGACGTTTTTAGCGGCCGAGCTTCGTAAAGACCTCCGGAAGGCTTGTGGGGACCGGGAGCGGGGCGTGTTTACACTTGCTAACCCCACAGCAGCAGCACGGATGTAGCGACGTTCACCCCAACATCTGCCTCACAGGTGAGGCGGTTCAAGAGCAGCGCTCACAGGAGAACGCTTTAACCTAAATATGAGGCTTTTAATCGACTTCTGATCATTAATAAATGTGCCGTTTAATGCGAGTTAGAATAGTAATTCATGGGGTAAATACTTCCAGTGAAGTGGGTTAATAAATAGCGGTTTAGGTGTGCTCGGTCAGTAACTGAGTGCCTCCATCTTGGCTGAAGTTTCTAAGGAGCCCTATCTTCATCCTCAGGGAATCCACCCTCCATCCCCGGTGTCATCCTCGGTTGCTATCACTGAAGAGCCTCCCCCGATGCCGAACACAGCAGAAGGTCAAGCGCCGGGTCTCCCGCCGGAGCCCCCGGAGCTGCAGAGGCCCACCGACAGAGAGCAGGAGTCCGCCCTCATCAGCTCCCTGACCCGCGACGTTGCAAAGATGAGGCGGGCCTCGAGCGCCGAGCTCCACCTCCAGTGGACCTGCCCGGTCACACACTCCCGGGAGAAGTTCTACACCGTCTGCTCCGACTATGCTCTCCTCAACCAGGCGGCCTCCGTGTACTCCCCTCCCTCCAGAAAAGGGGTGAAGGAGGAGGACGGTGGTGGCCCCCCGCTGGCAAAGCCCACTCCCTGCGTGGACCTGAGCTCCGGGGGGAGCGCAGGAGCCAGAGTGGGACTGGACTGTGACATGCAGGAGGTGTCCTCTGCAAAGCCCATCTTTGCTTGGGAGATTGATACAGCGGACTTCAACTCTGCCTACACCCGGAAACTCCGAGCCAGTAAGTAAGCCTGCTTGCTGTCGTCACCCTACATCCATGGAGCTCCAATGACCCCCCTCTCTGTTCCAGGCAACGGCAAGAAATGCAGCACCAAGAAGATGAGGTCATCTGAGAAACCCAGCAGGAACCTGCAAGACGTCCCTCCTCATGTTTCTCTGGAGGAGATCAAACAGAGGAAGGTTCTGGACCTCAGGAGATGGTAAACTCACAGTCACATCTACAGTGTGTGTGATATACATATATACATATATATATATATTACTCATGCAAAACTGCTACATAAAAGTGTCATTGCACACTTTGCACGTTGTTGTTTTTTTGTGTCAAACTGGTGCTCTCATTCTGCTAGAGGTTTATTAAAAAATAAACAAATAAAACAAACTCAGCTTTCTGCAGAAAACCAAGCAAAATGAAAAACAATTTCTGAAGGTAGAAGAAATAGAAAACCTGTGAAATTCACCTCCCCACTGCTAACAAAATACAAAACTTTTTTTTTGGAAGATCTACTAAAAGGAAGATCGTGTTTTGGTGTTTTTAACTTATTTTTTGTCATTTTTTTCCACGATTGAGGACATATTTAAAGAAAATGTATCTTGAAATAGCATTTTTGAGGATTTCTTTAATTAAATGGTTGTGAATCAGGAGCAGATGAACAAATACAGTTTGAGAAAGTGTGTAAATGTGAAGTAGAAGCTCCCTGCTCCGCTCCATTCTGATGCATCCACTTACATACATTTAAAAATCATCGTCATTTTCCTCGTCTGAGATGGCATCTGCCTCAAAACCAATGCCAGTCGGGGATTGTAAGGGGTAGGTCAGAGGTCAACTACACTTATCTAAAATTAATGTATCATTAACATATTTTTAAGACATTTTAATGTTTAAATCTATGCAAATGCAAGTGTAATTAAATAAAATAGCAACAGAATAAAATAGAATTTTAGACGCAGCTCCCAAATGAGTTGTGCTATTTTTAGAAGAGACCTGTGAGCAACTTGTGTGGTCCTCGTGGGCACCAAGGTGTTGACCCCGAGCTAGCAGGAGAACAGACGGATGACGGGAACTAGGGGCGGGTTTACTCTGTGCCAGCAGTTCCGTCCACAACTCAGAGACTTCTAATGAAATTCTGACTTTAAAACAGCATAAACATAATTAAAATACCACTAAGAATGTTTTTACAATAGATCAAAAGATGATCGGAGCGGGTCTGTACGTTTTACCAAATGAAAGCCCCCTTTCTTTTCCCTGACTGCCATATTTCTTTGCATATTTATATTGACTTAGATCTTCTGAAATGTAAATGGTTGAACTAGCTTCTTTTTTCTTCCAAAGACTTGTGGGAAAGCTTTTTCTCTGTTCTGTTTTGGTTTCATTTAGTGCTACATAGCAGTTTAATCAGGGAAGCTGGGATTGAATTGACTCTCCTTCCTTGTAGGTATTGCATCAGTCGGCCCCAGTACAAAACCTCCTGTGGGATCTCCTCGCTGGTCTCCTGCTGGAACTTCTTGTACAGCACTCTGGGTGCAGGGAGGTGAGCAGCGCTGATCATTCTGATGCAATACTAGATCAATGAAATTGACCTCATGACAAAATGATGTTCAGGTGCTCCAATGTATGGATAGAAAACTTTATTTCAGCTGTTTGGTAAAGGAGAGACTTGTGCTTAAGGTTAAAACGTACAAATTAAATGTTAAAGTTTTTTTTATCCTTTAATCGTGTGGAAGGACTAACAAAACTACTAGTCTAGTTTTGTTGCTCTATCATGCCTTAAGTACGACAGAGTATTGGGGCCACCAAAAAAATAATAATAAAGATAATAATAAAGCCTTTCTGATGGTTCTATTTGAAGAGGTTCAGTTTTTTGCATATTCCTTTCAGTCTTCCAAAGGTTTCAAAATGTCTTTGTTTTTTGAACCCATCTGGAAATAAACTTCACAAAATGCTCCACATCTTTTATCTTCGAGCACGGCTCTGATAAGCAGACTACAATTATTGGGGTTCCCCATAGGAAATGCTCTACCTCCGGCCCTCACAAAATCAGACTACAGCATTCGCCGTCACTACCTGATTCGTCTACCGCCATATTGCAACCGACTGCAATCCGTCGACAGCGATTAACCCGAGTCGGTCTGAGTCACGTTTTTAGAGGAACTACGGTCACCAATCACGAGTGAGCATGTTTGAAGTCCACACCTCTTCCACTGAAAGCATCTCTGGGGAATCAGCCAATCAAAGCTTGAGGCGTGGCCAGAGGGCACCACATGCTTTTACTGAGGCATCTGATTGGTCAGTTTATAACCTGAATAACTGGCAATAAAGAAAACAATCTTTAAAACAGTTAGGATTAGAAAGAACGTGCTAAGAAGAATGTTTCTGAGTTAGAATGGTTATCCGGACAAACAAAATGACTGAGAAATAAATGTCTATTTCTCAATAGAAGTCTATGGAATTTTGGCCTTCTGGCACCCAGCAGGTACTTCCTGTTTGGAACATGAAAGGGGAGGGGTTGATCAGTCCATTGTTTTATGGTCTATTGTTCACATCGCCTTCAGAAACATGAGTTCAAGTGACCGTTTCAATGAAGTCTATACAAACATGTTTCTGTCTTCCACGTTCCAAACTCTCCCTCATTTTTATGACTGTTTCCAGCCTGTTGTTCTCATGGAAGACGCTCCGTCACTAATCTCTCTGGATGTTTGCATTGCTAGCCTTCCACCCATCTCTCAGGAAGAGGCTCTACATATTTTGGGGTTTCAGCCGCCCTTTGAAGAAATCAAGTTTGGTCCCTTCACTGGAAACGCAACGCTGATGCGGTACGCACACGGCTGCTTCTGCTCAGAAGAGAGATCCTGGAATCAGAGCAGTTTTTGTCTTGCAGGTGGTTCAGGCAAATCAACGACAACTTCCGTGTGCGAGGCTGCTCCTACATTCTCTACAAACCTCACGGAAAACACAAGACGGCAGGAGAGACGGGTACGTTCAGCTGGTCGCACGTGGGTTTAGAAGCAGCTGAAGTGAACGCTGTTCCTGCTCTTTAGCCGAGGGCGCTCTGATGAAACTGACTCAAGGGCTGAAGGACGAGTCTATGGCCTACATCTACCACTGTCAGAACCACTACTTCTGCCCCGTGGGGTTTGATGCCACGCCGCTCAAAGCAGCCAAGGCCTACAGGTGGGTGGAGTTTAGCTGTTCACTTTGTGTCCATCATGGATTGATGAGCAGACGGTACATTTGTATGTTCTTTTTCCATAAAGGGGCCCCTCACCCACGAATGAAATGGAATATTGGATCTTAATCGGAGAGCCCAGCAGAAAACATCCAGCCATTCACTGTAAAAAGTAGGTGGGCCTTCACTCACAGCTCCGGTTGAGCCCTTTCTAACTGGATTTCTCCTGTCAGGTGGATGGATATAGTGACCGACCTCAACACACAGAACCCAGAATACCTGGACATTCGCCACACGGAGAGGGGGATCCAGCGGCGCAAAACTAAAAAGGTTCTCCTGCTTGTGATCTCAAACGCCGCTCCATCTGTGTCTGCAAAGACGGAGCTTGAGTTAAAGCTGTCGCTGTCGGTCGTAGGTGGGCGGGAACCTGCACTGCATCATGGCCTTCCAGAGGGTGAACTGGCAGAAGCTGGGCCCGTGGGCACTGAACCTGGAAAACCTGCGGCACGACTTCGGGACAGAGCGGAGCCACAGAGGCGCCCCGGAGGACGCGGAGGCCTCCTCCAAGCGGCTGGCCCAGCTGGGCCGCTCCCACAGCATGGGGAGCCAGAGGGACGGCAGCTGGAGGCGCCTGTCCCACACCGCAGAGTTCAGGCAGAGGAGCTCTCCGGACAGCGACCTGGAGGAGGACGCCGCCGACTGAAAACACGGGCGCAACCCCGCCGCCGAACACAGGATGGAGCTTCACTGGACGCGTTTTGGTGAAGGCCAGTGCTTACAAACACCAAGGAAACTCTCAAACACGTTACTAGCAAGTCCCTTCAGTTCTATGAAGCACGGGTGAAAGAAATGTCCATCTGACTCAGAGTGGAGAGTCTGGGTGTCAGAGGCGTGTCCATCCTCAAACTCCTGCAGGGTTTTGTTCTGAGAAGAATCCTCCAGCCTCCTCATCCTCACGTGTCATGTTGCTCGTTGGTGCTCTCCATGTGTGGGAGGAGGAAGGATTTACTGTGATATCTACAGATGACTGACGGTTTAATGACTAGGAAGAGAACTGAAATAGAAAATACTTTAATTATTGAAATATTTAAAACCAAATCAAAGGAATCTAGGTGAGTTTAAAACTTCTTCATAAAACTGCTGGAGTTTTCTGGATTCCTGCAGTTATTAGGACTAAAGCATCAGACAGAATAAGCTTTTTTTTTGTTTTGGTCGATCAATACCCACAACTCTTGCTAAATTGATGGGTTTATCAATCATAAACAGAAATAGTCTCTCATCATTTTAGATGTCAGGACATAAACTCCTCTTCTTACCAGCTTCTATAAAGATTGAACTTGACAGCAGAATAGATTATTATTGGTCTGATGTGAAAGTGTTTGTGGTTTTACTGTGATTTTAGTTTGAAATCTGAAAGGATCTTTACTGTGACTCATTTTAAGTTCACCTCCAGAACACAGATTCACAGAGATCATCTCTGTGTGAGATGACTCACTCGTCACATCAGAATGGAACAACAGAGAACCTCCATCCCTCACAGTAAAAAGGAATTTTAGGACAGCAGGTTTTCTTTTCAAAGCCATTTGTTCATTGACTCAAACATTTCAAATCTCTCTTTGTGTTGTTTTGTCTTGTAATATTTTCTCTGTGAATCATCAGAAAGCCTCCACAGCGGCCCTCTCTCTGCAGGATGTTTCATCAGCACCAAAACTCTCTCTCAGTTTATGAAAAATAAAATATTTTAATCTGTGAAGCAAAAGATCCAAAACTCTTCATAGAACCTGCATCTTCTCACTTGGTCTTTTTTTGGTTTAAAAACAAAAGGTTTTGTGTGAAATGTGTCTCCTTAAAGCCGTTTCTTCTTGTTGTGAGCTGCAGTTCCATTGTTCACCAGCAGGGCGAGGCTCAGAGCCTCCTCTGGCTTCAGCTGGAGGTTGTTGTACAGGTCAGTCAGTGGACGTGTGCTTCGTGCTGCCGCTCCGTGGACATGCTGTGTTGTGAAAGCCGACGTGAAAAGTTTGTGAACCCCTCAGTGACTGTTGTGTATGTCTGACTTTGAAAATGTGAAGCAGAGAAACAGAGGATAATAAAGTGTATTTCCATGTTTTTGTATTTTTCTGCTCTCGCAGCCCTTTAGTTCACACCTCTTCCTGTCTTTGACCAAACACAGGGGATTGTGTTTTCAACAGTTTGTTGTGTTTGTTTAATTTGCAATAAAACAGGAGTTTTTAAATGACTCATGGGACTCAGGTCTGCTCCTTAGAGCTCTGAGGCTCTACTGTCAGAAAATCATAGATTGATCAGTTTATATTTACAGAAAACCTTGTGCAGCAAAGATTTTTTTGGCTGTTAAACGTGTTTCTTGACTTCACTTTCCAATGATGAAAACCCCCCACAGATTCATCTCAAAACTGTTGTTCTGTGAAGCCTCAAGTCATTTCACATGTCTGAATGTGTCTGCCACCTCTTATTCTGAAAGGTCAGCGGCTCTCTGACCTGGATCAGAACCACATCAAGAACACACTCTGTCAGGCGGGAGGGTCGGGTTGCAGTAAAGGGGTTCCACAGAGGACTGTTCTGGGCCCCTTCCTGTTCACACGGTGCTGTCTCTTCCTCCAAGACTTGAGACGATGGTGGACTTCAGGAAGTCAAAAACAACGCCGTCAAAAGGAGAAGAAGCTGAACTGACTAAGTCCAACAAAAACCTCTGAGCTTATCTGGGTGAGAAGTTCCACTGGGCTCTCAAAAGTAAAATGATGTTTGACCAGCCCGAGGTGGCAAGAGCCTTCCTGTTTGCTGCAGGAGTCTGGACAGGTTGACCAACAGAACCAGTTGTGTTCTGTTGTGAGAGGAAAGGAAGTTGACTGACATCACATTAACCATCTTCTTCATGGCGTGCTGCGAGCAAACAAGCATCCAGACAAGTAAGGTGTTGAACTCTGTTCCTATAACCATCAGACAGATCAACTGTTCCTCCACACTGCAAGAAATCAACCTTAAGCGTGTAAAAAGACCCTTGGTTTAAGAAAAATGTTGTTTTCTGTCTTGCAAGAATAATCTCATCAGGAAAGTTTTTCTTTATCCAAATAATCTTAGTTACAAAAAAGGGTCTAATAATTGCTTTCTTAAAATAATTATTCTTAGTATGACAATTTTTCTAACCCCAATGGCAGATTTATTTACTTATTAAAAGAAAATCTTTTTGAATTATTTTTGACTTATTTTTGACTTGTTTTTGCAGCTCAGAGAGTTGTTTTTATTTTACTGTGCTATAAATGTACAATATTAACGACTTATAAATATAGTTTTTATTTAGACAGACCTGTTTTGGATCCATTTAAAAAAAGAAATAGTTTTGAGCAAAATCTAAAAAAACTGATTGTAAAAAACTGATTCCACTAGATGGCAGTAGCATCAATGTTGTGTGTCAGATGCAAGAAAAGCCTTACAGTATTGAACCATTTAACACTTCATTGACTGAGGGACGTCTGTTAAACTCTGAATTATCTTCAGGTGTACAGAGAGAGCAGATGCTGTTCACTTCTGCTCTGGACCTGGACCTGGACCTGGACCTGGACCTGGACCTGGACCTGGTCCTGGACCTGGACCTTGCAGGCATGAAAGCCCAATGAGGCAAAATTGAATTGTGATATTGGGCTATATAAATAAAATTGAATTGAATTGAATTTTCTGACTCTGATGTTGTACAACAATATTTCTGTCATTTTTCTGAATTTTCAAAAAGTAGAAAATAAGTAGATAAGAAAATATTAAAATAGAAAAGTTCTTAAATGATAAGAAAACATCATATTTAACGTTAAAATACTTATTTTTTGAACATCTCTGTGAAAAAAATAGTTTAACATCTAAATTATTGAGTCACATAATCAGAGTTTGAAGGTTTTTAATAGACATTAATATAAAGTTGTTTTTTAAATTATTACAACAATTTCACAGAAAATGCATGAAAAAATAAATGTTCATTCAATCAGAATTTTGAAGTAATATTAACATTTATTTAATTACCAATATTGAAAACATTTAACTAGCAAGAACAACAAATAAGGCAGAGCTTGGATTGAACCTCATGACCTCCTGTAGTAAGAAGATTAGAGCTACTCATCTGTTCAGCTGACTGTATCTTTTAAAAGAAAAAGGCATTGTTAACATGCATTTGTCATCGGTGCAAATATTTGATAATCTCGATACTTTAGAATGAAATCTGATGCTGTTTTTATTTATAAAAGAAACACTGAAAGGCCACTTTTAGTTTAGGAAACACAAACGGAACTTCACAAATAACAAAAAAATTACTTCTGTATTGCAAATAGATCCAGACAGGTTGAAGAGACAAGATCCTCAACAGGAAGTGTTTTATCTTTGCCCTTTTTCATAAACTCACTCCTACACTCAATGTGTAAATAAAGATGTTTTTACATTAAATTTACTTCCGATTTAGGGATACAAAACTCTGAGAAGAATTTCTAAGCCTCAATGTTGGTTTTGTAAGAGAAGAAGAGGATTAGGGTCACATATATATTTATAAAAAGAAAGACCAATTCTGACTTCATTTTTAGAATTCTGACTGAGTTTCAATTTAGATTTAATTTCAATTTCTTATTGCTCTTTATTGTTTCTCCATGTCCCTAATCCTCTTTCATAGTTTTGTGATTTGACCTTTTCATGTTATTTGTTGTCCTTGTCCTTCAGTCTTCTGTAACATCCTCTTCCACCTTCCAGGATCCTGTCAGGTCACCTGACTCCCGGTCCAGAGAGCAGCTGTGAATGAAGTTCTGCTCTTAAGGCCGTCCCGTGGTCGCTCCTTTTAAGACTTTCCTTAACTCTGCGATTTCAGCAGGACTGATGCAGCAGCACCCACCTGGCAGAACAAAACCCGGTTCAGGGAAAACACTGCAAAAGAAGCAGCGAGTGACGGGAAGAGACGGCAGCTCATCGTACCTATCAGAGCGGCTCCCTGCTTCACCCATCTGCAGCTGAGCTCAGGAATCCATATGGAGGATTCCCCTCCAGCTTGCCACCTTTGAAACAACAAAAAAGACAAAAACAAGCATTTATCAAAGCGTTGAGGGAAATTTGATGATAATGTTGGAAGGATTTCTGCAAATGATGCTACATTTGGGTGTTTGGTCACTGATAGAACAACAATTCTAAGGTTTTTAGGAGAGAAATCAACAAACAGTTTTTGATTTATGGATTGCATCTGATAATGTCCAGTTCTATTTTCTCACAATAAAACTAGATTGTTTTTCAAATTATTGTTGGTATAGCCGGATGTAAACACATCTTCATGGATCTCCTAAACCTGCTTAGTCCTGTTCAGGGTTGCTGGAGCCTATCCACGACTGTTGGACATCCTTCATCAGTCCATCACACACATTTAAATTCCCACCAAAGGGACAATTTTGAGCTACCGACTAACCTATTACTGGGACTGTAAGGAAGCCGGAATTCCCGGAGAAATCCCACGCATGAAGGAGGAGAACTCCACAAACCCAGCTGGGATTTGAACCGGGAGCTTCTCACTGTGAGCTGCAGTGTGAACCACTACCCCGCTGTAAACGTCTCCTTTTCTGCTTCTCCTCACTGCAGTCAGTCCGTCCTTCAGTCTTCTGCTCTGACTCACCCCTGCTCGGAGTCGTACTCCCAGCCGCTGTTGGGGTACACCACCCAGCTCGTGTCTGGGCTCAGCTGAGAGCTGGCAGAGTCCAGGAGCGGCTCCACCACCGTTGGGGAGCAGCAGTTGACTCCCACGGCGAGCAGCTGCGCCGACCTGCTGGCGACCTCCACAGCCTCTGCGAAGGTGGAGCCATCTGAAATGTGCTTCTCATCCTGGAGACGGTTTCAAAAACACAGAGAAGCCAAACTGGGACCAAAGCTTAAACTCCAGACCCAAGCTCTCTTCTTCAGATGTTACCTTACAGGAGAAGGACAGCCAGGCGCTGGAGTCTGGGAACTCTGCCAGCAGCTCCACCACGGCTTTGGCCTCTTTGATACTCGGGATCGTCTCAAAGGCCAGGAGGTCAGCTCCAGCTGCTAATAAGCCCTCCACCTGCGGCCGATGCCAATCTTTCAGCTCCTGTGATCCGTAAGAGGACAGCAGCTGTCACCAAGCGCCAACCACCTCATAGAAAACATTACCAGGTCTAGAACCCTCACTTCAACAGTCATCTTCTCTGCAAAAGTCCCAGTGTACTCCGAGGTATCATGCAGATAAGCTCCATAAGATCCAATAGAGCCCGCCACCAAGGGGCCCGTATTCCCTTTAAGAAAAGGATGATCATCAAAATCCACCAGGAAGTACAAAATATATTTATTAGATCGTGTTTTGTTTGTTACCAGAGCCAAATTTCTTCACCGCCTCTCTGGCAAGATGAACCCCAGACATCAGCAGCTCCCTGGCGCGTTCGGCGCTCATGCCCAGGTGGGTTACAAAACCCTGAACGCTCGCCTGGTACGTGGCCGTGGTGATGACGTCTGCCCCACTCAAGAGGAACCTCAGAGTACAACATGTTTTATCCTCAAATTCATGCACAGATTTGGTGAAACAAGCAAATCTTGACCAAACAGACCTAAACTGACTATCGATGGTGTAAACCTGAACATGAACTCACCTGTGATGAGCTTCTGTTATGGCCCTGGGATTCGTGTCCAAAGTCTGGCACTCCACAGAGGATCTCCCTTCAAACACACACATACACAAATAATTACATTAAATACTTAAGAGCACATTTAAATCTTTAAGCAAGTAACAAACAGACAAAATACTGGCACTGAATACATATTTAATATTTGTCTTCATGGTTGCTTTTTGTTTTGACATGGACCGTCAACTCACAGACCTTATGTAGGCTAGAGCTTTTCTTTTCCAATTCTTAATCAACCAATAAAATTTACCACCTGTTGACTCCAAGTAAGATGCTCAAATATTTCAAGTATGATCAATGGAAACAGATTGTGCCTCAGGTCATTTTAGAGCATCAATCCAAAAGTTGAGAACCCTTATGTACAATCTTTTAAATACTGTTTATAGATATATAAAAATATATACACATACATATATATTTAGTCTAATGACTTCAAAACAATTGAAGAAAAATGAAAAAATGTACATGAAAAAATTGACTAAAAATAGAAAAAGCATCCAAACAGAATCTAAGTTGCTGACCCCGATAGATCTTAGTTCATTTTATTATTCTAGAGCAGGGGTCAGCAACGTTTGACTTGAAGTGCCAATATAAAATATTCTCCTTAACAACTGTGTCATCACCAACTATAATCAGCCCTGAACGCGTGTGAGCTGGCGGCGGGGTGACGGTGCAGGTATGGAGCGTCTGTCATATTGTGCGGTGCACAGCTGCTGCACAACATGATGATTATGAGAGAAAGACAGAAAGAGACTCTGGAAATCTGGAACCATTTCACTTTCATTGATAATAGAAGGAAGAATTTAGAGTCTGCAGGAAAAGAAATCCTTATAGAACCTCCTCCACAAGAAACCTACAGACACCTGAGAGAACCTTCTGCAAACAGACCAGATCACTAAAACCACATCAACTCCTCTAAGTCTTGGTCTTTCTCCATCAGCAGCTCACCTGTGATGCTTTTGAAATAGATAAAGAGGAAGATTCTGACAACATGGAGGATTAAAGTAGCCGAGTTAGGTTCCGGGACCCCTGCGACCTCGAAAAGGACAAAGCGGACAAGAAGATGAATGAATGAACATTTTTAGGCACTTTTCAAAAAAAAATTATATGTTAAAAAAATTGCAATTTTCTCAAAAGTTGCTGCAACATCAGTCACTTCAGGCCACAACAATCAGAAAAATTTGCTGTCAAATCCTGGAGGGTCTGAAGAAATGGAAAAAAGGAGTAAAAGTTTGTACAGAATCATAAAAAATGCCATTTCTTTATCAAAAGATTTCCTTTGAATCGAGACTCGATTTGGAATCGAATCAGCACCACAAGAATCAGAATCCAATAGAATCCTGAGTCGTTGTAAGATCACATCCCTAAAAATCATAATTCTACTTATAAGGGAAAAATACACCAGGACAATCGGATCAACCTTTAACTGACATTTATGTGCTGTGTTCTTACTCTGAATTGTCAGAATTATTATTCAGATTTTCGTTTCACATTTTTCATTTTATAATCTTAAAAATATAAAAAGTTTAACAATAACAGGTTGATTATGGAATTAAGTTGCATAAAGAATAATCGATTAAGAATAAAGAAATATGTTCAGAAGAAACAATTTAATATTCTGAGAGGAAGGCCTTTGACTTTAATAACTTTAATAACTATTTAAAGAAGGGATTGGTTACAGGAATCAAGATTGATGATGGTTTGATGATAGTTCGATCCGAATTATCCCCTTCTCTCTTCCCTTTGCTTGCTCCAAACAGAGGGTGATGAAAAAAGTGTCTAATATTTCAGACGTCACTTTCATTCGATGACGGTCGCCGGTCAGCTAGCGTTAGCTCGGAGCTTCCAGCGCTTGAATATACACAACAACAGCAGTTTATAACTTTAAAAAGGTCACGCTACAACATTTATGAACATACTTGGTTCATAGCGCACCAACGTGAAGAAAAAGGCTTCTTAGGGTGACGCAGTTTACTCTCGCCATGGTGGGCTTTGGACCCCTGTGTTTGGAGGGTGAAAAAAAAAAAATGACTCATCACTCATCACTCGATCCCAGAGATCAATCAACGACGATGAGCTTTCCCAGGATCCACCAGTGGGGAAGCCTAATGTGGGGAGGCCTAATGGTAAGTAACCGGTCCCGACTGACACTGGGCACAGGTGCTGCTGTAGCCCATACGATGTCTACCGAACCTCCCCTACTACTCACCCCCCAGCACGGGGGCAAGTATCACTAGTATCACCTAGTACACATAAGCAATGTCAGCCCTTTGTATATAAACCTCCACCCATTTACGTACTTGCAGAGAAATGGTTTGAAGTTCTATTCCCAATGGGTTTTTGACCAATTTAAATTACATACTATATATTTGTTACTTGTAAATAAAAAATGAAGAAAAATAAGTATGACTTTAAAGGTATTTCCTTTTACAAAAATTTTAGAGCAGGCTCGTGTTTTGAAGGCTTTTGTTCCTGTTTGCACCAAGCGTGGCCTGCAGCACGGAGGTGTCTTTGTTGCTCTAAATTGTCCCTTTGTTGCCTCTCTCTGGGCGCTGAATTGCTCTTTGTGTTTGCTGACTGATAAAGCTTGCACACAGTCGCCGCAGTCACACACACGTGCGCAAACACAGATATACAGCCAGAGGTGTGGATAACGACGTTACATTCACATCAAACTCACCAACGTCCTGACATACAGTAGAGCCAGCGTGGTTTTATCTCGTGTCACATCTGATCCTCAGGAGGTCATGCTCGATTGGAACTCTTAGGGAGCACGGATTGTCACATATTTGCATTTTTATGGCCTGATGTCGAGAGCTTGTGAGATTGATTAAGTTGTTGGTTTCTGCACAGCAGGAGCACCTCTTCATACTTCACACATCTTCACTGGATTATTAGATCAATGTAGTGAAGTTATAAAATCAGTCAGACTCTTCATCAACCTCCTCTCAGTTCCTTTGCTTTAGCGCTCTCTTGACTTCTCAGCTTCTTCCCTTTAATCCTATTCCCGGTTTTCCCTGGAGTGCACTCCGGTTATTGCGTGCGCACCACATCTGCTCGCTCTCTTGCTTTCAGCTTGTGTGTCTTTTTTGGTGGTGGTGGTGGGGTGGTTGATGGGGTTCTCCCAATGTCAGAGTAAATGTCTCCTGGTTGTTGGGCAAAAGCAGGAGCCTCTGTTGCAAAAGCAAACACTCACAGGGACCGATAACAACCACAAGCCTTCTGTTTTCCGCAGGCAGTTTATTTGCACACAAACACACGGACGGCCCGCCCACAGACGCTAATGTCAGACATCCACAGAAGCCTGAAACATATGTGCATGAAGGAGAAACAAAGAGGCTCAGCTGAATGGGTGTTTTCTGATCAGGCCGATGGACGCACCTGTTCATCGGTGCAGGTAATGATATTAGGATTGGATCCCTGAGTGTATATGGCCGCCTGTGTGTGCACTTACATCACTGGAAAGCAGAGCTGCAGCTGGGGTCAAGGGTCAGCAGTGACAGGTGTGTGTGCGCGGCCTCCAGACGAAGTGTGGAAAGCTGGCAGGTGTGGAGGATGTCGCTGAAAACGCCACGTTGATGTATGCTTCCTGTGAGGAGCTGAAAGAAGAGCAGATAATGATGCTCAACCCTTGTTTGCTCTGTGGGAGAAACCCAGCAAAGTAAATAAATTTAAAAAGAGCAATTTACCATACAGAACAAAATTAAATTGTACCTGTTTTCTGTTTCTGAGAACAGAAACTAAAGAGAAACACATTTGACATTTGGAATATAATAAATGTAAACGTCCGAGCATCCTAAGTCCCAACTTGACAATGAATTAACACGGCAACGCTTAAACACAAAATCCAATCAAGGAACATAAACACTTGAGATCCGGTGTTAAAGGGTTAAACAACCTAATTATTTGAAAATTTTTATTCAAAATAAGTAAAAACATTTAGGAAAAAGAAAATTTTGAAAAAAACAAATACATAAAACTACAAATACATATAACGATCAATATAATGATATAATGCATCACATATTGCACGCTTATTGCACAGTTGTGCAGGGAGAAGGCATTTGGTTAATGCATCAGGAGGCAGACTCAAAAGTATTTCAAAATCCCTAGGGTCTAATAAAAACATTGGAGCAATGTAAAATAGTTGAAGATGGTAAAAAAAAAAAAAATCAAAGTGACTGTGATCAGTTTAATCCATTCGAAAATTTAGAGTGGGAAACCACATTTGTTTGTATTAAGGACAATACAATACTATTTTACAGACAATAAAATAAATTGTACACTAATTATAACAAAAACATATTTTTCGTTCTTCCATTTGCTCATTTTTGTGAGATTTAAATGCAGTTTTGTTTGCATTTTTCATTTGTATGAATTAATATGCAGATTAATTAGTAATTTTGATTTCCCTTTTTCATTTATTCATGTTACCACGTGATTATTTTAAACTAATTTGGGATTCATCTAATATTTTAGTTTGGGGTATAGTTTCTGGGTCATTTTATTTATTTAGGAGAATTTAGCAACATAATTTCCCAGAAATATTATAGCCATATTTCTGGGAATTGTTTTCCAATCTACAGTATAGTGAGGCAAAATCCTCAACTGAACCTTCCAGCATAAGAATATTCCCAAAAACGACACCGGGCAATGAAGGGGTGGCTACATAAAAAGCATTTCCTGAGTCGTTGTAAGATTCACTTCCCTAAAAATCATAATTCTACTTATAAGGGAAAAAAACACCAGGACAATCATATCCATCTTTAACTGACATTTATGTGATGTGTTCTTACTCTGAATTGACAAAATTATTATTCATATTTTCGTTGCAGATTTTTCATTTTCTAATCTTGAAAAGATAAAAAGATTGAGTTTTAGAATAACAGGTTAATTATGGAATTAGGTTACATAAATAATCATCAATTAAGATTGTATAAATATTTTTGGAAGAAACCATTTATTAGGGATCTACAATTTTAGCTATTGTATGGTGAGAGGAAGAGCTTTGACTTTAATATTTTTGTTTATTCACTCTTTAGTGAAATCCTTTTAAAGAAGGAATTTGTTTAGCATGACTTTATAGTTACAGGTACATGGCACAGGAATCAAGATGATGTATTAGTTTGATGGAGGCTGTTCAGTATTCCAACTAGAAAATAAGTTCAGATGTTTAAAAATTAAGAATATATAAGGAGCTAAAATGCAGATCTCACAAAAAGTGAGGAAATCTATAGAAATGCAGAAGAGACACAAGTTCTTCAACTATGTGGTAGTGAGCATCTAAAATAAATCAACTGATCAAATCAAATGTGCAATAATAGCCTGATCTTAAATAAATATCATATTAATGAATCTCTGTATGAAAAAAATATCAACTGCATTCTAAGCCTGAAAAATGAGCAACAGCTCCAGAAAACACCTCTAGTTGATCTTAAAAATATTCTAATAAATTAAAAACATGATTTCATTCAAATGTTTTGTCTATCTGAATAACAAATATCATGAAAACATATCACCTTCTTCTTAGTGGTTACACAGAAGTTCTGACATTTTTTAGTGAGTTCATCACCATGTCATGGAGGAACCTCACTGGATTATGCTAGGCTGACGCTTTAACTAACCAAACTGTCATCAGATCAGACAGATGTTCACATGACTTGAACATTTCCAGAGTTTACCTGTGTCATGTGTTCGGACATTTTTCCTGCCTGCTGCAGCCACCACAACAGGAGAGTTGTCCCCCTTGTTGTTCTGAAAGACCTGTCGGGTTTTTATTTCTTGTTGGAAGTCGGGGCCGCCGGAAACGTCCAGGAGTCGGACTAAATATGGCGAGTGTTAGGCTGGGCGGAGCAGAGCTTTCAGCCAATAAAACACGGAGGATTTTTTTTCTCTCTGTTCAACTCCTCTTTGATTGGTCAGCCTGCTATGAATGTGTTGCATTCACCACAGATAGGAAAATACAAAAACTGCCATTACCATCAACGTACAAGGCAGAATTTTAGTCGAAAAAATCGTTTCAGAATAACAGGTTAATTAAGGAATTAAGTTGCATTAAGAATAATTGATTAAGAATAAAGAAATATGTTCAGAGGAAACAATTTACAATTCTGAGAGGAAGGCCTTTGACTTTCATAACTTTAATAACTATTTAAAGAAGGGATTGGTTACAGGAATCAAGATTGATGATGGTTTGATGATAGTTCGATCTGAATGATCCCCTTCTCTCTTCCCTTCGTTTATCCCTCCGTGCTTGCTCCAAACAGAGGGTGATGAAAAAAAAGTGTCTAATATTTCGGACGTGACTGATGACGGTCGCCGGTCAGCTGGCGTTAGCTCGGAGCTTCCAGCGCTTGAATATACACAACAACAGCAGTTTATAATTTAAAAAATGTCAATCTACAACATTTATGAACATACTTGGTTCACGTGAAGAAAAAGGCTTCTTAGGGTGACGCAGTTTACTCTCGCCATGGTGGGCTTTGGACCCCTCTGTTTGGAGGGTGAAAATAAAAAAAATAATCTTAGATGGAGGATTATCTGATTGATTATGTAGTTATTCCAACTACAGAATGAAAAAAAAAAAAAAAATCACCAATCGCTTGAAACCACAGGTTCCGCCCAACGCTGTGTGAGAATCACCGGGTATCAATTTGCGACTAGCTTTCCCAGGATCCACCAGTGGGGAAGGCTGCTGGTAGACAGTCACTGGGTACAGATGCTGCTGCACCCAGATTTTGCCTACCGAACCTCCCCTTCTACTTACTCCCCAGCATGGGAGCAAGTATCACTAGTATCACCTGATACACATGAGGAATGTCAGCCCTTTGTTTATAAACCCCACCCATTTACGTACTTGCAAACAACTGGTTTTGAGCTTTATTCCCAGTGGGTTTTTAACAAATTTGGATTACATACTATATATTTGTTACTTGTAAATAAAAAACGAAGAAAAATAAGTATAACTTTAAAAGTATTTCCTTTTACAAAAATAAATGTTGAGCCGCAGTGCATTCTGGGAAACGTGTGGCTCTAAATTGCGCAGGTTATGATAGTTTGCTTTGCTCGCGCACCTATTTTAATCAAAAGTTATGAAAACCAACCTTACTTTGTAAAGTTTACTTTGGAGTATTTTTCTGAACGTTTGTGGGGAAAAAACATGAATAACCGGCTGTGTCAAACTAGGACATTGCTGGAGTTAGCTCGGGCGCTAGCTAGCGCTGGCCACGACTATGAAGGATGCTGATGGTTTGGTGACCGACGTCTTTGAGGAACTATTTCCGCCGCTGCCGCTAACTCCAAGTAAGCCACCTGTATCAAAGAAAAAAGCTCCGAACCAGACTGCATCGTCATCTAAACATGACATAGTCAGAACTGTTGAAAATACAGCGATCTCCTACCGCATTTTGTGGTTATAAGTGGTTGTGAATAGTGATGTGATGTTCTGGATCGAGGCTTCGAGAAGTGTGTCTAGTAGTAGAGGAGGAGCTTCCGCCAAGCGCGTGCTGCTTTATCTAAGGGAGGAGCTGAAAATGATGACGTCGAAGCTTAACTGCCCGTGGTTTATGTTCTAAAAGTTATGTTGTAAAAATGACCAGTAATAGATAATATCCGAGAAAGATTCAGCTTTATTTGTTCAAAATACAGGTCATTCTAGATGTCTTCTGGCTGCAAAGCTCCAGTTTTAATCAGTGATGTGACGCTCTGTATTGAAGCTGCACTGCTTGTGCCGGTGGTGCACAGCGGGGGAAGAGGGGTTTCCACGGAGAGCAGAGGAGCTGGAGGCTCATCCTGTCAGGGATCACCTGTGGGAATCAGCTTTCACTGACAGGTGGTTTTGGAAGATAGTTTTATGCTGGATGTTCTTCCTGACACAATCCTGTATTTTGAAGGTACGAGAGATCAAGTTATGCAGCATGAAGGGTCTTATCTAAGGATTTTATCTGATTGCTCGGTCTGGAAACTGACCCCAGGTCCTACACCAGTCAACTGAGTTATCCAGTCACCTCCAACTATAATGGGAATTTTAATGCAAAAAAGAAAATTAACCAGAGATCATCACCACAGAGTCCACCAGAACCAGACAGCTACAGGTCCACTACAGCTGCAAGGCTGCATGCTGGACCGGAACCGCTCCAACAACAAAGAACCCCTCGAATATAAACAGGACTAAACCAGCAAATAGTGATACAAAAGATTATCTGCGTGGAAACAGAACTTCATTAATGTCAGCGAAACCAAAAACATGAACATGAAAAACCCAGTATGTATGGGGGGTCGCAGCGCTGCGTGAATTGATCCTTTCCTTTTGACACCACGGAGAACCAAAGATCATTAATAGACGAGATGTTCACTCTTTACAATTCCCCCCAAAAAATATAAACTGACGACAAAAGTCCTAATTGTTGTCACACCCCGGCGTGCTACTGTCTTTCACTCTGCGTGCCAGCTGTGGCACGCGTGCCATAGGTTGCCGACCGCTGTTCTAGAGTGATTTGGACCAATTTAGTCAAATTACTTAAGAGCTATTGATGAATAACATAAACAAATTACTGTAAAAATGACTAAAAATAGAGATTACATCTAAAGTGAATCTAAATAGCTTACCCCGATAGATCTTAGTTAATTTTATGAGTGATTTCTACTAATTTGGTATGAAAAGTTAAAATCTATTGAAGAAAAACGTGAAAATTTACTGTAAAAAAATTCACTAAAAATAGAAATTACATCATAAGTGAATCTAAGTTGCTGACCCCGATGGACCCACTAAGGATTTTGCTCGCGGACCGAGATTGGGCCGCGCACCATGGTTAAGAATCACTGGAATAAAGGATCCTCTTTTATGTTGAAACCAGAGAAGCAGAAACCAAAGTACATGACACAATGGCGCCATCTACTGGTTTTACAGAGTTTGTTCCAAATTGAATCTGCACAGGTAGGGGCCATAGTCTGTATGTGAACTTTAATGCACTTGATACTCGAAAACATTCAAACGACCATTTGGCATATATCATTCTTTGTTCATTTTACCTGTATTTGTGCCCCGTGTTCTTCCAACTCGGTTGCTAAACCCCCATCGAGGATCAAAGGTCTATTTCGGTTAATGAAGAGTCTCAACCGAGCGGCTGAACCCATGGAGAAACTCTGGATTTACAATAACTACGGTTCAATACAAATGCGGGGTCCTAAACTAATCGGGACGTTGGAATATTTTTAGCTAACATGAACTACATCCGTCACTGTTGTTGTTCCGGGTGCAAAAGTCACAGTTGCGTTTATATACATCCGTACGTTTCATAATCTCAGGGTTATAATACGATTTATTGACTACATGTTATCAGACGCAGACATTTTATGAAATAAAAACAATAATTATCATTAGAAATTAAAAAGAAAATCAATTAAATAAAAGTAATTGCGCTACAACGTTTTTACATTCAGGATCGCTAGAGGTGCTTAACTAGAAATTATGCATTCCGAGGTTTTGTGAACGCGCCTTGGCTGGTTGCTATAGATACGAATCCTATGGATTGATGAGCAGACGGTACATTTGTATGTTCTTTTTCCATAAAGGGGCCCCTCACCCACGAATGAAATGGAATATTGGATCTTAATCGGAGAGCCCAGCAGAAAACATCCAGCCATTCACTGTAAAAAGTAGGTGGGCTTCACTCACAGCTCCGGTTGAGCCCTTTCTAACTGGATTTCTCCTGTCAGGTGGATGGATATAGTGACCGACCTCAACACACAGAACCCAGAATACCTGGACATTCGCCACACGGAGAGGGGGATCCAGCGGCGCAAAACTAAAAAGGTTCTCCTGCTTGTGATCTCAAACGCCGCTCCACCTGTGTCTGCAAAGACGGAGCTTGACTTAAAGCTGTCGCTGTCGGTCGTAGGTGGGCGGGAACCTGCACTGCATCATGGCCTTCCAGAGGGTGAACTGGCAGAAGCTGGGCCCGTGGGCACTGAACCTGGAAAACCTGCGGCACGACTTCGGGACAGAGCGGGGCCACAGAGGCGCCCCGGAGGACGCGGAGGCCTCCTCCAAGCGGCTGGCCCAGCTGGGCCGCTCCCACAGCATGGGGAGCCAGAGGGACGGCAGCTGGAGGCGCCTGTCCCACACCGCAGAGTTCAGGCAGAGGAGCTCTCCGGACAGCGACCTGGAGGAGGACGCCGCCGACTGAAAACACGGGCGCAACCCCGCCGCCGAACACAGGATGGAGCTTCACTGGACGCGTTTTGGTGAAGGCCAGTGCTTACAAACACCAAGGAAACTCTCAAACAAACACGTTACTAGCAAGTCCCTTCAGTTCTATGAAGCACGGGTGAAAGAAATGTCCATCTGACTCAGAGTGGAGAGTCTGGGTGTCAGAGGCGTGTCCATCCTCAAACTCCTGCAGGGTTTTGTTCTGAGAAGAATCCTCCAGCCTCCTCATCCTCACGTGTCATGTTGCTCGTTGGTGCTCTCCATGTGTGGGAGGAGGAAGGATTTACTGTGATATCTACAGATGACTGACGGTTTAATGACTAGGAAGAGAACTGAAATAGAAAATACTTTAATTGTTGAAATATTTAAAACCAAATCAAAGGAATCTAGGTGAGTTTAAAACTTCTTCATAAAACTGCTGGAGTTTTCTGGATTCCTGCAGTTATTAGGACTAAAGCATCAGACAGAATAAGCTTTTTTTTGTTTTGGTCGATCAATACCCACAACTCTTGCTAAATTGATGGGTTTATCAATCATAAACAGAAATAGTCTCTCATCATTTTAGATGTCAGGACATAAACTCCTCTTCTTACCAGCTTCTATAAAGATTGAACTTGACAGCAGAATAGATTATTATTGGTCTGATGTGAAAGTGTTTGTGGTTTTACTGTGATTTTAGTTTGAAATCTGAAAGGATCTTTACTGTGACTCATTTTAAGTTCACCTCCAGAACACAGATTCACAGAGATCATCTCTGTGTGAGATGACTCACTCGTCACATCAGAATGGAACAACAGAGAACCTCCATCCCTCACAGTAAAAAGGAATTTTAGGACAGCAGGTTTTCTTTTCAAAGCCATTTGTTCATTGACTCAAACATTTCAAATCTCTCTTTGTGTTGTTTTGTCTTGTAATATTTTCTCTGTGAATCATCAGAAAGCCTCCACAGCGGCCCTCTCTCTGCAGGATGTTTTCATCAGCACCAAAACTCTCTCTCAGTTTATGAAAAATAAAATATTTTAATCTGTGAAGCAAAAGATCCAAAACTCTTCATAGAACCTGCATCTTCTCACTTGGTCTTTTTTGGTTTAAAAACAAAAGGTTTTGTGTGAAATGTGTCTCCTTAAAGCCGTTCTTCTTGTTGTGAGCTGCAGTTCCATCGTTCACCAGCAGGGCGAGGCTCAGAGCCTCCTCTGGCTTCAGCTGGAGGTTGTTGTACAGGTCAGTCAGTGGACGTGTGCTTCGTGCTGCCGCTCCGTGGACATGCTGTGTTGTGAAAGCCGACGTGAAAAGTTTGTGAACCCCTCAGTGACTGTTGTGTATGTCTGACTTTGAAAATGTGAAGCAGAGAAACAGAGGATAATAAAGTGTATTTCCATGTTTTTGTATTTTTCTGCTCTCGCAGCCCTTTAGTTCACACCTCTTCCTGTCTTTGACCAAACACAGGGGATTGTGTTTTCAACAGTTTGTTGTGTTTGTTTAATTTGCAATAAAACAGGAGTTTTTAAATGACTCATGGGACTCAGGTCTGCTCCTTAGAGCTCTGAGGCTCTACTGTCAGAAAATCATAGATTGATCAGTTTATATTTACAGAAAACATTGTGCAGCAAAGATTTTTTTTGGCTGTTAAACGTGTTTCTTGACTTCACTTTCCAATGATGAAAACCCCCCACAGATTCATCTCAAAACTGTTGTTCTGTGAAGCCTCAAGTCATTTCACATGTCTGAATGTGTCTGCCACCTCTTATTCTGAAAGGTCAGCAGCTCTCTGACCTGGATCAGAACCACATCAAGAACACACTCTGTCAGGCGGGAAGGTCGGGTTGCAGTAAAGGGGTTCCACAGAGGACTGTTCTGGGCCCCTTTCTGTTCACACGGTGCTGTCTCTTCCTCCAAGACTTGAGACGATGGTGGACTTCAGGAAGTCAAAAACAACGCCGTCAAAAGGAGAAGAAGCTGAACTGACTAAGTCCAACAAAAACCTCTGAGCTTATCTGGGTGAGAAGTTCCACTGGGCCCTCAAAAGTAAAATGATGTTTGACCAGACCGAGGTGGCAAGAGCCATCCTGTTTGCTGCAGGAGTCTGGACAGGTTGACCAACAGAACCAGTTGTGTTCTGTTGTGAGAGGAAAGGAAGTTGACTGACATCACATCAACCATCTTCTTCATGGCGTGCTGCGAGCAAACAAGCAGTCCAGACAAGTAAGGTGTTGAACTCTGTTCCTATAACCATCAGACAGATCAACTGTTCCTCCACACTGCAAGAAATGAACCTTAAGCGTGTAAAAAGACCCTTGGTTTAAGAAAAATGTCGTTTTCTTTCTTGCAAGAATAATCTCATCAGGAAAGTTTTTCTTTATCCAAAAAATCTTAGTTACTAAAAAAGGTCTTAGAATTGCTTTCTTAAAATAATTATTCTTAGTATGACAATTTTTCTTACCCCAATGGCAGATTTATTTGCTTATTAAAAGAAAATCTTTTGAATTTGAATTATTTTTTACTTATTTTTGAGGACTTGTTTTCGCAGCTCAGAGAGTTGGTTTTATTTTACTGTGCTATAAATGTACAATATTAAAGTGTGGGTGACATGCTTCGAACAACTTTGTCAAATAAAAAAGCCTTTTAAACGCTGATTCTATTGATACCAATAGTTAGCCTCAAAAAAAATCCGAAGCATATGAATAATTGACATCTTTCGAAGGAATCAGAGTTTTTTTTTCCGCTGAGAGCGCAGACTGGAAGTGACCTCGATATGACCTGTGACGTCACGAAAGGCATTGATTTTCGCAGTTCCGCTTCGGACAGAATGTAAACAGAACAGGTTGCCTAGTCTTCGATTCTCTGGTGTTTAAATCTGTTAATTATCATGCCAAGTCGTTGTGTGGCAGCTGGATGTAGCAATACATCTAGTGAAAGTGTATCTGTGTATAAATAAACCAAAACAAAAACGCTGCAGAAAACAGCAAAAACAAAGTGACGCGCGAGAGGCGAATTGGGTGCACCTGCGTCGTCAACTTTATGCAGCGAACACTTTGAGGCAGGTGTTTTGAAGAAACACCACAGCTCATGAAAGACATGGAAATGCATGTAAGATATAAAAAATATTGAAACCGACGCCATCCCCACTATTTTCAAGAGATCGCTAGTGGAAACGACCGAAACAGAAACGCCCAGTACCAGCACTGGCAGCAGCCAGCAAAAAAGAGAAAATCTGTGAGAGAAAGAGACGCTTTTTGCCAAAACACACCACCACGAAGCATAAAGCAGCAAGATGGGCAAACAGAAAATAAGTGATAGAAAATAAACCTGCTTAGCTGCTCCGTGAATGGCTGGATTTACATCAGAAAACAACCGAGAACATTCTACCCCGGGTCACCAGCAGCTGCTGCTCCAGCTATGATCGCCCTCGTCCCGCCCAGATCCAGGTAAAGATCTGAGCGGTGGAAAAGTCTAAATCACCTGTGGTCTCTCTGTGATTCTATCCAGCTGCAGACTCACACAGTGTCCCGCTAACTAAACGAAGACGTTATTGTCTCATTCATTTAACTGCAGCTAGCGGTTAGCCGCTATGCTAGCGCCAGCTTTCACTCAGAACTTACTTGATTTTGCTGATCCTGGATCAGATGAAGTTGGTTGTTGTTGAGTCTCTGTCAGGAATCCTTTAATCCTCATGTTCTGCTGAAGGTAAACCGCTTGTTGTTGACGATTTTCCCTTTAATGCTAGAAATAAAAACGCCGGCAAACAGGCACACGTGCTTTGAAGAGGAGGGCGGAACTAAGTTTTTCTGCAATTCGATTGGTTGGACTGTCAGATCAATCCAAAGGGCTCTAATTTGATTGGATGTTAGACCGACACTATACACGGAAGTAACCGATGTAAACAAGCGCGGACAGAGAGACCGCGGCGCAGCTTTCACCTGTCCTACATATATACTGTTAGGAATCACTGAAAACATTTCACCATTATTAGATCGACTTTTTAATTCTGCGTGTACTTTTACAGATGTATACACTAGGCCTAGTCTACGTAGATTCCAAAATCTCGAAAGGCAACTTACCATGCCGTGTTCTGGAGTCTAGCCGAATCTTCATGCTGGCTATCGTCATCGGCATCACTACTACTTTCTGCTACATCCTCCTCACTTTCGCAAAAGGGTTCGAATCGATACGGTTGCACAAGTGACTCATCATCTCCGCAACTTTCCTCTTCATCTTTCTGTTCATCTGATGAGAAATCGCTAATAGAGATGGTAGCATCACTCTCTGCTAAGCTATCGGTGCTAGCCATGTTGTCTGCCTTTCGTTACGTCACAAACATGGCGGCGCGACATCGGCAGAATGCGCGAGCCGGCGGCCGTCATCGTTGTTTATATCGCGTTTTTCGCTATTTATTATTTTTCGAAAAATATTAAAAACAATCGCAACATGAAATAGAGACCATTTACTATATTTTGGTTTATTAAAATAGGCCATGTCACCCACACTTTAACGACTTATAAATATAGTTTTTATTTAGACAGACCTGTTTTGGATCCATTTAAAAAAAGAAATAGTTTTGAGCAAAATCGTAAAAAAACTGATTGTAAAAAACTGATTCCACTAGATGGCAGTAGCATCAATGTTGTGTGTCAGATACAAGAAAAGCCTTACAGTATTGAACCATTTAACACTTCATTGACTGAGGGACGTCTGTTAAACTCTGAATTATTTTCAGGTGTACAGAGAGAGCAGATGCTGTTCACTTCTGCTCTGGACCTGGACTTGGACCTGGACCTGGACCTGGACCTGGACCTGGACCTGGACCTAGATCTGCCCCAGAGTCCAGGTTCTGAGGTTTTTAGAAAAACGTATTTTTAAAAAATTAAACTTTGATTTTTCTGACTATGATGTTGTACAACAATATTTCTGTCATTTTTCTGAATTTTCAAAAAGTAGAAATTAGTAGATAAGAAAAGATTAAAATAGAAAAGTTCTTAAATTACAAAAAAACCCTCATATTTAACAATAAAAGAATTATTTTTTGAACATCTCTGTGAAAAAAATAGTTTAACATCTAAATTATTGAGTCACATAATCAAAGTTTGAAGGTTTTTAATAGACATCAATATAAAGTTTTTTAAAATTATTACAACAATTTCACAGAAAATGCATGAAAAAATAAATGTTCATTCAATCAGAATTTTGAAGTAATATTAACCTTTATTTAATTACCAATATTGAAAATATTTAACTAACAAGAACAACAAATAAGGCAGAGCTTGGATTGAACCTCATGACCTCCTGTAGTAAGAAGATTAGAGCTACTCATCTGTTCAGCTTACTGTATCTTTTAAAAGAAAAAGGCATTGTTAACATGCATTTGTCATCGGTGCAAATATTTGATAACCTCGATACTTTAGAATGAAATCTGATGCTGTTTTTATTTATAAAAGAAACACTGAAAGGCCACTTTTAGTTTAGGAAACACAAACGGAACTTCACAAATAACAAAAAAATAGTTTCTGTATTGCAAATAGATCCAGACAGTTTGAAGAGACAAGATCCTCAACAGGAAGTGTTTTATCTTTGCCCTTTTTCATAAACTCACTCCTGCACTCAATGTGTAAATAAAGATGTTTTTACATTTAATTTACTTCCGATTTAGGGATACAAAACTCTGAGAAGAATCTCTAAGCCTCAATGTTGGTTTTGTAAGAGAAGAAGAGGATTAGGGTCACATATATATTTATAAAAAGAAAGACCAATTCTGACTTCATTTTTAGAATTCTGACTGAGTTTCAATTTAGATTTAATTTTAATTTCTTATTGCTCTTTATTGTTTCTCCATGTCCCTAATCCTCTTTCATAGTTTTGTGATTTGACCTTTTCATGTTATTTGTTGTCCTTGTCCTTCAGTCTTCTGTAACATCCTCTTCCACCTTCCAGGATCCTGTCAGGTCACCTGACTCCCGGTCCAGAGAGCAGCTGTGAATGAAGTTCTGCTCTTAAGGCCGTCCCGTGGTCGCTCCTTTTAAGACTTTCCTTAACTCTGCGATTTCAGCAGGACTGATGCAGCAGCACCCACCTGGCAGAACAAAACCCGGTTCAGGGAAAACACTGCAAAAGAAGCAGCGAGTGACGGGAAGAGACGGCAGCTCATCGTACCTATCAGAGCGGCTCCCTGCTTCACCCATCTGCGGCTGAGCTCAGGAATCCATATGGAGGATTCCCCTCCAGCTTGCCACCTTTGAAACAACAAAAAAGACAAAAACAAGCATTTATCAAAGCGTTGAAGGGAAATTTGATGATAATGTTGGAAGGATTTCTGCAAATGATGCTACATTTGGGTGTTTGGTCACTGATAGAACAACAATTCTAAGGTTTTTAGAAGAGAAATCAACAACAGTTTTTGATTTATGGATTGCATCTGATAATGTCCAGTTCTATTTTCTCACAATAAAACTAGATTGTTTTTCAAATTATTGTTGGTATAGCCGGATGTAAACACATCTTCATGGATCTCCTAAACCTGCTTAGTCCTGTTCAGGGTTGCTGGAGCCTATCCACGACTGTTGGACATCCTTCATCAGTCCATCACACACATTTAAATTCCCACCAAAGGGACAATTTTGATCTACCGACTAACCTATTATTGGGACTGTAAGGAAGCCGGAATTCCCGGAGAAATCCCACGCATGAAGGAGGAGAACTCCACAAACCCAGCTGGGATTTGAACCGGGAGCTTCTCACTGTGAGCTGCAGTGTGAACCACTACCCCGCTGTAAACGTCTCCTTTTCTGCTTCTCCTCACTGCAGTCAGTCCGTCCTTCAGTCTTCTGCTCTGACTCACCCCTGCTCGGAGTCGTACTCCCAGCCGCTGTTGGGGTACACCACCCAGCTCGTGTCTGGGCTCAGCTGAGAGCTGGCAGAGTCCAGGAGCGGCTCCACCACCGTTGGGGAGCAGCAGTTGACTCCCACGGCGAGCAGCTGCGCCGACCTGCTGGCGACCTTCACAGCCTCTGCGAAGGTGGAGCCATCTGAAATGTGCTTCTCATCCTGGAGACGGTTTCAAAAACACAGAGAAGCCAAACTGGGACCAAAGCTTAAACTCCAGACCCAAGCTCTCTTCTTCAGATGTTACCTTACAGGAGAAGGACAGCCAGGCGCTGGAGTCTGGGAACTCTGCCAGCAGCTCCACCACGGCTTTGGCCTCTTTGATACTCGGGATCGTCTCAAAGGCCAGGAGGTCAGCTCCAGCTGCTAATAAGCCCTCCACCTGCGGCCGATGCCAATCTTTCAGCTCCTGTGATCCGTAAGAGGACAGCAGCTGTCACCAAGCGTCAACCACCTCATAGAAAACATTACCAGGTCTAGAACCCTCACTTCAACAGTCATCTTCTCTGCAAAAGTCCCAGTGTACTCCGAGGTATCATGCAGATAAGCTCCATAAGATCCAATAGAGCCCGCCACCAAGGGGCCCGTATTCCCTTTAAGAAAAGGACCGGATAAAGAAGATCATCAAAATCCACCAGGAAGTACAAAATATATTTATTAGATCGTGTTTAGTTTGTTACCAGAGCCAAATTTCTTCACCGCCTCTCTGGCAAGATGAACCCCAGACATCAGCAGCTCCCTGGCGCGTTCGGCGCTCATGCCCAGGTGGGTTACAAAACCCTGAACGCTCGCCTGGTACGTGGCCGTGGTGATGACGTCTGCCCCACTCAAGAGGAACCTCAGAGTATAACATGTTTTATCCTCAAATTCATGCACAGATTTGGTGAAACAAGCAAATCTTGACCAAACAGACCTAAACTGACTATCGATGGTGTAAACCTGAACATGAACTCACCTGTGATGAGCTTCTGTTATGGCCTGGGGATTTGTGTCCAAAAGTCTGGCACTCCACAGAGGATCTCCCTTCAAACACACACATACACAAATAATTACATTAAATACTTAAGAGCACATTTAAATCTTTAAGCAAGTAACAAACAGCCAAAATACTGGCACTGAATACATATTTAATATTTGTCTTCATGGTTGCTTTTTGTTTTGACATGGACCGTCAACTCACAGACCTTATGTAGGCTAGAGCTTTTCTTTTCCAATTCTTAATCAACCAATAAAATTTACCACCTGTTGACTCATAGTAAGATGCTCAAATATTTCAAGTATGATCAACGGAAACAGATTGTGCCTCAGGTCATTTTAGAGCATCATTCCAAAAGTTGAGAACCCTTATGTACAATCTATTAAATGCTGTTTATAGATATATAAAAATATATACATACATATATATTTAGTCCAATGACTTCAAAACAATTGAAGAAAAATGAAAAAATGTACATGAAAAAATTGACTAAAAATAGAAAAAGCATCCAAACAGAATCTAAGTTGCTGACCCCGATAGATCTGAGTTCATTTTATTATTCTAGAGCAGGGGTCAGCAACGTTTATGACTTGAAGTGCCAATATAAAATATTCTCCTTAACAACTGTGTCATCACCAACTATAATCAGCCCTGAACGCGTGTGAGCTGGCGGCAGGGTGACGGTGCAGGTATGGAGCGTCTGTCATATTGTGCGGCGCACAGCTGCTGCACAACATGATGATTATGAGAGAAAGACAGAAAGAGACTCTGGAAATCTGGAACCATTTCACTTTCATTGATAATAGAAGGAAGAATTTAGAGTCTGCAGGAAAAGAAATCCTTATAGAACCTCCTCCACAAGAAACCTACAGACACCTGAGAGAACCTTCTGCAAACAGACCAGATCACTAAAACCACATCAACTCCTCTAAGTCTTGGTCTTTCTCCATCAGCAGCTCACCTGTGATGCTTTTGAAATAGATAAAGAGGAAGATTCTGACAACATGGAGGATTAAAGTAGCCGAGTTAGGTTCCTAGACCCCTGCAACCTCGAAAAGGACAAAGCGGACAAGAAGATGAATGAATGAACATTTTTAGGCACTTTTCAAAAAAAAAAAAATTATAAGTTAAAAAAATTGCAATTTTCTCAAAAGTTGCTGCAACATCAGTCACTTCAGGCCACAACAATCAGAAAAATTTGCTGTAAAATCCTGGAGGGTCTGAAGAAATGGAAAAAAGGAGTAAAAGTTTGTACAGAATCATAAAAAATGCCATTTCTTTATCAAAAGATTTCCTTTGAATCGAGACTCGATTTGGAATCGAATCAGCACCACAAGAATCAGAATGCAATAGAATCCTGAGTCGTTGTAAGATCACATCCCTAAAAATCATAATTCTACTTATAAGGGAAAAATACACCAGGACAATCGGATCAACCTTTAACTGACATTTATGTCTTGTGTTCTTACTCTGAATTGTCAGAATTAATTATTCAGATTTTCGTTGCACATTTTTCATTTTATAATCTTAAAAATATAAAAAGTTTAACAATAACAGGTTGATTATGGAATTAAGTTGCATAAAGAATAATCGATTAAGAATAAAGAAATATGTTCAGAAGAAACAATTTAATATTCTGAGAGGAAGGCCTTTGACTTTAATAACTTTAATAACTATTTAAAGAAGGGATTGGTTACAGGAATCAAGATTGATGATGGTTTGATGATAGTTCGATCCGAATTATCCCCTTCTCTCTTCCCTTTGCTTGCTCCAAACAGAGGGTGATGAAAAAAGTGTCTAATATTTCAGACGTCACTTTCATTCGATGACGGTCGCCGGTCAGCTAGTGTTAGCTCGGAGCTTCCAGCGCTTGAATATACACAACAACAGCAGTTTATAAGTTTATAAAGGTCACGCTACAACATTTATGAACATACTTGGTTCATAGCGCACCAACGTGAAGAAAAAGGCTTCTTAGGGTGACGCAGTTTACTCTCGCCATGGTGGGCTTTGGACCCCTGTGTTTGGAGGGTGAAAAAAAAAAAATGACTCATCACTCATCACTCGATCCCAGAGATCAATCAACGACGATGAGCTTTCCCAGGATCCACCAGTGGGGAAGCCTAATGTGGGGAGGCCTAATGGTAAGTAACCGGTCCCGACTGACACTGGGCACAGGTGCTGCTGTAGCCCATACGATGTCTACCGAACCTCCCCTACTACTCACCCCCCAGCACGGGGGCAAGTATCACTAGTATCACCTAGTACACATAAGCAATGTCAGCCCTTTGTATATAAACCTCACCCATTTACGTACTTGCAGAGAAATGGTTTGAAGTTTTATTCCCAATGGGTTTTTGACAAATTTAAATTACATACTATATATTTGTTACTTGTAAATAAAAAATGAAGAAAAATAAGTATGACTTTAAAGGTATTTCCTTTTACAAAAATACATTTTGAGCCGCAGTGCATTCTGGGAAACGTGTTGCGTAATAGCGCCAGGCTAGTGATAAGTTTGCTTTGCTCCGCACCTACTTTTAATCAAAAAGTTATGAAAACCAACCTTACTTTGTAAAGTTTACTTTGGTGTATTTTTCTGAACGTTTGTGGGGAAAAAACGTGAATAACCGGCGGTGTCAAACTAGGACATTGCTGGAGTTAGCTCGGGCGCTAGCTAGCGCTGGCCACGACTATTTAAAGGATGCTGATGGTTTGGTGACCGACGTCTTTGAGGAACTATTTCCGCCGCTGCCGCTAACTCCAAGTAAGCCACCTGTATCAAAGAAAAAGGCTCCGAACCAGACTGCATCGTCATTTAAACATGACATAGTCAGAACTGTTGAAAATACAGCGATCTCCTACCGCATTTTGTGGTTATAAGTGGTTGTAAATAGTGATGTGATGTTCTGGATCGAGGCTTCGAGAAGTGTGTCTAGTAGTAGAGGAGGAGCTTCCGCCAAGCGCGTGCTGCTTCATCTAGGGGAGGAGCTGAAAATGATGACGGCCGAAGCTTCCCTTCCCGGATTTTATATTCTAAAAGTTATGTTGTAAAAATGACCAGTGATAGATAATATCCGTGAAAGATTCAGCTTTATTTGTTCAAAATACAGGTCATTCTAGATGTCTTCTGGCTGCAAAGCTCCAGTTTCAATCAGTGATGTGACGCTCTGTATTGAAGCTGCACTGCTTGTGCCGGTGGTGCACAGCGGGGGAAGAGGGGTTTCCACGGAGCGCAGAGGAGCTGGAGGCTCATCCTGTCAGGGATCACCTGTGGGAATCAGCTTTCACTGACAGGTGGTTTTGGACTGGATGTTCTTCCTGACACAATCCTGTATTTTGAAGGTACGAGAGATCAAGTTATGCAGCATGAAGGGTCTTATCTAATGATTTTATCTGATTGCTCGGTCTGGAAACTGACCCCAGGTCCTACACCAGTCAACTGAGTTATCCAGTCACCTCCAACTATAATGGGAATTTTAATGCAAAAAAGAAAATTAACCAGAGATCATCACCACAGAGTCCACCAGAACCAGACAGCTACAGGTCCACTACAGCTGCAAGGCTGCATGCTGGACCGGAACCGCTCCAACAACAAAGAACCCCTCGAATATAAACAGGACTAAACCAGCAAATAGTGATACAAAAGATATCTGCGTGGAAACAGAACTTCATTAATGTCAGCGAAACCAAAAACATGAACATAAAAAAAGCTGTTTAGTCATCAACTTTTGCTTCCCGCTCTTCCCAGTCACGCACGCGCTCACGTTCCATCCACAGACGCGCTCAAATCGCCACACCTGTCATCTCACAAGTTATAAACACAGGAATTATTACAGCTTTTAAATTTCATTGCGGGAACCTTTTGGTTTTTTTTTTTCCTTCGGTGCTCATTAATTTCAATCGTCTGGTCATGAAGGCTGATACAGAAGGTAACGTGCATTGTGTGAAACAACAAAGTTAAAAGAAAAACCCCGCAGTATGTATGGGGGGTCACAGCGCTGCGTGAATTGATCCTTTCCTTTTGACGCCACGGAGAACCAAAGATCATTAATAGACGAGATGTTCACTCTTTACAATTCCCCCCAAAAAATATAAACTGACGACAAAAGTCCTAATTGTTGTCACACCCGGCGTGCTACTGTCTTTCACTCTGCGTGCCAGCTGTGGCACGCGTGCCATAGGTTGCCGACCGCTGTTCTAGAGTGATTTGGACCAATTTAGTCCAATTACTTAAGAGCTATTGATGAATAACATAAACAAATTACTGTAAAAATGACTAAAAATAGATTACATCTAAAGTGAATCTAAATAGCTTACCCCGATAGATCTCAGTTAATTTTATGAGTGATTTCTACTAATTTGGTATGAAAAGTTAAAATCTATTGAAGAAAAACGTGAAAATTTACTGTAAAAAAAAAATGACTAAAAATAGAAATTACATCATAAGTGAATCTAAGTTGCTGACCCCGATGGACCCACTAAGGGTTTTGCTCGCGGACCGAGATTGGGCCGTGGCACCATGGTTAAGAATCACTGGATAAATGACAGACATTACATCATAAGTGAATCTAAGTTGCTATGGACCCACTAATGCGCGACCATTCTCACATGGTATTTACAGAGTTTGTTCCAAATTGAATCTGCACAGGTAGGGGCCATAGTCTGTATGTGAACTTTATGCACTTGATACTCGAAAACATTCAAACGACCATTTGGCATATATCATTCTTTGTTCATTTTACCTGTATTTGTGCCCCGTGTTCTTCCAACTCGGTTGCTAAACCCCCATCGAGGATCAAAGGTCTGTTTCGGTTAATGAAGAGTCTCAACCGAGCGGCTGAACCCATGGAGAAACTCTGGATTTACAATAACTACGGTTCAATACAAATGTGGTGTCCTAAACTAATCAGGACGTTGGAATATTTTAGCTAACATGAACTACATCCGTCACTGTTGTTGTTCCGGGTGCAAAAGTCACAGTTGCGTTTATATACATCCGTACGTTTCATAATCTCAGGGTTATAATACGATTTATTGACTACATGTTATCAGACGCAGACATTTTATGAAATAAAAACAATAATTATCATTAGAAATTAAAAAGAAAATCAATTAAATAAAAGTAATTGCGCTACAACGTTTTTACATTCAGGATCGCTAGAGGTGCTTAACTAGAAATTATGCATTCCGAGGTTTTGTGAACGCGCCTTGGCTGGTTGCTATAGATACGAATCCGAGCCCGGGACAATTGACGTACCGTAAACAGTGCTAAAACATTTACAGTTACTTTAAAAAAAATGGTAAGTGTTTATCACTCCTCTCCTTAAAAAATGTTTGAAAAGGCTTTAATAATATAATTATTATATGTCAGTTTAGAATAGGTAGTAGTTGTTTGCTAAAGTCAGTTTAGCAACTTTAAGGTAGCATTTCTTGATACTAGCAAGCTGCTACTCTTCTTTTGAACGAAGTGTCTTGTATTACTTTTACCTTTAAATATAAATAAGTTTAATAACACAGAGCATATTTTTAATTGAACATAAATGTTAGTATAACGCGTTTGACAGAGAATACCGGCTTTAGTAGACGACGAACGAACGTCTCATGGTTTAATTTCAAATTAAAAGCTGTTTTTATGGAAATGTTTTCTAATTGGACCGCTTAAAGTCATTGATGCATTGTCATATGGGTAATTTAATTAATATACTGTATGCATTTTCACTTTGTTTGGGGTAGTTATATTATGTAAATACTGCTAACCAATACTCATTTGTTTACCACAAAAATGCACCTTTTCCTGTACTTTCACCTCCAACGACTATCATTGAGGTCCATGCTTTGGAATCCCAAAGGCTAAATTGTATCTCACATGGTTAAAGATGCATCAGATATTTTACTTCATTCTGTATTTTGTTGTCTTCTTTAACTTCTTGGGTCTTCAGGAGGATCGATATGCTTTTCTAGCGGAGTGGTTTGACCCCTCTGCAGCTCTCATGCGGCGCTACCAGCTGTTCTTTTATCCCAAAGATGGCTCAATGGAAATGGTAAAAAAAAAAGTCTGCTTATTTTTCATTACAGATTTATTTTCTGTAAATGTCTGTAAAGGAGACTGATGACTGATCAGTATTGACCCAAACGTGTTTCTGTGTGTGTGATATGTCTTCCCTCTCCTCAAACAGTGAACAATCTACTTATATGTTATTTTTTTTACTTTGCAGTTCGATGTGAAAAACCAGCGGGTGTTTTTTAAAAAGGATCAAGTATGATGACATCCATCCACAGGACCTGTTTGTCGGGAACCGAGTGAATGTTTTCTCCCGGCAGCTTAATCTGATAGATTATGGAGATCAGTACACCAGAAACAAGCTGGGCAGCAAAAAAGAAAGGTACGATTGGTTAAGCTGCGCATAAGTCTCTTTTATCCCCTCTAGTTATTGCACATACCATTCAGATTTATGCGCCGTAACGTGCTAGGTCTTGAAAAGAGTGACTGTAAAGGAATCTTTTTTTGGACATTTTGCATCTCATAAAAATGTAAAGCAGTCAGTGTACATTAGAGAACATTAGCGCTCACGTAAACATAGATTAGTTAAGCAGTAGACGTCAGATTCGGATCGAAAACATGTTTACAATCTTCTTGTTTTATAATATATATATACATATTTATTGAATGATTGATATCCTTTTTTCAAACACAAAATAAAGTAGTTAAATAAAATGCTAAACAGAGAGGAATAAAGTGATTGAAAAAGGGGTGGGTAGAATAAAAACTTCTTACTTTATTTTATGAATATATTTTCACACATTTAACATATTATTCACATAAACACAAAAAAAACATGTATTGCATGACATCATGTTATCAAGTTTTTTATGATTTTATCCACCTTGAAGGTGTGTTCATGTCATGTTAAAGACTCACTCTGATGAAAATGTTCTTTTTGTTTTTTTTAAGTTTTTATTATGACATTTGCTCATAACAGATTACATATATGAAGAAAATTACTCTCAAATAAGCATTTCTGAGTATTCTTTAATTCAAATCGTGAATCAGGAGCAAATAAAAAAATGCGGTTTGGAAAAAAAAAATATATATATATTATTTTGAAGTAGAACATATTCTGCGTGGGCCACAAGCTCCCTGCCCCCAAGCTTTCACCAATGGGGTAGGGAAGAAGTGCGGTCCGCGGACAACTCTGAGGTGATTTCCTCAACTCCTGCCGCTCTGCATCAAAGGGAATATTTGAAGCTGCTGGCGTCTCCGGAGTCCCACCAACATCAAGGTGTAGGATCCTCCAGATGCCTGCAGTTAAACCTTCTGCTGGGCCCTCCCTAAACAACACTCACAAGCAGAAACGGCTGCAGTGGACCCAGACAGACATGGAACCTCATTTTCAAACAGTCTGGTTCACTGATGAGTGCTGTGCAACCCTGCATGGTCCAAATGGATGGAGCAGTGGGTGATTGGTGGATGGCCACCATGTCCCAACAAGGCTGTGATACTCTCCAAAAACTCACAAGTTCAATGGAAGCAAGTTTCTACAAAATAAGGGTCCTATGTTCAAATGTAACTATTAAGGTGTTTTGACTTAAGTAGCTTTAGATTTAAGTAAATATGACCTTATAAATGTTGTGTAACTCTCTTCACATTTGTGGGGTTTTATTTTTTATAAAAATACTGTTATCTTTAATAGGTTTGTTTAATAATATTGGATGTAAACACTAATGATTAGTGACTGAGTGTATCAGGTGTTTTGCGTCTTTCACCTCATTTTGTTTGTGAATTTTTGAACAATTCTGTGGTGTTTTCACTGAAGCTTTCATGCCCTGTCTTCTGTCTCCATGTGTGCAGAACTCTCGCTCTGATAAAGCCAGATGTTGTGACTAAGATCGGGGATGTGATCGAGTCGATATACTCCTCCAACCTGATAGTGACCAAAGCTAAGATGACGAGACTTTCATGGTGAGATCACGGTGACCCTGCAGACGTGCTGGTTTTTTTCACCCTAAGAGGCTTGTATAACCGTACAGGTCAATGTGTTATTGTTGTGCTCTACTGCTTTAAACAATAGACAACATTAATGAAGACTTTTTCAGTTTGAGACATGATTGAAACTGATGAAAATGAATCCTTTTCACAGCAATCCTTTGCAAAATAATGTGAGTTAATGAATTTGTTTGTGAATAAACTCTGATGATAGTGACAAATTTTAATGTAGGTCTTTAAAAAAAATGAAAGTGTCATTTATTGAGATGGAAACAACAACAAAAGAATATTTATATATTTTTATAAATGACTTAAGTTTCATGTAGTGTCATTATTTTATTTTGTTAAGAAAATGAACAACTTTTAAGGTTCTTGAAGCCACTAAAGGAAAAAAAACTAACAGTTGACTCTCAAAACTGTTGTAAGTTGGATATTTTTGTTTTAGATGAGTACTTAAGTTTTTGGTTCCCTGCAGGAGCCAGGCTGCAGACTTCTACATGGAACATCAGTCCAAGCCTTTCTTCAAGTGAGTGAAAATCAGAGGTCTGCAACCTGCGGCTCCAGAGCCACATGTGGCTCTTTTATCTCTCCATGGTGGCTCTCTGGCTGAAGAAAAATAAAATAATAATAATAAAAAAAAATTGGAGATTAGCTATTATTTTAGCAGCACACTAACGTTTTTGGCTAATTTATTTTCTAGTGGGATTTTTAGGCTAATTTAGACTTTTAGCTTCTATTTTAGCAACATTCTAACGTTTTTGACTAATTTAGTTTACTGAAGAATGTTATGCTAATTTGGAGTTTAGCTAATATTTTAGTAACATACTGATGTTTTAAGCTAATTTGTTATCTACTGAAATTTTTTTTAAATAAATTTTTGAATTTAGCTTCTATTTTAGCAACATGCTAACGTTTTTGGCTAAGTTAGTTTACTGAGAAATTTTAGGCTATTTTGGAGTTCAGCTAGTAATTAAGCAACAAGCTAGCTTTTTTGCTACTAAAGTTAAAAACATAAACAAAATTCCCTTTTTGAGAGATATTAGTTTCTTTTTATATATTTTTTTGCTTTTGTTCGTGCCAAAAATAGACATTATTTATATTTATTAAAAAAGAAAAACAGCAAAAAGAAGGTTATGAATGCAAATCCAAATTTCTTAAAGGCTAATGGAAGTCAAGCGGCTCCTTCTTGGTTTTGATCGGCCGACAACAAGCCCAAATGGCTCTTTTACTGTTAAAGGTTGCCGACCTCTGGTGTAAATAAAGCTGAGCAGTTTTTTTCCGCCTCTTTTACATCATTCACACAACTTTTGAAAGGGATTCTTGCCATTTTTGATTTTTCTTTTGTACTGTCTCTATCTGTGCTTTGCTCTCCATTTTTTAGTAACCTGGTGCAGTTTATGTCCTCGGGCTCTGTGGTTGCTATGGAGATAATGGGTGATGAGGCCACGTCTGTCTGGAGGAAGCTCCTGGGACCCACAGACTCTGCAGCAGCACGGAGAGATGCCCCACAGAGCATCCGCGCTCACTTTGGCACAGACGGCCTTAAAAATGTCGGGCACGGCTCAGAGTCACTGGACGCAGCAGCGAGAGTGAGGACTGTCTGCTAAACCTTTGAGTTTTTTTTCACTCCCACACCTGCTCTGTTTCCATTCTTCCTCTCTCTTTGTGTTTATCAGGAGCTAGAATTCTTTTTTCCTTCTACGATTGGCCATGGACCCTCCAACACCGCCACCTTTACAGACTGCACATGCTGCATAATCAAACCTCACGCCGTGCTCGAAGGTAAGACGCAGAGGTTTGAGGACGGGATTCAACTGGTGGGTTCCAAGTTTCATTCCTAGACCCCCAAAATTTCTCTTTCCACAATCATCTGAATTACAAGTTTGACTTTCACGCACTCAATATGTTGTAGAAACGCAGTGAAACAAACAAAAAGCACAAACCAATAAAAGACTGATCATTTTACAAACACCAGGCTTAACCAATCGCCTCTGAATAGTTGTGGCTGCTATTTCTGAAGCCAACAGATGGAGAAACAAAGGAATTCCTAACCCGATCCAGTTCACCCAGCTGAACTCTGATGGCACGGGTCAGATTCTCCTGTGCTGAGTATAGGATGGATCACAGGATTCTTTCCTGCATGTGTGTCTTTGTGTTCAAGAATCAAGACAGACCAGCGCGGGCTGGTCAATGGCCTTACTCATATGGAATTTGGCCTTGGGTTTTTCCAAATCCCTGCCTTGATCCCGGCTCTTGGAGCATGCCGGCAGAGCTGTGACCTGTGAAATGTGAAATCCTCAGGGCAGAGCTGGAGTCAGCACACAGAAAGCTCCTGTCTGAGGGGAAACCTGGTTATTGATCCACCTCGGAGCAAACAGTCTCTAAAATGCACGTGGAGATGTTTATTATTAGGAAAAATCCATCTGAGTGTTTGCTCTTGTTGTCTTATCACCACTCCCTGCCTTGTAGTGGTAATTGCAGTTTATCTGGTAGATTCCATAAGTCTTGGTCATGAATTTGTTCACATTGTGAATAAATTCAAACTTTTGGTCAAATGGTCTTCAGCGACCACTTGTCACAAACACGAGCATTCTCACAGGCAATGCAAATGTTCTAGTTCATCAACTAATTTGAATCCTTCTGCACTTTTTTACATAATTTTTAGTGCCTAATCATGCTTTTATTCCTTTAGTTATATTAGAACTAACCAATTAGCATCAGACCAGCTTTAGCTGTCAATATTCATACTCACTTTTTTACAGGAAATGTTAATCTTTCTCTTCATTGTTGTGTTTTAGAGCTTTTGCAATGACACCCTTAACAATGAGGATTTTGTCCCCAGACTTCCATAGAAAACTTTTGTCTGAGTGATGGAGAATACTCCCTGTTTAATGACGAGCACTTTGAAACGCTCAGATTTCTAGATTTGTCTTAATTCAGAAACTTGTTCAATCTTTCTTTTGTATCAACTGGTACTCACTGATAGAGTGAAAGTTTTCTCCAAACTGTGAGATTTTCTGATTTTGGACATAAAAATTGTATGAAAGTAAAAAAGTTACTTTATGGATCCATTTTAACAAACAAACAAAACAGATCACATCAAAGAATTATTTATTTATTCAACATAAAATCCTGAAAAATTATGAGTTTGTGTTTTCTTTTTGTGATGACAAATTAGAAGTATTTTGCTGAGATAAAAATCATCACAATGTAAAATATATTATTTTTTGCCTCCTGTATGTAGTTAATCTCTTAAATTTCTGATGCAGTTTTTATATTTTATATGTAGAATAGAATGAACTCCAAGATCAAATCAGGGTGTAAAATTATTTTTAAAAATGTAACTTTTCACATTCACCAGCTCAGGAAGTTACTTTATTTTTTTTTCTCCAAATACAGCAGCGTTCTAAATATGTAAATGAGGATGCATTTTTCGAATATTTTGTCAATAGAATAATCACCATCTTCAGTATTTTTTTGGTACTGTTTCTGAAAACTTGTAGTGTTATAACTTGTAGAATTAAAAAGAAAACTCCTAAATTCTTCTAAAACATCCTCCCTTTAAGCAAGAAAATTCAGTTAAAGTATTACCTTTCTGCAGACATTTTGCTTATTCAGTTGTTTTATCGTGTCTTTAAATCTTCTTTTAGTTCCTCTTAATTTTTCAAATGCTTTAGAATCCAGTCTTCATCTTTACATTTCCTTTTTGGGGGGGTTTTAATACGATTATCTTGTCATTGTTATTCAAATGTTGCTGTCTTTTTCTTTTTTATTTCTCAATATTATTTTTTTTAAAAAGTAATACAAAACTTTTTAAGCTAAAAACAGCTTTAACCTAGGCATGTTTATTTAGCAGTACGGTTGCAGCTTTTGGAGTTCATATCGGGTTTTAACTTTTTTTTTCTTCAGCTTTTTTATGCTGTTTTCATCTTCTTCTACTACTTTTACTAATTTAATTTCATCAGTGAATTTAATATTTTTTATTTTCTTTATTGCTTTAAAGTAAACTTCATTATCTTGAGCCACCAGCTTCACCTGGCAGCATTCACAGCTGTTTATGCAGGAAATGCACATTTTTCTAGGTTATAGCAGCTTGTTTCTTGTCTTTGTACATTAATGTAACAAGAGCATATATACTCATCTGCAGTGATCAACTCAAGTATTTGTAACCATTTTTTGACAAATTTTCAGGATTTTTTTTTCCATTGAGCCCTGTGGAAAACAACAAGATCTGTTGCTGTTATGTAAGCCCAGTCGTGCTTTGCTTGATGGAAGACACCACGGCGTGACTGTAGGCTTACAGTCGGCTGCAATAAAACCTTATCGTGATTGAAAGGCCCCGGCTTGCATTTCCGTCCCAGTGATTGTTGATGGCTGCTGTAATTTGGTCCTCTCTGTGTATCAGGACAGCAGTGTGACTCAGAAATGCAGCTCTAATAAAATATTGTCAGTTTTTTTTATAGAAACAAGTCCCTTATCTGTTTTGTATTCAGGAGATGGTGGTGAGCTAACTTCGAGAGTCTATTTCCAGCTTAAAAGTTGATGTGATTTTGAAAGCTGGATAAGGGGGTTAAAGGCTGCTAATGAATGATTTCTTCATTAATGAATCGTGAGAAAAAATCGTGGTCTGATGTTCGTGAACTACACAGATCAAAAGGAAGCAGCTGTGGCTGCCTATTTTCCTCAGTGTGTTTTCAATGTAATTTTTAAAAATAATTAAATGTTTGTTAATATGAATTTATCTTTACCAACATTTTTAAATGGTACATAATTAAAACATGTTTTGCAGGCAGTGACTTCTAAAAACTAGAGTGAAAGGATGTGTATGGAGCCAAATCAGAGCCATAAAGATTTGAAACCCAAATAACAGAATTTGAAAATTTCAAGCTGAAATATTGGTGTTAAGCTGAAACAAAAATAAGGTGTCTGGAACTTTCTGCAACCCTAATATAAACTTGATTATTTTCAGCTTCACATTTTCTGTTTTTAAGTTTCAAAACTCAAAATTTCAGTTCCAAACTTTCTTAAGTTTAAAATGTTTTTCTCACTTGCAACTCTCGTTTTTTAAAGCACCATTTTGTTGTCACATTCTGGAGCTTTGCAAGTAGTGTTTTGGGCATGCGGTTTATACGCCATAAAACTCTGCTTTTCATGCCCTTCCTGGGACAACACATGATTATGATAGTGCAGACATTTTCTGACCGTAATTCTTTGAATCAGTAAATGCACCACAACTAAGTTCATTTCTCTCAGCAATTTTGATTGGTCCTTCGTGTTAGCCCCGCCTCCACGTACCTGAATAGAAAAGTTTGAAACATTAAATTTTCAAATTCGATACAAAAAAAAAGTTGAAACCAAAAAAATTCCTAAACTGAAATTTAAGTTTTGAAACTTAAAAACAGATAACGTGAAGCTCAAAATAATTAAGTTTATATTAGAATTATATTAGAATTAGAAGTTTCAGACACTTATTATTTCAGTTTGATTTTTCTGAAGTTGTTTTATTTGGGTTTCAAGTCTTTATGACTCTGATGTGGCTCCATAGATATGCTGTAATACCAAGCTTAGGGAGAAAAGCAAACATCTCAGTTGTTAGGCATGGTGGTGGTGTAGTGATGGTTTGAACTTACTTTTCAGTCACAGGAGTGGAACACCACATGACACTAAGAGGCTAAACTTTAGACTTCCCATATGAGTTTTGAACTTAAAAAAAAAAAAAAACACAGGATGTCAATTCACCAAATTACCAACAGCTGATGTGTTACACAAGCAGGACTGTTGCAGTGTAGCTCAAGACCAAAAAGTCCAGTTTTACATCAAAAATAAACACACTTATGTGTAATTCTGAAGTCATTTCTTGCTCAAAGGTTCTGTGGCAGCTCCCACTGTCCACCAACTTGCAGAGAAATGCCGTCGTGAGCATAAAAGCCTGTTTTCACACCCGGACGAGCACTGCGGACATGGCCTGGAAGGGTTGAAACTTGAGCATAATAGTCTCAGAATGCAATTATTGTCAATTAGAGCGCCAGGCGACCTTCCATTAGGTGTTGTCGTGACAACAGCCGGAGGGTGGTACCAGCAGGAAAGAGGTTTTGTTAGGATTTATTAATTGACAAACAAATCCAATAAAATGTCTGGCAGCAATCTGCATGTACTCTGTAGGCTTTCAACACAAACAGTCAACATATTTCTTTTTTTAATTAATTGATTTAACGTATTTTTTAAAAAAAACAAAGGAAAAAGACAATAAAAATACATATCAAACCTATTTTATATCTTAATTCCTGAAATTTGTTTAAAAATAGATAAAATTATTCTATCCTCTTGACCTAATTTCTCCCAATCATAAATAGATATTTGCATGTAAACATACAAATGATTCCATTTGATATGATTATCATATAGTTTGATTAATAGTTTGAAAGGGAGCGGGAAGAAGCACATGTATCCAATCTCCCCCATTGTCTTTTACTAAACTTTTTAAAAAAAATTTTTACATATGACATAATTCGATTCTTAAAGTTTATTTAAAGTTAGTAATATATGTTTCAATCCGATGGAGAGAGTATGCAGACTGTTACCAGTTTACCAGCTTTCCTCTGTTCCTCCATGTAATTTAGATATGATGCACGATGGACTCATCAGTCTTCCTTTGGAACACATAGCTGGTTCTGACCCCAAACACCTCTCTTTAAAGACGGTGTTGTGTCTGACTTTGTCTGGACACATTTTATACCTGGAGGTTTCAGATTTTTTAGCCCAATGACTTTCCCAGTGGATTGTGGAAGCAATCGCTTTGTCTTCTGCCAGGATTCATGAGCCTCCAGGCTAAGTCCTAGCTAACCGTTAGCCTGTACAGAAATGAGTTTCCATTCAGGACGTGTTTGCAGCAGGAAGTTGGTCCTTACCTTTCTCCTTTGTTGGGTTTAGAAGCATTATTCTGCTTCCGATGTGAGCCAAACTGTGTTTTGTTTCTGGGATCTCAAAAGAGCAGATTTGAAACTATTGATAATTGTTTGAGATGAACACACAAGTTACACAAATGTATTGGAAAACACTGCACTACTCTCTTTTTACCAGGATCACAGCCTAATTCGCTTTTGACAAACATTCTGCATCCCAGCTTAAGTCGACGCGGTTAAAACCGCAGCCTCCAGAGCTCCATAAAAGTGGCAGGAAATGGAAATCCCATTAATCAGTTTAGAGTAGCACTGGGAAGAACAGATGAGGGCTCATGGGAACGCAGCTTTTGTTTCACAGTGGAGTGGACAATGTCCAGTCTTTGTCATCCTAATGTTCTCTCACTGACCGCAGTGACCAGGTTTCCCAAATGCCTCACCCTGTTATAAAACAAAGACAGGTTTCTAGTTTAAGCTAAAAAAAGTAATTTCTCAACTGATTGGTTTTCAACTATAAATTCACTGTCTTAAGTCAAATCTTCTTTTGACCAAAGTTTGTAGTAAAGAACAGCTGTGAGGGGAGGAATCATCATGTTATTGTGATAAGACATACTCCAATAAAAATTGTCTTTTTAACATTCCTGTGGCATTTTTATTATGATGGACGACATATATTTAGGGCGGCAGTGGCTCGAGTGGTTGAGCAGATTGGCCAATGATCAAAGGGTCATCTTCAACCTAGTTATGTTAAATGTATAACTGCATAAAATGTATTATATATTTAATATTATGCATTTTTCTAACAGAAACATGTATATTTCCAAATTATTCTATAATGCAACATTTAAGAAAAAATAATCAATATTAGTATCGAAATGAGCATCAATATCAGCGATACTAGCACTGTAATAGCACCCTAATTTGGATATACTCCTATGTTAAGTTTTATTTTTTATGATATGATACCTCATAATATTTATTCATTGGAGCATTTGCAGATAATGGTTATAAACAGTTGTACAGTTTGACTATTTCAAAGTGAGCTTGCAGTGTTTACCTTCTCCCCTCTGGGAATATATTTGGTGTGTGACAAGAATAGAAACCCTCACTGAACAGGTCGTCCAGCTGAGGACAAAGTGTGCCAAAATGCTCGCTCCCATTCCCCTCAAGAATCACTCGAGTAACTCATTTACGGGACAGCTACAACTACAAGACGCAGCCTATCGCAGCCATGATAAAGGAAGTTGTGACTGAAATTACACCCAGACATGACTGGAATAGAGAAGTTTCTGTTGCCAGGCACCCAGAATAGGATCACCTAGCAACAGCAGCAGCTGCTTTGGGAGCTGAGTTATGCGTATCCAAAGCAGGCTGCTGGCTGCCGCTGTCTGGGGAGGGCACAGGGGGGCTCTGGGGGGGTTTATTACCTGTTACATTTAGCCAGACTGTGACAGAACCAGATGAAAATTTCTCAACAGTTGCAGTGCCGCCCACTCCCAAAGTGAAAGCCACGGTTGTTCAGCTCTGTGGGAAAAAGTGATGGAAAATGTCTGCGTGATGCAGACGCAGGCTGCTTTTGCATTTGCAATAGACTGACTGAGATCACGAGGCTGGCACCCTCATTCACATGTGTGGATGCAGCCGCCTGACCTTTACTGTTCCATCATTTCTACTAAAGCGCACGGCCACAGTGACAGGACATGCAGGTCCTTGAGGTTGATAAGAAAAAGTATCACCTTCACTTTTGTACAGGATCTGCATTTAAGTAACAACAGAATCAGATTTATTGGATGAAATCTAGAAGATCTGAAGCACTTTGATGTGTTGACAGGTCTGACGGGGAAGATCCTCAACTCCATATCTGCAGCTGGATTTGAAATCTCTGCGCTTCAGATGGTAAAACTTTAACATTTCTGCTGCCTTTTCTAGTCTTAACTGGGTTTGAATGTAAATCATTTATGCACTCGAGTATGAAAGCTTCACAAGTGCATGTTTCTGAGCTTTCCTTTGTGGTTTTTGACAGTTCAACATGGAGCGAGTAAACGCAGAGGAGTTCTACGAGGTTTACAAAGGCGTCGTTTCTGAGTATCCTGTGAGTATGAACCGTCATCATCCTGGATGATGCAAAAAGTGGGAATAAGGATGTTGGATTTTTGTATGACAAGAAAGCATGTGCTTGATGGCTTGCATGTGTTGTCAGGGTATGGTGACGGAGCTGTGCTCTGGACCCTGCATGGCTCTGGAGATCCGAGGCACAGACACACCCAAGGCCTTCAGGGAATTCTGTGGCCCGGCTGATCCGGTGAGTATTTTCCCAAGTTTTCCACACACGCCAACTTTATGCCACTTCTTTTCCCTTCTTGCTGTGCAATCATAAGAAAATCTTGCTGGAAAATCTGATCCAACTCGAGTCCAGCAGATCAAAACCTTTTGTTTGTTCCGCTTGAAAGCTGGCACAATTCAAACCACAGAATAAACAGAAAACGAACGCTCCGGAGGAACTGCTGTGTTTGTCGGTGCGGCTGTGCTGCAGCTGCAGCGCTGTTCTAGAACACGATGTGATATGGAATGATAAGACACGCTGCTGGGTTGCTATGAAACAGAGAGACGTACCTGCACGCTTCTTTCCCACGCGCGCGGCGGGTGCTGCCCGTGACTCAGCTGTTCAAGAATATCAAAGCTTAGCTGGCTTTTGTGCCGAAATGTCCTTTGACGAGCTTCTCTGTTCTGTGTTTAGCATCAGTCTTTCTTCCATAACACCAAACCAAAAATCATTTTTCCCTTTCAGAACAGAAAAGCATCTTTTATGACTTCAAATATAACGTTTATTAAACTGCTTTGTGGGCCTACATTTGCCGAGTTCCTCAGATTAAAAAAAATGCTACAAACAGCATTTTAGCGTTGTAAAACTTTGCTTTTTTTTGTTTTCTTTTTTATCTATCCAGTTAGACTAGTCTTTCATCTGTCGAGTCCACTCAGGATTGTGGAACTTGTTTGATAGCTTCAGATGTTTCCCGCTGAGTGGTCTCATCAGTGCATGACCCCGGGATCACCTCAGTGCTATCCGACACATCAGCACTCCCAGCCCGCCGTGGATCTGGGTTGTTTGAATTGCTGCGCGAGCAGAAAGCCGCAGCTGCACGGAGCGCATCAGGCGGCTGGTTGGCAGCCAGCAGATGTCTGCGCAGCTCTCCGACAGTTAGCATTCGTCTTTAGAGAAACGGTATTATTAGAAGACAAATGCACAAGCAGCACAACTCTGGACTTTCTGTGAGGTTCAGCTGTTTGTGGGAGGAATTGATTATTCATTAATTCCAGCTGACTAATCCATAACCAGCTCATGTCAAACGAGAAAAAACACCACAGTGCTGTTAAACTGAGTCCCTGACCTTAAACTTATTTCACCATGAAGGTGAATCAGTTTAACCTTGCTTTATCGTGTCCCCTATGATTGGGACTCGGACATGTTGGGAGGTGGAGTCCCACCTCCACCCTGGACTGAGTCAGTCCGCACTCCCTCAGTCATGAGGCCGCGCTCCGTCTCGTGACATGTCCTCCTATCAGGGCGGACAGACACAGCGCTCCTCTGTCAGACAAGCCGGACCAAACGCTTAAATACGTCTGTCCCCTTCTACACAAAGACACAGTCATGCCAGACATTTAGTCTAAAAATAGCTGTGAAACGTGGAGTTTCCTGTTACAAGAGAGAAATAAATTGATGAAAATATTGATTTTTCCCTTTTTTGCTCTTAATGGGTTTGTGAAAACAGATCTGAGCTGTCTCTGTGGGACACAGATACCGCTCTGTAGTAAACATGAAAGGCTATCACCAGGATCAGCACTCTGTATCGACTTTCTTCTTGAATCCTTTGTTGAAGATTCCTAATTTGGCAGTTTAGCTTGTTTTTGTATTTTAGCAACAAGCTTTTCTGGATGACCTCTAACATGGAGTGAAGATAAAAAAAGGAGCTTATGCAAAACATTTTCCATCCTCTTCTTTTGTTTTTCATTTAAGATTGTTTTTTAGAGGGAACATTCCTGAGAATCTTGTGAGTTTAGTTTCTAAACTCTACTGCTTTTCATGTTTTGTCACATTCCAAAAAAATGCGCTGTTACTTCTGAATCCAAGTGATTTAGATTTATTTGTTATTTTTTCTACTTACTTTTATAATCCCACCTTTTGTTTGTTAAGAAATTGTGTTTTTACTTACTCAGGGATTTAAATTGAATAAAGGGGGAATCTTCATTTATAAAATCCTGGTTTAATACAGAAAATAACAATAAAAAATGTCTTTAAAAGGTATTTGAAAAAAACTAAATCTTCAGATTTCATTATTTCAATATTATGATTTGAATCAAAATGAATACATATTTTGTAATCCGAGCTCAGAGGAACTCAGATGTGTATAAAAGGGATCTTTTTAAATAGACAGAAACAAAGTGGTTTTTGTTTATTATAAAATTTAAAAGACAGGATTTTCACACTTGTTATTTAAGTAATAAATACAGTAAAACCTCTATGACTTTAAATGTCAATGCAAGCTCAGCTGTTCTGTAAAAGCCACAGAGGTTAACAAAAGAACAGTGATGACTAAGGAAGCGCAGCGGCTCCAACCTCTCAGACATTTGCAGAAAAACTGTTAAGGTAATGCAGAATTTGGTTCAACTACAAACCTACCAAGACCCATATGTCTATCTATCGAGCTAATAGAGACTCCATGAAACTCGAGAATGGCTGGAGCGATCCAGTCTTTATTAGTTTGATTCAGAAAATGTGCCCAAAAAGGCTTCAGAAAACAAACACACTATCTCCACTGTCAAACACGGAGGTGGCAGAATCATGTTGTGGTAATGAATTTCTTCAGCACGGTTTGTTGATCAGGAGGAAATTAATTTTTAATTTATTAATTTTTTTTTTTAAGATTTGACATCATTGTACAAACTGTTGACTTAAGAAGGATATTTTCAAATTCACAACACCAATATTATTATACAGTATTGCCAGTATTTGGTTAGAAAACGGAAAAAAAAAAAACGATTTCTTTAACCCTTTAACACCAGAGCTCCAGTGTTTTTGTTCTTTGATTCACTATAACTTTTCAACTGTGAACACGATCAACATAATTCCAGTAGATTCTGAAAATCTACTGGAATTACGTTGATCGTGTTCACGATTGAAAAGTTACAGCATGTTAAAGATGTAGTGTTTAAGCGTCACCGGCGACACCTCAGGGTTAAAGGGTTAAAAACAAATAATATTTGTCTCGCACAAAAATATTAATAGTAATGTGGTTCTAACAGCCAAAATGTGGAAAAGTCTAATATGCTCAGCCTCAACATGTAACTTGAGTGACCGTGCGTTCTCTGTTGCCGGCCCTCAGCTATGGAATAGTCTCCCAGCAGAACTGCGCATGATGACGGACCTTAACAGTTTTAAATGTTATTTAAAAACACACCTTTTTAGAATGGCTTTTAATGCTCAGTAGTTGGTGGCATTTTATTTTATTCTATTTTTATTTGTTTTATTGTTTTCGTATTGATGTTTTATATATTTTACTGCAGACTGCTTTTGTAATTTTATGTTGTTTTTATTTATTTTTTAATTTGTCTAATTTTTAAACTCTCTTCCTTCTTTTAATGTGAAGCACTTTGGCCTGCTATAAGCAGTTGTAAAGTGCTATAGAAATAAAGTTTCATTCATTCATTCATTATTAAAAATCTATTGAAAATGTATGACAGCATAAAAGCGGAGATGTTGTCTGCACACTTTCAATGAAAGCTGGGTTTATCTCACCCTTCCAGCTTCATATAGTAAATATAAACGTCTAACCTTAAAAATAGAGTAACTCACTTTGTTAAAAGTTAAAGACTTTAACAGTAGAAGATCCTACAAGAACTCATTATCTTACCAAATATTTTATTTAACTAATCAAATGGACTAAATTTATTGTTTATTATAATTATTATTTATTTTTTATTGTTTTTTTATATTAATAATTTGCCAATGGAATATACATCTTATATAAAGGAATTTGTTCAATTGTGATTTTAGCCCTTATTTGTATAAAAATATGTGTTTATTCTTCTTCGCTGATTTTTTTCACTTACTTACCGTTATTTCAAATGTATTTTCTAAAAACAAGTCCTTCTTTGGTCAAAATTAGTTTTGTTTGGATGAGACTGAGCTCCTACAGCTCATACACGGATAACAACAAGATCATAATATCTGGTTTTACCCAGAATGTAGGACATTTAGTTGGACAAGTCTATCAACAATCACACATTTCACTGCAGAGGAAGAAAGAGACCTTAAATAAGGTAAAGATTTTTATTTCAATTTATTTCAAGCTGTCTTCAAGCTGAATTCACTGCAAAGCTTCAAAAATCATAAACCAGGAGATAACTCAAACTAAACTGCAGGATGTTGTTAAAATATAAACCATAAATGTATGTTTCCTCTTTTGTTATTTCCTTATATGAGCTGAACTGAACAGTCAAATTCATTCATATATATTTACATTTATTTACCATACTTTGTCTACATGTGAAAAAATGATTGCAATGATGTAAAGAAATTGAGATTACACTTTAGAATTTGGAACTGCTAAAGGGATTATAAAATTTGATTTACATTTTAGCTTTTTATTATTATTAATTATTATGATTATTTTGTTTCATTGAAACAAAATAATCTTTGTTTTTTACTGTTTTTTTCTTTCATTACAGGTCATATTTGATATGTTAGAACTTTCAGTTTTCATGTGAACAGATGAAGAAGAAACCTTTAGGATTTTGCTGTGAACACTGTTTAGTCTCTTTTTTACCTGAATGTGCACACGTCTGTACTGTCTCGTGGCCTTCTTTTCTCAATGGGCGTGGCAGTCAGCGGTGCGGAAAAGATCAGACATTTCTGGACAATCATGTGACCACAAGGTCGCTGTGCTCCGGCCGTTCCTGTTCACGCAATCCAGCAGTCTGTGCAGGAGCCCTGCTCCAGTACTGTTACAGTCATTAAAAACGCACAACGGCAAGCCTCTTAGAGGCAGATAATGCGATTACAGAGAACAGAGCTTTTCTTGGAATATTTTGTTAACTGAGGAAATTTGTGCCCAATTTCTCCTCCTTGGAGACTCATTATGAAGCCGCTGCATGGACAGGTCTGCAGGTCAACCGGGAGTGTGTCTTCTGTTGATAAGTGGCACACAAAGGACTCTTAATTGTCTGCTTAAACCCACATTCTTGGTCCTTTATTTTTAACAAAGGAACCACAGTTTTGCATAAAAATACAAAACAGCCAGAAACAGGCTTTGACCAGTTTATCTTTGACTGGACCATCAGTTTTTTTTTTCTTTAAGCCCAAAGTGTCAGAAAGATCTCCCCTCAAATCCAAAATGTGTATTCAGTGATTGTTAACTCAGGTGACTTTATTTATACATACTCAAATCAATGAGTCCTCATATCATAACACTTCCCCCACAGACAGCAGGTGTGACAGGTGCATCCCAATGACTGTATAAGAGAACTGGATCAAGTGAGTGTGACATCAACTATAGAACTGAAATCAATTTCCGTTGCCATTGTTTTGCAATACGAACGCCGCCATGTTGGAGCCAGACAATGTCAGTATAAGCACCGATTTGTGAGTCAGACTGTGTTATCGTTTCTATGGCAACCAACTTTTTTTTGTTTAATCAGGAGGATCTTGTTGGAAGGCCAGTGACAGTGGGCTTGGGGGAATCTATCAACTAAACGTTAGACGTGGAGGCCAGCGGGCACCACATGCTATCATTGAAGCATCTGATTGGTCAGTTTATAACTTGAATAACTTGCACTACAGAAATAAATATAATAAAGAAAAATAAAAATTTCAAGAACACGTTATAAAGAAGGTACTTCCTGTTTGGAACGGTTCTCAAATACAGTCAATGTGTCAAGCTCACTCAGTCCAGATCTCATATATAGTCAATGATGCATCCCCTCAGCCTGTGTACTCTAACCTATCAGAAATGTGAGTCCTAGCTCAGCTTTTTGTTGCAAAACCTCTTATTTGTTAGGTTCCAGATTTTAACTCATCCTTTCAACAACCAGAAGATTTGTTTGCAGTTTAGAACTGAGAAACTCCTGAATGACCTAAAGCAAAGGTATCAAACTCAATGGCACAGGGGGCCAAAATCCAAAACACACCTTAGGTCGTGGGCCGAACAGGATAAACATTTATCCATCACATTAAAACTAAGTTTTTAAAACTTTAAAAATTAACTTTTTAACATAAATATGAATAATAAAAAGGCAGGAATATTATTTCAAAAATAAATCAACTTAAACCTTAAATAACTTTCAAAATTCTCCATAAAAATATATTTTGCTGAAATAATATGTTAGAAATAAGCGCAAGATAACATTGGGCCATTAATAACAATGAAATGATCTGGAGGGCCAGATCCGACCCCCGGGCCTTGACTTTGATACATGCGACCTAAAGGATTACTTTTATACAATACCTTAAACCAGTGATCCTCAAGCTTTGGTTCTTTCAGCCTCCCTCTTCACTTCACAGCAGCTTGAACACATCTGGTCCAGGTAGTTAAGAGTGAATTGAGCATAGATGTTTGACTGCTCTCTTTAAACAAAGGACTGTCAGCTGGAGCATACAAGGACGCAGCACAGATTGTCTGTGGAAGGAAAACAGTTCAAAATTCTGAGGTTTTCCTGAACTTACTGGTGTCTGCTGCAGTTTAAACTCTCAGTCATCGTCTCAATGGGTTGAAGCTAAAGCAGACCTCCGTTGATCCACAGTTCCTGTTCTTTCAGACTGAGTCTCACGTGCTTCAGGTCCACAATCTTTTGAACATGTTTGTTTTGAAGGAGCGTTTTTGTTTGGGAAGACAATGGATGCCTTGAAAGACAAGGCCGGATTGGGACGTCCTTGAATCTTGTTCCTGCATCCTGTGTGCTCCCGCGTACGTCAGTGCAGTAACTGTTTCTCTGCCACCGGACACAGAGGCTCAACCTGCGTTCACCGAGCATCTGCGACTGCATCATCCACACATGACTCATGCATTACCACTCACTCTGACACTTTGACAAACGGTCTTCTTGGTGAATTGAATTTTCTCCTGCTGATGAAGAACCCTGTGGGAGGGTTACATTTCCTGGAGACACAGCCCAGGAGCGGAGCTTTGACCTTGGGAGTGTCTGATGTTGAAAGGAAGCCCTTTTTCCAGATAAATGCTTTTTCTGGGAAAGAAGTGCCTGCTGTTTTTGAGCAAAAACCCCATTATTTCAGGGCTTTTATATGTCCGGGGTGGTTAGGCACTCCAGGAAAAGAGCTGAGAACAGTTTCAGTAATCAGATTGTTTCCACCTCGAGTGAGAGGTGAGCTTTTTTCCACACTTCTAAAGGGTCACATGTTGCTTTGCTGAGTAATCGGTGATTTAGTAACACCCTCGAGAACAGGATGTGCTGTGTCAAAATCTCTATGAATCCGACTGCATGTGTGGCGCTCCAGGTCCCCTTTGTTCCAGCTTAACTGAAGTTTCATTCCTCCGTCCTTGTATTATCAGTACGGACGCCTCAATTGAGATGTTCTCCTTCGATAGGAAATCGCACGGCATCTGCGTCCCAACACGCTGCGCGCCCTGTACGGCAAAGACAAAGTGAGGAACGCCGTCCACTGCACGGACCTCCCTGAGGATGGGCTTTTGGAGGTGAGTGGAGCCCGTCCACGTTGTATATAACACCCCAATGCAGGTGGCCCGTGCATAAGAACAGAACAGCCGGGGCGTTTGCAAACGTCTCATGACCTCGCTCCGTGGGCTGGGGCAACCTCAGATCACGCTGGCTTTGAGGAGAACAAGTACGGCAGAGGAATTTGAAACAAAAGCATTGTTTTTGCAGAGCGTGGGTCTGAACCGTCCGACGTCATTGTTCAGGAAAACTCCTGATCTGTTGCCTGGACAAATGCCCCTTGTTAAACATTAGCTGGTGACTGACTGAGCTGCCATTTTCTCAAGACATACTGACCAAGCAAGAGCTGGCGCAGTTTACAGTGAAATCAAATGGTGAGGTGTGAAAATGTTCCTTCTCTCTTTCAGGTGCAGTACTTCTTCAAGATCTTGGACACATGACATGTTTCTTTTTTACTTGATACCCAAAGACGTAAGATTTTTTTTTTAATGTTTCTGTTTATTGTTTCAGCCTTATGCAGATTAAATAAAGTGACAGAATGAACTCCTGACAGATTTTGTGATCTTAAACACTGAATTAAGTATTTTTACACCAACTAAGCAGGTTATTACACGGGATACTGCGATGCCTCTGATATTCTCTAAGTTTTAAACCAGTAACTTTGGTATTGGATTCAAACATCACACTTTGGAAAAAAAAATGTACAACTGCATAAATATAAAATGATTCCATCATGAAAAATGGCTAAAACATTCAATAGAAAGTCACATCACACTCTGTGATGTCTCCAGCAAAACAGATTTCAAAGCACTGAGTTGCCACTGTTTCCATAGAGGTGACAGTCTCCGAGGATGGACCCGCAAAGCTCTACTCTACAAACTAAACTCCAACAAACGTTCAGAGTCAAACAGAAATGTCACACCATGTCTGGCAGATACAAAGAGACACGTGTACAAATGCAGCACACGCACAAAAACAAAAAAACAAAAAGGTTGAATGGAGCGCGATCAGAGTACCATGCTAGTATTCAGTTAGAGCGTACTGACAACACTCCATGCACTCGCATTTGACACACCTGCACACAGACAGCAGCGCGCACACACCTTGGACCACTAAAGCTGACATAAGACAGTTACAACAGGACTACAGCTGTGGACACTTCTAAAAGATGTGGAAGCGACGTGAGGATGAATACCTTGGGTGGGGGACAAAACACAACTCGCTACATCTCAGTAGTGGAATTGCAGTTTTATACAGTAATCGAACATCCCATGGCTCAAAGAATATTTTCTTTTACAGTAGAATAAATATCATCTATTGCTATTCTTGTATTTAACTCTCTAAGTTGCGACAAAAACACGGATAAGCGAGTGTAAAGCACACGAATTAGGTGTAGGTCCTGTATATTATGAATGTTCAAAGACTAGTGGTGTTTATCTGAACTTCTTCATTACTAACTAGGTTTCGTTTGCTTTCAGTGAGAGTGCTTGTCATGGCCGAGGTCATGAGTTCACTGTGATCTTAACGTCGAAGCGTCCCTGATAACGGTCTTTTTCGCTGTACTTGATGTTGTCTCCGTATGCCCTGCAGTCGATGCGCAGCTCCTCGCCGATGGTGAGGTTGGTGAACTGGATGGCCACCAGGGGCTGCAGATAGTTGGGTTGCAGCTGCTTGCCGTAGTATGGGTAGTACTGCAGAGGGAAGCCTCCGTTGAAGCCAAAGTACTTGATTTCTCCGATCTTGGACGCGTCCTCGGGTCTCTGCAAACACAGCGGTGGAACGCAGCTTTAGGACAAAGCTCTCTAGCAGACCTTCAACACTGGTGGCATCGTAGCAAACCCACCTTGTTCTTGCAGTAAACGGGGATCAGGTTTTGGAAGGATTTGCCCTGCAGAGCCTCTGGGAGCGTCGAGTTGTCAGAGGGACCCTAAAGACAACAGCGATGAACAACATTTTAGTTTACAGGACATGATTTATAAATATTTAGATAAGCTTTCTGCTTTATGAAACGGATCAAATAAAATGCATGTATTAAAACATGAAAGCCATTTCAGTCACTGACTTTTTATCCCAGAGCTCAGTTTCCCTTTTTTTGTGTTCTTGCAATGATGATTACCATATTTTCCGCGCTATAAGGTGCACTTAAAATCCTTAACGTTTTTCAAAAAATGACAATATGCCTTAGAATTCAGAGTACCTTTTCAATGTATTAATTCAATTTAATAGTTTTGTTTACTGTAGGGCTGCCATGATTAGACACAAAATGACGACTAATTTAATAGTCGATTCATTTTTACTTTATATTATATAGAGTCAGAATTAAACAAAACTGTGCTTCAAGTGTGACTTCATTTGAATTAAGTCTTGTTTTAATGCCAGAAACTAATGAAGGAAAGAAGCTGCATAATTCATCAAAGGCTTAAAAACGATCATCTTAATTGTCTTAATTTTTAGTTAGTTTAAAGCTAATGATGGTCAAGATGTGTGCTTTACATCCAAGTTTGCACATGACCCGATTAGTCGACTAATTGGAAAAATAATCAGTGATTAGTCGACTGTTACAATAATCGTTTGTGGCAGCACTAACTTACTGATATTTAAGCGATTTTGAGAGACACACGGCAGTCTTTTTTAAAACAAGTTGCAAACAAGGTTGGGTGTTATTGTGAATACACTAATGTAGGGCTGGTATGATAAAATTAATTCATCAATTTGAATCTACTTAAGCTTAATAGATCAATAATCAATTTATAAACATATAGATCGATTTAGCACATAAAGCTAAGCTTGATGCTAACGTTTACTGGAATATCCCATAGGATGGTTAATGCTAAAGGTTAGTCGATCTAAACATACAATGCTGACTAAATGAACATCTTTATATCCTCACAGGCATGCGTTTTCCAAACTGTAACCATTTGTGGTCTAAAACATAGTTTTTTTGTTCATATTTTCTTCTTCTTGTGGATTAATGCTGTTAGCCTGAGCTCCACTTTGTGGCCAAACTGAAACATCCTCTGGGAGAAGCAGGACAATGTTTACAATGTTAATGATCTGAACATTTTTGTTTGAACTTCTCCTTTTTAGAAACCATGTAACAGCGTTGGCTATTAATAATCTCATTATTTTACTAATACATTTTACAGTTTTTGAACTGGATCAGAGTAATATAATTATATTAAAAATGTAAAGTAGATTGTTGATGTATTTCCAAATGTGTAAACTCAAAATCAAATTGAATTGAATTGAAGAATCGAAAGAATCGAGAAAAAAAAAAAAAAAAATCAGAATGGAATTGATCCAAGTCTCTGGTGAATCGAATTGTTTCTGGAAATTATTCTCGAAACCCGGCCGTACACTAATGCGGCTAACGTATTGTGGTGTCAGACTGTTTTTTAACAAGTTAATAACGAGGTTGGGAGTTGCCAGTATTGTGAGTGTACTAAAACAGTTAACTCTTCTAACATGTTACGTCACAAATAAGTTCTAGAGTTACTGTGAACAGTTAATAAAGTCTGGCTTCCTTTGTGCGCCTTATAGTCTGGTGTGGCTTATATGTGACAAAATTGTATAAATAGACCATCCATTGACGATTAATCTGGTGTGTCTTATAGTGCAGAAAATACAGCAGTCTCATTCCCTTTCAAAGTGTCCATGTATGATGTACAATTTCTTTTTTAAATGTTTGTCTTGTCTGCTCTGATTGGTCAGCTCTCCAAACACTTTACATTATAAACCCTACAGACCAATTACAATGAAGATGACACGAGTCCAGTGCATGGGGAAGATGATACAACCCTACTACAGAAGTGGTCTATTATTTCCATTAAACGATAAAGGCCAAGAAAGTATTAAACAAATATGTTGACACAAGGCAGCAAGAAAATGTATCACTTCACCAAACTGCTCAAGCCTGGTGCACTCACCCGGGGTTTGAAGTTAACGATCCTGTTGAGTTTGACAATAAGGCACGGTTTCCCCTCTTTGAAGCCGTAAGATTTGTCAGTCAAACCGGAGCAGTCTCCGAGCCATTTTCTAGGAAAGGTGCAAGACGACCTCTGTCCGATGCCGTCTTCCAGCTTGCCTTGATCCTTGTATGTGTCTGGAAACTCTGCAAATGACAAAACAACAAATAGAACCTTAGAAGTACAAAAGTCTGTCTTTCATGTATATTTATACTGCTTTTCATACATTTTCATACAAAAATTGCTTTAGTGAATGTCACGGTTCCTTTTTTTTAAAGGAAATACCAATGGGTGTGTTAACCCTCTAATACTGGAGCTTTATGTTCTTTGATTTACTGTAATTCTTTCATTCTTAACATGATCAGCGTCATTCCAGCTGCGCTTTTCTCCTTCACAATCTACTGAAATGATGTTGATCGTGTTAATGTTTTAAAGGTTAAAATATGTCAAAGATTTTGTATTTAAATGTCACAGATGACGCCTTAGGTGTTAAAGGGTTAAACTATTGTAGCAGCAAATAGTTCTTCCATTTCCTAATATTTTAATCAGACTATGCCACCTGTCACTCAGTCCAAACCATTCTCATCCACCCTCCACATTTTCCTGTCACATTTTCCATCACAGTTTGAGGGGTAACATCCTGAACCGCTTCCAAAAGCCTTCCTGCATTTTGTGTTGAATGCGTACATGTAAGCACCCATGGGTGGTCATACTTGCCTCCACAGCTTTCAAACTTCTGCTCTTTAGACTGACGGCCCTCCTCGTAGTTTCGAAGGAGCTCCTCCATGCTGTCCACGTACTTCTTAAATGTACTGTTGTCAGACATTTTGAAGTAAATCTCCGATTTGTCTGAGCGAGGGGTGTGCGACAGGCCTGAAAGACAACAGCACATGCTTTAGAGCGGCGGCGGCGGCTCCAGATCCTCATGTGGCTCTATTGTCTCTCCATGGTGGCTCCTCGACCAAACATAAAATAAGTCAGAAGACTGCGGACCCAGCCATGTCGATCGTCTGAGTCAGCAGCTCCTGTTAAAGGCTGCATAACCAAAAACTACCTAAAGAAAACAAATAAACAAAGCCTGCAAATTAAGCCTAACATGGTCCAACTCCAAACTAAAGTAACAAAACCCAGCAGTGTAAGACTGCTAAAGACAAAGAGAACAAAAGTTATTTTTGCTTTTGTCAAATGTAAAAGAAAGAAAGAAAAAAACCCCACATTTTTATATTTTTGCTTTTCTTCATGCCAAAAAATAGACATAATTCATATTTACTATAAAAAAAAAAGGTCATAAATGCAAATCCAAATTTCCTAGAGTCTAAAATAAGACTATGCAGCTCCTTCATGGTTTTTATCCATTAAAAAAACTAGCCAAAATTGCTCTTTCACTGTTAAAGGTTGCCGACCCCTGCTTTGGGAGAAAATACATGGATATCATGGAAGTGTGTACTGAAAAAAAATAACCCATGAAAACAGTATCACATGCCATGTGAGCTATTGTGAGTGTCCAGTCTATTATCTTGTGTCTATTATCTTAGGGCAGTGTGGTGTTTGGGGGATTTCCTCAGCTGGCCACTGTCAGCTCTGAGGTGGAAATTTTCCACAGAGCTCGCGCACGTGGAGTGGCCCGGGGAGAAGGGGGGATGGCAGACCGGTGAAAGAGAACACATTTCTCAACTGGATCTCTCTTTTGCCACCTTAAAGCAGAGGATGATTTTATCCGTTTGTGCAACAGGGGCACGGAAAACAAAACAAAACAACTGCATTTCATTGCAAACTTATGAAAGTACACAAATCCCCCTGCCCCCACCCATCCACTCTCACGTGCATGTCTCTCACAATGGAAACTTTTAGCTTCAGAGTGGGAGGTGGCATCTGCTATGACATAAAAAAACAGAAAAGCGCCCTCTGCTTCCTTGATGATCGTGCCTCTGCTTTAACTTGCAGCTCTTTCTTTTCTCGTTGTTTCGTTCACTTTGAGCTATCAACAAAGCGGCAGAAGCATGAAACCGGCCGTCAACAACAGCTGCTAAAAATACCACCAAGAGACTCAAGTGTCTTGTGCGACACAACCTGCCACCTAAAAAAATGGCCTCCAGCTTGCAGGAGACATGAAAAGGTTCATAATGCGAGAGCAGCAGGTTTCCATGACGTCGGCGAGCTCTCACAAAAATGACTGATTCAAGTTCCCACCACGAAGGAAAAAAAATACATTTTAAAGTGTGATTGTAGCTCAAATAAAGCAGGAAACACATGTACACAAGCATGACTGTGACTCACACATGAACAGTTCTAGTTCCCCCGCTGCCTGAGGGGGGAACCATCGACTTGCTATGAGCAGTGAAGGACAAAATGGACGGGCCTATTTGAGGTCAGAAAGATTGAGTTGCTGCTAAAAGACACGCCCCAACAATCATTTTGGATCACATCCGCACAGAGACGAGCACAGACATGCGGTCACACACCCTCTCGCGTACAGGCGGAGAGGAGCAGGAAGGTATTTACCTGGGGGGGCGACTCGGTCCTGATAGGTGGGCTTGTAGTCGCTCAGGGTTAGCAGCATGGCCTGAATGGTCCCGATGAAAATTCCAGCCAAGCATCCGTAGAATATCACGTAGAACAAGAAGATTTTAACTGGAAGAAAACAAAAAGGGAAGTTCCACTCAAACATGTCAGCAAGAAAACATTACAGCAACATTTACATTTAAAGCGGTTTTGCTATTAGATTTAAACCTCAGAAAAAACTACAGCTCACCAACACATTAGTATATTTCATCCAAATGAAAGCTATAGCTTAAACTTTTAAAACTACACACCTTTGCCTTTACTTTTTCCACTAAATTCTGCAATAAATTGTTGATTGCTTGAATGAATCTTCATCTTCTGCGGCAACTTCACACAGTACTTAAGATTAAAACCAGCATTTCTGCATGATACAGGTAATAGACCCAGCAAAGTCTTATGTTAATAAACATTAGTCATACTGTCATTAAATAGAGATGATGATCTTTTTATCTTTTTAAAATACATAAAACGGGCTAACAGCTCCAAAACCTTCTCGTGGTACTTTTATTTTTTTGTCGAAAAGAGAAATGAAAGTATTTAAATTGTTTCCTAGATATATTTTTAAAGTTGATGATTGGAGTCCCGTTAAGATCATGTTGGTCTGTAGAGTTAGAGCACAACAGCAGGAGGCCGGAGTACAACAGCATTCAGAATCAAACTGATACTCTTGAGGATTATGACACTAAACGGTCTTCTGCATTTTCTTAATAACATAAACTCAGAATGAGTCAACATTGTTTGTTATTCCACTTTATTGAGAGTCAAACATATTCTAGCAGATAGAATATTCCTTAAGATTTTTTAAACTTTATTTTATTTGCACATATTCTAATGATGTGATGAGTAACATAAATTTACATTTTCCAAAAATATGTCAAGAAACCTAAAGAAAGTGTGATCCTTTTCCAAGAAATCTTACAATGGAACAATGCGGGCTTTTCTTCTTTTTCTCCCCAAATTTTCCTTCATGATGAAATGGCCGGAAGGCTGCTCTTCCAGTGTTACAGGATGAGTCACAAGTTATTCTTTTCTGGCCTTAATGACTGCGACTCCCCCATCCGTCCCTGCATATCACTTCCACCAGCTTCTGCATATAAACTCAGTTTTCACCCAATTAACAAAGAGCTCCTTATTCATGGGTTTTTGTGGAAGACAGACTTTTATTACCATTCCTGCTCAGACCAGTTTCTTTTTATTTCACTCAAGCCATTGTGTAAAAGTTTACTGTTATCCACTCTACGTCACTTTGTAGCCTCAAGTTGAAGCAAGTGTTTGGAAATATATTTAAGAATTACTTTTACTAAGAGAACAGCACTTGTTTTTCATTCCTTGTACTAAAAAAAAGCCCTATCCTTGCGTGTTTGACAGCTTTCTGACATTTCTATAAACATGTTGACACGTTGAGTCCTACAACCTTATCTCTTTGCAACAAACTGTTACCTTATGACGTTTGCCGTTCCCACCCCAACCCTGGCTCTGCCTCTCCGAGCAGCAAAACACATTAAGGGAATTTAAATATGATGTTATCAAGTGCAAAATCTTTTCCAGAGTTGTGAAAGCGCTCCTTTAAAATCCCACTCTAGTTGAAAATTGTGGGATTTTTTTTTGTGTTTTTGGGAGAAAAACATTCTGATGCATCCATTTAGATTCATGTACATCTTTTTGTCTTATGATATTGATTGCCATTTTTTTTTTTTTTTTTGCATAGGTATTGTTTGGTTGTATTGTTTGGTTGTGAGGGGCTATAAGCTAGCGGAAGGGTGTGGAAACAGGTGGATGATGGAGAAGGGGGCGGGCATACCCTTCACCAACAGTTTCCCACTCTGTAGAAACTATGTCGGTAAAAACTGTACATTCCGTTTTATGTTTATTTCGTTTTTCAATGAGAGGATGGGGCCGACAGCCTGGAAGGAAGACTTATGTTCTCACAAGCAGCTCCGACACCTGCTGCTAAAGCAAACGCGTGGTGAGCTATTTTCCAAGATTGTGTCAGTCAGGAGCCACACCAGGATTTCTCTGTGATGCAGCTGTTGGCGTGAAACTGTATACAACTTTGCATGCCAGAGAATCGCAGCAATGCTCAGTACTCGTGTTCATAACTCACTCTGTGAGGTAGAGTGAAGTCGTAGGTACCTGTTGTACAGGCCGGCTGAATTTGCAAGACAAATACTGACATTGTTCCTCCCTGCACATGGCCGAGACAGAGATAAGAAGAAACTTCACACTTGAGGAGATTTCTGTGGGAATTGCCACTGAGGTTACAGAAACTGGGGCACATCTGGGGCTAAATGGCGAGATGTGAGCACCTCCCCCACCGCACATGCTGTGCAGGGACTGCCCCCCCCCCCCCCCCCCCCATGCATGTCTTCCACTTTCACAAGTCTGTATGAAAGTCTCGACATGAGTAAATGGAAAAAAAAAACTTAATTTGTGAGGGTTTAGAAGATTTTCTCTACAAACACGTGTTTCTGTGTTGCATTCACGGACCATCAAGTACAAACCTGTTGCTTTCAGAGCTCATTTTTGTTCATCAACCCCCCCCTCTCTCTGAACGGAGAACAACGAGGTAATAGACGCCTCGGGTGTGACTCCCAAGCTGAGTGACATTTGAAACCATAACGACAAGTTCGCCGCCAAACACCCCCACCGCCGGCGTGATTTCCCCGCCACGGAATCCGCCGTTCCGGAGTGGGGGGGGAATAATATAGACGTATTTTCCGTGAGGAATGAGCGCATTAAAGTGGCAGAGACACGGCGGCCAATGCCTTATTAGAGGGAGGCGGGAGAGGGGCGGCCCGCCCTCCAGACATGTGAGTCGTGATCTGCTCCGTCACGCACCGTGTTCCGAGCCGAACCTGGCCGGTCCAGAGGCGAAATGAGAAAACAAACGCACCTTTATTGTGAAGAAACGCACCGATCAGGATTAAAGGTTCGCAGCGTTGGGATATTAGTCATAACAAGTCGGCCTGTTCAGACTTAAATATCTGTTATTAGAGTTTGATCGGTGCTTTTTGGGTTAAGGGGGGAAAGCTAAATGGTCCCTGAGTTTGACAGCCTCCCAGTTTAATACCGGGGAGGTGTTAAAAAATGTTATCTTTATATTTCTCGTTAAGCTAAAGTGAAGCAGGAAGAGACCAAACGATCAACTTTCATCGTGCGATTTGGCAGACCCTGGCCCCCCACTCACTGTCCTTCAAAATGACCTTTTCACAGAGACCCGTTTCAATGAGGGGCATCGTTACGCCTCAATAATTTGATTTATGACACATTTTTACCATTTTAAAGGTTAGTTCCATTCATTTAAAAGGTGACTCAACGTGTTTTGCTACTTTATTAATTGCTATTTTCACCCAGAATCTGTCATAGGGCGTTTCTACAAAGCTAACTTTATGAAGGGGGGGCTGTTTAACGTATTTTTCCGTTGACTTCCCTCCCGTCTGGCTGAGCCACATCTACAGTCACGACTCAGGCTGTCAGCGGGCTCTAACAGGTGCTGTGTGTCTGTACAGGAAACACGGTGTTCGCTCTGCATCCGCCGCACTTTTACCGCCCAAAAACGCCGCTTCCTCGACCCTCCAACGGCGGGGTAAAAGTCAAACTAGAGGTGGGGTACTTACACCAACTGCATCCTGTTCGTCCCAGAAACTCTCCTTTTTCCGAATTCCACATGAATTTCCTCCACCCGCCGTCGCTCTCCTTGTTTCCCGACATTTTTCTTTCTTTTTTTTACTCCACAGTTTGAGGAGCGCGTGCGTTCACAGCCTCGACTCGATCAGTGTCAACTGTTCCCAGACAGGAAGTACGAAAAGACAGTTTCGTACTCGACTCTGCGGATTGTAGCGCTCACATTGATGTCAGAGGAGAGCCGCTCAGCAAAAAAAAAGGAAAAGAAAAAAAAAAAACTCCGGCAATAAGTTACCACCAAAGAGGGAGGGCTGAGCCCAGCAAATCACGCTCTGCCGCTGCTTTTGCGTAAGAGAAAAACAGGGGGTCGATGGGCATGGAGGGAGGGGGTATTAAAACTCAGTTTTTTGCTGCTCTGCTCTTCAAGAACAATTTTTTTTTTTTTTTTTTTACTATTTAAAAATAGTTTTTCTACTTGCCCAAACGTCCAATACAGCGAATAAAAACAGATTCAAATCCTCCCCAAACTTCCTGTGTTGTATGAAAGCGTGTTCAGCTCACTTATTTTTTTTTTTTTTAGCTAGAAACCAGACTGTCAAGAAACCTGAAGACACTTTTTTCTGTTTTACAAATATTGTTTCCATAATTTTATTAAAATTATTTATTTTAGTGTTTTTAACAAGCTTTTGTAGCATTTTTCTTATACTGTTAAGCTAATGGAAAGTATGTATACAATAATTTTACACTGTTTTTTTTTTCTTTTCTTTTATCGCATTGGTTGGTTTGAAAAACCTATTGTTTGTGACAGCAACGGCCACGAGCAGCCCAAAGTCTGCCTTTTCCACTACATCCACTTGCAGAAAAACGCATCCTTAACCAGGGGCGGAATTACCATCAGGCAAAGGTGGGCGATTGCCTGGGCCCCCCAACAAATATTAAAAACAATAATATATCCACTCCAATTATTATTTAACTCTGTCATAAATAACTCAAATCAATAAAATGGCACAATACTGCTCATGAATTAGTGTTTCATCCTAACCTATCCCTCTGGAGCAAAATAATATTCCATCAACAGCAAGTTAGCAGCAGACAGAAACTCTGAAAAAAAAAAATGTTAAGATGAAGGGTACATATCCTTCTACCCCATGGTCAATGATCATAACCATACTGTAAAAGAAAAAGAAAAACATATGCTATTTCACACAAAACCAATAATGTAAGTTAAAGAACAACAAGATGAATGTGCAGGAAGTCAGACAACACTGAAACAAGAACAGAATATCAAAGAAACCAAATAAAAATATTTTAAGAAGAGAGGCAAAAAGAGAATATTTTCTTCCTTTTTCTTTTTTTTTTTTTTTTTAATAAACAGTCAACTGCTGTAGAGGACCCCATGTTATTTTTTGCCTGGGTTTTTATTTTATTTATTTATTTTATTTATTTATTTTTGGAACGCTAATGTTGGAGTTGCTTGGGGTTGTGAGGTGCTATAAGTTAGCGGGAGTGTAATCAAAGGGCTGATGGGAAATTAGTGGAGCTAACTTCCACCCATAAATTCAGATGAGAATTTCAGATAAATTCCTGCTGCTCTGCAAAAAATAAGTCTCAAATAACAAAATTATTTTGACTTTGTCTAAAAACAACATAATCATATTTAAAAATCACTGAGAATGATGTTAAAATAAAAAAAACTATAGTTGGAGTGGGACTTTAAAGAAAGTGACTATTCACATGTAATTTTCTAAATACGTGTGACCAGTGCTGACCTTTGAATTGTCCTACCTTAATACCTTAAAAGTGACAGATTATTTTTAAGCTAATTTAACATTCAAATTTTCAATTTGGACTGCTCTTTTTTTTGGCTGATGTTTTTTGTATGTATTTACATGTGACCAAACACAAAAACTTATGGAAATTCACGTTGTTGCGATCAAGATGCACATTACTGCAAATGAATTAAGGCAAACTGGCATTTGTTTTTTAGTTTTGTCATCTTCATCGCAATCTAATACGTTTGATACATAATAATAGGCAACATGGTAATAAAACATACTAACAAATAATAGACTTTTTATGAATACAACATTCTGGCCTTTAATTCATAAATAGAAGAAAGAAGCGTTATGAAACCTAACTTGAACTTTTTTCCTGGTAATGAAAGTTTTAACTCATTTTTAAAATATCAGATTCTTTGCTGCAACATTAAATACCATATATATACAGTATTTTGTGTCAATCATAGTTTACATTTCGATTAAATGCAGACATTTAAACCCCTATATTACTAGTGGCATATTTTCAGAGCAGTGTGAAACAGGTGAATCAAACACACGATCATCAGGTTTTATGAGGAAAGCGCTAAGAAGACAAGCTAAGAAAGAAAAAAAACCTAGTTGAGCTGCATTTGGCCCACCTGTCAACCTGAAACCCTTTGTTGTTTTAGAGACAAAGAAAGAAAAGACACTGCGTTTGCTTTACGTCTGACTCCAGTGTTTATCCTTCAACTTTACGTCTGACTCCAGTGTTTGTCCTTCAACACGGTCGCTCAATCAGTTATTAGTCATAAAATAATTACATTTAGCCGGGAGGCAACGCTGTGACTTAATGATCACTCGCACACTAGAACAATGAAAGTGTTTTATTTTCCACAAATAATGGAAGTTTGATGAAGGAAATGATTAAAATAAATGCAGCAATTCAAATATTCCTTTGAGGCTGTTATGACTTTATAATAGGATAATAAATCTGTGTTTTTGTCAAAGATTACTTTGTTGCACAGGAGTGTCACAAAGCTCTCTAACACATGTTGCAGTGATGATAAGGATTTAGAATTTCTATGAATTAAATAACATAACTCATTTTAAATAACATGTGGATGTCAATAAGAGAGCCACTCTGTCAAATTTATAAAATATTTATTTTATCAAAACGATCAATAATTCTGTTTGAAAAGGTTAAACCACAAGCAATACACGTCTTCCCTTTTCCATTCTCTCAAAGCAAACTGTGTCATACAGTCCTGTACAAGACTATTGATTCAGCAGTGATAACATTGCAGGCCACTGTTTACATAGATCGAGAGTTTGCCAAGATTACCAGGAGGTGCAGCATTCTGAGACAGGTTGTGGAGGGAATCTGGTATGCAGCCTGTGAGCTGAACTTGAGCTGGTAAACAACAGCCTGTCTCTGCAACTGGCTGGAGGACCATTGGCCTCGATAGATATGATCCGATGGAGCAAAAACACATCAGCACAAAACAGCCCTCCATGGTAGATAGAGATATGACCAAACTCGCAGAGAAAGAGCTGCCAGGGAAGTGTACGTTAAAAAACGAGGTCAAAAAGGGAAAGAAAATGTTAAAACTCCCAACATAATAGTTTAAATTTGATATTTTAATTCAAAATAATAACCTTCAACAAATACAGGAAGTGTAGCACCAAACTGAAAAAAGTTGATTTCATTTAAATTTGTAAATTAAGTTTTCATCTTGAAACCCTGTTTTAGCATAAAAAATATAATCTATTTTTCTTTTCAGTTTGCTTTGGAATTAGAAAGCAGTAAATACACAGAAAACCCCAGAATCTTTCTAAAGTCAGAAAGCTAGAATAAAAGATTATCAAGTGTCTCTTGAATGATACGTCTGCATCAATTGAAGACTAAACGGGACAGTTGCAATCCACGGAAGAGTAGCCAGGGTAGTAAAAAAACGGTGCACTTAAGCTCCAGTGTTTATCTGTTCAACTCCTTTTGAAGCCTCACTTTATATCTTTACTGCAGTCATTACTGTAAAACAGTAGTCACATTCAAGATAAACACTTGACATGAATTCATGCAGTAAACCAATATGCATTAAAATTATCCAGTTTCTCTTTTGTCACATTTTACACACAGTTAGTATCACAATTAAGTATTTATTCAGGGTTTTAACCCATCATGTGGTGAGGTTGCTGTAAATATTGCAGCTGTTCAACAGATTAAAGTCTAAGTTTGACATGCCAGTCGGATCACATGTTTTTCTTGACATGCACATGTTCCTATATGAAGATTGTAAAAGTTAAAGCAGAAAGGGCTGATACAACAGGCCTCTGTGCTTGTGTGACAGATAGACACTGAACTGATAAGATGAACGCATCTCTGAGCTGTTTAACCAAATATAGGCAGTGTTTGTATAGTTACATATAAGAATAATTTTAATAATTTTGAAGAAAAAAAAAGATGTCTGTTCTTTCAAATTCTGGGGGAGATTCATTTGCATCTCAGTTGAATATTGGTTGCTTTATGTTGTTTGCGTTGCTAGTATATAATGTGGAACAATCTAGATGAATGGACCAAATTAACTGACAAGAATATTGTTGTAACTTTAGAGTACTCAGAAAGGAAATAAAGTATCTATATATAGTAGGGGTCCCCTAGCGACGGTCCATGGGCCGGGCCCAGCTCACCTCCACATTTGGCCCGGCCCACTGAAAATTATGAGAGATTAATGATTTTTAAAATTTATTTTCACTCTGGCCATGCAATGAAGACCCACATAGCGTGACTTTTTATTCCATCCTATATTGCAGTCTGTGCTCTTTGTGTGGCTTTCTGGAAAACTTTAAATGTTTGAGTTTAGATGCATCCTGCGATGCATTCAGGGCCAATTGTTAAATTAACCTAAATTGTTTAATTTTATATAACTTGGGGTTCCAGCTTATAAAACTCATAATTAAAAAACAATTAATACAGTGCAGAAATCACCATTAAAGACAGGGATTATAATCCCATCAATATTTTCAAAAAGATATGTCAATGCTTGGTTGTGAATCCCTTTGCTGTAGTAATTGCACTGATGTGCCGTGGCGTTGATTCAATCAGCTTGTGGCATGCCGTTGGAGTTATGAAAGCCTAGATTTTCATCATCCTTGCCATCAGCTCTTCTATGCTTTATGGTCTTGTGCCCCTCATTTTCCTCTTTTTAATATCCCATATATTTTCAATGGGGCCACCTTGGTCCAGCCAGTCAAGCACTGTTATGGCATTGGCATCAAACCCGGTTTTGGTGCTTCTGGTGGTATGGAGAGGGACCTGGTCCTGCTGGTAGATGAAATAGAGATCCTTAGCAGAAGGAATCACAAAGTCCTCAACAGCATGATAGCGGACTGTTGCAGTGAATTTGTATTGAGTAAAGCAGAGATTACTAACACCTGATTGTAGAAATTTCACAATGGACCTCCATCAACCTGGGTCCTGCTCCTTCTTCCTCCAAACTCTTGGACCTTGATTACCAAATGAGAGACACTTTTTTCATCAGAAAACAGGACCTTGAACCTCTGGCCAACAGATCAATCCTTCTTCTCCTTGGCCCCATTGAGATGTCTCCTCTGTTGGTCCAGGCTCAGAAGTGATTTTGACCCGAGGAGCCCGACAGTTGTTGCCCATCTCCTGATCACGTCTGAATGTGGTGGTTTTTGAAGCTGTTTCTCCACTTTTTTCCACTCTTTCTGGATGTCTACGGGTTCTTCAATCTTGTTCTTTTGATAATCCACTGAAGACCACAGTCTGAAGTCTTTGTCACTGAAGCTATCCCTGTCCAAGAATAGTGAGTGAGACAGCAGAGTAAAGAAGTGAGGATTGTTTTCATTTGCATTGCTGATGAAAAGAATGCCCTGCAGGCCTAGTTATCTGAGTTACACTTCAAAATCAATTGGCTGGATGTCAGTATTCCATACAACGCAGAAAAAAAACCCTGTTAATGTTTTCATTATTTGTTTTGCTTTAATGTTCTATTTTTTTTATTTATTTAGGTTTGTGCAGTTCCCACTCAGAATAATTCAATAGTTACTGACAGGAATTGGCTGCACTGTGGTGCAGTGGTTATCACTCTGAATTCACAATGAGAAGACCCTGGTTCCAATACTGGCATGGATCTTCTTGTTTTGAGTTGGTGTATTCTCTCCTGGCATAGATGGGTTGTTTTCTCCGGGCACTCCGGCTTTCTCCCACAGTCCAAAAACTTGCTTCACTGGTTAACTGATGATTTTAAATTGTCTCTTTGTTGACTGTTTTAGTGTGTCTCCGCATTGGTTTGGTGAACTATCCAGGAAGTACTCTATTCTAGCAATAGTTGGGTAGGCTCCATCAACCCTGTGACCCTGAACAGGCCCTAACGGGTTTAGAAGGTGAATCAATGTTTTGTAGAAATTTTATTTGCAGCTAAATTCAAAACATTTGCAAAGGGAAGATGTTTCAAAGTCTATAAAAGGTCCTACTCGAGTATGTCTTTTACTGTAGATTAACATAGTTTTCTATGGTTTCTTTCATACGTACTATATTGATTAGAGAGACACAATTACATCAGCACAAATATTAGAAAATAATCAAATAAAATTGTAGTTTTAGTATTTTCAGAAGTGAATATTTTAGTAAGTTGCTTCATAAGTTGCTTCAAAAATATTCAGCTTTAACCACACAGTCCTGTCATCCTTGAAGAGCAGTGCATCTGCAACAGGCTTTAACATGTCCTGTTAATACAAGTTTATCTGTCTGTTTGTGCTATAAGGCAGACATACTGTCTACATCACTGGAGATGAAGGTTTTCATTTTTCCAGGTGATGATGTCCTGAAGTTGACATCTGGACTTAAAATCTATCTTGAAATGCTTCACTTGAACCTGTGGGATCAGCAGTGAAGGGTTCTAAGAAAGAAGATTTTAAGTCCAGATGCCACGACTCAACTTCAAGACATCTACATCACTGCATTTGAACTAAATCACTAGAAATGTACCTGTACACCTCTCTGCCTGCAAAGTCTGATGTGGTCAATTCAATGAGCCCATTTACATACACACAAAATGCTTGTTCATTATCTGATTTTTTAAAGATATTTAATTTTTCAAGTGGCTTGTGGACAGGATGATCTGCTGTTCTTTATGACTGTTATTCAACAGTGGGCTTGTTTATTACATGCCCATAAAAAATAAATCTGGTAATTGGGAATTATTATCATGCAAATTTACAGTAGAAATGCCACCATAAAAATCGTGTCATTGAGTCAAAACAAATTTAAAATCAATGTTTCAAAGTGTTCTGTGGTTAGAAGTTCTTGGTAGTCACATAAGTCGCGTTTCCATTAACTCTGAAATTTCGAAAAAACGGAATTTCGATATTAATTTCTCCTAATGGAAACACCACAATTTCGAAAAAACTCGCTTTTTTCGAAAATAAAGTTTTTGCGCTTAGAGGAGGTGGTATTTGGGCGTATCGAAACAGTAGTTTTTCGAAAAACTGTAATGGAAAACTTTTTTCGAACAAACGAGTACGTGACCATTAACCGCATGTGACGTTTCGGACAGGAAGCAGGAAAGCTTTTTCAACAGCAACTGGCTTGCCTTGGGCACCGCACAGCGGGCGCCACGAGAGGTTCCACAGCATCGCACAGCTCATCAAAAGTTGAGCGTGTCATGCGAAAATGCTGAATCCACAGCTCTTCGGTGAATTTTCAACCAGCGATTTCCAAAAATGTTTAGACTCTACTCGCTCCCGCCACGATATAAAGGAGCCTGCCGCTCCAAAGATCGGATCAGACGTAACGTCTTCTCTGAATGGAAAGGATGAGAGCTACGGACCGTGGCAGAAATGTGAATGAATCTACTGCACATCAAAATGGTGTTTTATATCCGTCGACATGTTTTTTTTAAATGACTTACCGTGCAGGGAATTACTTCCGAGTTTTTCGCATACTCGTGGGTTTAATGGAAACGCTGTTTTTTCAAAACAGTGTTTTATCGAAATTCTAGAAATTTCGATAAAGTTTTGCGCAAAAGTGTAATGGAAACGCAGCTAGTCATATTGTTGTCCAGGCTAAATTGGAAGAAGACCATCCATGGTGGATAAGTGCAGACGTCATGGAGGAACTAAGAATGTTGAAGGTACACAGGTTTTTCCACAACACATGTTCCTCCTCTAGATGACATATCAGGGAAGCCATTATAATAGCATAGCTTTATCTTGCAAGATTAGAGTCACTTAGCTTGCCTTTGGAGGAGCACTTTACATCAAACACAAACTCTTGATTAACTGGGAACTACAAGAACTGGACTGATTTTCAACATCTGAACTCCACAAACTCTGATTTCTTTAAAGAAGATGCTACCCCGTGTCACTGTCCTGTGTTCAGAGCTTCATGTCATCAAATTCAGATCCATGTTTATAAGGAAGCTAAAAGGCTGCAGTCATTTCCTTTATTTTCCCATCCCTGCTGACTCACAGACACGCTTCGTTAGGTCATCGGATCTGCCTTTGTGAGTGTGCGGAGTGTGGGAGAACCCCAAGAGACAGACTCAGCTAAGATATTCAACCATGCTCAATAGCCCAGTAAAATGACTAAATCAAACAGGTTTCTGGATCTTAAAAGAGACATCTGGATCCTTCTGGAATGTAAATGGAAGATGAAAAGAGTTAGCAGGTAATCCAGGACTGCTCAAACCTGGTCCTCTAGATCTACCTCCTTCCCTGTTTTCCAGCTCTCCCTGCACTTCTAGCTCACTATTACCTGGATCAGGTGTGTTCAGTCAATCCGAATATGAAAAAACCTGAGTCAGATAATCAGCAACAAAGGAAAGGGAGCACTGTAAAACGGCCTGGGTGGTCAATCTTTACCAGAAAAGAGGATAACTGAATCAGCCAGAGATACAAAGACTGTTCCCATCATTTAGTGTGACGCTCCAGAGGAAGTAACAATGATCCTTAGTACAAGAAGTTGATAGCAGAGGGGCAGTGGAAGTTGACACATCAGCAGATTGTTGAACTGCAGTCCAGTGCATCCAGTAAAAGTTCACCCAACCAAAATCCAAATTCAAGGAGCAAAACTGCGGTCAGGGCAACCAACATATTCTCATCCTTAAGTCATCACATATTGATATTTGGTTAAGGACCCTTCCACGTCCCTTTTTGAGGTTTTGGGTGTCCCCAACTCGTCGTTTTTTGATGTGCTGGCTGCTCTTAATAAATCATGAGTTCCTAACCTCCAGGACGTGAACCTGAACTTGTTTAGCACTAGAACGCAGAGTGCACCAGTACCCTTAACCAAGCGTCAATGTATGACAACTTAAAGATGAGAATGTGTTTGGGCAACAGGCAACCAAATCACAGGTCAGAAAACCAGGTAAGCTCACGAGACAAAGAAACCCATTGAAGCCAAGCCTACAACACTTACACACAGGATGGGTGAACAGGAGAGGCTTAAAATGGAACAGACAGGTGAGTTGAGTAATCAGAGCAAGGATAGATCAGAGAGAGGAAAGAGAGCAACTTAACCATGACAGTTAGTATACTTGTATATTTCATCAGCATTGTGGTTTAATACAAACTCCATTCAGATAACAGTAAGACATAATGACTTCTACTTTTGGCTCTGGACAAACCCTCACCTTTCCTTTCCAAATGTAAACCCAATGAACTGAACGAGTGTGACGTCAGCCATAGAAGATGCCTGACTTCCAGGTCCAGTAAAATGCAACAAATTCAGTCACCATTATGGATATGGATGTCACCATGTTGGAGTCAGATGTCCACATTTCAACTACTGTTGCCAATCAGTTTATGACTTGAATAACTTGCAAAAAAAAAGAGAAAAAAATTAGTAAGAAGATGTTAAAAAATGTATAAGGGCAAGAATGATAATTCTGACAAATAAACTGGCTTAGTATTAGCTGTTTATTTCTCTATATAAGTGGTGGTATTTTAGCTTCTTGGAGCCAGCAGACACTTCATATTGAGGGGGGAGGGGTCAGTCAGTCCAGTTCTCTATGCAGTCAATGAGCCAACGTAGAATTAAAAAGTTCAGCAATTACCATTGTTTATGTAACCATGGTTGTGCGTCAGTTTGATCCAGATGTGAATCTTGAACCTGCATGTTTTTAATGAGGACTTGTAGTAATTGGGCAATAGTCTCAAACATTACATCATGTTGAGATGGACAAAAATGTAACCCACATAAACTGTTAAATGCATGCATTTAGTGATCTCATTTAGGTGCTTATTTTAATCACTTTCACATCAAGTCAAAGACTGATGAGTTCGAAGAAATTCCCCCACAACCAGCAGCCAGAGTCAAATCTCCCAGAAGCCATCTTAAATAGAAAATGGCTGACCTCAAAAAAGGTCACGTATCAAATATGACAGCGTAAAAATATTTACGAATACCAAAGTCGTGTCAACATAACTTAAAACAATGTTGTTTCAATGAGAAAAAAGTAAAATCGGTCAGTATAGTAAAATCTCTTCCATCTATAGGAAGATAGAAGTTCAGATTGTCCTTGAGTTGCTTCAGGGCTGGAGTTTGCAGAGCCCAGATCCAATATTTCTCTATTTGTTTTGACAGCATGTTGTGATTTAATAAAGATTTTAAAGCAGGACTGAGATACATATCTTTCAGAACAACAAAGAGAAGCAGGAAGCAATTTCTATTTTTCAGAAGAGGATAGGAGAAAAACAAATAATCCAAACATTTTTTAACCAAAATTACCAATTACACCTCTTTTTTTTGAAAATCTAATGGCATAAAGAGGCTTTGCTCTTTCATAATAAAAGCTCTAATAGATAATAGATTACTTAAATTGACAGACTGCATAAATGTATAGTTAGTTATAAACTTGGGGAAACATTTATAAAAGTATTCATTAAACAGTGTGTTAAAATGTATTTCTGAGTTTTTAAATAAAACAACAATTAAAAGATGTTGGTTAGAAAACTGTTTCCAGCTCTCAGAATTCACGTCTTCGTTTTCGCTGATGTCATCAACAATGTCAGGACAAAAAAAAAAATGAGTCGAGTCTAGGTTCTAAATGTAAAAATCTACCTCAGCAGTTTCACGCAGTCGCACCATCGTTGACATCCACCTTCATCTGTCTCTGCCAGGACTCCGTGACCCACTTCCTCCAAACATGAAACCTGCATGTGTAATCTGAAGAATGCGTTATGCAAGGTCAAAGAATGGTCTCTTTTTCATTTGTATGGTTTCATCAAAAAAGTGTTTACTTTCATAGTAAATCAGGACATACAAGACTTTGAAAAGAAAAAGAAATCAAACGAAAGTGACCTTGTGCTAACATCAAAGAGCTTTGATGCAAATTTCAATAATGCGTTAGCATAGCTTCTGGACTCTAGCTGGTGGGGAAGAGATACTCAGATTAGGAAAACAGCTTCTATGTTGTGATTATATACAGCCGTTTAAAAACAAAAAGCTGAAGGAGAAACAGAAAAAAACACATGGACAACACATCAAATCTAGTATGAAACATTTATATTTTTTGGTGTTTTAAACATGTTCTTGTGGCCTTTTTCTGATGGTGGAGTATATATACAAATAAAGAAAACTATGTCTTAAAATTGCATTTCTGAGTAAAGAGAAAGCTCTCAGTAACGGGATGGGGGCGTGGTTGCTCCACACCAACAATCCCACCCACAACTTTGAGAAAATTTTGTAATGAAATATTGCTCTGCAGAAACTATGTCCTAGAAAATGACACAGGTTTTTACATTTTTTGCTAAAAACAGCACCACTGGAAACACTTTTAAATAGATCACAATGTAATCGGAGTAGGACTTAAAGGGTAACCAAACAGGGCAGTATGAGGCTGACTCCATTCTCAACCCAGATTTGAAAAAAAAAGGCAAAAAGGTACGGGGCTAGTTGGGCCAGACTGTGTGATGGAGGTATGGCTTGGACCTATGATTGACAGTTAGGTTAGCTTTCTGTAATGTCTGCTGAGTCTTCAATATGGAGAATAGTTTGCCATTATGTTCAATTGAAAAACATGGAGAGTTTCATCAGGCAAATTGATGCAAGTTTCTCCACAGAACTTTCTGTGGAGGTTGAGGATTTTCCGCCTCCCCCTTCTCCCAAGGCCGACACTCCTAGTCCAGAACCAAATTGTTTCGAGCTGCTGGCTCAAGACCGTTGATATATATTACATTTGCAAGCTCAGTTCTATAGATTCTGGCACAAAGGCAAAATCTGTTCATTTGACAGCGGTGTATTACTTGTGAAACCAGAGTTTGCAGTTATTGCACTTTTTACAGCTTAGTTTTTGGAGATAATAAAAATATAAATATACCACGACATCAATCACTTTCTTAGCTTTAATTCAAGCCATATTTTTTGAAAATCAGTTATAAAACGAGGGAGCTAGCCCAATTTTTGTAGTTGTGCCTGCATGTCTTATTGAAACAGATGCATTGTGTGTCTAACAATGGGCGGGGCTTTTATACTGGAGCTCAAAGCATGATGACGTCAGACTTCTGGGACTTACATCAGTTGACCAATCAGAAAATTCATCTGCAATACCTTGTTTCAACCTGTAGGGGGAGCACACAGGCAGGTTTTGACCATATTTTCAGGAATTAAACAAGTTTATTTTAATTTGTCAAAAGTTTGGCAACAACCAATAAATAGTACCTTTAAAGCCCCATTTATAGAGGTCAACAGATAAAAAAAAGTTGGTAAAAAAAATGTAGGGTTTGGTTACCCTTTAAACTAGTCTATAAATTGACTTATTTTTATTTAACAAGCATTGTTGTTGTGCAAAAAATGACAGTCGTCTGCAATCGTCAATCATATCATAACTTGGGAAGCATCCATCCATCCATCCATCCATCCATCCATCCATCCATCCATCCTTTTTGGAAACAACAATTCTAGCAATGAGCAGTTTCTATGCAATCCTGAAATCCTGTCCCCTTCGTCCACATTTGTCATGAGGAAATCGCATAACAATATGTGGTTGGAGCCATCTGGACCCCAAGGAGAGCAAAAGGGTTAAATCCACAGTCAGGCTTTAAAAGCTCTTAAAAGCTGGACCTGGTGCCTTTCTGTGTGACACCTTTAGCACTAAGAGGTTGCGTTTGGGGGAGTGTCACCATCAAATGGTTCCTGAGTACTCTCTGTGCGGGCGGTTGAATGTGGAAGACAGTGAAAGCTAAGACTTTTTATGGGTTCATGGGTGTTTAAACAGTGATTCCTCTGTACTCTAAATACAGCTGCTCTGAATGAACATATAAGGAGTGTTTGAGTCCTCAAAGATTTTGATCAAAAGATGCCTCTTAGGGATTATAACACCTCAAAACTTGTTCCTACTGGTTAAAGACAGACATCTTTTTCTGTTTTTAATACTAATACTTTATATGATTGGTATTCAACTGTTTGCAAATTGTTGCAAAATGTTCAGGTCAGGGCTGCCCTCTCAGTGGAATGTATCCCATAAAAATAGCAAAACATTGAAACCGAGTCATTGCTTGTGGGCTGCAGATTTTCTTGGCTGAACTTCACAAAGGAGCTGAGAAATGAGTTTGATATTTTGTCTTTTACACAAAATATTTAATGTTCTAAATATTCTGTAATTCTAAAAATATATTATTTGGTTTGAATATTCAAGCAACTGAAGCATTTATTTAGCACATGTATGTTATAAAATGAAAACAAGCTATGTGTCCAATTCCTGGATGTTTTTTGTTCTCTAAAAGTTTTTTTTTCTTTTCCAATGCTTCCTCTTTACGGTACAGTATTTACAGGGTATTTAAGTGGTATTCACATGGTACTTTTTTGTTCTTACTGGCTACTCACAGGATATTTACATAGTACTTTTTAATGGGACCTACTGGGTATAAAATGATATTTTTTTGTACCTACTTCGCACTTATATGGTACTTGGTGTGTACTTATGTAGAACGATTTGGTTCATACTTTTGGGGTACTTGGTATTTATCCTGTGCACACTGGGTTTTTACATAGTATCTACATGTTTTGCTGACATGTCTCTTGTTGTACTTACCACATGCAAGAAAAAGGTAAGTACAAATAAAGTAACTTTAAATTTCTTCTTTCATGTATTTATCATGGGTTAACAAGATAGTAGGTAAAACAGAAACTACCTTTAAAGTACTGCAAAAAATATCCAGAATTCACTTTCTATTTACTTACCAAGTTTATGTTTCATCAACATTTGTAGGAAGCTGGGTAATTACATATTACTTGGTACTTGGTACAAGTACATGTTACTTGATCTGTTTTTGTGGTACTTACTATTAATTAAAGCATAGTAAGTACACAGAAAGTACTATTTATTGCGTGTGCCTACTACATGTTAGTAATAGGGGTGCTTACCATTTAAAAGGAGATAGTAGTTACACAGATATTATCTCTTAAGTACAATGAAACTGGACTTTAAAAGAAAGTCAGCTCTATTTCCTCTCTATTACTTACTTATAATGTTTGACTGAACATTCTTCCTGAGCAGTGTACATACACATTTAGTCTTTTGACCTTACCAAGGGAGATAAAGCAAACCCTTTGATAAGGATGAACTAACTTCAATGTAAAAAGATGTTCTGGTCTGATTACTTCTTATTATCAAATACCCTGTTGCATGTTACTATCAGTGATACATCTCTAGGATTGTATGACAAAACTGAACATTGAAAACAAGCCGGGTCCGAGTCAGGAACCAGAGCTCTGTCTCCCCCTCTGGCCTAGCTGTCTCCAGAGTTCTGAATATACTACATCTCCCAGCTGCCCCAGCGCACACTCCCCAGATGCCACTCAGCTGCATCTCATCTGACAATCACCCTTCTGTTACTTCAGCAGTGCACAGAGCCCGGATCTGTGCAAAGTATTGCTTTGTGTCACCCTGCCTGCATTACTGAATGTTTCTACCTATACCTGATCTTCTGTCTCTGACCTTGCTTCTTTTCTGATTGCAGTCTTTAGTATTTATCAATTAGCACCTTTTTCATTGCCATTAGCACACAGATCACTTTACCAACTCTCAACAAATAACGTGGGAAATTTGAACAAAAAAAAAAACAGCAATGAAAACAACAATCCTGAAGATGTTACACTTCTGCATCATACAAAGTGTTTCGTTAACAACATCTTGCCTGGTAAGTTCTATGCCAGGGATGTCCAAATCCAGTCCATGAGGGCCGATCTCCTGCTGTATTGAAACTCTGCTTTATCTGCTGTTGATTACCTGGATCAGGTGTTTTGGCCACTTTGGAGCTTTAATGGCAGGTTGGCTGGAAAACATGTTGGCCCTCGAGGCCTGGATTAGGACTGTTCTATGCTAACTGTATGCAAAACACAGCAACATTTATGAGTTATTTTGGCAATTTTCATTTAAATTTTGTAAATAAATGCAAAACTTATCACGATTATCTTTATAAGAAGCCTCTGATAAAAGTTCCAACCTTTGTGAACGAATTAGAATGTAGATGCAGAGTTGTGTTTTGGTTTATTGGTTTGTTAAAGAGATCACTGAAGTGACACTGAGTCCCGGGAGAGCTCACTCACACAGCCCAGCTTCCCAGGATCAGTCGGAAGAGACGAGAGTCACTGAGCTGTGCAGGTCTTCCAAGCAGAAATAATCTATTCAGTCAATTTGTGAGCAGCTCCGTCAAAGTTTGAAATCAATATCTGTATTTCTGACTCTGATGATAAAATCAGGGAAAGCCAGTTACCTTGGTGTTGTTATCTCAATATTGTTCTTCATTCAAGTTCCCTCAAACCTTCTCTCCGATAACCTTGAAGTCATTTAGATCAGAAGAGCCCGTCCTCAAAATACTCGAGGCGTGATTTTATTTCTGGGCAATCGTCTCTGCGCTATCAGTACAGTCAGTGCTGCTTATCTGGACCTGCCTGCGTGCCTGAGTGGCCGCGGCTCGACCGCATCCTCCCAGCAACCACAGCGCACTGTTCTAATGAAGTTACAGCCTGAAGCAAAGTGATTTGTGTGGGAGACGCTGGTATGGTGGCCTTTCGAATGGGCTCCTAATTTCATCAGTGTAAATTTATTAGACGCCAAAAGTCATCAGGGATAGTGGACCATGCTGAGGGACACTCTGACATCCTCAGAGTGGCTGTTGTGCAGCCCTGCATACCAAGACATTGATGTTTTCCAAACAGAAGCATTACTGACTTGTTTCGGGCTGGATTGCTGCAGATGAGTTGAGTTTTAAAAAGAGCACAAATCCTCCTAAAAGTTTGGAACTCTGAAAGGTTTTAAGTGGAGGAGAAACACAATCAGCTCCACAGTTTAATAACTGCACAGCTAGTGGTTTTTAGATAGTAAAAAAAAAAAGGAAAAAAAGAACAAAAAGGAAAATTCAAATTACAGCTTGTTCATTTAAAAACACAGCCCTATCTAATCTTACAGAAGATCACAGTGTTCACAGTAAACTAGTTATTTGACCTTTTGAGCCTGGACATTTCTAAAACTGTCCAAACGGAGAAAATGAGAAACACTGAGAAACCTTTTTAGGAACTGCAGACCGGATTCAAAAGTTCAACATTTTGGATATGTTTTTTTTTTTTTTTGGTTCAAGCTAAAACTGCTCATGATAAAGACAAAATATCACATTGTTAAACCAACACAGCTGTTGTACTTTATCACTTTAAAACGTCTTTTTCAAGTACAACAGGTTTTTCTAAAGTTTCACCTTTAACCAGTGCTGTGCAAGTTCCTAGATTACAACAACAATAACAACTTAAAAAGTGGCTGAAAATCGACACCAGAATAATATTTTTTTGCTTGTTTGTTATGTTTGAACCCTTTAAAACACACATGTCAAAGTCAAGGCCCCGGGGGCGGCTCCGGCCGGCTGGATATTATGCAGCCCTCCGGATCATTTTATTTGAATGTTATCCTGTTTGGCCCGCAACCTAAAGTATGTTTTGGATTTTGGCTCCTCTGTGGGATTGAGTTTGACACCCCTACTTTAGAATAATAACTATTCACAAATGTGCTGAACATGTTCTGAGGAAAATTATGAATGAAATAAAATTTTACCTCTAGTTGCGTTTTGTATTTTTTTTACACATGGGTCGATTTGCAATTTTAAAGTATGGTTGTTGTTTATTATTTAGATAAACATAGAAGCAAACACTATCTGACACATACGTTTGACAAAAAAATTAGTAAAAGTGCTTTTTGAAAATCAACCTCAAGGGAGAGAGATGAAGTTAATAGTGTTTATTCTGCTTTAAAATGGCATGAATTGTCTTAGAAAAGTTAAGCAAAAGTAATACATTGGAAAAGGGGATTAAAGAAACATTTCAATCCATAATAACCCAAGAAAATGAAATGAGGTAATATATGTAATTTATTACTATCAACCTTCACATGCCTGACATACCCTAAGCTTTTGAAGCATGTGGTTGACCCTGCTTTGTGTTTGTAGCGTTTTCATTCATCTTGTGTTTTTCCTCAAAAACAAACAAAACAGTTAATCCTTTTTTGTCTTTCCTTACCTAATTGTGTTTGTCATCGGTGCTGTCTGAGTATCAGACTTAGTAGACATCTTCCTCTACAGCAGGGGTGGGCAAACTGCGGCCCGGGGGCCACATGCGGCCCCTTAAGCTACTTAATGTGGCCCTCCAAATTAAAATACATGAATCAAAAATCCTAATTATTGTTTTATTTCATTGTATTTCTGGTTTCTTCTCATGAATGGTGTTGTTCTCTGGCATTCGTGTGTGTTCCTTCTGAGTCAGATGGTGATCTTTCGATTATTCCTAAACCACATAAATGCAGCATTTCTTTGAGTTCACATTTTCCTCTGAAGAACATCAACCATCGGATCACCAAAAGAGAAAAAAATCAAAATTTAGAAATTAAAACTCCCAAATTTTCTGTTTTTAAATAATATATGTGAATTTGAATCAAATTAAAGCATGTTTTTCTCTAAATTCCATATTATCTTTTAGTTTATGGGTTTTTTACAAAATCTCTCCTTCCATCTGCTCCTTGTCCGGCCCTTATGCCAAATTTTAGAACCCTTTGTGGCCCACGAGTCAAAACAATTGCCCACCCCTGCTCTACAGTGAACCCGTCATCCTATATCTGCAGGTTCATGCTTTAAAAATGAAGGAACATTTCCTCATTCTTCTGTATAAAATCTGAGTTGTTTTTTAAATTTCTTTTTATGGAATCTTACACCTCTAATATGTAAATCTTTGTGTTTGATTTTGATAAACGTGTTTGTTTCCTTTTCCTTTTTGGCCACTCCCACTATCTCCACACCAAATTACACATACATTTTAGCTTCAGTTTTTCTATTTTCTCACTCAGCCCAACCGGAGAAATGTGGTTGGAGTCACTTACAATACCTGGTAGTCCTGGGTAGGATCTCCTCCAAGAACCAACCAGGGGACACCCTGCTCAGCTCAGAGATCAGCTGTGTTTTTAGAGTGGCACATGACTTTGAAAACAAACATAAAGATCAGAAAGGATGAAAAGCAGATGTGCTGAAGGACCCAAATATTTACACAAGAACATACATTTTTGCACATCTCACTGAGCAAAGGTATTTCTATTTAGTTATGAACCAGTGAACTGTGTTGAAATAGGATTAGTTTACCTTTGTTTACTATCAGATCAGCATCTCCTAACCTCAGCTGAAGGTAAAGTATAGCAGTCAAAGCTTTCATAGACTTCAGACCTGACTGCCAGACAAAGTCATTGTCAACGAAGGCCAACATTCCTAGAATGCTAACAGGACTGCTCTGAATAGTTTTTTTAAATAGACGCTGGCATCTATAAATACGCTCCTGTATCTGTTCCACTTTGACATTTGAGGAACTCGTCCTGCAGTGCAACTGTTGGGACTTGTGCCGCTGTTTATATTTAGATGGGGAAGATCACAAAGCGTGAGTTCAGATGCCAGGCAAGCAGAGGTCACTATGTGAATGACTGATTCCACTCAATCATGTTAAGACTGATTAAAACGGAGGGGAAAAATCTTGAGGAGAGACAGAAAGTCTTACATGCCGAGCATGCTAGTCTGTTTGTTACAACTTATTTGCACTTAATTTTTTCAGTTATTTGAAAATCTCCCGTTCCAAATTTTTTAGCTAAGTTAAAGTCTCACTTTCAAATGCAAATGTAGAGTCTTTCATACTCTGGTATTTTCTCAGTAGATGCTGCATTGACACCAATAAACAGGCATGAATAAAGGAAACATTTATCTAAGGCTAAAGTAAAAACAAACCATGAATCTTCCCCTGCCATGCCTTACAGCTGAAGCCCATACTTTCCTGTTTGACAGGCTTTGAGTCACAAGGTGATTATGAGGAGACAGTGACTGTACATCTTAATTCTAGTCTTTTTAAAATGGCAATTTGAGGAGGGTCAAAATTTTATTGAGTCACATTTTTGTAAGGAAAATCTGCTATGAAAAACAAAATATTAAAATATTAAAACAAAGTAACTTCAGAGTGTATTGCATAAATATCAAGATCACAATTCCTCCTTAATGTAATTTATTTTAAGGTACAACCCTTAACATCATAACGTCTCTGTTAGTGCTCTGTCTCAGAGTCTACCTTAAATTGTGAAGACAGAACTACTTTTGGATTTGTGTTGCATCCAGAAAATTACACATCCCTGCTAGATACCAAACATCTGGAAAACAAAAGCTCAGAGGAGTTGAAGCTGAAGCAGCTGGGAGGGAGAGCAGCAGACGGTCCCAACTCTTCATCATGAATCTTGCTCTGTTGGCATTGGTGCTCTCTTTGCTGGCCACAGTGGCCCCCCAGTCTCAGGACCACTACGACATGGAGTGGGTGAACGCCTATCGACAGGGGTTCAACTTCCAGTGTCCACACGGAGAAGCTCTGGTTGCCATCAGGAGCTACTTCAGTGAGGCGGAAGGTTCTGACCGCTTGTGGTCCTTTGAATGCCAGCCGACACCCGGGGGACTGGGCGAGCCCAGCGACTGCTGGTGGGACGACATCAATCGTGCTGGGCTGGAGTGGTGGGTCTTGCGCAGATGTTTTATATGCTTAAAATAACTAATTTTACCCATTTTTTTTCACTTCCTCACCTGTGAGCTGGGATATGTCAGAAAAAAAACGATGCAGCTAAAAAAAAGTGCCAGTCAGCAGTTTTCCTTTGGAAAAGAAATGGGTGAATTTACAATTTTATCAAGCTGTGGCTGCAATGTGTTTATATTTCTAACATCTGAGAATATATTATTTATCTGGATCACAAGTTAAAGCCGTTATTCTGATGATTTTTTTTTTCTCTCTGCATCTTTAAGTTTCCTCGTGCTACAGATTCATCATCACATCCCTGCTGATGTGTCATTCAGTGTTAGTCTGCAACATAAACTAATTGGGTCATCTAAAGTCTAATTTTCTCTAGGATATTTCAGGCCACTACGGCACAATTTGGAACAGTAAACGTTGCATTTCCCTGTTCTAAAATAAGACTTTTTGAAAAGGACACATTTTGACAGCTGAATTTTTGGGTAGTGATGCCGCTTGAGGATCCTGGTTCATATTTTTGGGACTGGAGGTTTCCTGTGTGGAGTTGACATGCTTTTGGTGTGCATCCATGGGGTTTTCTCTCCAGCTTCCTCCCACAGTCCTCAATGTTTGATAGGTTAATTTGAGTTTCTGCATTCTTCCCCTGGGACGTTGTGGTTGTTTGCCTGTGTTCATATCCCAGACAGCTGGGATAGAATCCAGCAAACCATAGGTCTAACCAGGTCAAAGCGGGTTCAGCTGCATGCATTGTCTAAAGCTGTTCAGTGAAACATGCAAGCAGGTGCTTTACTTGAGACCGGGAAAGCACATACAATAGGTTAGACATAAAACTGATAAAAGCTAAAATAATGTGAATCCTGGACTTGTTTATATAATTTTATGTTGTCGATTTCCCTTAAGCCTCATTTCCACTGAGCAGTATGGTAAGGTCCAGTATTTCCATTGTTAAATGAACTCAATAAACAGTACTGACCCGTACCTCTTGGGGACCCACCGGTTGTAGCTCCGTTGAAAAATGGAATGGAACAGTTGTAGCGGAGTTTCTGTAGCCACCTGTTGATTGACAGAACGTGATAACGACATTAAAAAGCGCCAATATTGCGCTTATTTAATCTAATGTTTCCAACTTTGGTGAGCATTCGGGTTTTTGTGGTTTCCTGTGTACTCTTCTGTTCATGAGTCTATATTGAAAATGTCTACAAACGACAGCGAGGTCTGGTCTGCGGTGGAACTACAAACGTTCCTTCCCACCCTTGGCAACGGTGATATGTAGGGTAAGCTGATGGCACGCTTGACTGGGTAGAGACGCTCGCCAGATATAATTGGACCATACCATATACCGTACCGGACCGCTCACTGAGCGGCACAGTACACTGAGGAGTAGCAGAGACACACTGGCAGGTTGAAGTACTTTACAAGAATAAACAATATCCAAGAAACCATTTTTTGGGAAGATATAAACAATTTAGCAGTTTTTTTTCATGGCACATGTGTGGTGTAGACCGCTGTGTCATTGTAATACAACAACTAGTAAGACAACAACAATGGAGGTCATCTTTGAGGTCTTTTTATTGCTTTACTTTATGTACATTGTGTAAAACAAGAATTTAATGTTGTTTGAAAGAAGATTGAGGGTGGCTAAGAAGAATACCGCCATAAAAAGGAATATGGAATCACTAGCTTAGCACTATACTGGTGCTTTCCAATGTCGTCATTACTTTCTACCAATCGACAGGTGGCTACAGCTACTTCTTTACAACAGTCTTGTTCTAGTTTTCTAAGGACCTACAACAATGGGGTGAGCATTTTCACTGAGTTAAGCTGCGCTCCCAATGAGCGGTTTATTTCATGGTGCATGCGTGGTGTAGACCGCTAGCGTGTTGTTGTGTCATAGTAATACGTCGACTAGAAAAGCAACAACAATGGAGGTCATCCAGCAGATTGTATTTTTCTTACTTAACTTTTTGAACATCGTGTGTAACAGGAATTTAATGTTTGAAAGAAGATTGTGGGCGGCTAAGAAGAAAACGGAATTGCTAGCTTGGTGCTATACTGGTTCTTTCTAATATTATTATCACTATCTGGCATTCAGCTTGCCCCCCCAACTGTCCCGTTCTATAGATTTATAACAGATGGGAGCTCTCAAGAGGTACAGGTCTGAAATGTTTAATGGGTCAATTTCACAATGGAAATGCTCAAAATACCAGATCAAACTGGACCGTACCAGCCTGCCTAGTGGAAACACGGCTTTAGAGACCCAATCTGATCCTCATTTGGACCAGAGCAACGATCCACAGCTCTAGCAAGTTATAAAGTAAAGTGTCAGACTAAAAGAAGGTACATTCAGCTGCGAATTTGTCTTCAAAAAAAAAAAAAAAAAAACAGAAGTGATGGTTTTTGGTCTAGTAGCTCCTGTGACCCCTCCTCAGTGGAGCTGGGTCCTCTACTCCTCATCTCAGACAGTCCGTGTCAAATTTGGGTTTAAGATGACAGTGATTTAAAACTTGACTGTCAGATTAGCTCAGTGGTAAAATCCAGCTTCTTTTATCTGAGGCAGTTGGTGAAGGTGAAACCATTTTTATCCAAACGTCATTTTGAGACAGTAATCCATGCTTTTATCACATCCCGGCTGGATTACTGTAACTCTTTTACTTTGGTGTTAGCAGTCGTCCCTCACGTCTCCAGCTGGTCCAGAACGCTGCGGCTCGGGTTCTTGTTGGAGCGCGTAAGAGGGACCACATCACCCCATCCTGGCTACCTTCACTGGCTGCCTGTGAATTTTAAATTCATTTTAAAATTCTTTTATTTGTTTTTAAAATCTTTAAACAACTGTGCACCCGTACCTCTCTGAGCTTCTCTGTCCTTACACCCCGACCCGGAGCCTCAGTCAGCTGATCAGCTTCTCCTGGAGGTACCGAGGTCTAAGAGGAAGCTCAGAGGGAACGAGCGTTTCAATCTGTGCACCGAAGCTGTGGAATGCCTTGCCGCTGAGCATTCGACAGGCAACCTCACTGTCCATTTTAAAACACTTCTTAAAACCCATTTTTACCGCCAGGCTTTTGACACTGAATGAGACTCTGTCTGCTCTGCTGGTGTGTTTTACTGTTTATTGTTTTATCTTTGGTTTTACCTGGTGTTTTTATGCTTTTATGTAATCTATTTATACTTTTTTACCTTTTTAACTGTTGTTTTTATTGTTCTTTGGATTTTTAGTGTACAGCGCCTTGTTTGGCTAATCGTCATTTGAAGGCGCTATATAAATAAATAAACTTAAACTTAAACTTAAACTTCAAGACTTTGAATCTTCCACACCTTTAGGTGTTTTTTTTAATTTCTTTTGCTGAAAACTTTTATAGATTTAGAAGAACATCATGCAGTTCCATGGTATAAATCACCATCCCAGTCCACAAAAGCCATGTGTGCCTCAGCTCACAGGAACGCCAAGACCTCAGATGAACCCAGTTTTGTCCGACTCCAGCCTCTCTTAAAGATCCTTTGGAGACATCTCAGTGCAGTTAAAAGAAAAATGTTCTGGAATTCTTTACTTAAGTATCTTGGAGCCGATATCACTCGTATGAGATTTACTTAATCTAATTGTCACACAGATTATTAATTGATGAGATAATTTAGCAAAGAAAAAAGGAGAGTTTTTCTGTTGTTCAGATTTATCTGGATTGAGGCCACTTGTGGGGCAGGAACACCATGACCTCTCTCCAGCCCGGTGGTGCCTGCCCCCCATGTAAGTTTTTGTTTGAATTTGAAGGGTTGGTATTTTGCCCTGCAGGAAATAAAACATTATTGGTGTTACCATGGCAAACATCTATGAATCTCTTCCTGCTGCTTGGATCTGACATCAATCAGTCTGAGCTGAACTGAAACTGCACCACTGACCAGCAAACAAACCCCTAACAGAGTTGCTTGTTTCACTTGTTTCAAGGGGATTCCTTACAGAAATGCAGTGTTTATTAATAAAGCAGTTGAACTCTGCCCGCCTCATTTTTGTCTCATGTCTTTCCAGGACCTCCACATGCACCCGGAACGGCCTGGTGGCTGGTGTTCAAAGCAAGTACTTTGAATCTGTTCTGGACCGTGAGTGGCAGTTCTACTGCTGCTACTACAAACGCCGGTGCCCCTACTCCTGCATGTACGTTCTCACGGTCCTACCAGAGTATGAAAAGAGAAGTCCGTTGTTTGAATCGACTTTGATGTTGAGTTTAAAACTGATAATCTATACTAAAAAACGAACTCCAAAGACAGGAAGAATATAAACATGTTCACATCAGGCTCAGCAATGCGGGTTCAAGCAGCCACTTTCAACAAAAAAGTCAATGTGAATGTGAGTTTTGGACTTTTGCATTCAAAACTCTCACATTCATGCGCAGCTATTCCAGTATTTATGACAGTTTTCCAACTGTAAACTATTGAACCCATTTTGCAAGTTAAACAAGGTGAAACTTTGACCAATCAGGGTCTCAGATTTGGTAGTGATGTATGGATAATCCCCCTTTTAATACCACTGAATGTCTGAATGTATCACAGAAGTGCCAAATATTTGAAAATTGATCACTAAACTGCAGAAATTAGAAAGGAAAAACTGCAGCCGGGATAATATGACACTGAAGCTACGACCAAATATTCTAATCCAAACTACTCAAAAACTATATAGTGCCGGATGATCTAGTACCCTGGATTTCAAAAGTAATTTGGACACCATGCTTCAGAGTATTTTATGACGTCTATTTGTGACCTCACTGTGTATTGATGATGAAAACGTTTATGGCTACATTTAAACACATTTTTTTTTCCACAAAATTGTTCAGACGCAATGCATTGTGGTCTATATTCGCCAATGTGCCTGGTGCAAGAATAGCACCACTTTGACACTTCACACGAAGACTCTTCCAACTGTAGGCGGCAGACACGCGCTAGTAAACAGTAGAAAAGAAGAAGAAGCTTGCTCAGTGTGAACACCTTGGGGTAAGTGCATGTTCAAGAATGCACATGTAGCACACTCAAAACACATCCATTGTAAATGTAGCCTTAGCCTTAGCATAAAGCGAGCATGAATGAAATTAATCACAATTTTTTGTGTCTACACCTCATTTGGGGCATAGCATAAAGGAAAATAAAAGTAACATGTGTAACAAAAACACAAAGAATAGTTCCATAAAAATATTACAAATGTATTTACAAGAAAAAACAACAATAAATAACTAAAATGTGAAGCAAAAGGCTTCAGGGTGAGCCAAAGCCAAAATAACAAACAAAACCACCAACAAACTCAACCCAGGGAGCTTACCTGCAAACAAAAGGAAAATAATGACAAACAATAACCTCCCTGGACTTAAGAAACTGCCAGTTCACCCCTACAGCTTTACTTAACAAAACTGACACAAACACCAAACACAGAGTGGGACTAAACAAGACCAACAAACAACTACAGAGTGTGAACAAACTAAAACAGGTGGAGACGCGCACCGAGCTGCAGTGAAGACTGTTAGCTGCCCAGCTCCCTTCTCATGGTCTGAAGGTCCAAGCACTTCTGTAGGCTCCCCACTGAGGCTTAGGTCCAGCCACGCCCTCCAGCACCACACCTGAAAGAAATTGACACAAAGATCCACAAAACACACAGGAGTCCCACTCTGATAGAAATACACAGAATCAAAAAGAAAACACAAAACCAAATACGGCCACAGTCGCAACGTTGTGTGTTTAGCATAAAATCGTAAATCTCTTTCTTAGCCTAACAGAGAAAGATTCCACTGATGCAATTTTTGCCCTTTCCATCACAACTTGTTTATCTGTAGCCTCCTTTGCTTCTGAACTTTCTTGTTGACCAAACAGGTGAACAGCGGTTTGAGTGAAAACAAGAGTCTTACTGTGAATATTAACACTTGTGTTGACTACTCTTGGTGACTTGCACTGGCAGGTGTGTACATTTCCTTGCATAAATCCGCTCCATAGGGCAGGTGTGATAGCTCACCTGAACTCTGGAGCAGATCAGACAGAGATGCACTAAATCCACTTGAGAGTGAGGATCTCTGTTCACACGAGGGACCTTCTATTTTTTTTTTCTTACTCATATTTTTCTTAGCTTCTCTCATTACATCTGCTTCACTCTCTCATTTCTGTCAAGCACATAACCTAAAAAAAAACTAATAATAAATTAGTTCCAAAAAATAGTTTTAGATGTCTGAATTTATTTCCACCCATGAAGAAAAAATTCACTTATGTTTTGGCTTTGAAGTAGATGTTTATGGAGGTAGGTTTGGGGTAGATATGGTTTGATTCATGTTTGCATCAAGAGGTGTAAAGGGGTTAAAAGCAAGATACATTTGGTTTACCCATGTAGTATGAAACAGAACTTAAAAGAGGCCTTTGCTTTTCTCTGTTTTCTCAGCTGAAGGACAAACAGACAGTAAGTGAAGGAGAGAGAATTATGTAAAAGGTGTTGCGTATCTCAAAGGGTGAAAGTGTTGCAGAGAGGAGGTAAAGAAGCTTCAAAGGACTAGCAGGATGGGTTGATTTTTTTTTCTTTGTGCTTTTTCTCTCATTCTCATTTGAGTAAATTTCCCCACAGTGAGCAGCATTTGAAACTGTGGGATTTTTCTAGGCAATTTGGAGCGCTTCAGTCTTCAGTTTGTGTATAAAATTCCCGCATGTGACAGCAAATCAATTCAGATGAAGATCAGTTTGAAGCTTCTCCACACCTTAGAGTGAAAGAGACTAAAGTTTTCTGTGAAGCCATCCAAAAATAAATACAATAAGTTTTTTTTTTTAAATGGAAAAACTTTTGTCATTGCAGCTGGGAGGATGAAGGAGCTTATCAGTTTAGGTGGATGACTGGAGGGGGAGAGTCAAGTGTTCTTCTCAATCCTTTGTCTTTGCCTGATTAGAGTTTTTTCCTCAATCAGAAGCTGTTGAAAGTTACCAACTAAACCAAATTAAATTGTGGCTCTGGATTCTAATCTGACACCCCTCAAATTACAAGTAAAAATTGTGGTTTGAACTGATATTTTAATGAAGAAGGGTATCATCTTAAAGTACTGGAAGATTTTGAGTTTCATCCAGCTGTTGGGTCAAAGCAAAGACCTTAGAAATATGACCCACAGTCTCACTGCTTGACATTCAAAATCAAGGGTTGGACTGGACTCCTGAGCATAGGTGTGACTTCAACAACCATTCAGACAAATGAGAAGAACAAAGTTTACAAACTCAGACGTGTGAGAGCTTGAATCATTGAAACTGTAGTTGATGACACTTCCAACAAAAAAAAAAGACAATTTTCTAAAATTAAGGACTTTTACGTCAGGTAATCCTAAAGAATCTTTATTACACGAATACAGTCAGTGCTTCTGTCCTCAATTCCAGTTTTCCAACTTTCCATTAAAAACACAGCTGATTAAACTATAGCCACATATTAAACGCATTGACGTTGATTCTACCAATCAGAATTTAAGTTAGTGTCTCTGAAGCTTCATGAGGACGGAAAATGACATATTCACCTCTGTTGGATGGTCAAAGGTTGCGCTACCAAAAGCGAACTTCTTCTGTACTGTACTGTTGTTTGAATTACCCTCTGTCTTGCAGTTAACAATAGAGGAAGTTTACGGCAAACTTCAATAAACAACATAACTTTTATTCTTTTTTTCAATTAATGTGTAGGTTCAATGTTTGTCCTTTTAGCTTCACATTTAAATAAATCTTCTCATCAATACAGTGTTACAGTAAATAAAGTGCCTTTTATAATTTTATCCTTTTTGCGGTTTATGCTTGATCATGTGACTACGAAACATGACACATCAATTTGCTCCTTTCACAGGAAGACCAATGACATTCCATTGTACTTCAAAGAAGAAGCAGAGCTGGTTGTCCCGACTTATGGATACTTCATTCGAGGTGCTCAGACCACCTTCAGCGGAGTCTTGAGGTCAGTCACAGTAATCATCAATCAATCATATAATCTTACATAACATAAAACTGCTCTAATTGATTTCTTTTTCTTTCAGAGATCGGCAGTGGAAGTACATCCTTTGCAGAATGACAGACTTTGACTGTGAATTTGAGAATTTATAAACTGCTAAACAATCTTTTGCTTTTTTGTTTTTAAAACAATAACACCAAATGAGACTAAAGCTACGTTCACACCGCCCTCGGCAATGTGCGTTCAAGCAACCACTTCCAATGAACAGTCAATGATTTCTTGTAGATTGGTACCTTTCTACGACTGTTTTCAGGCTCTACATGTAAAATGCATAGCCAATGATAGCACAGTGAAAGTTAAACCAGGTCAAACTTTGACCAATCAGGGACTCAGATTTGATTTTTGGTTGGTGTTAGGTGGCGAAAATGTGCTAGCAAGCAGTAGAAGCAGAAAGAAGAAGAAGAAGAAGCCCTTCCCTGCTTGTTCAGTGTGAACCCCATGGGCTGATTAAAGAACGTCACATGTCTGGTGAGAACATAGCTTTAGATATTTTATGTTTATGTAGCCTTATGTAACCAGGAATGTGCTTATAATCACACATTTCATTAGCCTAGTATGACTAAAGTTTCATATTATGAAGAGATAACTGGAAAAATGAGCTGCATGTGTGCAGGAGATTTGGAATTCACTTTGTAGAGCTTTCCTGCAGATGTGTGTGCAGCTGGAAGGCTTTGGCCTGATGTCAACGTGCTTAGCATTTCAAAAGCAATTATTTGATACTGTGCTCGTGGTGGTGGAAAACACCAGGATTCGGGCTCTGCTCCAAAAGATCCGTAGATGTCTCTGATCCCAGATGAAGTCGTGTGACATCCAGACTCATAACAGCACAGGAATATTCTCAGAGTGATTCTGTTTAGAAAAATAGTTGGGAGTATTGAGTCTCTGGCAGCATGAGCTCCACAAACAATAAACTCTTTCCCACCTGTTTTCTATTGACGCCAATCCATCTCTGTTTTATTAACTAACAGTTTGACAGTTATGTAATTTACTCGAAAGCTTACATAACGGTGTGAAAAGGTGAATAAAAACTCCACGCATTGTGTTTTGTGTTTAGTTTTTACACTTCATAGAGATGGTGAAGGTCAAAAAGAAGAGCTTTAAGGTTTCTCTCAAAATATTGAAGGACAAACTAAGTTAAAGTTCCATTCTGATCATCTTTTGATCTATTTTGAATGGTGGACTTTTAATTATTATGCAGTCGATAGCCTAAATCAGAAAACATGTGTTGCTTTTTAGGACATAGTTTCTGCAGAGTGGTAGTGGTTCATTAGAAATTTACCTCAGGGTCGTGGGGAGGACTGTTAGTGAGAAGTAAACCTTCCTCTCCCTGTTCTATAGCAGGAAGCTCACAGCTTGCCCAACGTCACAAGTAAGAATATCCCAAATAATCAACTTAGATGCAAGTTTATCAGCAAATTCAGCTGGCAACCACAGCGGTTTTAAGAAAAAGTAAACGTTTTACGGTGATTGAACAATTTTTCTCTAAAAGTTGACATCAGTCAGTTGCCGCTCGGGCACATTTCGAGGTAGCGCCCTGGTAGTTCTGAGACAGGCGGGGATCACTCCTTTATGAAATCAGCTGGACAGCCAAGGGGCGGATCTCCGGCCAGCAGCAGCTCTGACTGGACGATGTGTAGATGTCTCAGAACGCCGGCCGTCCATATCAAGAGCCAATATTTTAATAATATCTTAAATATTAAGGATGGGATAAAAAATGCTATTACCGTATTTTCCGGTGTATAAGTCTCCGTTTTTTCGTTGCAGAACCAGGGGTGCGACTTATACTCAGGAACCCCCTATTTATGTTTTTGTTTTTTGCTTTAGACATAAATAGGCTCATACATTTGTTATTTTCCCAGTAAACACCGGTTGTCCTTTAGCGGTTGATTCTCTAACTACCACTAGAGGGCGCAACGTCTGTTTTCCTCTTAAACTTTAATATTTTCTTACGTAGTTCAAAAGATCAGCATTCTTGTATTTCTTCATTTATTTAATTTTTTTTAGCTATGCTGGTTTTGGCAGATTTGTTCTGTAACGTCAGACTTTTCTCCCAAAAGTGCGACTTATCCTCCAGAGCGACTTCTATATGGTTGTCTTCTTCTTGATTAGACTTTTTTTTTTTGCTCTTGCGACTTATACTCCGGAAAAGATGGTAAATATATTTTCAAGTGGAAAATACAGAGTAAGTTGATCTCATTTATCAATTGATTTTCCTTTTTTAGAACCAAAAACAACTTTCAATGCAAAATTTCTCATTTTACTATTGAAGGTCTTAACTTTGTTCACTTTAACCCTTGTGCTCTCTTATGGGGTCCAGATGACCCCACCCTCATATTGATCTGTGATCCTTCCCATGACAAAGGGGGACAGGATTTTATGTCTGCCACAGACACCAGTGAAGATAAAAAAAAGGTTCAGTGTGTTGTCTTGTAGGGTCCAGATGACCCCACTTTCAATGTAAACATGCCCAGGATAGAGCTTCCCACCCTGGTCTTTACTGTCCTGCATTTATTTTTTCCAATCCTATCCTTCTCAAACACACCAGCCTTTGATGACTGTGCAGGGGCTGATGATGAGCTGAATCAGGGACCCTAAAAGGGCCAACATAGAAAACATAAAGGGTGTAAGAAAATATCAAGTCATTGAAATATTGCAATAGTATATTTGGCAATAAATAGTACCAAAATAAAAGCACTTGTTTATGAGAAACAGTTGCAGTGCTTATTGTTCTGATCATTAAATAACATGTAACTACAATTTAACTTTTGTAATTGTTAGTCATAATTAAAAAAAAATAGTAAAATATTGTATGTTTTGACATGTGTAACGTGATAAGTATCATACCCCTAGAAAAACAGTGTTACATGAGGATTGGGAAACACTCTTTAAGCACTGGAGAAAAACTGTATTTCTAAAAATATTTTTTGGGGGGAAAGAAAAAAAAACAATAGAATCATAAAAACAAATAGACTAGTATTCCTGTGAATCAAAATGACTTCAATTCAATTTTGGCAGTGAGACCTGGCTCATAATCAGACCAGTGTCTTTGTATCTTTGTTTGTTTCAGTAAATAAAACTAATTTTAGGCCCAGATTACAAAGCTGCATGTCAAATTATAGTTTGACAGTCTCCTGAGGTCTGGGCAGACACTCCACCACCAGGCCACTTTGCTGAAATTGGTCAAAATTCTAAGTCTAAACGGTTTGGGTAGAACATTTCATGGTGTAAACATCTGGAGGAATGGAAACAATGTCCTGCAAATACATTTTCCTATGTATTTCTAATGGAATTGATTGCTTAAGGTATTTACAGACCCACATTTCTAACCCAAACCTCCTCTTTTTATCATTTGGCATGATAATATTTAGGTCGGTGTGTTCATAGTTTAGTTGTATCCTTCTCCTTAACCCACTTTCCTGAGGTTTTTTTTATTATGACTCGATTATTTTAAGATATTGCGCGTAAAAACAAATAAAGTTGTCCACTTTTTGCCGTTTTGGAGGAAGGAAAAGGGAATTATAATTAAGATAAAAATCTGTCCAAAAATGAAAAATGTCTTCATTTTTTATGAGGATAAACAATAACTTTTCTTTAAATATAGTTTAAACCTTGAAAGGCTACAATTTTCCCATCTGTCTGCCAGCTTTAATTAAAAAAACATGTCTATCTTCAGCATGCAGCTCACATGTGAGGGAAGATAAAAGACCTGGCGCCCAGTTTGTCTCCATTCTCATTCCACTTGCTCTGGTTTTACCAGCTCCTCCGTCCAAAACTCCCTTCACACTGAATGGAGAGGGCTGGCTGAAGGTCAGCAGGCTCACTTCAGCGTCTTGAAAAGAGCAAGGCCCGAGCCAGTAGCTTTCAGCACTGTTTGTTTATAGCAGCTGCTGTCTGGGGGCACCAGGCCAAACTCCACTGTGTTACACAGCTGTGCCTTGAACCAGTGGCCGGTGGCGAGCCGCAGGCCCGCAGAGACCGGCTGCCCTCCGAGAACTGCTGTCCCTGTGAGGAAAACTCCCCTCCTGAACTCTATCATCTAACTCCTCCAACACGTCTTCATCACAGCTACGTGAAAGATGATACTTTCAACACGCAGTCCACCGGCTGCAATTAAAGTTCACAGGGGGAGCCGCAGCAATCACTTTTACAGTCTGTACTTATCCAGCATGTAATTAAGAGTTAAAATTACATTCATCGCAGAAAAAACAATTGGAAAGGAGAATATGAGCTAAAATTGTTTTGTTATAAACATAAATAATACATTGTTCAGGAGGCCAAATGATAAAATAAATGTCCTCTGTATTCTTGGAGGGAATCTGGATCCTTTATCTCTCCATTTTTTAAAAATGCAAATCATTTGAATAAATCATATGTTTGATCATTTGGTTGAGATGTTTTAGTTAATTAGATTTTTCTTTTGTGCCAACGCTTTTAACAGATTTACATAAATATAATTTTTTTTTAAACGAGACTGTACACTAATGTTGTCATGTTTACCTTTGCTTGTAAAATGAGAAAAAAGAAGTTTCTGTTTGATACTGTTACTGTCATGACTAAGCTTCGGTGGACCCAGACGCTGGAACCCGGAAGGAAAACTGTAGACGGATGGTAGTAGAAAGATTTATTGTCCGGAGAGGAGTAGAGATGAAGTCAGGACTTGAGGCGGCAGGCTGGAGTTGAGAGCGAAGAGAGGAGATCAGAGTCGGCACGTGGATGGATGGAGATCTGGTGACAGAGGGGAACGAGGTGAGTGGAGGCAAGTTTCAAAAATACTATTAACTATCAAACTAGAGGCCAGGGTACTGCACCAGGAAAGGCAACGAACTGGCGAAGAATGCTGGGGAAGGCTGCTGTTAAGTAGACTGATGAGAGGTGATGAGTGCCGACAGCTGGTTCCAATCAGGAGGTGGAGCAGGAAGACAGGTGCACCATGACAGTTACACTGTTATAAATTCAAATAATCCTATGGATCCTATTTGACACAGGGTGGATTTTATTTTGAAAGGAAATAATATGTGCTGCTGTCGAGAGCAAAAGAAGGTAAAATTGTTACGTATGAAAAACGTTACACTGACTTAATTCAATCATTTTTATGTTTAAAATGTGGCTTTATGGTAAGAAAACAGAAAGTATATTTTATTGGTTCAAGTGGGACTCTCTCAACTCTTGCAAAGTTTGAGTTAGTAAGAAACTGGACAAAATTCTACGGTGGTCCTGAAGGGTCACAACACAGCACTTTGGGGTCACAACACATCTCAACAACACAAGCTAGTGATATTTTGTATATCGGAGCAAAGCAAGAAAAAAAGCTGTTTTTCGCATCGGAAACGGATAATATCAGAGGTTCTCTGTCCTTTTTGTTCTGAAATGATGACTTTCTATAGATAACTCAGTCATCAACAGGAGTCTTTTTATGCAGCTGTAATAACCATACAAATATTAACTGCTGTTGAATCTCACATCGACATAAAAAGAAAATTAAAAATAGATGCTCCATTCTTTGATATTCCACATAGTGTATCTGCAGTTTTCTATAGTGTAACCTCGATAAAATAAAATATGACGTGTTCGAGATGGGAGGTTTGAGCATTTGGGCTGCTCTGATACACCAGCAGATCAACATACTGACCATCTGTGCTCGAAACAGCTGCAAAACTGTGTCACTGAGGAAGATTTTTTGTCAGACCAGCTGCTCCTGCTGTTGTGGGACTTCTGACTTGAAGGGGCATTCTGAAGAGCTTGTGACTTTTTATCCCAGTCTGTCTCAGCCTCCAGCTAGAACACTGGGGTTCTAGAGCAGAAACAGTATGCTCCAAACATCAAACTAACACTTATTGCACTTATTGAAGATGTGCTTGGTGATCAGCTAAAGGCATTTTTTTTAATCAAAAACTATTTTAAAAAATGTGTTTATGCTTTTCTTTATTCAGATGAAAATCAGGTTTTTGGTGTTTCGTATGTTCTTGTGGCATTTTCTCCTGATCAGAAAATTAAGTTTAAAGTTGTATTTGTGAGTATTTCTTTATCCCAGTCATTTCAATAAAAACTGTTAGAAAAAGTTTCTAGTGGGGACATAGAAGCTTCAATCGTCACGTCACAAGCTGCTTCGCTTCATTCTCCACTTGTAAGTGACAAAATCCATGAATGTCTTTGTTTTCCTCTTCTGAGCTGGCATCTGGATAGCTCCGATATTTCTCAATATTTTTGTTGTACTGGTTGTATTGGACTGTAATCTAGCCAAAGAGCATGTAAACTGATGGGTGACGGGAAGTGTGGTGGGCTTACTCCTCACCAGCACACAACTCAGAAGCGAATATCTAATGAAACACTTGCCGCTCTGCAGAAACTGTGTCCTTAAAAACCAAACAGGTTTTTGGATTTAGTCTAAAAATGGAAAAAAAAAACTTTGAAAATAGATAAAAAGATGATGTGGGACTTTAAAGACTGGCTCTTCTTGCTGGTCAAGATAATCCAGATCCAGCAGATAACAGAGTGGGCAGAGCTCTTTCTCCTGGTTAAAAATCTGAATAGCTTTTTTTAAAACTTGCTAATTTACATGGAGGCAAGACCAGTTCAGATTTCATCTCAGGTATTAACATTGAAAGATGATTGGGTATAAACAAGCTCCGGTCAGCGTTTGCAGCAACAAAAGCATTTTCTTGGTGCTGAAACAATCAGATGGCGGCTAGAACAACTCTTCACATGGAAACGTGCTCTTCCTGGGAGTAAAATCAGCAAATACTCTTTAAGACAAACACAAGCAGGTGTTAGTGTGCACTGCCTGCAGGGTAGAACACAGGTTCATAGCATAAATGTGTTCTCTGCATTGCCCTACTGCTGTTTCAGGAGTCGTATTTCTGGATTTTTAGATCCTTCTCCCCAAAACAAACCTTTTTTTTGCAGGAATAAAGATCAACCGAGTGCTGATGGGAACCATCGTTCTCCAAGTGGTTGACTCCTGGGAAAGATGTTTTGCATTGATGACTCAGGAGGGGGCTCTGCCCTCATGTTTACACACCCAGCTCATCTTCGTCCCATGACCACAAAATAAGGTTGTAGGATAATAGAAGCAGGTTGGGATTTAAAGCTAAGAATAACAGCACCTCTCCCCCTCTGGATCAGTGGAGCAAAAAGTGGGATGTGGGAGGGCAGCCAAATGCTTTGTGGGAACGAGAGGTGAGTAAGTTGAGCCCAGTGACCTACTGGTTCCCAGCTTTCCCTTTGGTTTCTCACTTTCGCTGCGTGCAGCGCAGCTCCAGACAAAAGCATTATTATTGCTGCTGGTGAGCGTTGTGAAATGGCACAAATTAAATCCAAGCGTTGGCTGAGATGGAAGTCTAAATGGATCGGAAAGTAAGACAGCCTCTTGTGTTAGTGCCTATCCAGACTCGTTATTGGAAATTTCACACCATAAAGTTTCCTGCTTGAGAGTTTCATTCATAATAATTGAGAGTTCACAAATTAAATTGAGCCATTGAGAGTTTTTTCTTTTCTTGATGCCGGCATGAAACTGTATTTTTTACTGAAAGTTCAAGCAGGTTAAAGGTCAACTGTGTGAGTGTTTAACATGTAGTGAGGCTTGTCAGCGAGTTAATCTGCCCGTTGCCCTGAGGCCCAGACACAGAAAAGGGCATAAATCGAACCCTATTGCATTACGCTGAACAGGCTCTTCTCACACCCCACAGCATGCGCTTGTGTCTTTGTTGTTTGGGATCAAACCGTGACACACTGCAGGACTTCCTCATGATTCTGGCTATGCATCACAGGGTTCACAGCACACGGTCACTGTTGAGGAGAATAAAGTCACGTTCTGGGAAGACAGGACAGATGGCTCGAAAGAGGAGTTGAGAAACCTTTTCTCCTCAGAGGACGAGGTCTGAGACATTTCTTGTCTCCTTGGTTCAATCCTGTGTTGACATTTTTTCCTCAAGACACCAAAGTGCAGTCACACCCACTACGCATCGACAGAAAACCACTAATGCGTGCCCCCAACACTAGCACACACCAAATGACATTAGCAGATCATTCTGGTTTGTTGACATTTGCATAGGCTCATCCGATTTGTGTGTAAATAATTCTTGATTTGTTCACTCATACAATACCCTTCGTGCCTAACTATATTACTTGCAATTGTGTATTCACATGTACAAAAATGAAAAAATATATAGATTGTATCTAAAATAAAGATTGTAACTAAAATTACAACAGCTTGAAACTAACTAGGTACACAAATCTTTAAAAAAAAATGCACAAATTGCCTGATACAAACTCAAAACCACATTTATGCACAAATCTGATGTGAGGCTCTTTTTTGGTCTCCAAGATTTGTTTAAATTGTGCTTTTATATGCTGCTAGAATGCTGGATAAATTGAGAATGTTATCTGTTGAAACTTTCCAAAATCTCCTCTGAGGGGGTGTGGCTTTTGGAGCGGAGCAGCTCCGCCCCTGATCCCCCATCTGATTATGATCACTCTGTGTCTTGCTAGCATAAATCTTTATCGCTGCTACATGAAAATGACCAGCAATATCAGTAATGTCCAGCAGTACCATTCTGGCCGGATGTCATCTCAGACGAGGAAGTGAAGAGCTTCATGAACTTAAAACAAAAGAGAGCAGTCAGATGAGCCGTGTACAGTCAATAGGAAGATGCCATTCTCTCTTCTCCGGCACCTGAGCTAGACTCGCTAGCCGGACCAGATGAGGGGTTTAGTGCATGTCCAGCATAGCTTGTGACTTAAAGAAGGCTCACAATTCAAACAGAGATTTTCTGCGAAAGATTTAAAAGGAGAAATGCTCAGAAATGCAAAAACAAAATTATTTCTAATTACAAATTATGTTAAGTTATTTCTAATTAAAAACTCAAAGTCCACTGTCGCAAGAGTTATCCACATCACGCTTAGAAGCGCTTTTCTTCACGTGGGTGCGCTCCAAAGCACAGTCGTTTACATTTAAATGTAAGTAATGACTTTTTATTGTTGCACGACCTTTTTAAAGTTATAAAACTGCTGTTGCTATGGAAGCTCCGCGCTAATGCTAGTGAACCAGCGATTATTGATCACACCTTCGAACAAAAGTCACGACCGAAATATTAAACACTATTTTTTTCACCACCCTCTGTTTGGAGGGATAAATGAAGGGTAAGAGCTAAGGGGAAGGGGAGAATTCTGATTGGGCCTTACCTTTACTTATTGTTTACATGTTTGCTACAAGCTTTTGTCCACAGCATGCCCCTAGAAATAATGTACAGAAACATTTGGTACAATTTTGATATTTTGACCTTTACGCCCCATAGAAATTTGCCTAGTTTTTTGCCCAAAGATAGCCCATATCTACCTATAAGAGGAGTTTTGACTAAAGCAGAACTTTTTGCCATATTTCTGAAGGATTCAGCTCAAAAAAATCCTAAATTCCCTATCAGTTGTTAGAACTGAACGTCTTCTAGGTGAATGTTTAAAGTGCCCTGAAGATCAGAGTCTTTTGATAACATGACCTGGATGACTAAGAGTGTCCACAGACATGATCCTACCTAGCATTATGAGCATGTCCAAACAGGAGGACCAATGAAGAGCACGCAGATTGTGGGCCTCCTCACAGCGTGCCAAATTCTAGTTGACCCCAATGTCCCTTTTATTGAATTGCTGTAATCTCTCTGGTGCCAGTCTCAGGCACGGACCGCCTGGCTGCCTGCAGAGGTGCGATACAGCACTGTTAACTGGTGTCAGCCTGTGAAATGAGAGGGAAATGCACACTGCTTAGGAACGGTGCAACAGAATTCAGCAAAAAGCTACAGGAAGCACAAAAAAATGTGATATTCCCTTTATCTTTGACTCCAAGAAATGTAGAGATATCCAATATTTTCATGAACAAGAACCTCTACAAAAATAAAGTAATCAGAAAACTATATAAGGACAAAAAGAAGCTGATGGGGATGCATAGATCCCCTGTAGGTACTTAAAGCAGTGAGGGGTGCAGGAACACAACACTTGAACCTAAGAACTGTATGGCTTTACTGGTATTCCAGTTTCCTCCTGCAGTATCAAACATGCTGCACAGGCTAATAGGTGTCTCTAAATTGGACAACCTCTCAGTGTTTGTCAAACGTTTTACTGTTCCATTTTTCATGTGTTTTTTTTTCCAACAGCCCTTTGAGATCTGTGTCCTGATTGAAACCTTGTCCATCAACCTCCTCCATGTACGTGGTACGTGCAGCTCTCCTGATCTTCCATCTGCGATCAGGTCTTTGTTTTCATTCCATAAAACTAGACTTACCCTCTTTAAGGGTTTGCACTTGGAGAGTTTAAGCAAGAGAGAAAAGTGTGAAAATGTTCATGTCTGTCTGGGAAAAGTGTATAAAGTTTGTAGTGAGGAGTTTTATAGTCTTGAAACATTTGTAGTCCTACCTATTCTGGGTTATTTTTAGACTCTCACCCCTATGATAACAGGAGAACACTGTGTAAACAGATGAAAAAATAAGAATTGTTTTTCTAATACGTTGTTTCACCAAGTAATATTAATTCTTAAGTACACCAGTGTAATAATGCTAACTTGGAGAAAATACCTAGTTTACCAGGAGAAGTCATTGAGTTTGAGTTTTTTCTTCGTCTCAAGAAACATCATTTTGTTATTTTGGAGCTTTTCCAATCTTAACTAAGCCGGACAAAGCAGTGAAAGACCAGTCCAGGCGGTGGCATAAGCAGAGCAGCGACCGTAAGCTCTTACATCATCCTCTTTTCATTCACTGTCTTTGTGATGCACAGCTCAGTTTCCCCAACACGTCCTCACTGCCAGCCACCTTTCATTATGAACTTTCCCTCCCTCCTTCCTTCTCTCGTGCCAGAAAGAAAGTGAAAAAGAAAGCGTGAGTCGTGACTGATCTGCATTCCTCCATTTTCAGAGCAGTCAAATCTTCGTTGCACGGGCTTGCGTCTGTGTTCCCCGCCACTCTCTGCTGGCACAGGGACTCGGCGTGTAATGGAAAAGTACTCGACTGCCACAGGAGCTGCAGCGGGCTTTGAATCTCTTTCTGGCCTTGGCTATAACAAGAGCGAGACAGTGAAAGATAAGCCTGTTTCTGCTCGCCTGCTTCCCCAGCTGTGTTTGACTTTCAACACACCGACTTCTTTATCTTGTCTGAGAGTCTGGGACACATAGAGTGGGCTCTTCACTGGAATCATGAAGCTCCAGTTCAGCGTCAGTAGTAGTTCAAGAGATGGAAATCAAACACAGCAAAGTGCTGTTAAAAAGTAGGGATGTGTATTAGCAAGAGTCTGGCATTTTAATACGTATTGCAATATACTTATCATAATACAATATGTATCCTGATATATCTTAAGATAGTGGCAGACAATATTTTACTATTTTTTAATTATGACTGAAGATTTCTTTGAATATTAGCACATTTTCCGCATAAGTAAAACAGTAAAATATGTGTAATTGTCACTGAAACTGTTTCTCCTAAACAAGTTGCTCATGGTGCTTTTATTCTTGTAATTTAGGAAAGTGTAAAACACAAGTAAGACTGAACTACATGTTTGCTTATGAATATTAATCAAATGTTTCCTTGGCAGTATTTTAAATTGATACAAGTATTGCCAAATAAAGTATCGCGATATTTAACTGATTCGATATTTTCTTACACCCCAGTAAAAACCCAAAAAGTACTCTGAGATCTTTCTTTTTTTGCTAAGTAGGTCCACAAATCAAATAAATGTTCATACTGTCTGTACGTGTGCTGCTAACCTGTAGCATAAATGTTAAAGCAAATCTAATGTTTTATTATTTTTTAACACTGGAGCTCCAGTGTTTAAGTTCCTTAATTTACTGTAACTGTTCAACAGTTACAGTATGTTAAAAATGTTGTGTTTAAGCGTCACAGATGACGGCTAAGCTGTTAAAGGGATAAAAGAAAAAAACAAAAAAACTGTGAACTGTGTTCAGATTAAATACTTCTTTATAGATTTATATGATTCACAGGTAGAAAGTCGTGTATATATATATATACGTTTTTATAAGGCCTTTGTGTGACCAAAAACACATTTTTCTCTCCATTTTCCTTAAGACCTGTTAACTCATTGCTTCATTTTAGGCCCCTTTTCATCTTACATTTAAATGTAATGGTTTTGTAATTAACGCACAACAGGGCTTTTCTTTATTTGCGTCTACCTTAAGGACTCTTATTCAAAGAATCAAAAGTCTTTGGCCCACTTTTTAAATTACACTCAACAGGTCCCATGGTTTTTGATCTATGTCAAAGAAAAAAGCAAAAAAATCAGGACGTGACTTGAAAAAAGGGCGGAGATGAGCGTAAATCTATCAGTGACACCCTGAGAACGTTGGACTGAAATATGCAGAGGATTAGCTGGAAATGCAGCACAACTGACAAGCTAAAAAGGAACCAAATCTGAAAGCGAAACGTAACTGAACAGAAATGTTGACTTCAGACAGGAAGAACAAGAAAACATAAGCGAAGAGCAGCAATATTCATGGAAACTTAACTATATGAATACAATTGCAATGAAATTCTTTTGGGTCAAACAAGTGAGATTTATACTTTGATCAAACAAACATTTTTAAAAGTGTTCACATCAAACCTTATAGTTTTGGTACTATAACTTTAAGTTTGCAGGTTCCCACTAGAACATCACATGATGTTCTAGGTCTTAGTGGGGTAAACAGCAAATTGATATGGAAACAATATTACAATGATGAGAGAGAACTCCAATTATTAATTCAGGTTCTCTTAATACTTCGATTGTTTGCATGTTCAATGCACACATTAATAGTTGTTATGACTGCTTTAACACTTTTACCACAAGCTTTTCTATCTACCTAAAATAAAGTTTCATAAGTGTTTAAAACCATAAAAAAACAAAACTCTTGCAATTTCCTAATTTCGTAAAGAAAATTTTTCTTTTGTTTGTTTGTTTGTGGGCTGATTTTTGTGAGACTCTCAGTCAGTGAATCTTGGTTTAACCACAACAGCAGATTCATCTCTGTAAAAATGAAACATTTGTGTTTACAGACAATAGCGGTTTGTGAGCAGAAAACTGCAATAAAGCAACAAACACAGACGGTCTACAGATGAGGGTGATAGAGGCTCAGGTGAGAGCTCTCCCTCACACCAGTGTTTGCTCTGCCTTCAGGGGTGAAGAGTGACGAGAACAATGATGTCTGTCTGTGATGACAGCATCAGCATGAGCTAAAACCTACAGCAAAGACTGAACAGCTCATAGTTAGACTAAATGAATTAAACCTGTTAGGGGAATTCCACTTAAAGTCATTTGAAATAACGCAACCTGCAGGAAAGACAGGAAACCGCGCTATGGGAAAAAAAGGTTCTGAGGCATTTGATGTATTTCTTGATGTTCCTTGTAGATGTTTCTTTTTTTGTTTTTATCTTCAACTTTTTTTTGCTTTTGCCAACCATATGATGTGGTTATTTTGCATTAAAAAGAAATATATTTGGTTAAAATAGTTCGGTTTTGTTCAATGGTCAGAGATATTAAGTTTTTCTTCTTTCTGTCCCCTTTCATTTTCAATTCAAGCCAATAATGTTGAATAATTTATTGTTGTGTGCCATGAAAATGAAATAAATAAATAATATTCTTCAAGATCCTTAAAAATGAAAACCCCTCAGTTTTTCCAAAATAAAGCAGTTAAAAATGAACTTTTATCTGATGAGTCATTACAATAAGTTAAAAAAGGGAATTTTACTAAACAAATAAACTGAGAATTATTTAAATGTTGGTAGCCACTAAATTACAGGGAATAATAAAAGCATTTAAACAAATTAATACATTTCAGGTTTTTTTTTTCAACTGGAGAACCCATGAGGTCAAATTTGGCTTCTATTAGTTGTTATTTACTATTTTTATTTATTTTTTAAATTACCACTACCCAAAATTAACAACAATAAACAAATCAAATCAAATTAAATTAACTTCCATGCCCAGAAGAAAATTGCCCATAGGTTCTCCAGAATAGAATAGGTTGTCATTGACATTGATTAAAGTTCAAGCGCTCTTCTTAGCATTACAGTCATCATACTAACTTCATGAGCTAAGTGAAAACTATAAATAGCCATCTATAGAAATCAAAATGCAAAGACATATTTACAAAAATGTGCAACTAAAAAACAAAATGCAATTTCAAAGAATGTGGAAAAGAATTTGCATCCATTGAGCTAATGATGACAATGGATTGGATCGGTCTGCATCTTTTTCCAGAATGTAGTAAACAATGGAAATGTGGAGTGGGCGTGGTCAATGGTGATATGTCAGGCTTTTATTTTTGAGTCGACTGACACCTCTGAGTGCAGGTAAAGAAGAGCTGATGGTCCGCTCAGGCGCCGTCACCATCAGCAGCAGCGGCAGGTCAGTATGATCTCACTGCTGACCTGTAGCTGTTTCTGAGAAGAGACTCTGACAGGTGAAGGTGAAGAGTCATCCTGAGAAAATGAAGTCTTTGTTTGATTTCTTCCTCTGATGTGTGATGTCAGCACAGCAGAGAAGTCTATTGTCAGCTCATATAAACTAATTAATAACAGACATTTGATGGAAGTCAAGATTGTACAGAACTTGTTACAGGATTTCTATTTAGTTTTTGTTCAAGTATCAAAAATAAACTTAAAAAGTTGTTTTTCTTATCTTGTAAGGTTTTTTTTATTGTTTTCTTTTGCAGAGTGTCTCATAACTCAGTATCTTCTGCTTTGTCAAATACTTCTTATAGTATTTGGTCAAACAAATAATAAAACCTCTGTCAGTTCATTGTGCTTTCTCACCATTCTATAAACTCTACATGCTTGTAGGAGTTTAACAGACATCCTTAAAGGTCATGCTTTACTTTGAAGCACATTAAATCCCAGAATTCAGTGAAAAAAACAGCAATTTTGATTCTTTCGTTTCTTTGGGGCCTTTAAACAGCCTGGAAGATGCTTGTCAAAGGTTACAGAATGGAAGTCTTGACCTTACTTGTAGAATAAAAAGAGCAGCAATTCTAGAAGCTTTCAAGACATCAAAAGTTCTTCTGAGGCCAGAAAAGATTTTACTTGTTTCATAGCCAGACTTTCATTTACTAAATATGAATCTGATTTAGTGAAGAATTTTTATTTATCCTGCTAAAAAGTCATTTTTCTTTGTTGCTAAGAACAATTTTTGGTTGTCTTAAATGTGAGAAGATTCTAATTTAATTTTTCAAACAATTTGTCTTTACTTTTTTCATTTTTCATCTACAGAGTCTTGCAAAGCACTTTAAATACATTTATGTAAATAAATTATTATTTTTTTCAATCCAGGGATTGAGGTAAATGAACTTTTAAACTTCTATAGTTTACATTTTATGTAGTGACTTGAAATCTAAAAGCATTCAAACAAAAGTCATCAGAGTAAAAGCAGTAGACTTCTTTGAATGTATTTTTATGTTGAAATATTTCTAAAGATGTGTTATTGTCTTGTTTTAATATGTGAGTGGGAGTCTTTTTCTGTTGAATCAATGTCTAAACTGTATCTTTAAGGAGCAGTGTGAATGAGGATGTTTAGCATTAGAAGCTGGAGTGTTTGTATTAAAGAAAGGATGTGAAAGATGGAACAGAACCCAAAATGAGAAGAAACAGATCCCAAATGTGAGACAATCTGGTTTTATTATGATGAATGTCTTCCACTAATACTTCCATGGAGGACGTGAACTTTAATCTGTCTTACTATTAAGTTTGATATTTCCATAAAGGGATTAGTGTAAAGTCATATGGAAATGTGATTACAGATAATGAGCTCTGAGATGAAGAAAAAGAAAAATTTTTTTTTGTTGTCGGATTGTGACAAGTTTTCCAGTGTTGGTATAATTTTCTATAATGTTCAACACCTACAAGCCCCAATATCTCTTATGAGGGTATGTAGACACCAGACAGTATTTAGAGGCTAACAGAATTATTTAGAATATATATATATAAAATAAAATAAATAAATAAGTCCAAGTTCAATAAAAGTATTTAAAAGTACTCAAATCAACTATTCAAATTTAAATCAAATATTGCATAAATATAAAAAATAATTTTGCTTTATTTTTTAACACCAAACGTTTAGTTTTTATAATTATACGCAAGACAAAGGAAATTATGATGAAATGCTAGGAAGAACTTATAAATAAATGAAAATTTTTTATTTAATTTAAAGTAAACTATAAAACCATGCAAAAAAAAAAATTCCAGAGCCTCCTTAAAAGCAAAATCATTGCCCCTTTCTGTTCAGAAAAGGACATATCTAACATTGGATCTTATTTTTCCATTTCCCTACCACCAAAAATGAAAGGTCTTATAAGCAATTAATAAAATCTATCGTTGTGAGGAATTTTTACGCATAATATTTTTTATATAATATGAGCTGACCCATAAGTACAAAAAAATATTGAAAGAAGCACCTGTTTCATTATTGCAATTTGGTTCTGTAGAGAAACATAAAGGTGACTTTCAATCAAAAAAACAACCTCAAGATTTAATTTGATTGTATAAAAAACGTACAAAATATAAATCATATTTTTTTTGTAATGCTCTTTTTTTAAAGTAATTTCTTTTGCTCAATATTGATGTTTTTTGGAAGAGAAACCTAATTTTTAGTATTTCAAAAATACTAACAAAAAATAAGAACGCTGCAAAACTATTTATTTGTCTGGATTGATACCTTTGTTTTGATTTTATTGCTATTTTTAGTTTGTATTATATGTGTTTTTTTTTTCTTTTCTCTATTGTTTTCCTCTTTTGCTGATGCTTGAACTTTCAACTAGCTTTTTATTTGAATGTTACCCTTTGTTTTGGATTTCAACGTTCCAAAGACAATAATGTGAAGTCCAACTCTTCCCTCCATGGCTTTGAGTGCTGCGCCACCTCGTGGCGGAAGCGCTTCATTGTGTACTTCCGTCTTTTGTCTACGCAAAATCCGGTTGTGCAGCAGCCATTTTGTCTGTTCGGGCAAGTCTTCCCTAACGGCAGCGAACAGCCGTTCCACCTTAAAAAACAATTTGAAATGTGAATTATTGTGTTTATCTCCGCTTAATTCTCTTTTAATCGCTATATTAAAAAAAATTCTACTATTTAAGGAGCTTCGCAAAGCTCCGCCCTATCACACAAACTCGCACGTCGGTGTGGAAAACGCGAGTAAGCAGAGACATGTCGTGTGAAGAAAGCTACTTGGCTATCATACGGTATCTGACGGATGAACGGGAGCCGTATGCACCGGGGACGCCGGGGAACACTAAGAGGAAAATCCGAAAAGCCGCTGCCTGCTACGTTGTCCGGAACGGGACTCTGTTTTACCAGCGACGTCTAAAAGGTCAAAATGATTTCACGGAGCTGGAGGTTGTACTGCAGGACAGCCGGAGGAAGGAACTTATCAACGATGCGCACATTATGGCGGAAGGGGAGCATTTCAACCAGCAACTCACATGGGAAATTATCTCTCAGAAATATTGGTGGAGAGGTAGGATGCTTTATTAACTTGGGAAAAGACTGATTTTAATTGATGTATTTATTATAAATCTGTTTATTCTACGTACACATGGAAATGATATAAAGCAAATCTAATGACAGCAACGCTACCGCGGCTCGTTGTCGCCATCTGGTGGTTCGTTGAAATAATTGTTCTTTTTAAATTTTCTTTATTCCTGCTCATTTTTCTCAGAACATTTGCTTATTTTTTTATCTGTTAGTGTAACAAAGAACACTAATATTATGTGATTATGTTATGTTAACGTTCTTTTAAATTGTATTTTAGACATTAAGTCATGGATGGCAGAGAATTTTTTACAGCTGAATCAGGACAAAACAGAGGTTTTAGTGATCGGTTCTGAAGACAAGAGAGAGTTTTTTTATCTAAACTAAAAAACTATAAAACTTCTCACTGTGTGAGAAACCTGGGTGTGATTTTTGACTCTGAGTTGAATTTTATTCCACAAATTAAAAGCATAACAAAGACAGGATTTTATCATCTTAAAAATATTGCCAGAGTCCGCCCATTTCTCTCTCTTGCCAGCACAGAGGTGCTGATGCATGCTTTTATTTCCAGTAGATTAGATTATTGTAATGCCCTGCTCTCTGGTCTTCCCAGGAAAAGGATTTCAAACCTTCAGCTATTACAAAACTCAGCTGCACGCGTGCTGACGAGGACCAGGGGGCGGGAACACATTACACCCATTTTAAAATCGCTGCATTGGCTCCCTGTGCAATTCAGAATTGATTTTAAAGTTCTTTTATTGGTTTATAAATGTTTTTATGGCATCGGGCCTTCTTATTTGACTGATATGATTTTAAGGTATGAGCCCTCGCGGACCCTGAGGTCCTCTGGAACAGGCCTGTTAGTCATTCCAAAAGTTAGAACTAAAACATATGGCGAGGCCTCATTCAGTTACTATGGACCTCGCCTGTGGAACAGCCTCCCAGAGAGCCTCAGGGCCGCAGAGACTGTTCATGTTTTTAAAGGAAGGCTCAAGACCTACCTTTTTAATCTGGCTTTTAGTTAAATTTGAGAAGTTATCTGATATTTTGTTCTATTCTTTCTTTTTACTTAATTCATATTTATTTATTTTTACTGAATTATGTCTATTTTATGTATATATAATCTTTGTTTTACCCTGTTATTTATATGTTTTTTATTCATGTGTTTTTGATCTTTTACTCCTTTTACATTTTTAACTCCAGTGTTTTCCTCTGAGGGATCCTCCACATCAGTGATTGTCCTTTTCTCAGTAAGTGGGGTCGCCGCAGTGGGATCTCCCGGGTCTGGCTCTTTGCTAGGATCTGGGGGGTCCTGTAGTGGCGTACTCTATAAACTTGATAGGGGCTCACTGGTGTGGACAGGTCCCGAAAATATTGTTTCCTCACTGCAGTACAAAGCCAGATTTCTAGGTTAGTATTTTCCAGCCTTTTAGTAATTATTTTTATTGTTTTAAACATTATGGTGTGGCAAAATGTCAATGTGTGTTTGTGTGTGCGTGTGTTGGGGGTGGGGGTGGGGTTTGAGGGCATTGTCCTTTTGTTTTTAACATTTTATTGTGTTTTATGTAAAGCACTTTGGTGGAAAATGATCTATTTTTTAAAAAGTGCTATACAAATAAAGTTGATTTGATTTGATTTGATTTGATGGTCACAATTTGATGGCAATTTTATCTTAGAAAAGAGAGGCTTAACAGAAGTAAACAAGCCCTTAAGTGCTAGTAACAGATTGCATTTTTGAGCATAAATTGAAATAAGCTACATTTTAAACAACTGAATGTTATTATGTTCAGACTAAAGCATACACATTGATGCTACAATGATCAAAATCCCAGCTTGGGATTAATAAAGTATCTTTAACTTATCTATTATATTATATATATGTATGTATATGTATGTATATATATATATATATATATATATATACATATATAGAGTTCTGCGACGGGCTGTGGTGTCGCTGTTGTCGGCAGTGAAACGAAGATTCAGGCCGTCTTCGATCAGCGATGCTTTCCGGGCCGTACATAGAATCCTGCCCTGATCAGAGAAGCGTAGACAGTTCAGGATCAGGGAAGTCCCACACGATGCACTCTCATCCACTCAGAGAAATTTGAGGCCAGGTCAGGGAATCATTTTTGAAAGACAGCTTTTCAGGTGGGACAAGGCATTATCTTTCTCCAGACCTCCTTTCATGTTCATTATGCGGAGATGATTTACTCTCCTATAGTCGTCCATCCAAGTTATTTTCTCCTCAAGTTTTGTTAGGCGCAAATTGTTGTTCCGCTTGTTTTAGCTGAAGAGAGGAGGCGTTCTTTCATTGTTCAAGTGTTGTTTTAATTGAGTAAAGTTGATTCTCCAGGCGTTCAAAGCAATCCTTTGAGACATTCTTCAGTAAAGAACTTTTGCACAGAATTGACGCTATCATTAATTCACTTCCTCTGAATGTGGACCATCCAGACTTTTAGAATGAGAATATTTTTTCTGCATATTTGGAGCCACAAGCAGGTAGAAGCAGAACAAATTCAGCTTTAGATTTTTTTAAATTTTTTATTTTAAGTATTAGTTTAACATCTTTGATTTTAATCAATCAGGGGAGCTACAAGCAGCAGATGGGTCTACTCCACCATCTTAACCCCCAGACCATGACACTTCCACCACAGAACAGTTCTTATGATCAGATGCATCTGAAACCTGGAAGATGAGAAATCATTCGAACGACCCAAGACTGAAAATACGTTTTAGAAATCATGTAGCTATTTTTAGAATCTTTAGTTACATTTTAAGGTACAAAAATGACAGTCAATAACAGTTTGAATGTGGGAAAGTGTCATCTTTTTGGTGTAATATAGCTTCACAGAATGGTACCGCTGACTTTTCACCACTGATTGAAACGTGTTTGTGTTTCTGACATTTGAGGAATCCTGAAAAACGTCAAGGATCACATCAGGGAGTGTGCTCACTGTCAGAGCAAGCGGAATGCCGACGACGGGTCCGGATCTCGGTTGTTCTCCAGGTCGGGGAAGCGCCGGCTGGCTGCTGACGAGGAGGACGAGGAAGAGGAGGATGAAGAGGAAGGCTTCTTCGTCAGCGATGCGTCTTCGCAGCAGAGATCCAGGGCGCTTAAAGCGAAGGGCAGACATGAAGTGGTCTTCGTAAGTGTCAAAAGCTCTTTCTAAAGCGCTGATGGATGTGAGCTTGGCTGTTTGGAAAGGTGAGATGGATTCATGCTCGTTCCAGGTGGACAGCAGAGGGGAGGTGAATCAGTTCCTGCCCAAACACAGCCAGACGATGCTGAACAAACTGAACAGGCAGCGGCTGGAAAACCAGTTCTGTGACATCACGCTGCTGATCGAAGGAGATGAGTATCGAGCGCACAAAGCGGTTCTGGCTGCATGCAGTGAATACTTCAACGAGCTCTTCTTTGAGAAGGGCGCTGCCTCCACACATGAAGCTGTGGTGGACCTGAGCGGTAAGCGTCTTTCCTGTTTTTACCGGGTGTTTTCTCTCCTCTCTGATGAGCGCTCTCTGTGCAGGTTTCGCTAAAGCCAGCTTCCTCCCGCTGCTGGATTTCGCCTACACTTCCAAGCTCACCTTTAACTTCTGCATCATGGCGGACATCGCCAACCTCGCCCGACACCTGCTGATGACAGAGGTGCTGCAGATATGCGAGTCCGTGCACAAACAGGTGGAAGAGCACAAGCTGACGGTTGTACCAGAAAGGGGAGGTGCACACTGTGGTGTCGACTCAACAGGCTCCCCAGGAGACTTTGAAGGAGGAGCAAGAAGCGTACATGGTGACCATAGAGAGCGAGGACAGCGAGCCGGTGGCGTACGTCACCTCGTCCAAAGATGGCTTCATGCAGCAGCCCATCACTGTGGTCACCCAGACAGTAGGAGGAGAGGCGGTGCACACCGAGGAGGTGGCGCAGATGGAGCCCATGGCTCTGATCGCTCACAGCGCGCACGTTGAGGCGGGTGAAACCGTCACCCTGATCACCGGCGGTGCAGAAGTGATGGAGGACGAGGCGATGACGGTAGTGACCCACAGCGGTCAGGCCGGGGCCAGCGAGTCCCTGGCTGTGGTGTCGGCCTGCCTGGCGATGGAGCAGCCTCAGGCGTCCGAAGAAGAGACATACGTCATCAACGTAGACCTGCAGGAAGCGGGCTCCTCAGAGGAGGTCAAGAAAACCGGATCGTCCCCGCAGCAGGAGGAGGAGCCTGCACAGATGCAGAAAGTAGACGCTGAAGCCGTTGTAACTCCTCCAAAACGCAAACGAGGACGGCCGGCTAAAGTGAAGAAAGTGGTGGAGATTGAGGAGGTCATACCGGCAGAGGAGGAGGTTCCCTCTCCAGATGATGGCTCCTCTGATAAGCAGGAGTTTGGCGTCTGATGATCCAAGCCGAAGGCGGCTGCGGCAGCGCTCCATGGCTGAGGGCAGCTATGCTCGTCTGCACATGGGCCTGGAGGAGGAAGAGGAGAAAGGTTCAACTCCGCCGCGCGTCACCCCACCTAAGGTGCAGAAACACCTTCAAAACTGATATTTTTCCAGCATGTGTGAACAGTTCAGTTATGTAACTAGAAAAGTTGCAATACCTGTGATAATGCTGGTGTGAACGCTGAAAGTAGTCGCTGAAGATGCTGAAGCTTTTTGCTGAAAAAGCAAAAGCTATAAAATTTTGCATTTGCTAAAGGACTGGAAATTTTGTTAAAGAACTATGATAGAGCGCTAAATTTGAGCACTCCAAATTTGTCCAAAAAACCTCAGTAGATGCCAAATTAGCCCAAAAAAGCTAACTTTTGCTTAAATACTAGCTAAACTCCAAAAGAGTCTAAAATTGCTCAGTAAACTAAATTCTCAAAAACGTTAACCTCTTGCTAAAATAGAAGCTAAACCCTAAATCAGCCTATAAAACCCCAGTAGGTGACAAATTATCCAAAAATGTTAGCATGTTGCTAAAATATTAGGGATACTCCAATTTTTTGAAAATTACTATGAAAGTTTAAAACACAGCCCATGAATATATTAAAACTTATTGCTAATCTTCTTCAAATTTTGAAATTTGAAGACTTTTACATTCATTTCCTGTTGGGCATACTTTGCTCAACATTTCAAAAAACAATAACATTTATGAATACCAAAAAATACAAGCAGTAATGTCCTGAACAAGCTGAATGTTATGATACCAAAATTGCTAAAATCTTTGAAAGTGTGATTGAGTTTTTATTAGCCAAAAAACGTATGAATGCTTACTAAACATTAACACTATTATATGTATGTTGAAGGTGGGTCCCAGGCACGGCAAGAGGGGAAGACCGCCAAAGCAGCTGGTGCAGGTAGACGGGACGGATCAGGCGGGGAGTGATTCTGCAGCAGACGCCAGCGTGGTGCAGAACGACACAGCTGCAGAAATCAGTGCAGAGGAACCTTCAACCAAGGAGACGGAGCCAGAAACCGCGGCCAAGCAGCCCCAAACCTCAGCAGAGGGCGCTGCGGACGGAAAACACACGTGCTCCGAGTGCGGGATGTCCTTCCAGAGACGCTACTCGCTCATCATGCACACGCTGAAGCACGAGAAAGCTCGGGGATACAAGTGCAGCGTGAGTTTCCCGATTAGTTGTGGTTGTGGTGTTGCGTGTTTGTGCTCAATGTTTGTTTCCCTGCAGCTTTGCAGTAAGGAGTTCCAGTACGCCGCCTCCCTCCAAGCGCATCTGGCCCGACACAAGCAGCAGAGGAGCCAGCGGGAAGCCGCCATCGCCGCCAAGCTCTCTGCAGAACACGCCTCTCAGAGCAGAGGGGACGGCGAAGGGAACGACAAGAGCTCGGCTTCGCCCACCAAGAGAGAGTTCGTGTGCGACATCTGCGGGAAGACCTTACCCAAGCTGTACTCGCTGCGGATCCACATGCTGAGCCACACCGGCGTGCGGCCGCACTCCTGCAAGGTGCGGCAAGACGTTCGCCCACAAGCCCAGCCTGAAGATGCACCGCGCGCTGCACGACAACACCAAGCAGTTCCAGTGCGAGTACTGCAGCAGGACCTTCATGAGCAAGAGGAGCATGGAGGAGCACACCAGCCTGCACACAGGTCAGAGCAGCAGCTTTCCTCCAGGTTCACACTGCTGCAAGGAAAACACATTTGTGTGCTTGAGTTGATGATCTGATCATCTTCTGATCTATTGGGAAACCATTTTTAGTGTTTTTTTTCTTTCTTTTATTATGATTATACTATTTTTAGTCTAAATTAAATGTTTTCTCTGACATAGTTTCTGCAGAGCGGCAGAAGTTTGACAAAAATTTACCTCTGAGTTGTGTCTGTTGACGGAGTAAGCCTAACCTCATTTCCCATCATCCATCTGTTTTCCATGCTCTCTCGCTAGCTTACAGCCCCTCACAACCCCAACCTAACATTAGCAGTGCAACAAAAATGATGAGCAATATTGGTGGTATCCAGTCATAGAGTTTTGATCCAGATTCCTGCCCAGATAAGGAAATCAAAGATGTTCATGGATCTATTTGTCGACAATTATGAATGCATCGGAATGGAGCGGAGCAGGGGGCTTGTGGCTTTCCCATTTCAATTTCTGCATCCCAAATAAGCTCTTGTTTAAATATCATTTTATTCGTCTGCTCTTGACTCACAACAATTTAAAAAAGAAATACTCAGAACACCTGTAACTATTCAGGTGGCTGAGTTTTCTATATCTCAAAGCCTGCTTCAACACACGAGACACTTGCAGCTTTGTACAGGTTCCTCTTTATTGAACCTCCCCCAGGGAACACATATCAGAAACCCAAAAGTTCCTACTCGTTTATGTTCTCTGTAAACATTGCAATGCTCTACAGTAAAGTGTTCATTCACAAAACTAATATTTCAAAGTGCTTATATCTGTGACACCCTCAACAACTGCATGCATTTAAACACTAAACGCATCAAGTCTGTCCAAAAACTACACTAAATACATCAGATTCCAGCGGAGAGTAGGGCTGCCACCATTAGTCGACCACTAATTCAATAGTTGTTGCTTTATTTTATAAGGAGTCGGAGTGTTGTAAAGTTGATAGTTATAATAGCATTCTGTTAGCTTTTTTAACTATTTAGGCATTTATTAGAGTTTTTTAGGCTAATTTCACATTTAATTAATATTTTATCAGGCTTACAGTGATTTCAGCTATTAGTTTCAGCAATTTCAGCTATTAACTTTAGTGGTTTCAGCTATCAATTTCACCGTCTTCATCTACCAGCACTAGCATCTTCACCGACCAAATTCAACTTACAGCATTCACACAACCATCATCTTAGGCAATGCTGTATATCTAATTTTTAGTTAGTTTAAATCTAATGATGGTTTAGATCTGTGCTTTACATCCAGTTTGCTCATGAGCTGATTAGTCGACAAATCAGAAAAAATAATGTGTGATTAGTCGACTATTAATCGTTTGTAGCAGCTCTAGCAGAGAGTTGCACTTGATTCTAATCTTTTAGAACCCAAACATATGCATTTGTTTTTAAAAAAGTTCATTTTTATGAACATGCGTTTAATTTGCACTTCAGTTTAAAACAAAGCAGTAATTTTTGCACTTTGAGATTAGAGTATTTTTTTTGGACATTATTAAATTGGGCATTATTTTTATTGAAAAAATGTCCTTGTTATATAGCTATTTAAGTTAAAGTCTTCACATTTGTTCTGACCATTGAAATTAACTTTCTTTATTTACAGATGTATGGCAGACTGAAAAAGCTAATAGTGTTTTTACTGCCTGTTGTTCAATTTATTAGCAGGTAAAACAAGTGCTACAAATTTGTTGGAATCCATAAGAGCCATAAGCTCTTACTGTGTACTTGCAAATATTTTTTTCTCAAGTAAAACAATTGGCTGGTTATTGGCATCGGCTCCAAGAGGCCAGAAAATATCAGATTATAAAAAGTCATTATCGTGCATCACTACATTTAAGGTTGTGAGATTTTGGTTTTAAATGTCATTATTAAATCACCCCTGGGAACATTAAAAAAAAAGAGTTCATATGGGGACTTTAATAAGTGCATTAACTGACAGTCTCCAGCATGACTTTTGAGGAAAATAAACTGATTTTGCAGAGATTTTTAATGTAAGCACTTTTATTTTGAAGTACTGACTTATTGAAGCTTTTTTTGTTAGTTGTATTGGTGTTAGCGTCTGAACTGCAGCGGATGGAAGCAGCTCAAAATATGAATTATAATCATGTGAACACAGAAAAGCCTGTGAGGGTAAACGTTACTGAAAGCAGAATAATCGATGACTGAGAAGTCCTCTTGATGGATCTGTCTGCACCGTCACTGCTGTTAACCAGGTTTGAAGCTGCACGCCACTGTTTGGCTCTAAAGTTCATCTAAGGCTCACTCAAACAAAAGGCTGTTTGCTCTGCAAGGACTTGTTCCCACACTTTTTCCTCTCCGTTAGTCGCCTCGGGTTTCCCTCTTATGTAAGGTGGAGCTGAACAGTTGCACCGCAGGCACAGTCGTTAGTGCTTCAATCAGCTGAAAGCCTAAAAATCCCACTTTCAGATGCTACTGTGTCAGCCACAAGACGAGCAGCACACTGGTGTGGGACAATGACACACAGCTCTGCTCAGAGGATTGGGCTTCAGGTTACACTCTGTAAAAATAGGTTTTCAGATTGTTTTTATGATAAGACGTGCTGCACAAAAACGTTTTATTCTCTCTGCACACTGTTGGTTTTTTATGTTTGCTCTGATGCTTTTGCTCCACGTCGCTCCTTCCCTTTTCAGGATTTTCATAGATTTCCATGCCGCTCCCTTTAGCTCCTCCCATCATGACCATCTCTGCACATCTATTTATAAACGTGTAGATTTGCATCAAAATCAAACTTTAATTTGGAAATCAAATTGAAGTTTTATTTCCTGTTCATCAGGTCACAGAACGCTGCTGTTTTTCATCTATTTTTTAATTTTGTTTTGTTATTTTTGTATAATTTTTATTCATTAGTTTATCTCAACATGAAATATAAACTTAAAAAACATTACATTTAGAAAAAAAAAATCTTAGTGTGACTTTTTAAAGATTTAAAGTTGTTATAGAGTAACGTCATAGAAATGTTGTAGCTGTAGCCAAATTATAAAACTCCAAAACCAAATTCTGTAGAATTCATTGAGACAGAGGGTTAAATCCCCGCTCTTATCATCTTTCAATCTGTTTTTACTTCATCTTCCAATTTTTTTAAACTTTCCCTGGTCCTAATTACTGGATCATGTTAAACAAGGAGTAACTGTGCAACCCCGCCTCCTTTCCCCTCACCGTTTCTGGGAGGTCAGAATAGGAAGCTTGAGGCTCACCCTGCTTATTTATCACACATGCACAAATGTCATTTTTTCATCTTGCTGTGCAAAATTTGAAGACTTTATAAATGCAAAGAACTCAATTTTTTTAATAAATGTCCATCATCAGACAAATGCTACAAGAAGTTGTAAAAAACACCAAAAAAAAGCTTTTTGGAGTGGATCTTCAAAGAGACTTTTCTAAAAACATGAATACTCACAAACTGTCTTTTTTGGGTTTCAGTTTACTTATTTTAAATCTCTAAGAAGTCTTCTTCCTGTTTCTAGTCTGCCATCACAAATCCTGCTGTGCAGGCATTTCATCTACAGGTTTTTTTTTTTTTCTTGAATTGCAATCTTCTAATGGGTTGCTCTTGTATGAAGCCCATCTGTTTCCTTTTTTGAACCTTTTGGATTTCTGATTGGACAGTTTTGCATTGAACAGCTGTTGGCCGCTCAGGTTCATTTATGTTGTGACTCCAGTTTTATTTGATGATGATTAATAATGATGGGATGGCTGCGGGGCTGTTTTCTCTGCTCTGTTTCTCAGGAGAACTGATAGTTTTCATTTCAAATCCACAGGTGAGTCAAAGTACCTCTGCAACACATGCGGAGCCACCTTCCACCGAGCATCTGCCCTGAGCAAACACCTGAAGAGACACCAGCCGCGGCCGGAGGTCCGTCCGTACTCCTGTTCTCAGTGAGTAACTCTTCGTCCTCTCCGCTGGGATCGTCCAGCGCTGCGTTTCCCTCACGCCTCCTCCTCTCTGTCCAGCTGTGACAAGAGCTTCTACGAAGCAAAGGACCTGCAGCAGCACATGAACAAGCACATGGGCCTGAAGCCTTTCCAGTGTCAGGAGTGCGGGAAGTGCTACAGCTGGAAGAAGGACTGGTACTCGCACGTCAAGTCCCACAGTGTGGCCGAGCCTTACAAGTGAGTCTGGCTGATGAAAGAGAGAACCAGTAATTCTATTAGTATTCATTGTTGGTGGGATCATGTCTGTGTGTGTTAATGAAGGGGGTTGGATTTCTCTTTTTTTATTGATTGATTTATTTATTTGCTTGTTTCTGTTTTTAATTGTAAAGCGCTTCAAGCTGTATGAGTTGTAATGAGCTGTATTAGTATGAGAAGCGCTTTTAGAAATAAAATTTGATTGATTTGAAATGTTTTTTTGTCCTCAGGTGTAACGTGTGCGGGAAGGAGTTCTTTGAGAAGGCTCTGTTCAGGAGACACGTGAAGAAAGCAACGCACGGCAAGAAGGGCCGAGTGAAGCAGAACCTGGAGCGGGAGTGCGAGCACTGCGGCAGAAAGTTCACTCAGCTCCGGGAATACAGACGCCACATCAACAACCACCAGGGTGAGGAAGTCTGATGAAGTTGCTCTCCCGCTGCGTCCTCACCATAGGACCTAAAATAAAATCCCGTTTTATTTCCTCTTAGGGGTGAAACCCTTTGAATGTCTGACGTGTGGCGTGGCCTGGGCGGACGCCCGCTCCCTGAAGCGTCACGTGCGCACTCACACGGGCGAGCGGCCGTACGTGTGTCCCCTGTGCCAAGAGGCTCACATCGACGCCCGCACTCTCCGGAAACACATGGCCAAGTACCACGTGGACAACCTGCCGGGCAAGATCATGCTGGAGAAGGACACCCTCCAGTTTCACAACCAGGGCACCCAGGTGGAGCACGCCGTCAGCATCCTGGCGTCCGACCTGCCCCCCGAGCTCCGACCCGCCCAGCAGGCGGCCTCGGAGGAGATCGAGACTGTGCTGATCACGGAGGAGACTGTGGAAGCAGTGGAGGCCGTTCAGGCGGTGCAGGGAGTGAGCGACGGGTCGATGGCGACGCTTTCGGATCAGGGGATCATGCAGGTGGTGAACTACGTCCTGGCCCAGCAGGCGCTCACAGAGGTGAAGCCTGACGAGACGCCGGAGGTCATCCAGACCATGGAGGTGGAGGTGGCCCATGTCACGGAGGTGGAGTGAACCCGACTGACCCAACCACCCGAGTTTTCTTACAGTCTGTATAAAGTGTACAAACATTCTGGATGAAACAAAACCTAAAATATTTTTCTGAACATGTAAATAATGATCCTGGCTCAGCCCCGGAATGTGTGTTTTCTGTAAATAAATGAACAGAAATAAGAGGAGCTGTAAGTTCCGCTGTTTGGATGCACTTTGGAGAAATAAAAGTCAAATTAAGTCCTTTTTTAATCACTGTTTCAATTTTTCCTCTTGACTAAACAAAAAAACGTCTTGTTCTGCAGTTGAAGGAATAACAGAAATGAAATCTGCTTTATTCTACAGCAAACCTGTGATGAGTTACTCGACTTGTTAAGTTAGAACGATTATTTAAATGTTTTCCAATTTGTTCTGAATTTCCATCAATTGCAAATACTTTCCATTCAATATTATTAATAATGAATGAAAACAAACATCAATTTTTATTAGTTTAATATTTATTAATCTGAAACTCAAGACATTAATCAGAACTCTTGACTAAATGTTTGCACCGGTGCACCTAACTTTTTTTCTTAGGTGCACCAACACACAGGTTTGGCTCATCTACCTTTCTCGACCATTTGACCGAGCAGTTTACATGGTTACTTTCCTTTTTATTCCTGTCAATATTGGGATTAGACTTGAAAGTAATTAACTTAAAAACTAGTAAACATCAAGCTTTTAATTTGAAACACAACTCTGCAATAATGATAAATAACATGAATAAGTTGGTGATTAAAATCCACTTCTCTGAAATTGTATTTTTGGTGTTTTTATCATGTTCTTGTAGCAATTTTCACATGTAGAGGACATGTATAGAATAATGTAATATTAAAACTGAATTATTTACTATTTATTTTATTCAAATAAAAATGCATTTTGAAAAAGCTTAAATTTGTGACTGTAACTGAAATAATCGGACCCAAGTCTTCCTGCTCTGCCCTGTTCTGATGCGTCCACCTGCAGACATGATCATCTTTGTTTTCCTCGTCTGAGCTGGAATCTGGATCATCTGGATAGCTCTTATATTCCTCACTGTTTTTGTTGCACTGTAATGTCAGTTTGGGGGTATGAGGGGCTGTAAGCTAGTGGGAGAGCGAGTAGATAAAGATTTCCATGGATATCAGCGTGGGGTTACTTCACACCAACAGTCCCGTCCAGAACTCAGAGGTAAATTTGCTGCTCAATAGAAATGATGACTTAGAAAACAACAAATATAAAAATCGGATTTTGGCTTAAAACTGTGGGATATTAATGAAAAGATCATTGGGAACACTTTGAAAACAGATAAACAAATAGTTTAAATATGGCTTTAAAATGCTTCACGGAGCTGAAATTATTGAAATAATTTACTTTTGTTTTTAAAACATTTCCTTTTTCTTTATTTTTAATTTATTTATTCGCGCCTGAGCAAGAATCCAAACTGAACGAGTCAGATATGCATTCTAATGTCAGGTTGCTGCAATTCAATTGTCCTTGTGATAATGACAATAAAGGCCTATTTATCTAATAAAATATGAAAAATAATTAATCTTATTTGAGGTAGTTACATCTGCGCACACATAAAGGAATGAGACTTTTGGATTCATGGAGTTGTTTTTTTTTTCCACCGCACCTTTAAAAATCCGGTTACATCTGCGACCAAATGTGTCTCACTGTAGAGCCCTCTCCATAGGGAAATGATAGCCTCCTCTCAGTGATGTCGTATGCTCATGGCTGTTTGATGAACTTAGAATGACTTTCTGGCAAAATCATACCCACAGAGTGTTGAAATTGAAGCCAAACTGAGAAGGGTTTTGTTTTAGAGTTTGCTGGTTTTGGTCCCAATAAGTGAGACCGTAATGTGGAAAACACCATCACCCCATCACAATATAGTCAAGCCTGTAAATCTGTGAAAAACTGAAAAACAAACAGTTTTTTCCACAATATCCCTAACTTATTGAGAGTATTTTGAAGAAAGTACACAGACACAAAGCAATGTTAACATGCATTATTGCAAGAGTGGTTATTTATTTCAAATTCATATCAAAATACCCATGATAAAATGCAACATATGTACAATATACAAAAATAATCTGCAGTTGCTGAGACAGGGGTTACTATGGGAAACGGGGCTGTCTTTGGGCTGCAAATGAACATCACGTCTGTTTGTTTTGTTCACAGGGAAACCAGGCGCTTCTTTTGAGGAGACTATACAGATTTATGTACATTTTGATCCGTTTTCTGTCTCGACAGACAGTCATAATGAAACATTCCCCTCAAACACACTTCCTGATTCATACAAAATCAAACTAACATGGCATGAGCTTGACAAACAGCAAAAAAGCAAAAACCCACGTTTACAGTAAACAACACTAAAAAGATCAGTCAATACCCTTTAACTGTAAAACACTGGGTCATGTAAAGCCTACATATTTAAATGGCTACAATAAATGAATTCACTGACATTCTTCACAACCACCTGCACAAGTACACACATGCGCACAAATCCAAAAACAAAACAAAAAAACAATTGATCCAGTCACATAATACTATTTAAATGTATAAAACCAACGTCTTTTGTCATAAAAATAAAAAAAAACAGTTTGTCTGACCGGCTATATGAGGCCATAAAAGTGAAAAACATAAAGACATTGTAAACTAAATTACACTTGCTATGGTCCACAGCAGAAATGTAAGCCCGAATAAACCCTCTGCTTCCAGTCATGCTATGCTTGAAGGTGATTCCTGAATACTAAAACACATAAAAATAATCTAAGCAACAGCATTTCTTAAGTGCTCTCAAGAAATTTCAATAAATTCTCCTCAGCAACGTGGGCATCTTCTGGAGCACAAACATGGAGATAAGTGCATTTGGCCGTATGTACAGCAAAGTGTGCACAATGAGAAGGTTTTCATTTGAAATGTTTTCCTCGTGAAATGGCGGTATGGGACGTGGGGGTGCTGGTGGGGGCGGTCTTCTCATTCCCCCTCTTCCTTGATGCGTTGCTGTTTGTTGCGGCGAGAATCCAGGTCGAAGGAAAAGTCGGACCACTCGTCGCGGGGCGGGAAGGAAATGGTCTGGCGGAGGGTGAAGCGCACTGCGTCGATGACACGCTCGCCCCGGGCCTCGGAGGCGCCCACGCTCACAGTGGAGGCGCCACTGGTGGTGCGCACTATGTGAGGAGGGGGGGAAAAATCCATGGCCTGTCGGTGCTCCATGATGCCCCTCCAGATGATACTCTGGAACTCTGCAGGGATCTTCAGCCTGCACAGGTCCTGGTGGTCATTACACAGGGCAGCGTTAGTACTCGCAGGGGGCGCCACTCTTGTCTCTAACCCAGCTATGACTCGAGTCGGATAGGCAAGGGCTCACCTCCAAGTTATAGTTCTCAATCTGGTAGATGTTGGTTAGACCCTGTGCTGTGAAGTAATCCAAGCAGCCTGCGCAGCCCAGTCGTACGAGGAAACTGCAGGAGAGCAAGGAGCAGACGCTGCTTTAGACTCTGAGTTCTCAGCATACTTTTATTTTGAAAAACAACATCGGGTATATTGGTAAAATGGCTTATTTTCATTTCTATGGAGTGTTAGGCCCAATAAGAAACCTTTCCTTCTCAATACACCCCCCATATGTAGGGCATTTGCAAGGCTAGTAGGGGTGTTCAAAATCCACAGAACACGTGACAAATTCGCAAGGCCCTCCCCTCTTTTTTTGCCACTAGCTGCTCAAATTGACCTGCTGCCAGACCGCTGAGTTGCTAAAAAAGTGCTGCTGGACTTCAGATTGCCTCAATCAGCGTCTGTACCATTCACTTAACATTAAAACCTCTGTCTCAAAGAGGTTCTGCGTCACACTGTGCTGCGGAGGAAAAGCGCTTTTCTTCACGTGGGTGCGCTCTCAATCCCAGAGGTTTACATTTAAATGTAAGTCATGACTTTTTGTTGCAGCCTGACTTTTTTAAAGTTATAAAACTGCTGTTATGTATATTGAAGCGCTGGAAGCTCCATGCTAACGCTAGCTAATGCTAGCAATTATTGGTGACGCCATCGAGTGTAACGACCGAATTCTGAGACATTTGGCTAGGTCTAAATTTCCCCCTAATCCTTAACAACTAAAAAACTATATAACGCTGCACTATGTAGTACTGTAGATGTTAAAAACAATTTTGACATCATGCTCGATACTTAAACGCCAGATGTAACCTCAACAATCCAATCAATAAGAACATTACACGACGTCTATTTGTGACTTCATTGTGTTCTAATGATAAAAAAAGGGATGGTTTATTAAAAAAAATACATTTAAACATGTTTTTTTTTCATCAGAAATTGTTCCACTGTAATGTATTGCAGTCTATATTCACTTGTCTAGTGAGCATCGATGCATGCTAGTTTTTCACAAAGACTTCTGGGAAATTTCCAGGGCGATTTTGGAATTTTAGATCCGGCAGCACTACAAAATGGTGAACGCAATACATAGTGAATAGTGAAAGAATTCAGACATAGCCACCATTTTCCTATAACTCTCCGTTTGGAGGGCTAAATGTAATTGTAAAGGGAGAAGGGAAGAATTCTGATTGGGCCCAAATATCTAATTAAACAGAGAAAAGGTTAAAACATAACATGTATTTTTCTTTGGTTGATGTGATATAGCAGAACAAACATGTGAAATGATCTGACAGTAAAGAAATCTGATGAAACCTGGAGATGCAACAATTCACTTTCCCCCAATTTGGTTTAAACCTCGACTTACAGGTCACAGTTTTGCTTGAGTTTAATATATGATTTGTGTTTTACAAAACAACAACCAAAAATTTGAATTTGCTAATAAGCAAGCAAAAATTAAGAATGAAGTGTTTGACACTTTCAACATAAACATACTGGTACGCTGAAGGGATAATTCACTTTCCCCATGATTCAGCTCAAACTTTGTTTTTTTAGGTCACGGCTTTGTCCCGGTTTGATATAAGATTTGTTTATTACAAAACATCAAAAAATCTTCTTTTATTTAGATAAGAAGCAAGAAACATGAACAAGAAGCCCATCAGCTGACTTGTACTAAAAAAATTGTTTAAATAAAACCAAGGAAATATTTTAAATTTAGCTCCCCAATCAATTGACACATTCACAGTAAACATGCAGTATGATTCACCATGATTATGGTGTGAAATACGGTTTGGTTTTCATTCGAGAATTGTTGCATCTTTCTAGAAATCAGGTCAGACATTTGATTTTAAAGAAAATTTAATTGAAAACATCTCAAAATCCAACACAAATAAAGGAAAGCCAAGATTCCACCAAACAGTACAGTTCAGCTCTGCTCAGTGCGGCACGATTTGGATCAGTTCTTTGGCCGCAGCCTCAAAGTTTTGTGGACCTTATGTGATTTCTTAAAACAAAAAATCAGAAGCAGGTTTTGGTTAAAGACCAGCCATCATAATGGAACTGATCAGCTGCGACTTTGAAAAAAGTCTGAAAGCTGCACAAGAAAAAGTAGTGTGCATGGCCTAATTGTTTGGGAGCCGTCCCGCACACGCAGTGCAAACGCCACGCTGCCAGTGTGACACCTGGGTGAGCCCTGGGCTGCCTGCGTTTCCGAGGAAACCGGAGCGAACTGTGTGCTCAGTGGAAATCTGGCTTCGAGCTTTGCTGAAGTACCTGGCGATGCTGCTGTCCATGGGGTAGGGAGGAGGGGGGGTACAGTGGGAGGAGGGCACCAGGGGTAGCTGTGGCTGCAGTGCGTGTGTGGGGCTCAGTGAACTCATGTCAGCGTTCATGGGGATGTGGGGGGCCATCATGGGAGTCACTGCAGAGACAAAAGGAGCTGCTGTGAGCCCTCTGACACTGGTCCTGCTTTTACAACATAAAAGCTGGGGGGGGTTGGGGCAACGCCTTTAAACAGTAAGCCCTTAAGTTATCTGATGGCCGGCGGAGGTGGTAGGAGCATGGTCAGGGACAGAGAAGGAGGAATAAAAGGAGCACACTTACTGTCGGTGAGGCCTCCAGTCAGACCAGGGGTGAGCGTGTTGCGCTGTTGGGGGTTGATGAGCTGGCTGACAGAGGGCAGTTTGTTCACTTTTCCAGGGGTTGGGGAGGTGGAGCCGAAGGAGGGCTGAGATGGCATGGAGGTCCTGGGGTAACAGAGAGGAGGTGATGGAGTGTTAGTGACCCCCTCAGGGCTCCAAACACACACAAAAACATCACATTTTCCATCATCAACAACAAAAATCAGGTTCAAGCCCAAAAAAAATCAATTTATTATGTTCTGAAAAAGTGCAGAAGCCCCTAAATGAAGCGTCTGTCTCAAACAGAGTGGTCAGACAGAGTCTGCTCCGTCACGTCAGAAGCTTCTCGTTTAAAGGTACCAAAGCGGGAACACAGTTAAACACACACAAACTGCCCTGCAGCGAACTTAAAAACATGACCAGCACTGGAAAATACTTCAGCATCACAGTCTTTTCAAAGAGTCCAGCTCCATTAACAATGCAAAGGCTCAACAGGTTCATCTCTGTTCGTCAAGTATGATATGAAAAAAAAAAAAAAGTCAGGCTGGGCTCCAGTCCAGCTTCAGCCTGAAGGGCCGAGAGGTTCACAAAAAGTCTCAGAGCTTGGAGAACCCTGTCAAACGATCACACTGACAGAATAAAAGCATGCAAGTAAAAAAAAAAAAAAAAAAATCTGGTCAGCCTTCAAGAGCTGAGCAAAACGAGGAGGTGACAGTCCAGGAGATTGCAGCAGCAAGTCAAGAAGACGGATGAAATCCTCAGAGCAGAGAAAATTCAGAGTTGACCAAAAAAGTAGACAGAGGGAAGGTCCAGAGGAGGAGGAGGAGGAATGTGAGGCGGCTTCAGGAGGAGCTGCAGCGCCGCCTCTGCTCTCCTGCAGGCTCCAGGAGCTGGCTACCCAGGCGGGCTTTTATCAGGCTGCAGGGAGGAACCAGAAAGAAGAGAGAAAGCAGAAATAAGGGCTCACTGGCAGAAGATAAGAAAGTCCCCAGAGAGGTTCAGAAATTAGCTGGAAAAAAAATCATACGATTCAGGGAGGAAGACACACAGAGACGCTCATACAGATCCACATCTCACCCACAACTGCACTAACACTGTCCACCAGGAGGTGACGCCAGACACACACAGGTTTGATTTTTCAGGCTTTAGAAAAGAGGGTGTTGTCTTTAGCATGAGTAAAGAAATATTTTCTGAAGGAAAAATTATTATTATTCAAAAAAATAAAGACTGTGAAAAACCTTAAAACTGTCAAAGGAATCAAGCAAAACATCAAAACAAGGAAGATTTTTCCAAAAAATTGCTTCAATCCTATAAATTTAAAACTTTTTATAATCTAAGATAAAATCTGGAAATGTGTTTTAATGTTTTAGCAGCACCAAAGAAGCAACTGGAACATGGCCTCCACGCGTGAGGCTGTTATGAGGGGCAACCATATAACATAAGCAGTAATTATCATCCCAGCACTGTCTCCTGTTCTTCATGGCTTTAAGGGAAAGGGTGGGTCGAGGCGAAGTTTGCATGAACATGTGCATCAGAGGCGCTTTTAATTATACTGCAGTTAATAGACGGAGCCGCAGATGCTCTTAGCTGCTGTTGTGCAAACCCTGGCAATGCACCCAAAGGCGTAACCATGTTTTTTTGGAAGCGTCTCCTTAACAAAAGCATAGCCAGGTTCACTTGTCACGATTCATCAGCTTTGGCTCGTCTCCCATGAGAGGGCAGAAGAGAAGAAAAACAGCTCGACTTAATTCGAGGCTTGTCCGCTGTGGCATTCAGGAGGTTCTGAGTAAATTCACTGAACCTGCTGATGGCTGAGCTGCACCCAGATCCTGCTTTTCAGGCTCTCAGAGCAGTGACATCTACAGGTCAGTCAGGAGTTAGTCCCTTCTGCAGTCCCATCAAAACAGCAGAACAAGCTTGTTTTGGTAAAAGTTCACTGGTACTCACTGTTTTTGCAGGAGGTTCTGCTGCTGCTGTCGGTACGACTCTATTGTGTGCTGGGGCAGGAACTGCATGAGCTCCAGGGATTCTTTAATTTTGACCAAAATGTCGTAAATTTCACGACCTTTGATCTGCAAAAGACAGACGGAGGGTGAGCAGCTCCAGATGGAGAGAGAGGCGATAAACAGGAGCAACAAATGAACTCTTACAGGCAAACAAAAGACCTCCTCATCGGTGGACCTTCTCTTTTTGATGGTGGACATCTGTATGCCGTGGGAAACTTGGCGATAACCTGAAACAGGACAGCAAAGATACTGAATACAAGCCGCCAGGTGCTGGCAGAGACAGACACCCTGAGCAAGACGAGGGGGAAACAGGCGAGGAAGCAGGCAGGCGGGGCGGCCAAGAGTGGCCAGCGCACTCCGAGCCACGAGGGTTAGTGGACGCAGTGGAGGAGGCTCCTGTACACGGGCAGCATGTCAGGTGAGACAAAGCGTGACAGCCCGCCACCAACCCCAGCACTACTTACGGCGCTTCGTACCCTCACTGCTCTTTGAGGCGTCTGTTACGTGCTGCTTGCGGATGCTGTCCTCGTCCGCCTTCCTGTCTCGACCCGGGCAGGCACAGATCCTGGCCTCGAAGCAGCGGCGGCCCAAAACCTGTCCACTGGGAGGAGACGGGGACGCCGTAAGAAACCAGAGGGTTTGGGAGCAGCTCAGGAGAACGAACGAGGAGTAAAAGCGTCTCTTACTCTCTGGTTTCCAGGGTGACGATGATGAGGATAGGGCGCCGGTTCATTCCTCCCACACAGCTGGAGTTACACATGAAGTTGTAGAGGATGGTGGTGAATTCTGTCCCCACCTGAGGAGGAGATGACCCACAGATATAGGGCTTTAGATTGAGTTATTGTTAACTGTGGAAACGCTGTTCCCTTGACGAAAAATGACTGTTACCTGAGGAGGCTCATAGGGAACTAAGACGCTCTGCCTCCCAGTGATGGAGTCCTCCAGGTACTGGGCGTGGTTGTTTCCCTCCACTCGGATCAGATGGCTTGGAGGTGCGATTTGGCCTGAGGGCAACATGAGCTCTGTTAGGAAACGCTGTAGCCGGAGGGGTCGTTCTGAGAACAGAGAGGAACTGACCGTCGTTGAACTCGCGGCTGAGCTCGTGGTTGGGGCAGCGCTTCACCACCTCGGTCACGTGCTCGGCTTTCTTGTACACGGGCATGGCCCTGATGACGGCCCCCTGTGGAGGGGGGGTCAGCACTTTGATCTGGATGGGGCACGTCTTTGCAATTTGGCAGTACAGCTTCTTCAGGTCTGTTGAGTACTGGAGAAGGAAACACAGAAATATGACTATTTGCAGAAGTTTTGATCTGGGGAACACCTGTTAACCAGAATGAGCACCTCTGCTTTCCCTGAAGCAAAAAAGCTTCAATTCAACACTGTGATTATGATCCGCTTAACTAAAACGACACCCATGCAGGGGTTTGGTGCTGCAAGTGTGTATTAAGCGACCTCAAAGATCGCCTTCAGGACTTCCGAGGCACGCCATAAAGTGGACCCCTCCAGGAGCAATTAAACCAGGCCTGGCTTTCATCTTCAATGGGGGAGCACTCTGCTAAAGCATCTGATGGCCACTTATCATCCTCTGAAGTGGCTGGCTGAGGACGGACGGCTGCTGCCAGAGTGTGCGGCTGCTCCCACAACCTGGCAGAACCGGCAGTCGCACATAATGGATGTGCCTTGATCCCTGGCACTGTTGGAGCTAATGAGTAGTAAGCCACCAGAAAGGCTGAATTGTTACTAATAGGCACAACCCAACTGTGTAAACAAAGCATTGAAATCAGTGCTGTGTAAGCAGAGCTTTAAATCCTCTCTGCGCGGGAGACACAGCAAAGGGGTGGAGGGAATATTTTCCTGTCAGGTTTATTTCTAAAAGTGAAGATTGGGAAAAACCGCTGGCGGCTGACAATAAATAGTGCAACATAAAATTCCACATCTATTAAATGTGCTTCCAGTGAAGAGGAGCTCATCCCAGTACCTGTCTGCGCCGACCTTAAATATTACACAAGCTTGGCACGGACTCTTCCCCCTCCGCTCCCCAGGCGCTGCCTTTGTTTTCATGAGGACAAACAGCTTTTCCCCCTTTGCTGCATGCATGTGAAATAAGAAGAAAAGTGTGTTTTGATTTGCCGTTTGTGCATGAATGTGTGCAATTAAAGTGATCCAGACTCAACACAGTGGCTGAGCTGATTTGAAGTCAAAGAAAAAAGAAAAGACAAATGGTGGCGCTTGTCCTCTCGCTCCTAACCTGATACTCTCCGTGCTCCTCTGTCAATCAGCTAAATGAGCTGGAGAAGCCATGCAGGGGAAGGAGCTAAACACTGACGAGAGGGGAGGATTAGGAAGCAAAAGGAAAAAAGGAGAAAAGTTGTGTGTGAGGGGTCACCGTGTGCGGTTTTGAATAATTACACACAACATTTTTCCTCTTTTTTTGTAGCTATAGGCAATAATAACACAACTAGATCTAATCAAAGACGTTTACGGCAAAAACCAAAGTTTGTTTAGATGATATCCCTCTGTGTCAAACCCACACAGCAGAGAACCATCCCTGCCCTCCAGCTACAAACTTTGAGCACACAACTATGCGCTGCCGGTGCTGTGTTTGCAGAGTGGGGAGCGCAGGAGCTGCTGCTGCCTGCTGAAAGCAGCCGAGCTAAAGCCAACAGCGTGCAGGGCGGAGGACAGCCAGTTGACTGATGGGATTCAGTGGCTCACACAGGGTGCGGCGCTCAGGTGTTAACATGTAATTATGGGCCTTTCATTGGTCGCAGTGTGAATTACACAGCCCAGGAACGCACAACACAGAAAGAAAACGCTTGTTTGCGAGCTCCCATGTGACACAATTTGGTGTGGACACGTGGCACGAAAACCGGAAAGTGGATTAACGCCAAGAAAACGTGCGGTGCACAAGCATCTACAGGAGAATCTAAACTCCTTCATCAGAGAATCTGAGCAGATGCTTGGACCGTACAGCATCTTGTGCTGTTTTACTTTCTAAATCCTGCAGCGCTTGCTCGCTCGCACACACACAAACACACTTCCTGCAGAGCAGGTCGGGGCAGGCCCACAGCTGAAGCCCTCTTTTCTCTCTGACAGGCGCTGCGGGCGCATGCAGAAGTCAAGTCCTGACAAACATCAGGCCTTAAACAAGCGTCGTTTGGCGCCTCTGGTCTTGTCTTCTTCATACCTGACATGTCATGTCATGCCTGCGGCTTCTCCCAAACCTGTTTAATTCAAACCTAATTCAGCTGGGTTTTTTTTTCTTTTTTCCTTCATTCTTTTCCAAAGCATCACATTTTATTAAAAATGTGAAAATGGATTCAAATGTATTTTTTTAGAGTTTAATCCTATCGATAGTTCTAATCTGAGAAATGGTCCGTGAGGTGAGGCCTTATCTTTTGGATCTGATCTCAGTGATGCCTCCTGTCCCGGAGCTGACCTGTATGCTGCCTCGTAGCTTCATGCAGGGGGGGATTCGGTGTCCCAAATGCTGTTTTTTTTAACTTTAATGGTATGAAGTGCATCTGAAAGCAAAACCGTGTTAAAAAGAGAAATAAAACATTTTCGTGTGCAAGAAAATGTCCCAAAGGAAAATAGGTTTTTGTTTAGATGTACTTGATGCCTAATACCTTTATGCGATTTCATTGAGGTGTTACATTGCACCTGAAGTAACAAAACAGGGTGGGAAAAAACAATAATGGACCTTGAAGTATAAGAATCTTTTTTTCCATGACGCCTGTCTTAAAATCTAAGAGCTATCATAAAAACTTTTCCAACTCTGCCTTTAAAAAAAAAAAAGAAAAAAAAAAACTTTGCCTTTACCCATCTGTACCCTTCAGGGCTTGTCTTGGCTATGATGGGCGAGTCGTGACAAGCTTCTTGACACAAACAAGTCTCAGCCCCATCTTGTGAGGCGTGGGACGGGTCCACAGATGTTCCCGGGACAAGCTGCGTCTTGCTACCTTTCGCTGGAACACTCTTCTCTTTTAAACATTCACAGGCTCTCCTCCTCCTCCTCCTCCGGCGCAATGTGAGATGTAGCCGTCAAGCTTAACTCTCAAAAAGACACTCCGAGAGCGTGGAGTTCAGGTAAGAGCCACACACTATTTACACAGGTATTATCTACAGGTCCTCACTCCATTACTGTAATCCCCCTGAGCTCCAGAGCATCCCTCTGATGGCCCAAACCATGACATTCTTCTCCTTTGACTTCGTGGTGGCAGTCTAATACACAAGGCAAACATCACCCTCACAATGCTTGCATCACGGCCCAACAATGGCTGCTGCACTTGCAACACTCCATTAGTTGGTAAAGCAAAGAAGATAAAACATCTCTTGGCAGTGGATTCATTTGACCTGGCCGAGGGCTTTTCTCAAACTGAAGGATGGAGGTGGGAATGTCAGGGAGACAGTAGGAGTGCCGGCCAGGAAACTGTGTGGGAGGAGTTCTGGGAAAAGGTTGCATCTTTTTTTTTTTTTTTTTTTTTTTTGTCGGTGTGTCACAGTCATCCTAGACAGGAAGAGGTTAAGGTGTGGGTTAGGGATTAGGTGTGTCTCCATAAGAACAGTCATCAAAAAGTACAGTACACAGCCTTCTAAGTCCCATGGAAGATCCCACAGGCCTTCAAAAGAGCGCGCTTGCAGATCTATGACAGAGAAAAGCCACGCTAGCTCCAGCTACAGTGGTGCTGCGCCATCAGTCCATCAGTCCAGCAGTTGAGCTTTTGAGCTGCGATTATGGGGGCTTTACTAGAGATCAGGTGAGGGAGACTCCTTTGAGATGAGAAGCAGCACTTCAATCACAGATCTTCAGAACGAGTCAGACCGCCGCTGCGAGAATGAGTCGGAGTCACCGAGTAAAGTCATCAGACAAAGAAAATAATGTCTCGCTGAGGATAAGTCAAAAACTTTAATGATGAGTAACAAGTTCCTTTAGTGGCACAAGACTTAAAAACATTCATATATCTAAAAAAAGGACTTATGGAGCCTTAATTTCTTTATCAATTGTTTCCAGTCCTTCCATGTTTTGTCCTTCTTTTTGTGGCCTAACATCAAAGATATTCTTTAGAAAGATGGAATTGTAAACTAAATGTATAAATAGCGAAATAGTTTGGGTTGATTAAAGCAAAACATTTGTGGCATCAACAACAACAGGATGTGGACCAACGCAGTGACGTTTGACGCAATAAGAAGCAATGTCAACTTTTCGCCATCAAGTCGGTGTAATCCAACCAGCCTTGCGTCATGTGTTGTGACTCTGGGACACAGTCTGTTCCACCACATGTGTCTGGGACGGGATGCATTCTGAGGGAAGGCTTTTGGGGCGTGCCTCCCTGCAAACACCACCCTCCTCGCCACCTCGCAGTTGATCAGAAGACAAACACTTTTGTTTTTGAGCTGTGAAAATGAGAGGGATGAGTAGGCAGTGTGGGAATTGGGTAAATGTCACAATCCCACAGTTGGCGCGGCCGAGGCGTGAAGCGAGCTCCGCCCTAAGTTTGGATGGGAGCAGTCAGCGTGAGCCGCGGAAAACCCGCCGAGCCTTTATCTGACACGGGGGACTTACTGCAGTAATGATGCCTCATTCATGATGACAGTAGTTATGGTAATGCAGGTCCGTTACGTAATGATCACACGTGTCGCAGGAAGCTGGTGATGCAAGACGTTTTGTGACACAGTGGTAGATAGGTCTGATTAAAACCGCGGAGAGATCTCCACAACACTCAGAGCCTAATGCTCTGAGTTGCAGACAAAGAAATAAGCAGGCGGCGCAACAGCTGTCCGTCCGTTCTGTTGTCACACTTAATGAGAAAGCTGGACCGGCTGGTTGTGTTGGTTCACTGAGCATCACATGGTGACATCTCGCTGCACAGGGAATCACCACATCTGCAGCACAACTTGAACCCTTTCACCTTTCTTTATCAAGATCCCGACTTGTTAGCTTGAACTGAATTTAAATAAAAGGGTTTGTGTCAAGCAATTAATCCATGTGTAATATATCAACAGAAGTTTACATTCGTACAAAGATATATCGGACACAGGATAACTAATCAAATGATTGCTTGAAAGGGAACTGGGGGAAACGAACTTATATAATCCCACCCTGACTCGATCTAACCATTTTCTTTACATGAATGATCAATTTCTGGTTCATAACTTCATAGCCAACACTGACTCAGGTCATTAGGAATCCTTAAGTAACAATAAATTTGATGACTATGTAAGTAGTCATAGCACTAGTTCAGACTTTATCATGCAAATCAATAATCAAATGTGAGAAAACGCAGAACAATTAAAGTTTGATCGTTTAAAGTTTCAAGGATAAATCTCAAAATTCCAGGAAGTGGAAGTCTGTCTAAAAACTGGGAGTGAAGCTCCCCCTCTTCTCCTGTCAGCAGCAGTTTAGTCCTGATTTCAGGCTCTCGGGTGACATCCCTCCTTGCCAGATGTAATTGTGCAACACAGAACTTCAACGTACACCTGAATTAGCCTGAAGCCGTGACAGCCAGTTCAAAGGTAAAGTTTCCTTATCTGCAACCCTCACAAATAACTCACACAATGACAGCTACTGCTCCCACACTCACACATTCACACACACAAAAACAAATGCAACAGCACATCTCTGCAGTCACTTTGGAGCGCATTTTGAACTTTTAACAGTTGCATAGTAAATGAACGAGTTTTTAATCATATAATCACTCAGGATGAGAATATGGGAAAATAATACTATTTTGGCTATATACAATTTTATACATGCAGCTTTTTTTTTAGTATTTATTATGTTATGTAATTTGTATTTTTTGTTACAAAACCAAACATTGATTGATTGATTGATTAAAATTGGACAAAAAGTGTGTTAAATTTGGAGCAACAAACATCAAACATTAGGATTCTTTCATGGAAATCTTCAGATCCCATCAAGAGCCTGAACCCAAACAGACATCGGAGCAGATTCTTACCGTCCAGGTGGCAGATTTTGCTGTGCTGGACTGCTGGAAGGACACGTCAAAGGAGTGCGGCCCGGCGTAATCTGTGTTCGATGGGATGGCCGGCGACGGGGACAGGGCGTCAAAGGTGGAGCTGGGCTGGGCGTAGGGTGATGGGGCGGTCACGTTGTTCTGAGCGTGGTCGTTGTTGTACGGGCTGGTGGAGGTCGAGCTGCTGTTCTGGATGTTCTCCATGTTGTTCAGGAGTCCCAGGTTTGTGTACTGGGACTGAGGGAGCTAAAAACACAAACATGGTCACAGGAGAAGTGTGAGATGCTTCTGATTTACCATTTAGGAGCAAATTGGTTTTAGATTGAGGCTCTGGTAACCCCAAAAGGGATATAGCAGGTTGAGGAAATAGATATAAGAGTTCAGAATTAAAGCAAACAAATAAATAAATAGCCACTCTGTGGTCCATCCTGAAAAATATTCCAATCGTAGGAATGGAATTGGAGAATCTGGATGGAGAAAACACCTGGGCGGGAGCCAGACCCTTCGTGCTTGCTCTGCCGGCCATTCACTCCATTCCTTTCCATTTATAAACAGCACATTCCTAGAAGAGGTGCCGTGTCTGTCACTCTTTAGACGGCCATTAATCCCTCCGGGGCCTCTTGTTTATTTCAAGCACGACTGACCACAGCTGTCCAAATCACATCCATCGCACTGCCAGGTGTTAATGCAGCGCGCAATAACCGACATAAAGTGGTTTATAGAACTGGTAGTTGAGGTACTAAGTTATTAAGCAGTCTTGTGAACTCAGACAAACACTTACACAGTGAGACGGACACACCTGACCAAGGTCATCCGAGTCCATCTGCTTGTGCAACATCACCACAGGATTGGGTGAGGGCTACCCCCACCAGAACTTATGAGAAGAACAATTATGGTGGACATGCAGGTGTTGGAGGACACTTGCATCCACACACAAAGACAGTAAAAGCTCTGTTTTCTTGCAGATTCTTGAGTCTTTAGCTTCCTCAAATACTCGCTCCCTCACAAAGGATCTATTATGGAGCGTTTCACCTCAACAGACTAAAAAAGGGTACCCCCATGAATGGGCCACCTAATAAAAATAACCAAACTCTTGAAGAAATCAAGCTTAGAAAAAAAGATCCAAGGATTACCCAAGACTCCTGTTTGGACGGCGTCTTCCCGTAAATGAGAGTGACTGATGATGATATCAGAGATCTTTTGAACTGGGGTGTAATTCCATTGTAGCGTTCAAGGCAGTGAGATCAAAGGCCCCACTTCCCCCCTCCCGATCGCCAAATGCAGGTAGCCGAGATCGTGGATGTGACAGGCACCAATTATCAATTCCAAATTATTATTCCTCGGAAAAGCTGATGGTGGCCGTAGATCAAACGCAGATAAAAGCGAGAAGTGCTTGTCCGAAAAAACGATGCAAGCATCAAAGATAACTGAGGATAAAACCATAATTGAGCAGTTAGACCAGCAGTTTCACCTGAACTTTAATGGACTGGAAAGAAAATGACTTTTTTCTTTCTTTTTTTTTTAATTTCCTTTAATCAGATCTTGTTCCACTATAATGCAGTAACTGTTTAATAATCACGTTAGCAGCTCTTAAAAATTCCTTCTGTTTATAGCCCACTCCGAGTTTGGGCCTTTGGGACGTCAGTTTATCAGCAGGTCTGCAGTAAATCAGCATCCCCGACGCCCAAAGCCTTTAATAAAGATTTTCTGCTCGGTTGAGGCTAATATCTCCTCTTCAGGAGGGCTGACGAATGCTCTAAACACACTTGAGTCCAACATTTGTCCGAGCGATTTATTTGTCTCCCTACAATCAGCAGAGATTTGATCACCTCTGAGCCTCGTGCACACAGAACCCGTGTGAGAACCACAACAACGTCTCTGTTTTGGTCATGTTGCTGTTTATGCTGAAAGAACGAACCAAATAAAAGTGAATTCTGCTGCCCGTTATGATGCTACAGACTAAAGAGCAACAAGACCAACAGCAGACCTGCCCTGAGGGAGAATATCTCCCATTCCAGGCTCTCTGGTGACCCGTTCCACATTTCGAGAGCCAGCATCTGGGAGACTGTGATGAGTGACCACAGGGGAGGGAGGCATTAAAAGCTCAACGGGGGCTTGGGGGTTGTTGTGGGCCGGGGTGGGGGTCTATCTGCTCTTTATACCTGCTAGGGTGGGCAGACCAGGTGATTGTATCTACATCAACATACCATTAAAGCAATTACGACCCTGGACTAAACAGCAACGCCTGGCCAGTCCCATTCTAATGGCTGCAGCGGCTCCCCACAGACTGTGGTCGGGGGAACCCGATACCTCACACGCTGGAGGTTTGGAGCGGGACACCACTTAAAGACCCCCTGCTCAACAACTTGAAAGACAGCGACCTGACACACCTGCTATCTGCAACCTGCAATCTGAGAATCTATCAGCGCTCAGGCGCTCGGCATCGAAGTTGGAAATAGAGTTAAGTTGTTGAAAGCAAGAAATCCAAAGACAAGTTTCCTGAAGCCGGAATGGGGGCTGAGAACAAATAGATAAACTGGAGGATGAGATTTATCAAGATTGGGATTAAGTCCAAACAGCAGGAATAGAAACACAAAATCTTAATTTTTTTTTTTGTTTTTGACTTCAGCTACATTTTCTACTTATAGTTTTGAAATTGTTGCATGACCACTGAGACAAGCATTTATTTAGCATATAATGTTCCCTTCTGAGCTAAAAAGTGCTTCAGATCTTTTGGAAAAAATAAACAAAAATCTTATAAACAAGAAAGGTTTTGCTGCGGTGTAAACACAAATTAATTTTTTTCCTATGAAAACTTTTTTTTTTTTGCCAAAATGATGTGGATCCCCTTTTAATTTCACTTCTAAACCTTTTTTTTTTAATTAATGGAAGTTTTTCAACTTTTCTCTTTTAAACTAAAAGAAAATTAAGTTAAAGCAGTACAAACGGTGTTGAAAAAAAACATCCTGATTTCAACACATCTCAATGTTTTGAACCCAAAAGAGGCGGCAAACACACGACGCAACCTTTCCGAGGATCAGAATCCTGAAGTCTTTCAGAAAGTAAATTCCTAAAAATATACATTAAATGTTTTCTTTCTTTTTTTTTTTTTACAAAAACAGCTCAAATCAGAAGCAATCAGATGTAATTAACTGCATTCCAGCCAGAAAGCAGCCATTTCACAATGGGAAACCAGGTGTTTACATTCCCTCACTCTACAATCTGTCACATGCACATAGATGCGCACAACAACACACACCAACTGTCAAAATTAAAACAAAAAAACACGCAAAAACGACAGCCTCAAAATAATCATATTTAGTGCAATTATTCTACATGTTTTTTGAAAAAAGCTGCTTTTCCTTTAGCCTTTCAGTTTTGGAATAAGTAATGTCCCATTTTTAATGGTTTGAGTTGGTTATAGTGTCATAATTTTCAAGCGTTTGACACTGATGTGCATCAAAGTCCATCAGCGGTTGGTCCTACCTCATTGTACGTGGCTGTGGTCCCCGGCTCTATGTACAACATGTTGGCGCTGAGATTGAGCAGAGCTGCTGCTGTTTGCTCCACTGGCTCCAGGATTCCACAAATCTCTTCTCCTCACTCTAAAGGAGTGATGTGGGCAACAAAGGCAAAGTGGACAGGCAGAAGCTTCTATGGGAACCTATTGGAAGTTCCTATATACCTGGAAGAGGAGGAGGGTGGGGTTTAAGGAGCTACCTGTCCAATGCCAGAGTCCACACCCATCCCGAGAAGACGCAGCGTCTCCTTGAACCTCCTTTAAGGTTTAGGGAAGAAAAAAACTTTATCCAGATGGAAGCCGCGCTTAGCTTTGACAGCGACGACAAGAGTAGGTTGAAAAAAACTTTAACATTTTAGTTACATTTTTGTGACAAAAAATAGAAAAAAGCTGTAATTTCTTTTCTCAACATGATCAGTGGGTGCAGAGAAAGAGTGAGGGGGTCACAGGGCTGCAGACTGACGACTGCTGTTTGCATGAGAATTGCCCCTCTCTCCAGGTAATCAATAAGAAAGGGAAGGCCTCAGAGAAACAATGTCACCCCTTCTCATCACTTGTATCTATCACAGACGACTCTTGTAGATCTGTTTTGGAAACACAAACTGTTTCACAGGCTCAATAAAGATTTTGGCACCGAGCACCCCCTAACCTATCTAATAATTACTTTAAGTGTCACAATTTTCAGTTTCGTTATGAGTGGCTGCAGAAGGAAACAAAAAAAGTCTTTGAATCCTGACTCCATAAGAAAACTTATATTTATGCTTTAAGCTGCAGCAATGATGTTTATTTAAAGAAAACTTCTATTTACATGTATGCAAACTAATAGGAATGTGGATTCATTCTGCAGAGGAAACAGACCGTTGCATTAGAAAAGACAGGAGCGGTTAGTAGGACACAAATGACTTGTTAGCACATGGCCAGAGGGCACACGCGCTTGTCCTGTGGCCGGAATGTTTTGAAGTCATCTGAAAACTTAAGCACTGCCACGATATGAATTCAGCGTCTCCAATCGCTGGCCACGCCTTGTTCTGCCTGGAGGCTGCATGGCCCTGCGGGACAACCCTACTACAAAATGCAAATGAACCCTTAAAAGAGCTCAATCTCAGTTGACACTGATGAATGTTGACAGAGCTTGATCAAATAAGTGCAAATAAAGAACAGGAGCAGAAATGCAAGCAAACTATTCTAACTTCTGGAGACGTTTCAATAAACTGCAGAGAGCATGATTTGCATTTATTTTAAATGCACAGATCTAGAGCTAAAAAAAAAGTGTTTTATTATAAGTAAGTTGTGTGGGAGTTTTTACTTCTCCATTGGCTGAATCAACTAAAATACTGTAACTAGAAACTGAGAGATGGCAGCAGCCGAGGATCAACAGATCCAGGGGCTCAAACAAAAGGAGCTTTTCTACAGTTTTTCTTTTTTAAGAGCCTCTTCCTAAAGTCAGGCAGATTAGTTTAGCATCAGGTGTCAAACCACAATAATGGGAAGGAGCGGACACCTGACCTAAACCACAGCAGGCTTCCGAACAGACTGACAGACGGGAGCGTACATGGCTTGGGTGGCAATTCCTAAAATCCACAAGTTTCCCTGCTGTTACCACTGCTAAAAAGATTCTGGGATTGCATTTTATCTGCAGTGAGGAGTTTGGAAACTATCTAAGCTAGTCTAAATTAAAGAATTTGTTTATTTAATTAGAGGAAACCAACATATTTCATTCCAAATGGTATAAAGCTTTTAAATCAGACATTCGACAGTAGAAAACAACTGTCCTAAAATCCTCTTTTTTAAGAATAAATGAATATATCTTTACATTTTGTAGTTTTTTCTTTATTTTCTGCTGTGTCTCGCTTTTTTGTTTTTTAATCTTTTTTTATACTGAAGAACCGTAGATACAATTACCATATACATCTATATAACTATATTTGTGCCGTTCTTCTTAACCTAACTTTACTTTTTTTTAAAGAAACTTTAAAAAAAAGTCATTTGAGGGCATATTTACGTGTATAACTTTAGAAAATCTTTCATAAAATACTACTCTGACATGTGGGATCGTTAGCTTCTGAAAGCATCAGCGCATCCAAGAGATTTACTGTGTAACTTGGATATGTTGCTTGTAATGTCATTTCATTAAAAAAAAAAAAAAAAGTATGTTGCATAGAGCTTGAATGTAAAACATTTCTGCAGAGAATTGTCTGGAACCCGCTTCCTCCCTCCCCCTCCATGTTGAAACATTAAGTCATTCCATTGGACCATGATGAACCTTCACTCCATGGCGTGAAGACTTAAAACCCACTCTTTATATGCTGGAGGCAAACTGGTGGAGCGTTACAAAGCGACGTGCTTCACTCAAGCTTTTCTTTTCTTTTACTTTTTTTTTTTTTAAATCAATCTTGCCGAAGATTAAAAGAAACTATAACAGTTTAGGCTAAAAGTGATTTGAGTGATTAATATGATGATAAATATTTGAGATTTAGCAGATATTTTTGCAGACAGAGACCGATAAAGTGCAGGATGGGTTGATGGACTCATATAAGACTGCAGGGAAATAGAGGAAGGAATTAAGTGTTTTTTAGGAAGACGCCATTAAAGTTAGTGAAGTTAACAGAACACTAAACTGCTGGTGTGTGAGTGGAGTCTTATTTTAGAGGTATGGTGAAAAAGTGTGAAACAGATGTGTAATTAGATCTCAGAGAAGCCGCGTGTGGACTGAGCTTCTCCACGGTGAAGGTGCCTAAACTGCAGCCTGTAACTGAAGAGGACCTCGGTCCATCAGCTTAACAACTGCACCTTCACGCACAGCTGATCAGAGCTTTATCTTGACAAAAAATCAGCTGTTTGGGGTTAGACATAGCATTTTTCCAGCCACCATTCCTCCTACATTCCTTCATGTTATCCTACCCTCTCCTTATCCTCTTACTTCCCCTTCTCTGCAACCCCCACCTTTACCTGGACACATACTGATAGATGAGAGCTCCAAACAGGAGGCAGGTGCTGCGTCAAACTCCAGCTTCACAAAAACCTGAAGACACTTTAGATACAATTTAAAATGCAAATAAATTATTCTGAACTCAAAACACTGAACTACTCTCAAATGTTTTGGGAGCCGGCGCACCTCAGATGTGGTGGAGGGGGGCGGGACAGCAAAGCTGCGGGTGTGTTTGCCCACCGATGCTTTAATGAAAGCAGACTCCTGTCTTGGTTATGACTTGGGCTTGGTGATTGGCAAGTGGCCATACTGGCGAGCGCTGTGGCTCCCATGGATGCTGCTGGTATGCTGATCATCAGATCACGCCAGTGTGCAGCAGAATGGGTGCTGGGATTGGAGCCATTAATCACCAGTTGAAAAGAGCACAGGCCCCCCCGGGCGATGTAAAGGGCAACATTACCCAACTATTTAAAAAAAATAATTTGCTATTTTCTACCTCCCTGGCTGGACAACAACATTCCTCCAGTGGGAGTGGAACATGCACATCATCCCAACAGTAGAACTCTGCAGGATATGTGACCCTTCAGAACTTTCTTTATGTAATGCTGGAGGTTTGAGTAAAATCACCATTTTTTTTGAATTGGTAAATATTTGATAAGAAATGCCAATTAAAAGTGTTTTAGAGATCTAAAAAAAACACAACACTGACTATGGCACCAAAATGTTTTCCTCACTCAAACTAGTAGGATTAACCATTTTTGTTCTTTGATTTACTGTAATGTTTTAATTTCACGATCAACGTAATTCCAGCAGATTCTGAGAAACAGAGGCTTGTGTTAATGGTTGAAAAATTACAGTATGGTAAAGATTTGGTTTAAGCGTCCCCGGCGACCCCTCGGGTGTTAAAGGGTTAAACAGATGATAAATTAGTAGAAGTGACCCCAAGATTAAATGACATGAGCAATGCCTTTTAATGATGGATCAAAACAGCATTTATCCAAGAAAGATCAAAATAAATGTAAATTGAGAGTTTTTTAATCATGTAGCTGTATATTTGTGACCGAGTACAGTCTGTTCAGATTAACTCTGTTTTGTGCTCTGGCCTGCATAAGTAAACCGAACTGGCTTGCAAACGAGAACCAGAGCCCGAAAATTGGACGTCTTAAGATAAATGTTAATGCAAAGGAGATGGGAAAGAGAGGACTCAGACTGGCATCACTGAGAAAGCCAAAGGAATCAACACACTATGCTTGAAGCTGGATCAGTCATTTGGACAACAGTTGGGGCAAGTATTGAGAGTCATAAACACGATTTTCTGATGTTTTGCTGCTTCTTACAATCTAAAGATCCAAACACAAGGACATGATGTGGCCACAGGAGCTGCTTTAAAAGGAGTCTTACTGGAGTCTTACTAGTGTTAGAGAATTATATGCCATTATTTAGTGTTACGACCCTAGACAAATTCCAAAATCCTACAGACTTCCATAGGAAATTAAACAGTTATTACCCAGTCATTCTATTTGTCTGAATCATTATTTTTAGCTCTGATACCTTTTATGAAGTTCCACTCCAACTATATTTCTATCTAATGTAAAATTGTTCCAAGTGGTCTCTTAATTATGACAATCCTGTTTTTAGCAAAAATAGAGCTAATTGAAATTCTCCTCTCGGTTCTTGGCGAGGAAGTAACTCTACGTTGATATCCCAGCATTCCTTTGTTTACACTATCTTGCACTCTTACAGCCTCTCAAAACCCCAAGCTAACATTAGTGTAACAAAAAAACGGTGCACTATTTTGAAGTTTTCCGCCATAGTTCTTGAGCGAGCTGGTAGCTCAAATGAGGAAAATGAAGATGTTATTGAACCTCTTTGTCTTCAAGTGGAGGATTTAGAGTTAGAGCGCAGCGGGGGGACAGTTTTTATCTGCTTCAGATCTATCATGATTTGAATGAAGAAGTACACAGAATTTCAGTTTTAATCTTAAATTATGTCAAATATGTCTTCCATTATGAGAAAAATGCTACAAGTACATGTCAAAAACACCAAAAACATGATTGGCATGGGTCTTGCCAATCCACATGTTTTTCATGATGTATTGCTATCCCACAAGTTATTCAAGCTATAAACCGTCCAATCAGTTGCCTCAGAAATTAAATAAGAATCAGATAAGGGAACAAAGAAAGAGAAAGGGGGGGTCCTGTGCTTTCCGGTCTCATCTAGATAAGCGCAGAGGGTTGTTTAAGGAGGTATTTGATGTTAAACCAAAGCCAAATCAAATACAGGATTCATAGGAGACAATTACTGGTGACTCTAAGAGTGACCTGTCAGAAGGTGAAGAAAAAAACCGGACACCGGTCACAACGAGGATGACTCTACATTTGGTCCTTTAGAAATACACTCTCAGGGAGAGACGAGCTCGGGGCTTGGAGGAGTGTTTACGCTCCTACAGCCTGACTTTACAACGCAAGACACTTTGTGCTGTCATTAGTCGGAGTTTTTGCCACAGAGCGCCATCCTGAACTCATTTGAACTTGATTTTTAGAGGAAAAGAACTGTTCTGCTCCAGGCCAAGAGTCTAGGAACTCTTGCACAATTATTGTGTTAAAACATACCAGCCCTGTAAAATTCATAAGAAAAACTGTGGAGCTGGATGTTCAAAAACCGATCAAAGAAATATTTATCTTATGCAAAGAGACACATTGGAAAGTTTTACTGAAAGTTTATGTCAATTGAACTTTAAGAGTGCAGGCTTTAGATTATATAAGACAAATGCACAAAACTCAAAATATAAAAATGAGGAAAATATCCTGGATGTGTTAAATGTTTGTTTTTTAAAACAGTTTAACATGATGCTTCACTTCAGGTTTTTCCATCCATCCATGCATCCATGCATCCATGCATCCATCCATCCATCCATCCATCCATCCATCCATCCATCCATCCATCCATCCAGCAGAAGGAACCCAGAAGAGATGCTTAAGCCGTCTTTAATGGGGAGCAGCCGCTCTACTTTAAGCTCCGCCCTATTTCTCCCCTTATTTCCTCCCCCTATTTCTAAGGGAGCGCCCAAACTCCCTGCAGAGGAAACTCATTTCAGTCTTTTCAGATGGTTTCTTTTTGCTCATGACCCATTTGATGTTATGCTCATAGATTGACTAGTAAATGGAGAACTGTCTTTCAGTTTTGTTCTTCCTTCACCACGTTGAACCAATACAGCGACTACATTACTGCAGACGCTGCACCTCTCCACCCGTCAATCTCATGTTCTATCCTTCCCCTCACGTCTGAAGAAATTCTCAAGATACTTAAACTCTTCCACTTATGTCTGAAGCTCTCCACCTGACAAAAACTCTGCACAAGGCACTTGAGCTAATCCCGACCAGTTTGTCAAATTGCAGTACAAAATTAATTTATATTATGTTATAATTCAAAATTAACAGAATTATCTGAAGAAGTAAAAAACATTTGCTGCTTCGCCTGAAACTCCCATTTCTCTATAAAAATGATCAGAAAAGCAGAAAACTGTTCACCAAAATAATTTTCAAAATAAAACTAGACCAAACTCTGTACACTTTGGGGTCAAGTTACCTTCAGACAAAGTTAAGATAGCAAAAATTCAGCCAAATGAATCTTCTTTATCTTTTTCAAACAGAGCAAAAACAAACTTACTTCATGAACTGAAACTGCAACCAAAGTGTCCAAGCTTCAATTCATGCCCATATTTAAAACATCATTTGTATTGTCACAAAACTATAAAGCAATCACTGATTTCTTACATTTTCCTTTAATATCGTCCACTCCCTGAGAACAGTTTCTATTCTCCACCAATGAGCTCTTCTGCAGGCATCCTTCAGCAGATGTTTTTACATCATTTTTGCCTTGATGCTGGCAAAGTGAAGAAACATATCAAAGGTCTTTTGTTTCTGCTGGTTCTTCATGTTGGTTTGGTGTAAAGACGAAAAAAAAGCTTCGATAACATCTAAGACAAGAACAGATAAACCATTCTCTTTTAGCGGTGTGTTGAAATTCTCTGTAAAGCGATCCCGGGAAAAAAAATCCAAAACTAGAATTCAAGTGAAAAGTAGGACATTTTGGGTTAGCTGGAAGCCTAAACAACTTCAAATAATTTACCTTTCTCGATTTAAAATAAAAAAATAGTTTTGGATAATGTGTTGAATGCAGTTTATGTAAAAAAATCAGAATAGATTTGTAGTCAAATCCATAATTTAATCATTTTCTGAGATTAGAAAATCCTAATCATTTTAATTGCTTTTTAATAGTTTATTCTGTCAAAAAAACATTAATTTTGGAAATCCTTTTTCTAACTAACAAAAGGTCTTTAGTACATTGTTGAATCAAAAAACAGATATGACAGGTAAAAAAGCAAATTAGTATGGTGGCCCTGAAGTTCAATTCACACCAACAAATCACTCAATGCAAAAAAATATTAAAAATCAAGACGACGATTAAAAAAGCAAAGCAAAAAAAAAAAAAAAGTAAAAATCTGGCTCGGTTGACTGCATTCAGGGCTGGCGCATAAGAAACCAAGGTCCGTTTCTCAGGATGAGCTTAATGTGGGTCTTAAGGTAAATGTAATTATGTGGCCACAAGAGGGCCAAAGTCTGGGTCTCCCTGTGCGGTCCCCAGCCCAGATAGACAAAAACAAAAGAAAGGTTGTGTCAGGAGGGGCATCCGGCAAACAAATCTTAGCCAAACTAAATGTGCAGATCGATGTGACGGGATGTGGCGGAGGGTGAACAATAATTTTAGAAGCCCAAACATAATTCCAGGAACCAAAATGTAATTCAAAACAAGAAAAACAAATTAAATAAAGTAAAAGTGAAGCGTTTCAGAAAATAAAAGGAATTTCCACAAAATCAAAATGTAGCACTATGGTGGGTCAAAACTAATTCACAGTAAAAGGCCCACAGATCTGGAACACTGTACCCGCCAAATTAAAAGCCCTCCCAGATCAAATAATTAATAATAAGAATAATAAAATGTTTTTTGAAATGAAACACAAAGAAAATCCAGAAAAGGATTGGTTGGATCATTGATTGAATTATGTTTTTTGGTATGAACGATACAGGATACGCTCCAAACTAATTATGAACATTTTATCAGTATATGAACATTGAAGATGCATTTGAGAAAAATAAAATGTCATCATCCAATCAGCGATTTCCAAAAGCGATTTTCCAGTTTCTCATTGTGTTTCGTTTTTTACCATTTCATTTTGATTCCTAGAAATTATGTCTGTTTTGCGAAACATTTTTTTCTAAATCATTTTCCTTTATTTTTTGGCATTGTGTCATGTTTCTGTAATTTTGTTTAATTTTTAAATTTTGATGTTTTGTTTTTTAGTTGTCATTGTAATCTTCTATTTTTTTTTTGCGTTGAGTGATTTGTTGGTGTGATTCGCTTCATTTCCTGTGACTTACAGAGAGCGTGTCGTCCGGCTCATGCATGGTGATGCAGTCCATGCTGATCTGAATGGTGTTCCCTGTGGAACCATCAGTCGGACTGTCTGTGAAGTTCAGCTCAATGGGCTGGACTGAATGGATGGCGGATCTGAAACCAAACAAAGTAAACTGAAAAACAGTCATTTTATTTATTTATTTACTTTTTTGGTATTGCCTCTTTTACTTACTGGTCCAGCATGTCAAACAACTGGTTAAACACATCCTGGCTGGAGAAGTCAGACTGTGCTGACTGGTTTTGGGCCATGGCAGTGAGGAACGAGCTGTCCCTCCAGGACAAACGGGATGTAGGGTCCCTCAGTCTGCGGAATGACAACGTCAGCTTAAGTCATCACTTACATTCAAAATTACCTGCACTCGTCGCCATTGTGCCTTTTTCTGCAAAAGGCACGTCTTAATTGCAGTTTTAAAAGTTGCTTTGTCAGCAAACACGGAGCGTGAGGATTTATGTGCAGGCTGGAGATCTGACCACCCAGCCTGCAAAAGAAAAGAGGAGGAGTCCTGCTGCCACTCATTCATGAAGAGATCGTCCATTGTGAAGAAGTCAGCCTGCATAATGCTGAATATTTGTACTACACATAATGGTGATTATGCACCATTCAGACAGAGGCACCTTGACCTGCTTCCTTGAAACTTTACACCTGCTTCGGCACTCAGCCTGCCATTGTTCCTGCTGAGTGGCGCATGCTGCAGTCTGAGACAGGCGGAATTCCCCCCACAGTCTATATGATAGCACTGCCACAACCTCTGGTATGCGTACAGCTGGACCATCGCGGTACTGTAGGTGGCTTGGCAGAGTGACCATAATCTGAAGCTGGCACTATTTTGGGTTTTGGAATTCCCCGACACTGTGTGATGACTGATATTAATACCAGACTTAAAAACACAGGCATATCTAATGAGGCAAATCATTTTACTTATGCAGGAGACGCACCAGAGGGCTGGAAGAGTTTTCCCTTATGGTGAACTCAGAGTTGGAGGAAGATATCCTTAATTAATTCAGACGAGTTTTCCAGTATTAAACATACATCAAAGAGAAAGCCAATAGTATTTTTTATGGAATTAATTAATATAATTTCTTGGGAACCTTTTCAAAGGTCTTAGCTGAACTAAGGAGTTTATGGTTACCTCAGGAGATGTAGATTTTTCCCTGGTCATTCTAGTTTTCTGCCTGAATTTGTAACAACAATGCAAAAAGCTTGACATGATTTAAGTAAATTAGACTTAAAAACACATTTTTTAAATGTACTATAATACTGTTAAAACGTTTGGATTATTTCTGAAGCCCAACTTTTAGATTATTCATGTAAAAGATATTTTTAGTTTGCTTTTTGGAGCAAGACTAATATTTGGAGTTATTGTGGTTTTATTTTAACCAAGTCTACATTTTTTTTATCCTGAGTTATTTGTTTTTTCTGAGTTAAAATAACCTGGAAAAAATAGTCCCTTTTTAATCATTTAAAAATCAACCAATATTAGGTTATATTTACAATGGAGATTTTAGTGTGAAGTCTGCAGTCCATCTGTGTTGGGATCCTTGATGACAATTCTACTTAGTTAATTAGAAATGTACTGAAATTATTTGAAGAGAACTTAAACAAGACATTCTTTTCCAAGTGTTCTGCACTTGAATTATGTCAATTAAGTAAATTAAACTAAAAGGTCATAAATGTAAACATAGAGGGAAATTTGCAACTTGTTTCAATAAAAATTCCTTTTAAATCCTTAAACATTATTGGAATAGTTTAAAATATGGATAATGTGTCTGTACAGTACCAACAACAGCAGGACAACTTTAAATGTAACCCCGTCATGAATTTATTTTTATTCATAAGAATATTTTTCTTTTGTGTTTTTCTGTTCAAATTGTGTCCTAGATTGAATGGAAATGTGTAAATTAGTATACGGTGTGGTGGGGTTAATTCATTATTTTTCTGATTTGAGCTTTTTTTCTTGTTGCTTAATAAAACTTATAGAACATTAAGCGGCTTTTCTAGCAAGACCATACTTTCTATCACTTTGAATCAGTCTTTTTTTCTTTCTTTTTCTTTTATTTTTTTTTAGAAATACTCACTTCTTATAATAGGGACATTAAGAGACAAAAAGTACCTGATCATTTATGACATACAAGTGCATTTTGGACACATTGATGAATTCATATTGAAATTTGTGCTTCCTTTTAGTTTAACAGCTCCAGTTTGTGCCAATATCCACTTGCTGGAAAAAAAAAAATACATTCATAATCTTTTAATTTACAGGATCTCAGAGAACATGGGTGTTGTAAATCCAACAATTATTAAAGTTAAAGTTTATTTTCAGAGCATTTTTTCCCCCAAATTCCATCATCTTATCTCTCTATTTTCCACTGAAGGATTGTTTTGCTCGGATGGCGTTCGGGTGGATGGTTTTGTTCGTTCTCTGACTGCTGTTTACCTGCTTTTGGGTGTCTGGTTACTCAGTCAGTTTTACCCGTAGCCCGGGGCAAAGGCTGTTCAGCATCCACTTAAACACAGTGCAGCGCCTCCAGACGAGACGAGGCCAGAGGTCAGCACTAAACAGGGGACGGCCATTGTCTCCCAGCAGGTTGGGCACAGCGACCGATGAAAATGCAATCAAAACAAACAGTCCGGCAGATCGCGGGGCCTTCTCCAGTGTCATTATTAATCACTTTTCAAAAGGCCCCAAACCCTTTTTGCCTCATCTGTCAGCCCTGGCTGTAAGAGGAACATGACTGCAAAACAATAGAAAGCTCCAAAGTTTCTCCTCTAGTTCCCTGTTCTTTACAGAAAATCAAAATGGCTAAAAATGGGCTATATGCTAACACAAAAAAATCCAACAAAACAAACTGTTCTTTTTTAATAGGAAACAGCAAGTGATTTTAACGCTGTTAAACTTAATGACACATTTACTTTAGCAAGGAACTACAGGTGAAACACTGGATTAATCAACAAAAGTTAGTTATTGTATTCAAGATTTTAAGTTTTAATCAACTTAAAATGTTGGGTTAATAGTTTACTCAACCCCAAATTTTTAATTTGATAAAGACGTATTTTTTTCATAAATAACTTTAGTTAACTGATCCAGTGGTTCACTTTTTACAACTGTCCAATAACAGCAAGCACATTCTTTGATTTTCCCTCATATTTCTTTAATTATAGAGCAACATATTTTATTTAGAATGATCAAATGATCTTACTTGCCATATTTGGCTTCATATATTGATGTATTTTGAAAATGTGAACTTTTTAGCCTACGTTTTTATGTCACGTTTTTTATTTTGTCTTCCATTTTTCTTATTTTGGTGGGTCCATTTTTGTTTTTCTTCATTTATTTAGTATTTAACAATTGATTGAGACATTTTTCCAGGCTACTAACCTGAATTAAACCATGTGTTTGATTATATAGACACATGATTTTATCTTAACGGAAAACCCTGGATTTGGTTCATATATTTAATTTTTATCTTTAAGCTCCAGTGGAAGGATTTGACCTAATTTTTCTGTCATCAGCCGTGACTGCACTTTCCACACACATCGTTGCTATAATTATGCAACTCTTATAAATGTATTGCAGCGTTTGTAGGTCCATGCAACTGCTCTGTGGATTTTCCTGACAACTTCAGAACAAGTCAAGCAAGAACAGGGACATTTCCCCCTTGCATGTATGTCAGTTAAACTGAACATGAGGGTAACTGTATAGACTGTCATGTTTATTATTTTTCCAGCTAGGTTAATAGAAGCCACAATCCACTGTAAGTAATGAGTTTGTGCGGTGTAGAAGTACTTACCGATGAGGGAAGGGAAACTCGGGGTAATACTGCAAGGCTGTGAAAGGTGAGTTCATGTTGTCATGCCAAACTTCACTTCAAAATGGTGAGCATGTCATAAAGACACGTGTAAAAAAAAAAAAAAAAAAAAAATGTGCTTGAGCTACAAAACTAAATACAGCTAATGGAGACAAAAAGTATCTGTACATACATCCAAATAAACAAACAAACAGGCCTGGATTAAAGTGCCGGAGGGTACAGTGCAGAGTGAATGAGCTTTGGGAGATGTTTAGACTTTAGGCATGTTTTCTTCAGCTGCCCAACAAGTGGGAGGGGCTTGAGCCAGCTGGCTGACCAATCCAACGCAACGCTTGTACAAGATATCAGTCGCGCTCTGTTACTAGGACATAGATATCAAGCAACTACAGTTGACCCCTGCAACCCCCTCCAGCCCCACCCGACACATGCCCACTCACAGCTATATCCTGACCCCCCTTCCCTGTGTCCCTCTCCTCCATGAGTTTCTCCAGCCTTGTTCTGACATTTCCACCCAGATTCCAAAGCATCTTTGTAGCCTAAGGCGGACATGTCTGTTGCGTCATGCTGCCGTCCGAAGCCCATAACAATTTCAGGGCACTTTTCGTCCAATCAGGTGCCCCCAAACAGCAGCAGTTGCTATACCTGTGCTGAAATAAATGTGCCTGCTCCACATTTACCACCTGGAGCGGTGGAGGCTATTAGAAAAAACAGACAGACATTTTTAAAACACTTTACGTCATCATCCCAGCTCACCTGCCTCTAATCTGCACAGTCTGGCCGTGTAAACCAAGAGGTCCTGTGCGGTTTTTCAGAGATGAGCAGCAGATGAATCAGCATGCTAAAATGAAGAGGCAGGGTCATGGCCTGAGAATGACAATAAATAGATGTGATGTATCCAGGCAACACACACCTCTGAGCTGCTCTCTCAAACAGCATCATTGTGCGTCTTCACTGCCAGCTGTACAACAGGGACCTTCATGCTTGTCAGTGCGGGGACAATGTGGTTAGCAGCTCATGTTTTACCATTCAGCTGTATATTAATAGATATTAAACCTCCTATGAAATGCAGCAGGATCTTCAGTTTTCTCTGAAGAAAATGGTCTCCAAAATCTTCCCATCTCCCTAGCCCCCCCTTAATTTTTCCCTCCAAACTGTGAGTTAGAAAAATAATCTGGATATCATTTATGTTTGATGATGTCATCAATAATTGCCAATCCGGTAGCGTCAGAGCGGAGCTTCCAGCGGTCAAATATACATAATAACAGCGGTTTTGTAACTTTAAAATCAGATCAGATTTAAAAATAAAAAAACTTTCACTAAAAATGCCCCTTAAAATGGGGGTGAAGGGAGACGGGAACAACAGGGCCCAAGTCTTTCACAATTTGGAATAGAGCTGTGAAAGAAAAAGCCTGGAGCAAGATTCCCAGATTTGCACCACTTTGACCTTTTGCACTAAACCTCTTCCAACTGTGAGAACATGTGGTCACACCAGATAGCAACAGTCCAGTGTGAACAACCTTTGCTAAAACCGTCTCGGAGAACCTGCGTCAAGTACATTAAATGTAATGAATCTTTTAACACGTTTCTAGCATACGGTGTTCATTACGTGTAGAAAAAGAAAAGTATGGTAGCATTTAATTTTTTTATAGAATTTTGACTTTTTATATTCAAAGAAGCAAAACTGGGTTTATCTAACAAAGAGATTTTTAAATGTGAAAAAGAAAATAAATTATAGTTTACTTCTACCATGTACTACCAAATACTACAATGCTATGATGAAAGCTAAAAAAAAAGAAAAATCTACGGTTGTCATAGGCACTAAGTAGGTTTAGTAGTTTTATTTGAGTGTCTTAACTAATGACCCACTATTATAATGTAAGATAGTTTCACCATTTCTAAAGCTGTAAAAATTAGAACAACTTATATTCTATGTTTATGTTTTGTTGCCTTTATGTAAAAAACAAATTACTAGTTACACAAAATGTTTCCATTTTAATATTTTTCTATAATAAATAGTACAGAACCGTAGTTTTACTTGTAAGGAAACACATTTCTAAACAGTCTTGATACATCTGCTGAATTTGTAAAGAAAAAAGAATCACAAAGCAGAAACTTGCCTTTACGTTGTTCGGATTTTCAAATGTGCTTTAAAGCAGTAATGAACCCGAAACTGCAGTCAGTAGGACACAGTTTGAAAACAAAAACATCACCCACCAGTTTAACAAGTATAAATAACTTTATTTATACTTTTTGACAAAAATCTGCACTATCAAAGCTTCATCAGTGAAGTTAGTTCATGTTCTGCTGCTTTTCTCAGGTATAAATTCATTTCCTTTATTAAACTCTACTCAGTTTGTATTTTTGTTTTGGTCATAATCACACATGATTTGAGATTGAGATTATCACAAATGATCTTTTTTCAGACAATAATTCTCCAGCGTATATGGGAGCTTAATTGGTGTTTTTTCATAGTCGAACTCTTGCTACATTTAATTATTGTTTTATTTGTGGCAGTTTGTCATTTCTTTGACATTAATTCGTATTTAGATTTATCAAACATCATAGAATAAATACTAATGCTTCTGTTTCTATCCTTAAGCTTTCAGATTTCTTGCGTTTAGTTCCTCAACAACATCCTTCCATCATATCTTGAGCATCGACAGCAAATTACCAAAACTGTTAATCAAATGTCAAGTTCTTGGACTCAATATGTGTCGAATTTGGTAACATTGGTTAAGAGCATTTTCTGCATTTGATTGAGAAGAATGTAAAAACTCTTGGACACCGGAGAGGGTCATGGGGGAAATTTACAATAAACGATTACATTTAGCAAAGATTCAGTTCATATCATCGGGGAGTTTTCCTGATTCCTTGAATTTCAAGTGTAAAATAAGTGTGTACCAACAAAAAAGTAAACAGGAATTAATGTCAAATTCATCCATATTTTAGTTTGATAAAGTTCAGGCCACTGTTGTTTTTCACATCAAAAATAAACAATTATTAGAACATTCTACCACGCTGTATGGTCACATGGATTCAAAGTGTTTCCACATGTTAGACTGTAATGATGATTGATTATTTTTTGCAGCATCACATGATCTTTGCTGAGATGGAATTTAGTCCTTATGTTATAGGATAATAAATTGATTTTGTTTCAATCCTAACATAAATTATTCTCAATTTATTTCATTTGGAAACACTTTTATTGTGGTATCGGTCTGCAACGTTTAACACTAAAAGAAAGGCCATCAAGTCACACATTTTACTATGAAAAATGCACAATATTCATCATTTTTTGTCAATTAAATTTATAAATGTTACTTAAATATTACACTAATTCAATTACAGTGTCTATATGTTTATATATAAAACAACTGTGACTTATTTTACTTTTGACAGCAGCATATTATAGTTCCTTTCAAAATAAAACCTCCACTCTGTGGCAAAAAAGCTCGTCCTGCTGCAGCAGGTTAACTTAAATTAAAATGCAAGATAGTCAAACATTGTTTTTTATTATTAAGATTTCACTCTCAGATATAAACAACACTTTTGTAGAATCTATTTATTTAAAAAAAAATCAGAAAAATAGAATAAGCTAAGCATTTTATTGATAACACATAGCTTTAAATCATTTTAAACTGCATCTGTTCAAAATTTTAACCACTTTTGTATAATTTACCAAAATAAAACAACATTTGAAGTCTTTTATTTGAATAAATATAACTTAAAAATATACATTTATAGAAAATTTCTACAAAATTTCTGACAGTAAATTAAATTTTTTTTTTTTTGCTTAGCTGTTTGGCATATTAAAAATCTAACCAGAAATTCTGATAAGATTAACTATTCGGTTAAATCATAGGAATATCAGGTCATTGATTAGGTTGATTGGTCATTACACCCCTACAAAATTTATGAAGCATGCTATTGTTATTACTTATTATTATTACATATTTGCACATGTTGGTTGATCTGAATTTTAAGCTAAAATCAGTGTCTAACCAGTATCTGCCAGTGTTTGTCCTGAAGATGCAACTTGTTGCGTTCCCATTGAAAACCATATCAGTCTGCTGACAGAAGCAGCGAAAGCCTCTCATTAAATGGTGTGCCGATTATCTTTATAACAAGATTCCTCCTTTAAACACAAGCACAGGCTCTCTTTGACTGAGTCCACCTCTCACTGAAACAAGGACAAACTGACCTCAACGATGTTATTAAATGTGATATTTACAATGATATCTGAAACCCTTGCGTCACTAATTACTCTGAAGCTCAGGCATCGGGGAGCAGTCACTGCACCCCGATTACTTCATTTGAGATGTATGTGTGTGTTTATGAGCTGGCAGCCACATCAGTTACATCTCTGGTACTGTCATCAGAGCGAGCACATGTACGTCTGCTGGTTATCGCTCCAGCAAAGCTCTGGCTAAAGAGCGATTAGCCGGATTTCCTCTGCAGTTGTATGTGAAATCACGGCCTTAGTGACCAAAGCCCCAAATCTTCTTAAACTGCTCAAGAGGGTTGATTGTTGGGAGGACATTAAACCCACTTCAAGCCTCATTCATGTCAAGAGGTTTCCTACAGGATGCCAAAGAGCAGTTGGTGGAGCAGCTGATGAAGCAGTCCCGGCGCTTCCTGTCCTATGGAGGGCTGTATTATCGGTGTCAGTCATATACACCACACCAATCACCCTCACGCTGAGGGGGATATGTGGGCATACTTGGGTGCCTCTGTGTATATATTCCAGTTGGTGACTAATGCAGGGGAAATCCAGATGAGTCAAAACTACCAGTGTCCGATGAAGTGTCTGTGAGGCGATAATTTACAGCCTATGGACTAAACTGCCCAGCAACTTTGGTCAGAACATCCCAACGGGGAACCTTAAATTTGACTTGGCAACACCGTCTTGGAGAAGCGGCAGACTAAAGAGACACAGGAAAGATGGACGTCGCTTACGTACAGTTAGCTTTAACACAAAAACGAAACCAAGTTGTTTACAGTTTGACGCAAATTCAGTTCCTGGAGCATAGAATACTTGCAGTCCCATACAAGCTCTCCTGCTCTTCCATAACGCCACTGCAGGTAAACAGTTGTAAAGTGGCGCGAGCTTTCCCATGCAACCAGTTAAACCTGTATTTCTATTTATTCACCAAATCACACGCAGTCATTTTTAGACTCCCAGACAATTATTGATGCTTTCCCACGATGTGATTCATCTTTTTTTTGACTGGTGTGTGTCTTTTGTCACACCAATTTTTTTTTTATGTTGGGAAAGTCAATTTTGCTGGCAGCAACAAAGTGTAAGTAAGGCAGAGTTCAATAATCCATCAGGTCCAACCACCTGGAGTTGAAGCCTGGTTTGTTTGCTTGGTGTTTGGCAGTAATCGTCTTTAGTGCACAAAGTAACATAAAAGAAGAGGCTTTTATAAAAGAAATTTAATATGACGCAAATGGGTTTTTAATCATAGAAATCACTCTGATTCAGAGCTGGAAAATTTTTGGCAATGCCCCATTGTTGGTAGTTTTTTTTTTTTTTTTACATACATAAATACAAGTTTTTCTCAGGTGGCATTAATCTCTTTTTTTGTCTTTTTATCTGGTGGCTGTTTATTGTGTACATTGTGTGTTCACATTATAGTCAAGTGAGGTTGCTTTTCAAACAGTTTGACTTAAAATTTTAATTTCCAGTTAAAATACGTTCTAGAGTCACTCTTTTGATCTGTTTTAACAGATTTAACAGTTGCAGTTTTCTTTCAGAAGGCTATTTTATTAAATTAATCAATAATCAATAAGCACTCAACTTTGTTACTTGAAAAAAATTGCGTTTGATCTGATTAGAACTGGGTTACGAAAACTTTGCAAAACAATAAAATGAAGCTGCTAAGTAAGGGTGGAATTATGTAGGTTCACTTCTTCCCACTCCTTTTCAAGAATTCAATCCATCTGTACTTGACTTTGGTTAATAATCACTTTATTTAATCAATCAGCTGTGACTCAAGTGTTATTTTTTTTTCTACCAATTCATTAAATTATTTCTGTGATGAAAAAATCTGTGTGATTTTTTTTACTTGTAGTAGCCACAATTTGTGCTTGAATTAAACCAGATCAATCAATCAGTCATGAACTTAGCCAAAATGTAAAAACCTGTCAACAGTGCAACAAAATGGAGAGCAATATTAGAGCTATCCAGCTGTACAGTTTTGAGCCAGATGTCAGCTTTGTGTGTGTCTTAACCTCTCAGTGAAAAGTAAAATGAATTTGTATAAACTAGGAGTTTTTATTTTATGGCACCACAGTAGTAATAACACAATATGATTTAAAAAAGGCCCCATTACGATAAACCACATCACAAAGAGTAGTCTAAAACGTAACATGTGTACACATACACATGCATAGTTACGCAAGTTACATTCTATAATAGCTTTAGTAAAAAGGGACAATTAAATTACAGACATCGAAAGAGAATGCATTAAACTGTGCTTTTATTCTGAAAACAAGTCACAACTGCAGTTACCTTAATGTGTGAAAGAAAGTGGCACAAGGTAATTTAGAGAGGGCTCATTTGACAGTTGTTCGATGAGAGCGGGCTGGCTTTATTCTAGCAAAACAAAAGTAAAAGCTGAACAACGTGAGCATAAATAATTAATTAAATATTGACATGGCAGCATTTTAAATCAATACATGTTTCGCCAAAAGAAGTTTTCGCGATATTTTTTTTTCTTCTACACCTCTAGTTTCTACGTCTAATCTTCAAGCTTAGATAACCAGAGGTACAGCAGTGCAACAGCAGTGCTTGATTGGGACAAGGAGCAAATGCCAGCACATACGCTTGGATGCTGAAAATTTGCGTTCGTTGGAAGCAGCAGTGCTAACTTGGCGTCAAAATAACACGTGTACGCGCATCTGAACCCCTTGTTGGTGCTACCCGTGGGAGGACGTGCTTACACATGATCAAGAAGTGCTCTGGCAGTGGAGTGGCAGTGGAATGGACTCCATCGTCTGCATCACTGCTATTCCACAAACATGCATCTATCGATCAATTTTGACCAAAGGTTACTGCGTGTGTGGCAGATTTTCTATATTTGTTACCCATGATATGGCCGTCAAATACTGTGGGACCGGGCCTTAACCAGCTCAGTGGCTTTGAGGTAGAAACTCCGCCATGAGACTGTAAGGTCGTGAGTTTAAACCCAGGAGTTCAAAAAATGGGTCCCAGTGCCTCGCTGCTTGATACTCAGCATTAAGGGGTAGAATTGGGGGGGTTGAACCACCAAATGCCTCCAGAGTGCGACTGTGTCTACAGCTCTCCGCTTACCAGGATGGGTCAAATGCAGAGAACAAACCTGACACACCTTGTAGTGTGAACAACTAATGGAACTTTAACTTTGAAGTCAGAACAGATATGCTATTGGGAAAGCATTCAACTTTTATTAATTCAAAGCAAACATCCTGCAATTTAACTTTTTTAATGTTTGAACCACTCAAAACCAAACCTTAATGCTCAATCTATCAAGGATGTAAATGTTGATGACAAATCCAAAGGTTTTCCTTTGAAAAGTGCAGCGTAAAAAAATTATACTTATTTCTTAATATGTAATCTTCACGAATGTGAGAAATGGCAGACACCTTTAAGAGGAAAGACTAAGAAATCATATAAATATAGAATAGAAAAGGAGCATGACAAACTCAAATTCCCAAAAACATCAAATGCAATTCAGTTTTGTGTGCAGATGTAAAGAAACTCCGAAGTTCTGGTCTCAACTCCAGCATAATGCTTTGTAACAACTCATTAATTATCATTCAGTGTGAATTCAAATGAAAACAATCCCTAACTCATACATTATCTCACATCTTGTGGTATATATATTTAAATAGTTACCAGTTCCCCCAGTCTAATGCCTTTATGCACTTTATTACATTTTCTCAGTTCTTGTCATTTTTGGCTTTCCAAGAATATTTCTAAAGGATTTAAATGTACATTTTAAAAATGCCTAAATCCATTAAAACTAGGGCTATTAGAGATGTTAAATATGTATTGAAATGCAATGAGAGTAACAGCAGTAATGCTTAGGGATGTAAAAAGTAGATATGCATCAAAAATTGATCGAGCAACATCTGTATTGTGTGAAAACTACAGATATAAACAAGATTATGTTGGTTGAAAGGTATAAAATCAATCAGGAAGTAAATAATCGATTTGTGGCAAACTGCAGTATCTCTTTCTTTTTATTTTCTACCATCTTTGTCCTTTTATGTACATGTGATGAAGACAAAGACATACAGTCATAAGCTTGCTTCATCAGAAGTCCTGAATCCTTGTTGGGGTCACAGGGTTGCTAGACCCAACCCAGCTTCCTTTGGGTGAAGTAGGAGGTACAGTCTGGACAGGTTGCAAACTAAATTCTCAGTTTGAAACATCTGTGTCAACACTTTCACTCTTGTCTCTATTACATGATTCACTTTTATTAAATTAATTTAAACGATAATGCTTTTAGAAATATTTGTTTTTATCTGATAATGTTTGGTTAAGTTTCCACTGATTTTCATTGATAGACTCCACAGTTTATCTGTTTTTTTGGGGAGGGGCTTTGGTGGCTTTTTAAAAACCACTTCTTTTAACTTCTGAAAGGATTGACCTTCAGAATATCTCTAAAAACACACATTTTGTTGTTTATATTAGCAAGAAAGTTTATTTTTTTTTGTTGGAAGTCCAAAAATCTGAATACTATCCACAACGTTTAACAACATAAAGTTGTTTTATATTTTTTTTAGGTTAAAATAATAAAAAAAAAATTAGTAAGATTATGGTCATTTTAATCCACCTTTAAAATGGGTGCAGTATTTTCACTGTATTAAAACCACACCTTACCATGAAGTGATCATCAGCAAACAGAAAACCTTAGCTTTAAAAACAAAGCTGACAGTTTCCCTTAAAGGAAACCTTCGATGATCAACAAGCCTTGAGGGACTTTAGTGTGAACCAGAAAAAAAAGCTGTGGATCAAAACATGTTTCAGATCAGTCAAGTACTACTGGATGGCTTTGTTTTTCTTCCCAGGGGACAAAATCCCTGCTCGCACTGCAGCGAGCACAGTCAGTAAACACAATCAAAGCTTTCCACAAACCGGTCCTGGACCAGAGCGCCAGATCAACCGGTGAACCGCAAACCATCAATCACACCTAATCCAACACTAAACCCGCCTTTGCCGTCTTTGATGTAAGTCAACATCGTTCACAGTGTGGTGTTAGTATAGTTCAGTGCTAATAATTTTCCATTTACCACAAGTAAATGAGCCAAAACGGAGCAGTGGCACACAGAAAGAAAGGTTTATGGCCAGATAATTGAGGAGATAACGATTTCAGTGACATTCATTGGGTCAAACAAATCTGCTGTCAGCTTTACGTCAAATCAAAATCCAAATTAATAGCAAAAATAAAGATGAAATGTTTACAAGGTGATCCACTTTCCATCTAAACATTACCAGGAAGACAATTTATTAGAATGGGGGTCATCTGCTTATGGCAAGCTGGCATGACATTGGTGAATTGTTCAGGCAGGAGTTTAGGGGTGATGATATTTTTTACTGAAAGAGCAGGTGCTGCAGGGCCCTGCTTCAGCACTTCCGTGAGGTAACACAATATTCTTTCATATTCTAACTTTCAGAAATATAGTCCATGATGTAAAAGTTCTGGACCGGTGTTTAGCAACCACACCGCCTGTATCCTGGCAACAGGTTGACATGTGTGATTGGTCTTTGCCTCCACCTATTAAAAAGCACGCATGTGTAGAACATAATGATGCTAGCACCCGTCCGCATGTAATCTAAGCGAGGGGTGAAAGTGTCCTTTGTCACTGGATACGCTTTAAAAATAAAACACGCTGTCGACGAACTGGGACGCTTGAATGAAAGTTGATATTTCAAAGGCATTTCTTCAAGTCTCTGATGAGTAGATGGATATAGTTCATCTGCGACATACCAAAGCCATCAAACAATTACATGTTTAGCGTGCTGTGAATTGCAGTTATCATGATGTCAGAAAAAAAAATCCCTGTGTGCCACAGAATGTGTGACAAAGCTTCATTTAGATTTTTGTCACAGAATTTTACATTTGTGTTAGCCTCTGATAGTCGTAGAAACGTCAGAACTTTCTATACCCAAAACTTTAACAATTAACTTTTACCTTTTTTTAAGCTTTTCAGTTTTATTTTGCTGATATGAGGTCAGTCTCAGACAAGAACCGTGAAATCCTCTCTACTAATTGTCAGGCTTATTGAATTTACACAGCTCTGAGGACGGTGACAGCTGATCCGCCGGAGCAGGAGGCAGTGGGATGGAAATGTTTGAGGTGATAGGTAGACCAGGTTCCAGCGAGATCACGTCACGCATCATTCTGCCTTAGTGAGGGTGTTCGTGATGTTGGGGTGTTAGGTACAAGCCTGTGTGAAAATGGCAGCACGCTGGACACCAGCTCCGCTCCTCTCATCTTACTTTCAGTGCATAATGTGTCCGTTTGGCGCCAAATCCTGCCAGTACAGCAGAAACTCTCAGTGGGTGGAGTGCAGGATGCAGATGCTGAAGATGGTGAATGTGTGCACACCTGATAGTTTCAAAAGGGGTACTTGTTAACAGAAGATGTCAGTATCAGTCTCCAGCTTCACTTCACCTCACCAAAGTGCCGTCTGAGTCACTTGGCAGTCTGCCTCTGTGACACCCAGCTCCCCATGCTGACACAAAACCCCTCAGATGGTTTTTAACTCTTTTTGTTCCGTGAGATCAGTATCAGTCAGTGCTGCTTGAGTCAAGACGTCGTCCGGATTTCTTCATAACAACCAACAACCGTAAAACCAAGAACCTGTGATTCATTATCTTGAAAAACCACCTTGACGGGAAAAAGTTGGAGTAATTTATTTATTATTTTGTGATGTTATCCTGTCTGCGACTTCCATTCAGTATTGTATTACTTCAGTATTTGTTAACTCAAACTTCCATTGAAATCTTGTCACAGCACTTGAACCCTGAGTAGATCTGTAATAATTTGGATCACTTAACCATTGCATCAATCTTTGACTGCAAAATAATCCCACATCATTTGCCCTCCATAACAATAATCCTCTACATTAAGAGGTATAGGTGTGTTAGATGATTGAATCTTTGAAAACAGATTTGTATGAGTTATCATGCAGTTTGGTCCACACCAGTTAGATTTTTAATTTTGATGTTTTTCTTCATTTGACAGGCGTGAAAGCTGACCAGGTCACTGATTTGAGCCAAACAAGTGAACTCCTGTCTGCCTGAAAATAAGGATTGGGGGTTCACTTGCATTTGAACCCTGGTGTGGTTCAGCACAGTGTGAATGCAGATGGACTATTCAGAGGACAGAAACGATGAAGTACTTAAAAGAGTATGTGACATGTATTAAAAGCAAGGAATTAGCATACTATGAAGTGGAAAACTATTGTAAATGCTTTTTCACTGAACATGAGGTGGTGGAGCTGAACAGAATGGCTTGTGGAGTCGTGGTGCAGAATTAGAACAGTCAACCAATTGAGAAATGGCCGGTTCTGTTCCCACCCATGAGTTGAAGGACGTCCTTGGAGAAGACACTGAACCCAGCGTTGCTCTTGGTAGTTATAGGTTGGTATTTGTGTTCGGCAGTCGAGCCGCCATCAGTGTGTGAGTGTTGATGGGACTATGACTGTACAGAACTTTGGGCCTTCTAAGAAGATATTAGAGTGCTATGTAAGAGTGTGCCATTTACCATATAAGAATAGGCTTTCCTGTCTCTTGCACAAATTGTAATTATTAATATCTCCTCTACGATCAATTTTTAAATGGTTGGCACTTTCGTAAATTGAATCAAAATCATCCAATACAATATTACTGAATCTACGTGTTCAATGACGTTTCAGATGTAGAGTCTGAAAATTGTTGTGGCAATGCTTGCACCACAGAGTTTTGAACGTGGAAGCCCTAAACGTGCAGTTATGTGCATTTAAATAGACTTTTCATTAGACGTGGTTGCTTGAATGTGTGTAAAGGCAGTGTGAACATACCTGAACAGCAGCTGCTACGGGCTAAAGGGATTCAGAAAAGTGTTCGGAAAACGGCAAAACTGTCACTGTTTACTTTTTATGTTTGATATTTTCAATTGGTCAAAAGCGTTGGCAGTTAGGTCCAAACTATCCCGCTGTTTATGCATTGTTTTTGAAGGAAAAAAAAAACTGAGAAGAGCATTTTTCTCTCAAAACAGAGTTGTCGCCAGGATTCAAAATCAACCAAGATTTGTTATCAGTTTAGATTCAGTGAATTAAAAAGTTTTTCTTTAGTTTGCAATGTGCTGACAAATTAAGAAAGACTACAATGAAAGTCCAATAATTTGGGTGGAGCTTTTTTTTGGGGGCATTTATATATTATAGCTTCATTTAAAAGTATGAATACCTTTGAGAGAATATAGTTTAATCCGACTGGTGTGTTCATATAATTTGATTTGTAGCTTGAGTCTGCCTATTTGTGTGTAACTTTAGATTTGTGTGTGTGTAAATCCTGACTTGTAACTCATACAATCCATTTTGTGCGTAACTGGGTGTTCCTGCAAATGTGTATTCACATGTACAAAAATGACAAAATACAATTTACACAATTTACAACAGCTGAAAACCAACTACACACACAAATCTTTAAAAAGTACGAACCAGTCACCTGACACACACACAAAAAAATGCATTTACGCACAAGTTGTGTTTCTTTTAAATGTTGTCCTCCAGGAAAACGAAGCAGTTACTGAGAGAAACAGCCATTACTTGCTCTGTTCAGATGTACAGAAGTAACAATTATTCTTCTCTTTTAAACACAGCACATGCATTCAGTCCGTTGTCTGTTTAAATCATTGTCACTGGAAAATCTTTAGTGTTGTGGTTACTATTCGGGTGACCCAATTCTGACTTCTGGACTGGACAAGAAGTTTTGCTTTTGGCTGTACACTTTTTGTTTCATAATGCATCATCTGCAGATGCAGCCGTTGCACAATGGTTTGCCTCCTCCCACTGTAATTACTCAACACATGACTCAGGTGTCTCATCCTTCAGATCGCAGGATCGTACATTGTATTCTGAAAGATTTCAAATGAGGCAACAATGTGATGAGAAAGCTTCCCAAATGGTGAAATTTGTTTTTTACTCTTTTATTCTGGAGTCATATAAGTACATAAAGATAGCCTTGTTAACAAAAAAGATCACAAAAGTAAAGAAAATTACCCTAATAATCCTAATATTATACACTGAACCAATTAAATAATAAAAATGAAGCTGTGGATGATTGATAATAATATTTAGAAAAAAGATATCCTGAGTTAACCTTAAAGATTGCTTAAAGATTATGCGGATAACCTCAACTTTTTTTTTGTCATTTTGCCAAAAACAACATAAATCTTTGGGAAGTGTGACTAGCTGTGGCTTGGGAAAACAACAAGGAAGTTGTTGTAGTCACAGTACCGTACTCCTTTAAAAATTCAAGGTAATCTCTGCTGCACTTCTTTTTGCACATAAATAACAGCACTGCAAAAACAAATCAGTTCTTAAAGCACACAAAGACAGCTGGCTGATGAGGTTGCAGGACGGGTTTGTTGAGCCTCGGGGGCCTTTGGATCCTATTCCACTTGTGCTTCTCTCTTCACTCAACTCCTACAGCACACACTGTTGCTGCTAAACACAAAACCGAGAGGTGTGCAAACCTGACAGAGACCCCCAAAAACTTTGCGCCCTGTCACATAACAAGAGAAAAACCCAGCCTAATGACAAACCCGTGAACTTGCACTCTTAAAACAAACACATCATTCCAAAAGGCAGAGCAAACAACTGCTGAGCGGCACTGCTTAAGCTGCTCCAAGAAATGCATTGTTGAGCTCCAGCACTCACTATTCCTTTTGTTTTTGTGAGGGGGAGGAAAAGATGGAAAAAAGTGGAAAAATGGGACGAACGTGTCATCAGTAAGCTTTTCCATGTAATCTTCAGACGCCAGATTGCTCCAGGCTCGCCCAACCCCTTCTTGACATGGCCAAATGACTACACGCATTTATATGCATGCACACACACACACACACACACACAAGCTGCAACTGCAAAAACAATAAAAGTTTTATGTTTCATTATACAAAAAAAAACTGGTTCAAGGAAACTAGCTGTTGAGATAAATTCTTGGATGAAAGACACTTGTCTTTTATCAGCTGAATCAATCCTCTGAAAACAAGTTTCTCAAATAGCCAACTGCTAAACCTTTGCAGCTTATCACGTTTTGGTAAAAAACGTGAAAAGCTGCTTCACCTGACTTAAAAAGGTCAAAGGGTAAAACAAAAAAAAAACAAAAAAAAGACCAAAATGTGTATTTCTTGATGTCAGCTACTACAGCTTATTGCTTTAAGTAGTTTAGCTTGCAACACAAGCGATGGGAGACACCATGAAATGGTGTCAAACTTGTATACAGAGGTAGCAAGTTTAACAGGCATGAACATAACAATGGACCGAGAACAGGTTCATTAACTGTTTCTGTCTGTAGGTTCTCAGATGAGAGGACTTGTTAAAATTCTGCGGCACTTTACAGAACAAAAACAATATTTCAAGGCTGCATAAAAAAAAAAATAGATTTATAGATGTGCCTTGAGAAATAATTGCTTTTTAAAAGCTATGTAAAAACACAAAGGTCATACCAACGTAAATGTATGATAATGTAGTGGATCCACGCAGCACAGTTCCATCCATCTGCCAAAATAAAACAAACATTTTTTTTGTTTCAGAATAACTGAGTTTGGATGGACATATTACTTCTGGGTGACATAAACAGTTTAGAGCAAGCTGATGAACAACAGAATAACTCAGGCTCATTTGAGTTGATTGAAACCCAGACATGGCACCACATTCTGATCTGTTAAGATTTCACAGCAGATGCTGGGAGACCAATCAGGAATGAAGTGCAGTTGTCAAGATAAGTAAGGCCTGACCCTGCTGCTGGGTGGCATTCTGTGTATAGCAAGGGCCTATTTTTTCCTATTGTCTCAGATAATGCAAATCTACATAAAAACAGAGATAATGTGTTTTTAAGAAGTTGCTGGTCATCATTCTTCATGCATAATTCAATGTATGTTTTGAATGCTGAACAGAATGGCTTCAGTTCTAAGCTCAGTTTTAATAAAAATGCAAAGTTAGGGTTTGAGTTCCTTCCTAAATGCCAAAAAATGTAAATATTATCATTAGCGTGTCTGCTGCATTATCTGACAGGAATGATAGATAAAGTTGTGCACCGTCTGTTGTATGCAAACGTATGGGAGAGGAGGAAGTGGAAACAGGAAAGTCTCATATTTAGTTTATTAGGGGGAGCCCCGACATTGAGCTCTGAGGTACCCCTGACTCTACATGATTATAAAAAGCCCTTGATATTATAATAGTATTCATGATGACTTAAACAATGCAAGGGTTTGCTTTAGAGATGCTCGAGGAAAGGTGGGATTTGACAAATGAACCTCCTTATTAAAAGTAATTATAAAAAGAACAGAATGCAGAAGTGGATATAATTGAAACCAAAAGAGTCACGTTAAGTTCACAGCTCACCAGCGACGGGGAGATCACCCAGGTGGACCCACACCCTCAGCCTTGCCACCTGTCCAGCTGCCTTTAATCTGCTGATTCCTGGAAGGCCGATTCCTAGATCGGAAACAAGAAACAAATACAAACACTAAAAGAAAGCTCTAAGGCTACAACACACTGTCTCAATAAAGAACGTTCTATATTTGAAAGTTTTATTAAATATTTTACGACATATACCTGGAATTTTTAGCGTGTACACACAGCGTATCTCCACACTGCTGGAGGGGAGGACTATATGAACTGACAATGGCAGCTGCATTTAAACATTGTGATGCTATGTGAAAGAGTCTGTGGGGTTTTCCCATTGCTGGGTTTGCTATGTCTCAGGATTCTACATTGAAGTAATACGCTTCCTTATGTTACTTAAGATCTGAGTCGTCTGAGTGCCAGTCTGTTTTCATTTCACACAGGGGGTGGGGGGTTATTTGACAAATTCAGGGTTTCTGTGAACATGTATGTTCTAAACGAGAATTACAGGAGCTGGAAATGTAAGACCCAAAGACTGAAGTCAAGTGAGGCACGGAACGGGACAGTTAACCTGTGCTGTGACCTCTTGAGTAGGTGTGTATAAAGAGTTCTCTCTTCACGTGTCATGGGTTGTGTCCGAATTACCCCCTAATCCCTAGCTACTAAAAAACTAGGTAGTGCGGTACTATATAGTGGCCTGGATTTTAAAGGTTATTCGGACGAGGTGCTCACTGCTACATCATGTTAGATATGACATCACCATTTTCATGAAGTTAAAATCGAATAAATACGACCATTTTACAACGTTTATTTATAACTCCACTGTGTTCTGATGGTGAAGCTGTGGAGGGTTTATTCAAATATTACATTTAAACACATTTTTTGTTCGAAATTGTTCAACCGCAATGCATTGTGGTCTATATTTGATTTTAGGCGTGTTTGAGTTGACTTGCGCCTCGCCTGCTTCGTCGACGAGACTAAGCTGCTGCAGGAGGGGGCGGAGAAAGGCGCCTGAGATGAAGGTGGACGATGAGACTGTACGAGAACGAGGAGTTGGGGGTTGTCCTCAACATTCGGCTGAATTTTAATACGCCACTCCTCCTAGTATGATCTGTGCTTTTATGTCTTTTATAGTATTTTTTTACATCTCTTAGAGTAAAAAAGATTAAAAAAAACAGTCGGGGGATTCATTACATGTACACAGTCTCAAATAAATAGATAAAATAATAATTAAAGTTCATTTTCAAGACAACTATGACACAAATAACCACAGATTATTTAAAATCTTGTATATTTTTTCATCAGTGATTCACTACCTTCCAGAAAAAGTAAGAACATACACATATTTCCTTAATTTAGCGCTAGTTATTTCACATTTAACTACAAAAACTTTCAGGACACCGTTTCCCACAATGCATCGTTTTGTAGTCATCAAGGCGGCTTGCAGCCAGCGCAGTACCTATTTTCTGGCTGCGCTGGCTTAGGTAGGCGCCTTGAACCCGCCCCTTTCTCGCGATACTTCATGTCGTCGCAAATGTGACGTCGGTGACAGAAACTAACCAGCATGCACCGCAATCCAGGGGATCTGCGCAGCGCCGCGTCCGCCTGCATGATCTCAAACACGCCTAATGTAGTGAGCATCGATGCATGCAAGCTTTTTGCAAAGACTTCTGGGAAATTTGAATGCACTAGATTTTGCAATTAGTTGATTCAGACAGCACTAAAAAATGGCGAACGCACTATATAGGTCACCGAATAGTGATTAGCAAGAACATGTAAAGGTATCATAGCAAGAATGGTTTTTAAACATTCATTGGATTTTGACCTTTTGGAGCCAGCAGGTACTTCCTGTTTGTAGCTCCGGGTGAGAGGGGTCACTCAGTCCTGTTCTCATAAACATTCAATGGTAAAAAGTGGGATTTGAAGCTTTTCGAAGGATTTGCGGCAACCTTGATGACAAGCTCTTTGACCTGAGGCGTCCAAAGTTTCTAGCTGCAAAATGAATTTTAACAAGTCTTAACCAGGAAGCAGTCTATCATACTCCTTGTGGGGCTGATTTACACTTTAGTTGCAAGAAAAGTTAAGATTTGACGGTTTGTAAAACAATCAGTAAGCAAGAGAACCAGAGGGAAGTCTTCCCTCACTGGTAAAACACATGGGTTTAAATCCGGCCACTGTGCTCTTGAGCAAGAACTTTAGATCTTAAAACTTAAGAAACCTGTGATTCACGTTGAATAAAATGTCTTCTTACTGACAAAATGCAAGTAAAAATGTTAAATCTGTCAGTGAATCGCTGGAACTTCACCAAGAGTTATTAAAAAGAAAGCAGCTGTGATGATTAGAAACTAAGATAAGGTGTAATCTGGGCTGTCAAATGAAGTTTTTATCATTAAGATATACAGGGGCGGAGCTACAGGGGGAAAAAACACTTTGCCCTCCAATTTTTGTGTCAATATTATATAGACAAAGATAAAAAAAAGAAACTCATCAAAATGAGCTTTTATAAGCATTAACAAGAGGAACTGCTGTTTAAATACTATGAATAATAATTAAAAAACAATAATAAAACTGTTTGAAATATGTTTTTTCATCCTTTTAATTTGTAATGACCTCTGCTGTTCCTATTTGTCACCTAAATAGACTTCTGCCCCCCCCCATATAAAAAGTTCTATGTAATTTTGTTCATTTTTAGTCAATAAAACTGCGTAAACGTATAGTTTTCTACCTGACTTTAAGGTCCAAAGTGCTTTACAGTCACAGTTACAGAAAGTTCCAGATTATGGTGGAAATACTGTGAAAAAAAAACTCCATCTCTCGTCTCGTTTCTTGTTGTTTTCATTACAGCATCAATTAATGAATGCTGATTGTTTTCTTCAACGATGAAATTGTTGGTCTATTTATAATGAAATTGCAGGGATTTCCAGCTAATTTGGTGCACAAGAATGGAAAATTGATCGCCACTTTAAAAGTGACTTTAGAGCAAATACTGCTTAGATCGGCGTTATTTTTCCCACTTACACTTCTCAGGTGTTTTTAAACTAAGAGGCTGCTCTTTAAGTGTGAGCCTAAATCTGCTCTACTGTCATCACTCTTCTGCAGGCAGACCTCAGACGAGTATCGCCAAGTGAGATCTCACGTCTCCTCTAGGCTCTCCTTTGGCTCCCTGCAAAATTTAGAATAGTTTTATATCTTCACTATCAACAACAAATGACGCAGCTCTATCTTATCCTAAAGATCTCATTGTTTCGTGTCAACCCACAACAGCTCCTGGCTCTCAGAGTGCAGCTCGCTCGTGATTCCCAGAACTTCCAGAATGAGACAGAGAGGCAGACTTGTGGTTTTTTTTAGGCTCCTTTTCTGTGAAAGCAGCTTCCAGTCTGAGTACAGAACAATAAAGGGGAGCCTACTTTCATGATGGAGCAAATACACCTCTAGAAAAGCTTTTGATGGATGAGGTTTTTGTGAAATATATTTTTGCATGTCTTTTAGGCAATTTCTTTTCTTTATTAAATCTAAGGAGAAATGTTATCTAATGTTATCTCTTTTGAAGCTTTTGTTTTCTGCATACATTGCATGAGTACCAAGCAGTGCTGTGATCTTTACAGGGGTTTGTGTTCACAGATCACACTCATCAAGCCAAACAAATTTGCTTGAATAATTTTAGATTATTTAAGAAAAAATGTGGTACTTTATAAGCTTGAGTTAAAAATCTTGACTTCCAAAAAGGAAGATATTATTTTAGATCTTTACATAGATAAGTCCACAACACACAAGTTATGAGAAAAAAATGAATTGAGTGAATCCCATAGACATTCCTCAGCATTGCTTTGTTAAGATAACGATTCCACAGGAAGTTATCCTTTTCATAACAAATTCTAAACCATTTAGAAGAAGAAAGTTTTAGAAGATATTGAACAGTATGTTCCGAACTTCTTCGATTTCACATGCCGCCTAAATCAGCTATCTGTCGCTTTCTTTTTCCCACGTCTTTTTTTACGTTGCAGCAGTGAAGTGATTAACGGCGGGGTGACCGTGTTCAAGTGCCAAACCTACTGTAAGGGGATTCTGTGAAGCCATAGACGAGCAGCCACACACAAGCACAGTCACACTTCGGTCAGTGTGAGAGCTACTGCACAAAAACAACAGCCCGTCCATCAGCAGGCAAGGCCTTTAAAAAACAACACGCTATCCCACTTATCAAAACTATTTCAAAGCGGTCGACTAGAATTCAGCAATGACAGGAAGCTGAGAAATGTGGTTGGAGTCATTTTGGGGATCAGTTCAGATCAATCTGCAGCGAGTGGGTCGGCGTTTGGGCCTGGCAGCCGCCGCCTGGCAGCCTCACGGAAGGGCGCTCAGCCTCTGGATGCAGCAGGAATGTAAACTGTGTCCACGCACTGACTTACTGCCGACAGGCCTTTCTGCAGGCCTACACAGTTACACTTGTGCACGTACTCATGTATCATGGGAGGTTTGGGATGCTCTGTAACTGTAGTCCGCCATATTTCAAAAGCAAATACCTGTTGATTTTAAAGCCATAGCAACTGAAAATTCATCTATTTTTATTGATGGAACCACCGCGGCAGACGAGAAAATGAAATATTCATCGTATAGTATCTGAGTTCTCACTGAGTCACATCGACGTGGTTAAATGTGCATGTACAAATGTAATGCACACTGTAAGGGATCTCAGAGTCCATTTGCTACTGAATATTTTCAGATTTTGCAAGGCTAGCAGTTAGAGAGACCCCACCACCACCCACCCACACAAATAAAGCCCAGAGCGCTGTAATTGATCAGCTCTGTTTGGCTGATCAGACTGTTCTGCATTTGATCAGTGAGAATTTGAGAGCCAAAAGACATTTTTATTGGATTTACTGTTCAGTTTCAGTGTGCAGGATGAGATTTCCACTTTTTAAAATTGATCTTAAAAAAAAAAAAAACTCTTCAAAACCTCATAACACATACAAGAAATCTCTTATGGGGAAGGACCTCACATCACATGGCCTGTTTGCCTCAGAGAGCCAGGCGTAGGGCTGATTGACTCTGTCCGCCTCATGGGTAAAAATAAAGAAACTTTAGTGTTTAGTGTCTTTAAAACAAATAATTAGGCTTTTTTATATTAATATTGGGACATTTGTGTTTAAGAAAGTGGGAAAATGTAAAGTTTTCTCCAGATATTATTCATGTTCTAGTTCAACAAAACTCTGATGACCCAGCATTCTAGCAGCATTTAAACGCATCATTTACACGAATCTCAAGACGTGACACGAGTCTCACACCAGATTTTGTGTAATTGTAATTTTGTGTTTGTGGTTAGTTTTAAGCTGTTGTAATTTAAAGTTGTGCGTGTGTAAATTGTATTTTGTTGCATTTTATAATTTTTTCACATGCGAAAGCACAATTTCAAATACATAAAGTTACACACAAAATGTATTGTATGAGTTAAAAATGAAGAAAAATGCACACACAAGTCCAAAGTTACACACAAACATGCAGACACAAGTTACAATCAAGAATTACGCACAAACAAATCGGATGAGTCCATTTCCTCTCCATTATGGGTAGCCATGAAATGCATTTTATGCACTTTAGGCTGAATGTCACAACAGCCAATGTCAACAATGTGTCTATTATTAGCATGCAAAAAAGGTAATACTTGAGCTCTATTGCGGAGGGACAGACTTCAGACAGAACGGAGGCAATGTAAACATTCTGACTGATTAGCCCTAGAGCACTATCTCTTGGTGATTTTCACCCAAGTAAAAGTGTTTGCATTATTTTAAATTTGTTGCATTTTTTTGAGTGTCGTGGGTCCCTGGGTAAATTCTCGCATGTCCCAGGGATGAGTGGACCAAAGGCCAAGTGTACAGTATCCAGTATTATTATTTATATCATATTATAGTATTATTTCTTTTTTAGAAATTTTTCATCTCAAATTCCTACTTTTTCAGTCATTTTCAAGCATGTTCTTAGGATCTTCCTATGCTTTTTTTGTCCACTTTGTTGCACAAACTGCAATTTGAAATAAAATAGATCTACTCTAATTTATCATGTGTTGTCATAACTAGATATATTTTCTCTGACAAATGCTTTTTATTGGGTATTTTATATATTTATAGTGAGAGTATTCTAGGGTTAATGAACATTCTTTTTTTTTGTGTTAACACAACGGGGATGATAGACCTGTGGAAATCAGCCTTTAATAATCCACTTGGATAATTTTCTGATCTATTGTAAAAGCTTTACTTAAATTATGTTCATACTGTTTTTAAATGGTAATGGCGTATACTTATATAGCTTTTCCAACTTCCTGGAAGCCCCAAGGCACTTTATAGTCACATCCACCCATTCCCACATCCACTCAAACACTGGTGGCAGGTCTTCATCTGAACACTAGGTGCCGACCTTAAACGACTCTTTAACACAGACATCCAGGGTCAGGAATCAAACCTGTGATTTTTTGATCAGAGGTCATCTGCTCTATTGCCGCATCATGGCTACCAGATCCAAAAACCTGTGTTTTCTGGGGCATAGTTTCTGCGGAGCAGCAGCAGTTCATTCACTGTACATTTGTCTTTGAGTTGTGGGCGTCCACGTTGACGCAAAGCAGCTCGCTCCCATGGCCCATCTGTTCACATGCTCCCCCACTAACTTACAGCTCCTCACACTTCCAACCTAACATTTACCAGTGTAACAAAAATGGCGACCAATATTGAAGATATCCACCAGTACAGTTTTGATCCAGATTCCAGCTCAGACGAGGAAAACAATGACGTTCATGGATCTATTTGGGGGAACTTAGGCCCTGTCCACACGTAGCCGGTATCTGCTAAAACGCATATATTTTTATCCGTTTCGATCGTCCACAGTACCGTAGATTTAAGTCACTGAAAACGAGCTGGAAAACTCCGGCTAAAGTGAAGGTTTTTGGAAAACTCCGTTTTTGCGTCTGCTTGTGACATGCGTAACGGACCGTTTTTAAACTCACTCTTTGCGACGATTAGTGCTACACGTCATGATGCGCCGCTGTACATTGCTCAGCATGGACCCGAGGAGTGTGTTAAATATCGCTGGTACAGATGCTCATACTTGCTTTTTTTTACAAACACATTATGCTTTTTTTGAATAAGCGCTTTGCAGTCGGCTATTTACAACAATATCGCTTCCTCTTGCTCGGAATTTCATGACTTTTGAAAACACTGCCAACTGCTGTTTCTGGCATGCTCATTACATCGCCCAACAGCGCAAGTATGCAGGACATGTGGACGGAATTATTTTAAAACGATCATGGACGCAAACGTTTTATAAAACGGAGGTCGGCAAATATGCGTTTTAGAAATACCCGGCTACGTGTGGACATGGCCTTATGGTTTGCTAATAACAGTTTAACTCTCGTTAAGCTTTTTTTCAAACAACATTTTTTTCGTCTGCTCCTGATTCACAACAATTTGAACAAAGAAAAATTCAGAATACTATTTTAAGCTTAATTTTCTTTCTCTATGTCCTCCTTCATGAAAAAAATCACCACACCGACATGATAAAAACGCCAAAAACACAATTTTGATCAGAGTGTATCTTTAAGCTCAAAGCTGCCAGTTTGATCAAATACTGTGTTCTAACAAATCTAAATGAACCCTAGCTTTTTCTTTTTTATTTTTCAACAGACACTGTCTAAAGTGTATGTAGGTTGCATATTTTGTTGTCTCTGTTGAGACAGGAGGAAGGTTTTGCATAAAAGATTTAAATACTGATCAATTAATTTTTTTTTTTTACATTTGTAATCCTTAACCAAAACATAAAACTTCACTTTTTTCTGATGAACCGAGTCACCCATAACAAAGGAAACTTTTGGAGAACAAAGCTGTAGTATGAAAGCATTGATGATAGTTGTAGGCTAGTTAACAAAGCGATGATTTTCTGTTTAGAATTTCTTCTTACTATTTCCAAGTAAACTGGAAAGTATCATTCAAACTTAACAAAAGGTAAAAAGAAGGACCTTTAAGGAGCATTTCATCAACAAGGCAATGGGTTAAAGAGAACTCACACATAAATATTTCAGCTTTAGAAGCTGGTGAGTCTGAGCCGTCACATCTGACTAACAGAGAGGTGTCACAGTGCCACCACCAGGCCTGGAACAGGACAAAGTCTTTGCTCTGCAAAAAAAAACATTATCAGAGGGAATGTGATCCAGGATCACCAGTGAGGCCGGAGGACAACCTACACGGCGGCTCCAGCTGTGACTTTCCTCTGTAAAACAGAACCAACCGACTATTTGTACGTGCCTCTGGATCTCATAAACGATTATCCTGGAGGCTGGGGCCACAGCACACCAATTCTCCTACAGCTTTGACTTGGAAAAATATTTACTGCGTGTGTAAAGTAGGTCCAGGGGGTGGCCGGTTCAAGTCTGCTGAAGGTTTGCAAAGGCAGACATCTGGTGAAATTGTAGGCCACAGCTGTTGCTGTTCTGACATCTCTTTGCCGTCGAATTTATCTCCCGCCACGGGGACATCTGCGCACGACATGCCAGCGATGTGTGGAGCATATTTGCAAACTGTGAGGAGGTTGCCGGGGACACATTGGCTGACACCAGAGGCCCACATGCTCCTGCTGCTGGCGAGAAGGTGGGTCACGGGGGAGGTAAAGCTGGTGCACTCAGTGTCAAGCCATCACATTCTTCCCTCCTGTGCTGGAGGTCAGGCTGGGGGACCGTTAAATGGGGCTGTCTTTAACCACAGCTCAGACTGACATCTTAACCGCACTCATAAACCGCTCCACTTGCTACAGGAACAGGCCCTTGGGCAGAGGTGGCCGCTGGCTCAGACCAGTGTGGTTAAAATTCTTGCAGGATAATAACACTGTTTTGACATACGACTCTTGAGGTATGTTTGCATACTTACCCGCTGATCAGATTCAATGTATACATGTGCAGAGTAATAGACTTGTAAGTCATTACAAGATGTGGAAAACAAACTATCAAAGTCAAGTTTATTTTTTGATAAAAATTAGGTAATAAAAATAAGTAAAAAAAATAAGTACATATATATATATATATATATATAGTACTTATATATACATATAAGGTATTTCGCGCTTTGGATTATTTAAGAGATTGTAACAGCAATAAAGTAGATTACATTTACGAATGGACAGAAAATGTAAAACTATTAATGAATATTTCCTGCAATAAAAAGGAAAAGCAATTTTACTTTGTGTGACTACATGGTTTTTCTCTTCACCTCTTTGAACTCCAGAAAGTCCCTATTTCAACATATAATCATACTTTGACCACATAACGTTTGAAGTAAGGAATCCGATTTTGTACAGTTCTTGAGAAAAGTTTTTTGTGAGCGTAATAATTTTTTTTAATACATGCCAATTTAAGACAGCCTGAAATACATTCAGAAAATAAAATTCCCTGTTTACGAGGGGCTGGAGTGCGCTCTCTTAGAACAGTGCTGAAAACTGAACATGATGGTGATGTCACAATGTCCTACCAATTCAAACATCGTACTGGTTTCATTAGGATAAGGACTGAATTATACTACTGGGTCTGATGGACATTTTGATGTTAATAGTTCTATTAAATGCAGTGGCAGAGCTAAGACATTTCTCAGAGGGGAGGGGGCAGAAGACTGTGAAACAGCGGCAAATGAGAACAGAAGAGTGGAGGGGCCAAATGAAAGAACCAACAATGTATACTTGTACATTTGTGTAAATAGGTCATTTGGGGGTCTCAAATGAAAAAACAAATTTGTTTTGGTTGTTTCAGCATTTTTTAAAGAAGCTCGTACAGCATTTGCGGGGGTTAGGGATTGGGGACACCCGCAAATATGCAGAATCCGCAAACTACCCGTCCCTGTCTCACACTTTATGATGCAGATGAGTGTCATTCTGTCTCTCTGTGCCTTAAAACAGTGAGCACTCTCCTTCATCAAATAATAAACACGGCCTGCTCCTGCTCCTGATAATGATGGACTTTATCCACGGAGCCGTGTGATGTATTTCTGGCTTCAAATAAGACCACTTGTTTACTTCTGGTTGCTGCTAACTGTACTTATCAACTTAAAAATCACACGTAATTTTCAAAATACGTAAAGGCTATGCTAATCTTTTTTTTTTTTTGGCTGCATGTACCAGGAGGAAGGGTTAAGGTCAAGATTCCCACTTTGGTACGGGTTTATGCACCAAATGCATCTGCATCTGCATCTGCGCTCTAGCTGTGTGACATTTAGAACGACTTTAACATTAAATACTGTAACCAGAAACACCATTATCTTTGGATGCACTTTAAATTTGTGAAGCTATTCAAAAATGTACATCTTGACTTCACCTGTATTGGCAGCATGAATTTCCATCCTGCTGTACACTTTCTTAATCCAAAATAATACTAACGTGGACTTAAAAATGGGGGGAGGGCAAGCCTTTTGCACACTTTCACACCCACAAACTACTTCTGTTGGGGTCATGAAGTTGCTGGAGCCTGTCCCAGCTACTGTTGGGTGAAGGTGGGGTACACCCTGGGAAGGTCGCTAGTCTGTCCCAGGGCACACAATCACTCCCACACACACAGAAGGTCCCAGACGAGATTCAAACCCGGGCCTTCTTGCTTTGAGGCAACAGCTCTAAAATATATTTTGTTATATTAAATAATATATCCTTTATATAACACAAACCTGTTATGTAGCAGATATTTTAACTGTAATACATTAAATCATCAAGGATTTAACACTTTCAGAATATTTAAAGCAAAAAGGACAAAAAAATCAATAATGTCTCTACCAGTTTAGAGAAACCTCTCCCTGTAAAAGTTGCTTTGAACGCCTCGCATAAGCTCAGATCCAAACCAGTGTTTTCCATTGGAGCAATAAAACATCATACAAGGCATCAGATTGCAGACAGCTTGGATGTGCATGTTTGTGTGACGTGAAAGTGAGTTTAGTGCATATTGTGTGTACATGTCTGAGGCTCAAGCTGGTCCCTGTGCAGACTCTACTTATTCTTCCTCCACTGCAGCGCTTCCAGCAGCTTGTCATCAGCGCTTATCGTACAACTGCTGGCTGTCTACCCACAGTCTAATAGGGGCATCCTAAAACAAGAGGCTGGGTGACTGACATGGCAACACAGATTTGCTCTCATATTCTGTCTGAAAAGCAAAGTGCGGCCAGGCACGCAGACCTCGTCGAAGCCTTCGGAGGGGAATTCTCTCCAGTGTTGATTTTCCTCGGCTGCATGTACAGGGTGGAACTGCAGCTCGAGCACTTTCACTTGACATCTCCATTCCAGTGCTTTCTGGTTTATTTAAGTAAAAACAGCCTTTGTAAACTATGATTAGCCGCTATGAATATGTATTTTCTGGAAAGAGTCTGTCAAACGTGTCATCGGTTTTCAGGCATTACTTACTGTAAACAAGCCTTTTTAAAAATGATGGATAAACATACAGCTGGCATTTATTCACGCCTAGGAAAAATATCTGCAGCTATAAAAAGTCCTTTGCGTAACTGAAGAAGAGTCAATTCATCACATCTGCTTAAGAAATTGAGTTCTAAACAGATACACGATATCTGATCCTTCAACAGGGACATCATTTATATGTCTATTTGCATTCATTTAATTTATTGTGCTGCATTCATTTTTGCAAGTTTGTAAGTGTTTGCATTTTTGCAACAAAAAGTTTCTATTCAGAGAAAGTTAGCTGGTGAAAACTTGTGGAAAAATGTTTATTTGACATTATATTTTCCTATTTTATTAGTAGATTTCTCTCACTTTTAATGATATTGCCATAGGACAGTAAACTGATTACGTTTTCTGCATGTTTTTTTTTTTTTTTTTTTAAAGCAGGAGTGAATGGCATCGAAGGCTTGGATCTAATAATTCTCATCATTGACATAGAAAACACCAGAATGGATGTTGGGATGGCGTCCACTCTGCATGTATATGAACTGCTACCTTTACAGACAGGACAGGGATGGTTGTGTATGTAAATAAATCTGTTTTGTGTCTGAATTCCTTCATTAACTACTGTTACGTTCGCTATATAGTGTATTCACTATTTCATCGGAATATCAGAATCTGCACTTCGGAAAACAAGAGCTTTGAATTTCCCAGAAGCCTCTACAAAAAAAACAAACTGTGCATACCGATGATCACTAAATTGGCAAATATAGACCATAATGCAATGGGTTTGAACAATTTTTCCTTTGAAAAAAATTTTTTTTTTTATAAACCCTCTCCAAAACACAGTGGGTTCATAAATAGTCTTTGTAAAATGCTTATATGTATTAGGTTTTTACTTCAGGAAATGAGTGAAATCACATCCATCCATCCATCCATCCTCTTAGCCAGCTATATCCCGATTGGAGTCACAGGGTTGGCAGCTAGTGTTGAGCAAAGGTGGGGTTCACCCTGGACACGTTTCCAGTCTGTTGCATGACTCATGCACTCACACCTAAAGAGACTTTTAAGAAAAAAATTTGGAGTGTGGGAGGAAGCCAGAGGATAACCTGAAACTCCACACAAAGAGGTCCTTTGGGATTTGAACCAGAGCCTTCTTGCTGTGAAGTGAGGGTGCTAACCACTGCGCCACCTAGCTGCCATGCATTGTGACGCCATATTTGGTATTAGAAAAATAAAGAGAGCGTTCGGGCTGCACAACATGAGGAAAACTTGCGATGTGCAATATTAGTGATCAATATTGCAATGACTTACGATGCATGAAGAAATAATAAAACAACTAATACGTAATTTCCATTTCACCAGAACAGCTTTCTTTAAATAAAACTCAACATAACTTAAATTATGCCACAAAAAATATCAATAGGAAACAGGTTAGAACTTCAGGAAACCACAACAAAGAACACCTCCTTTATAGTAGTAACTGCCAAAACTAGTATGGACAACAATTAAGAACAATGTGGTTGTCTGTGCTTCAGCTTTAAAAACACATGGGTCTCTCTATCTACAGTATGCATGTATAATGTGTAAACATTTGAGAAAACTACTCACTATACTTTATGCCGACTCGCGCGATACGCGTATCACACAGGCAGATAATGCGGTGTCAATAAATTTTCGATTTATTGTGCTGAACTAGTGAGCATGGTGTCTTTATTAAGGAAATTCAGACCTCGCCTTAGATAATGATTTGGTACCACTGCATCTCAAAGGGAAGTAACCTGTAAAAAACTCAGAGAATTATCAAACTTACTCATCTACTGAATCTCTTTAGCAAAGCTGCATCTAAAAGGTATCTAACAAAATACATTTACAGAGAATTATTATTTTTCTTTTTTTTTGTAGTCGACAAAATAAAGTTCTCCTTCCCTCACTTTTGAGTTTTGCGCTCATCATTCAGTGGTAGTGGCATCTGAAAATAAGTTTGTCTTGATTTTGTATTTTTCAAGATAGAAATAGAATTTCTGTCTTCCTGGACAAAACTGATGAGCAGGAGAGTCAGATAAAGGTTGCAAGTTTCCTAAATGTCCTTCTCAGCTTTTGTTTTCCACGGCAAGAATCCGGGGTGTGTTCAGGGGATGTAGCATTCTGCATAGCTGGGAGGGTTGGTGGATTTGACAGTTCTCCAAGTGTCCCCTGGCCCTGAGTTCAGCGAACACACTCCAGACACAACAGTGACAGCTGGGGGAGGGATAAATAAAAACACTGTCTCTAGCTCCATTACAAGACAGCGATCCAGACAACAACCCAGTAGCCTCACGCGCTAACAGCAGCGCGGCGCATGCAAACACATGCGTACGTTTCCTCACACGTTCACTGCTTCACACTTACTGCTTTCACCGCTGCAAGGGCAACAGATGGAAAAGCGACAGAGGCGAGAAGAAGGGGAAAGCAACACCAAACATGAGAGATGCTGCTGGACTTGGCCCGTTAGCAACCGGCATTCCTTTGACAGGTGTAGCATGTTTACCAAACAAACAGGCGACACAAATGTCAAAAAAAGGAAAATGGTGACTTGAGGTTGCATGAGCTGTGAAAAGAAGCCCGGTATCCAGGCTGGCATATCTCTGAGGGCTTTGAAGGCATTTCAGAGAGATGAGAAGACTGCGTGCCACACCAGGACTGCAAGAGTGTCTCGCAGAATTCGTCTTATGTTACTTGCCCCAAGCATCCCAGGCATCTCTGAATGTTTGCCGAGGCCATCCGGGGTCACAGGGACTGATAGGCAGTCTCTAAGCTTCTTACTTTGCTGATCAGATTCCACTTGGGGGCAGAAGGAAACCCTTCTCGCATCGCAATCGAGCAAAATAACCACTTGGACCTGTCGGGCCCGACATGAAGACTTCCGCTGTGAGCGACTATGGCCTTGACCTTTTAACAAAAGCAATTACACCCAACCATCCTCGTAACAGGCCTCGTGGTAGCTATGGAATTTGTTTATTGAACAGTTTTCTAAGTGGTCATTCTTCTTAGGAGTCCCTCTGCAACAAAAATCAAGTTTATGTTGTTTTTCTGATGATGGAGGATATTTATAAAGAAAATAAAGCTTTCAGTTGCATTTCTGAGTGTTTCTTCAGTCAAATTGTTGGAAAAAGCTTGTATCTTTGATGTAGAAGCTACAATGGGCACACAACTTCTTTGACATGTTCACTTGTAGACAAATAGATCCACGAACGTCTTTGTTTTCCTCATCCGAGCTGGTATCTGGATCAAATGTGTATGCTGGATAGCTCCAATATGGCTCAACGCAAATGTTAAGTTGGGAGTATGAGGGACTGTAAGCTAGTGGGAGAGCTTGTGAACAGATGGATGACGGGAAATGGGGTTACTCCGTCTAAAACTCAACTCAAAACTCACATTTTTAATGAACTACTGCTACTCTGCGTATACTGGTTTTTTTTGTTGGGTAAAAACAGCAAAATCCTAATTAAAAGAACACTTTGGCAATGATCAAAAGATGATCGGAGTGGGACTTTGAGCTAAAGGTTCAACTTACCTTCCACTTTCAGGGCCGGAACAAACAGCTTCATTTCATCAGAAGCTCACCCAGGTTTCAGTAAAAATCCTCAAACTTCAGGCTGATGACTGCGGTGTTCTGCTGCTGGAAAATAATTCAAGTGAAGCACAAACCACATTATCTAGCCGGAGGCAACAGCTTACCTTTTCAGTCAGGAATGCAGATCTCAGCATTGACAGTCATTTATCATGCGAGCAGTGTTGACAAAGTATAGATGTACACTCACTGTGACTTACACCAAGTAAAGCTTCATTGGAAACACTTACAGATGAGGAAAAGCTTGATTTAAACAACACACTCAGATACATTTTACGTTCACTTTTTGCATTTGAGGAGGTTATTTGGAACATTTTTAACTCAGAACTGTACATTCATCTTGTAAAAAGCATTTAACCACACAAATGCCTCATTCTTCACATTTATTCACCTTGATCAATTTTATCTTACAGTGTTCATTATTTTTCTTAATTTGATCCATTAAATTTTTGGGACCAATTCCATGTGCTGTTTTCTGTAAAGTTAGAGTTGCTGCGAAAATAGGCCAATTGTCCATCCATAAAAAGGTTTTGCACTCGTAATGATACATTTGTGTCAATAATAAGATTTTGTATTTGTAGAAAAAAAATGTGAATACCTGTAAATAGTGTTGTACTCGCAATAATACATTTGTCTGTCTGTAAAACTGTTTTCCAACTGGAGAAAATGTTGTTCGTCGGTAAAAATGCTTTATGCGTTTGTAAAAAGTAAAACGTATGTACGAGCATTGATGAAACATTTGTCTTTGGACAGGCTTAATGCTCCCTTACCTCACCTACTGTAATGAAGTTGGGGGAATTATTATCATTTTCATGACATCCATTACAGATACTTCCCAGAGGAACTGAGCAGAGGGAAGTTGGTTGGATAAACCGGGCTAAAGCAGTCGATTCCCTCTGCTGCTGTGGCTTTATTACCATCCGCTATATGTGCTATACCACATGCATCTTGCTATTAACATTTTTGAATTAAAACCCATTGTCAATCATCTTGAAAGTAGGCTACTAGAAATTTGAAGCTGAGGAAAGTTTGGTGCACAGGGGTTCTGTCCTCTGTTCTCATGTACTTATCTCCTCCTCTATTATTGATTAGCTATTTTATTTAGCTATCTACGCTTCTGTTTGGTGCAGTGCACTTCATGTGTTGTTCCTCTTTCCCACTCCAATTCAGGGAGCGGAAGGGATTTTATATTCCAGGTGGATTGTCTGGGCTCCTGTTCTGGCTGTGGACCACGCCCAAACCCGCCCCCTAATTCTATCTGAATGAACTCTATTCAAATATGTAATTGTGGAGTTAGATAGACTAATTCTTCTTTAATAGTCCTGATACATTGCCTGTTTGCCCAGGTAGAGGATCCCTCCTTCATGTGGACATCCTTAAGGTTTCTTATTTTTTTTTTTCCTGAAGTCAGGTTTTTCCTCACTGAGAAGAGGGGTTAAGGGCAGGGATAACCAGTTTAGTTTAGTCTGTTTAGTTTAGTTTAGCAATGAGCTATGGTTTATATTTTATGACTGATTTTCTGCTTTTGTACCATCACTGGTAAGAGGCCCAATGAGACAATTGCTTTGTGATATTGGGCTATATAAAAGAAATTGAATTGATCTATAATGATAAAAAGTCTTTTGCTTCTCAATAAATCAACCAATCAGCAGCCTTTCACTGTCACCTAATTAGTGCGCTGCTTGGTTCAGCCGATTAGATACATAATAGCCATACAAAAAAAGTTGTTTAGTTATTCTACATGACGGGGATAAGACGAAATAGCAAAGATACAAGAAATATAATTATTGATGTATTTAATTATGATATTGCAACCAAAAATACAAGTGTTTATATTAGTTTCATGAAGTCTTAATGGTGTCTTCCACCATTTTGTCTTGTATTCGTGGTGTCCAAAGTCAGTCCCCGAGGGCCCGTCCTCCTGCTCGTTCTCCAGAAATCCTGCCTTATCTACTGCTGATTACCTGGATCGTGCATGTCTGGCCAATAAGAAGTTTCAAAAGGAGTGAAAAAACATGTAGGACACCAGCCCTCAAGAACTAACTTTGGACACCCCTGGTGTAAAATGGAGACACTTGCTTTTCTTTTCCTGTTATGGATGTCATGCATCTGGGCCGAGCAGAGCACCAACTGTGTGACAGTGAAAGGCTGATGGTTTTTATTGAGAAGCAAAAGAATTTTACGAATGTAAGCCTCACGATTCACAAACCACCAAACATTTTATGGACAGACTATTTTTTCCACTCTTGCGAAACAGTTTATAGACTCACAACTCTCTTATTACAAGTACAAAACCTTGTTACTGACAGACAATACGCTTGCCACAAACCTAACTTCATAGTTTTCGTTCCAGTTCTACTCCATTTTCAGTGAATTCTAGTCGTGTCTCAGCCAGGAGCTCACAAATAGTCAATCATGACAGCAAATTGGAGGTTTAATTTAGCTGTTTCCCTTCAGGGTTAAGCAGCACAGAAGAAAAAAAAAAGTTAATCAAGACAAATGTGAGTCGTTCCAGGTAACACACCCTCCAGTCTCCTGTACAGCTGCACCCCAGCTCATATTTATTCAGTTACCTGGAGTTAAAGCAAATCATAGCACATCTGAATGGCAGCTAAAGGAGGAGACTGCTTTGTTATAACTTCAAGGTTAGAAGAGGAAGTAGATTTGACCTTTATTTGAACAATGAATGCCCCTTGGTAGCATTCATCCTGACTTGAATAAGCCAGTTAGATTTCTTCTATGGTCTTATTCTATTCTGGTGACTTCATCTACAGTTTAAAATGTTGCTAAGAAAACTGAAGCGCAATAAAACCTGAACAGAAATACCAAAGAATCAAAGCAAAAGTAGCTTTAAATCGATGAAACCCCTTCACGCCGCCAAGAAACCGGAGCTGGAAACACTAAAGGGGCTGATAAACTTCATGAAGGCCCATTAACCTGCCAGTTAATCCTGTTTTCAGAACACCCTTCATGCTTAAAAGAGCGAAAATATGAATGAGGCCGGAGCTCCAGGCCAGAGCAGCGCTTCATCAGGGATAAAAGACACGTCCTCATTCTGGGCAGGAAACGTGTTAACCCTTTCCGACCCTCGGGTCCTGATATGTGATACCGAGAGTGCTGAAGCCAGCCGTATAATTTACCTTGCAGAATTACAGCTGTATGAGGCGCTCACTACTTAACCTTACCCCCCAGTGATAATGCCTTGAAATTAAGGCAGCCGGGTCATTTTGTGAGGATTCAAGTCCACTTTCATATTTTGAAAATTGGTCCTGATTGTTTATCATATTGAAACTTTATTTCCAATGCATTTATGCGAGCAGCAGAGAACACCTGAAGAGCTCAATTATGTGAAGTGTGGGAACAGAAGGGATAAGGTTGATCTCAGAGATATTCGGTTGATGTTAAGAGTCTGCAATTGTATAAATATTTAAAATCCTGAAGAGACCCAATCTTAACTGACCAACTTTGGAACAAAGAGGATGTTTGTGTGGAATTCTGTGGGCCGTGTTACCAATCCATCAAGGCAGATGAAAATAAACAGAAGAATTTTTGTTCGGCCCCTTTTGCTGATAACATCTCTTTGTGTTTGCCATCTGGTTTGGTTCAGTAGCATGTGATCAATCATGGGAGTAAAAAAACAAAACGAAACTTTCCCTTTCTTTTGTAATTATTCTTAATAATAAAGTGTGAATCATTAAACCAGATAGACGATCATTAATCAGAGCAAAACTTGGAATCCCATGAAAGACTGGTGCCAATGAAAATTACATTTTGGGGGTTTAAAACAAGTTCTTGAAGCGTTTTTGTCATGATACAAAACACTAAAACCGCATTTCTATTTATTCCAATCTCAGTGAATCAGGAGCAAGCAGTGAAAAATGCAGCTTGAAAACCCCAGTAACTGTTTAGCACAAACTGTCGGCAAACCACAAGCTTCCTGCTCCGCTCCATTCTGATGCATGCTTCCTTTTCCTCGTCGCAGCTGGCATTTGGCTTATAACTGCACACCTGGATAGTTCTGATACTACTCTCCATTTCTTTTGCACAGGGAATGTGAGCTTGGAGTTGTATGCTAGCAGGAGAGTGTAAACAAAGGGACGTATCAAAGGAAATACTTAGAGTCGAAATTTGATGAACTACTGCTATTTTGCAGAAACTATGTCCTAGAAAACCACACTGTTTTTAAAAATTATATTATTTGGCTAAAACTGCATTTTTATAGTTTAAAGAGTATTGGGAACAATTTTCGTTTTTTTTATATAAAAACAGAAAAGTCGTTTTGGTTCCAGTATACAGTATTTGCACTATTACATGACACTTTGTCTAGATTGATCGTACACAGATTTGAGCCAAGTCTGTCCGTTTTCAAAACAGCCTTTTTTCCTCTGGAGTTTTTCAACAATAATAACGTACTTTAGTTCTTTAGAATAAATGTTACAAACTAATCAAGTTTTCATGTATTGACTCCATCGGATGAATAACAGACACTTTTTTAGTGTTTGGGTGATGCAGAAAAATGAGAATTGACCATTTAATCCTTCAACACCTGAGCTCCAGTGTTTCTGTTCTTTGAATTACTCTTGTTTTTCAACCTTTAACACGATCAACAGTAGATTTTGAAGAAGAAAAGTGGCTGAGAGTGAATGTGTGTGTGACCTGACCAGGGTGAACCCTGCCTTCGCCCATCAGTAGCTGGGTTAGGATCCGACACCCCCGCGACCCCGAAAGTGACAAAGCGGCGAAGAAGATGAAGGAAAGTGTTAACGGTTGAAAAGTTACAGTATGCTAAAGATTTTGTGAATAAGTATCACCGACAACACCTCAGGTGTTAAAGGGTTAAACCTATGTTCAAGGAATCTTCATTGAATCTCACACATGCTGCCAAGTTGAGTCTTTTACTAAAACCAAAGTCTAGATGACCTTTGACCTTGAGAAGAGGCCGCCATCTAGAATAAAAAAAAAAACCTCAACCTTTAGTACCAACTAAAAATTCCTCCAAAGAATTTCAATCGATATGCTCCTAACTCCTCGAGTTTCATTTGAAAGCTACTTAATAATAAATTTAGGAAATAAAGTTTGTAGATTTAATGATGTTACCATGCCACGCTTGCAAATATGACATTTCCCTGCTATATGGTTTTTACCCAAATAAGATAAAAATGTAATGCAAAAATTATTGGCTCAAGCTGAATGAAACAATATAAGTAACAATATAAAATTTTAGGAATGTGGGGCGTGGACAACAAAACCTCCAATGCCAAGGAAATCTAGAATTTTACTTTTACTGACTCTTCTAAAAATCATATGAAAAAATGAACAGAAAACTGTTTTTTTGTGAATAGAATTTTAAATTTGCTTGAGTGGAAAATTTCCGTTTACATCTTTATTGTTTTCATTGGAATGAACAGGTCTTGTTCATCAGGGTTCCTGAGTAAACATTGCCACAGATACAGGAAATGACTCTTCAGTAAATTTTCCCAACAACTAAAACTGATGTGGGAGTATTTCCTTCTTTTCCACGACTTTTCAGGTGAAAAACAATCCAGCAACAAAACGAAGTACATCTTAAAACAAGAATTTCTAGCTGCACATGCTATATTAAATCGAACACATTTTTCTGTTTTTTAACCAAACCGAAAGAAGACAGAAAGCAGTAGCATTTGCTCTAAAACAAGACATTTAAAGCAAAAATAGATGACACAACTTCAAAAAGTAACACACAGTCTGGCTGTATTGTAGTTTTATGACAGGATCAAACCATCATCCCATGGGATCAAACTCCTCTTTACATCGATAAATAGTATACGCTTAGATATTTTGAATTAAAAGTAACATTTTTTCAGTCCCAATAACCAAAGAAAACCCACATTATTCCTCAATCTATAAATTATCAACCATTTATAATGACATTTTTTCAGTAGTGACAAGATTGGTCAGTATGTTTACCAGAGCTTAACACATCTGTGGAGGATTATCTATGGTGCATTCACTGCAGTAAAGGATGACATAACAATGGCATTAAAAGCAACACGATTTCTGAAAAGGAACATTTTTAAAGAAAACAAAAATTGTGTCTTTATGTCAGAGGCCTGTGAATCATCAAGGAGGAATTTCAGGACAGTAAAAATACACTGCAAGCGATAAAACCAAACTGACAAATGTGCACGTATGCTTCAGTGAATCTCCAAGGGCCTGAATGGCATGGGAATCAGCTTTTAACAGATACCGGGGGGAGGAAGAAAGGAGTCCCGTTGCGAAAGAGTTGAATTACCATTTCACTGAAGAATGAACACAAAGCTCGCTGGAAGTAGAGGGGAATCAATCATCCACTGAAGAGCCGTGTTGAAATATGGATATTTGGGAGCACTCAGACTGGTAAGGAAAGTGAGCTCTGGGAGTCCTGGCTGGCACAGCTGTTTGACCATCACACACCACAAAACAAAAGCAAACCTGTCCACAGGGGGAAAACAGAATCAATCTTTATGGCCCTCCTCTGAACAAATTCAATTTTAGAACCTGTAAGTAGTTAATGAAAATAAGATACTAACAGAGTTTAGAAGCCAACTCCTCCTCGAGCCATGCAGTAGCCCAGCTTGTTCTGGTTTCCGAGGAACGACATGGCGCCCACATATGCCTCGATGGTGATTGGTTGATTGAGGACTGTTACGCCATTAGCTTTTCCAGGTACTGGATTTCTGGCGTGAGCTTTTTCTGCCGCCGCCTTCAGATGCTCCCTGAATTTATCAAGCTGTGGATGAGAAAAAAGTAGTCATTGCCTTTTTTTTTTTTTAAAGCTGATTTTTTTGCATATTTTTTTCTAAAAGCAGAAAAAAGGATAATTTCAGCGAATTTCAGAAAAGAAATAAAGTTTCAAACAAAAAGCGAAATAACAAAAAATAATTTAATTCAGATGCGTGTTAGGATTTTTTAAAAGTTAAAAAAAGATTTTTTTGCATGGTAAATTTTTATATTTGTGTCATTTTTCTGCTCCATTTTTTGGTGTAATTTTGGAGGGTATCCAAAAATTGAATCAAATTTTAATGATTCAAAAATCATTTAATAGTTCACAAACCCAAGGAGCCAAAAACACAGACAATTTTTTTCCTCTTTATTCTACATTCAGAATGTATAAGTTCCTTATTATTTCCTTTTTGACAGCATCTAAACTTCATTTCAGTCCGCATATCCAATATTAGATTCATCCTATGAAGATACTAAAGAAACTTGGCTGAAGAACTTTCCTGCATATATATATACTATATAAATATACACTTTTTTTAGATCTTTTATTTCCTTGTTTTCCTTAGAAGCCATTTCTTGACCAAGCAGATGTTTCCATTAGAAGTCAGCTTTTTAAATATTGTAGATTTATTTTTGTGTAACTGCAGAATTTTTTTTGTTGCCTGAATCGTCTGTTTGTGAGCAAGACATTATAATGTGCCATTTATGTATTTGTATTGTCTACTTGAGACCTCTACTACATTATTTTATATTAACTATTATTATAGTATGACAATGTTTTGTCATACAGGAGTAGCTTTTCATCTAATCGATTTTGTGAGTTATTTTTATGCTGGACGCCTTTTTCTAAATGAAAAAGTAAAGGTTCAAACATGTAGTTCAGTCAGTGTGTGGCTGTAGATGTCTGGATCAAAACTGAAAAGGAAACTGGATCCGTTCAAAGATTTGATGACAGACTAAAGTTAATTTACACATTTTTTGCTGCCTAAAAAGCCTGGGGGGCTTTCACAACATGTCAACTATAATTTTCTCATAACCTAGAAAAAGATAATTATCTAGTTTTAAAATCTGTGCAAAGGTTTGCAGTTTGATAGCAGGTTTTGGACGCTTTCTTAATTTATCTGGAGCCAACCGTGGTCTTTAAGCCCCACTGGCCTGCATGTTCTTCTGTGCTGGGAAGCACACCTTTTAAAAAAACAAAACAGTGATTTACTTGAAAGGAAAACATGTAAAACATGCAGGGCAGTGGTATTTTGAGGAGCAGGACTGAGGAACGCTGATCCAGAACATCCAGGTGTGCTTCAGTTCACAGTAATAAAAAGTTACGTGGAAATGAAATCTGACGGCAAATTCTTGGTAACATTTCTGTCTCATGACTCATGTGACCACACTATAAAACTCTCAACCTGCCTCTTCTTGATGGAATAGATGGAAAAACAATATTCAGGGCAGATAATGTTTTAATTTCTAACATTCCAAGTAAAAATCATCAGAATAACAGCTTCTACTAGATTGTTTCTTGTGTTCTGACAAATCTGATTCTTTACCTTGAAAGAACTTCAGATAAAAAAGATGTATATAAAGTGTTTAAAAACAAAAACCTGAAGAAGTAACACAGTCATGTTACGGCAGCAAGTCTTCTTACGTCACACAGAGAAGCAAAGGTGTCGTTGGTGCTCGACACGGGGTGGGAAGTGAAGGTGATGAAGGGGAAGTCTGTTGAAAAGGGGTTCCACTTGGAGCTGAATGAGGGTTCTCTCAGGCGGTCCCAATAAATGCGCAAGCCTTCCCCGTCTCTCCTGCAAACACGACAACACAAAGCTTTTCAGCACTGCGACATCTGACTCGTGTGACAACACTGTCAGCTTGCTCTCGTCAGAGACGGATTACATCACTGACAGCCCTCAGCAAAAAAAGGACTTGTCTTGTTTTCATTTGACAGTCATGTACACAAGCCTACTGCGGCTCCACGCACATCCACATGCAAAAGCTTGAACACAAGACTGTGACAACTGTGAAGTCACGACTTTTGTTTTCCTGGCTTTTTTATGACAAGATCAGGAGTGAATGTTTTTTTTTTTTACTTCTAAAAACAAACAGCAGTCATTGAAGTTTTCTTACTGTGTAGTTACTGTCTTTACTCCCTTTTTCTTAAATAAAACAGTACAGCACTATAGTCAAAGCAACAAAGGGACAAATTAAGCAAAGAAAATTGATATTTTCACAGTTTTTTAATAAAAGAAACAATTTAAAGAAATTAAAAACATTGTTTCTTAGTAACATACATGAGGCTACAAACATACAAAGCATGTGACGCATGTTCCAGAACATGCTAATTCTACATTCTTGAACGAGTATTTAGCCCAAGCTGGTCACATTCTTCCTTTCTTCTTTTTTTTCTAGTGTTTACTAGCGCATGTCCACCACCTACAGTTGAAAGGGAATTGTTGCGAAATGTTGAGGCGGTGAAAACCTCACAAACCTCGCTCCAGGCCTTTTCTTTCACAGCTCTATTCTGATCTACAATGCTGCTTGGTCCTTTCGTGAATTAAGGGGACACTATCCATAAGTCACTACCAAATGAGAGTCCCTGATTGGTCAACCTGGTTTACCTTTCAACCTGTGCTCAATGGCCATGGCATTCCCAGGTAGAACCTGAAACTTGCTTCGGTACGCTTAAACATGATGGTTTTGAAGGCAGAAACCTGAAATGCGGGATTACATGTTTACATAGACTTTTCATTGGCTATTTAAATGAGTATTGTTGAAGCTGGTAAGAATGCAGCTTAGCATTTGTTTCATTACAACACAATAAAAAAATAGAAAAGAGTAATAAGTGGATTTACTATGGAGTAGGTATATTTAGTAATGTACAAGCACTCCCTCACCTGACAGATCATTTCATCTGTTGGGATTCCTCTATTATCGTGGTAATACAGTTTAGTTATTAGATGTTAACTGGCTGTGTTGTTGGAAACACCAGCAGTGGTGAGTGGAACATTTGCAGAACATCCATTCCATCATGGTTTACTGTCTGCTGATTATGGAGGTAATAGTGAAAACGTGTAATATTTATATTTTAATTCTCTTGTTTCTTTGGGAGCCTGCACCTCTCTAGCTAATCCGGGCCTCAGCAAACCTATTTTTTTTCTCCTCATTTAGATCATGGTGGGTTTATTGAACTTTTTTTAAATGTTTTTTTAGAATCTTTGTAATAAAAATTAATTTGAACTCTGAAGCCACGCCTCCTGGCTTTGTGTGCAATCGACCCATTTCTTACCACACTTGCAAGTAAAACAAAAAGAGTCAATTCTCCCATCTAGAAATGGACAATTAATGTAGGGCGATCCCGTGTTTACCAGGATTAGAGGTAATTGTGGGGTGCTGATCATGTTCTTGTTCTGCTGTTCTGTCTTTTTATTTTTAAAGTAAACACAGTAGGAGTTACAGGAAAAGCCCCCGGGTCATATCTTTTCTCAGCCTAATGAAACCTCAGAACACTGAGAGCAAACACACTGTGCAGATCCCCGTTTGAACTGATGTTGATGCTGATCTCCACAGCGTGACGATACTGTATTTGTAGTTCTCCGTTCACTTGGAGCCCATCAAACCTGGTCTGAGGCAGTGATTTGTCAAGATGTTTTTTTTCCATCTATGTTCAAAAGGTAAAGGGTCACAGAGAGTCTAACACAGGATACTATGCAAAAATCTTCACACATAAGCTAACTTCAATGAAAACATTTGAGTTAAAAAATTTAAAAAAACTGAATCTGACAAAAGGTTTGATAAAATGAAACTTTCATTACTATTTGGATTTTTTTTTTTTAAAAAAAAAAGAAAAAATATCTAAGTTATGTGAAACAATTTGCTACAAAAAAAAAAGTTTAAATCTCAACAGAAACCATTAAGCTACACAACGCAATTAATTCATGACGTTCACACTGGACGAGCAAGGAGGGGCTTCTTCTTTTTCTAGTGTTTACTAGCGAATGCACACCACCTGCAGTCGGATGAGATTTGGTGCAAAACGTCAAAGCTCTCCAAATCTCACAAATCTTGCTCCAGGCTTCAGCTTTCACAGCTCTATTCTGATATATGAAAGACTTGGTGTCATAGAATTCCATATGGAGACAAACTACAATTAATTTCTTCTCCATGAACTACGTTCAAACAATTAGCACTTCAGTGAATTAAAAGGGACATCATCCATACATCACTATCAAATCTGCATCCCTGATTGGTCAAAGTCTGACCTGTTTAACTTGCAACATGTGTTTAAGGGCCACACGTTTTGTACGTAAAAACTTAAAACTATCTTGCATATTAGCTTTGTGTGAATGTGAGAGTTTTAAGAGCGAAAAATGGAAATGTGCGTTGACCTCTGTTTGCATAGACTTGTTTTTGGAAGTAGCTGCTTGAGGGCGGGTTTAAGATACGCTGAAAAAAGTGAAACACTGGATCAATTAACTAATTCGTCATATTTAAAATGATTTTTTTTATCATATTAAATTTTTCAGATGATGGTTTACTCAACCTAAAAATGTAATTTGATAAAAACAAACATCTTTAAATTGAACAATTTAGACAGCTTTTGTTAATTGATCCAAGGTTTCACTTTTTTCCAGTGTAGCTTTACAGGGAAAGCAGCAAGAAGTAACAAAAATAAGGCTTTAAGAAGATAATATCATCAAAAAAATTAAACTATAAAATCCCTGTTTCAGGATGTTAGACTGAATAATTACATAATTCATGCACAAAGTCTATACACACAAAACCCTGAACTGGCATTTGTACAATTAGACCAATGAACTATAAAAGCAGCTGTTGCTGTTTTTTGCTCTGTGGCTGTTCAATATTTGTCAATCAAAACATTTCCTTTGCCTTTATAGAAAGAACAGCATAATTTTACTATCATGCTTATGATAATCATCTTTACATAGCTATCTAATCTAATCCAGTTATTGGACTACAGAAAATCTGAAAGAGTTTGAATGAGTACACATTTTCAGTCACAAACAGTTGAAGATAAATCACGTTTTTCTTGCACCAATGGGATATTGCAAAATCAGGAACCTCCACAATAAGCTCATGTTTCTTACTTCTAGATTTCCATCCTCCCATTGCACACTCAATCATGGCAATTACAGTATTAGAATGTTTCATAAAACCTGTTTTTGAGCTTTTGTTGTTGCTTTCCTTTTACAGCAACTTAACATGACCTTAGATGGGGATTGCGGCTGTTTTTTGTTACACAGATTATTGGTTTGTGATTTTTTTTAAACGTTAGTGATCCTCCAGACAACTCAGAAAAGATTCTTAATGGAATTTTTTGCCCAATAAGCCACTTTTCTAACATTTGCACTCAATAAATCTAAGCCTAAACCTCCTGTAAATGACTTGTCAAAGGGATGGCTGAACCTCGACTGACAACAGCAATCCCAGATCATAATACTGCCGCCTCAGGCTGCAAAGAAGGCCTCCTCCACTACCTTGATTCCTCTTTGCACTGCACCTATTGAGTACAAATGATTTCCCAACGGTTTTTCTGATTTGTTTTAATGAACCGTCATGCTGAGGTGTTTGTTTTACCAAGTGCCTTGTGCAACAGAACACTTCCTGACAAACAGAATGAAAAGCCCGAGGCTAAACAATAGTAGTGAGGCTGCTGATATGTCACGGTCGCAGGGAGGGGCTCCGTCATAATGCAACCATCCTTCCCTGTTTACACAAGTACTTTAGGAACAACAATGCTGCTGCTGAACATTTTGTGGACCCTCGAGAGAAAAAAAAATGTGCAAGGAGCACAAAAACCCGAATCAAATAAAACCTGACACAAAGGCACAGCCCTGCCTCTAAGACCGATTATATTTCAGCAAAAAGGAGTAAGGATGGTGGAGTTACGTATGTACACACTGCCCTTTGTGAGAGCACACTGTTATTGCTGTAGAATAAATGGGGATATGAAAAAAGCTTAAGTGAATTCCACAGGTAAGCTATCACTCAGAGGGGAACCAGCCCAAACAGGCAGCGTGGGGCTGGGCTTTTCAGCCAGAGGCTTTTGGTGGTTTTCACTGTCTTTATGAGTCAGAGCTGGAGTGTGGACTTTCACTGTGAATCACGTTAAAATAGTCATCAAACTGCAGAAACAGAGGAGGAACGTTAACTAGCGCTGCTTCAAACACCGTCAAACTGGGAGAATGCCGTCCCCTCCTGACCTTTGCAACGTTTTACAACAAAATGCACACACGCAGAGCTCTAATTTCCGCTTGACAAATATTCTTCACTGGGCTTTCAATTCCTTTGGACTCAAGTCAACACACAAGATAAATATCAAGCCAAGTTTCAGTTGTCATGGAAAGTGTCCCTCATTGTCTCAAGGTGCACAAACAAAATGGTGCGATTGCTCAACAGAGCCTGCAGCTTTGTCAGCCATCCATAAATGTGTCCATCTAACATTAAATACATAAAAACCTTTGAACAAGAGGGATAAGAAGTTGGAGTGGCAGCAAGAAAAACAAAACCAAAGATAAGGAACTGCATTCACTTTAAACCATTTGTAAAGTTCTCCAACAAGAGCAGCAAAATTGAGTTGGCTTGAAAAAATAAAAGCATGAACAAACTCTTGATTAAGTCTACAGTGATGATCAGAAAAAAGTTTTGCTCTTAAAGTCAGACAACTGGTAAAATGAAACCAAGCTACTTATACAACGTCTGAAGCTTCAAACGAGTCCATGTGTACATTGTGGCTGCAGGCGGCTGGCAAACCTTTCTGCACCTTGAAAAAAGTAGAGTTGACAAGCTGGAGGCTCTCCCGTTAAGAGAGAGTTACAGCAGCACGTCAGTAAACGGCGGGAATGTGTTGATGTTTGTTGATTCGTGCAGCAGGAGCAGCTTGTTTTTTCACTTTGTAATTGTTCCTCATCGCTTTTGGACCAACAGTAAAATCCGACTTGTGTTACAGGTTAATCCACAACATCCATCTCACAATCGCCGCATTACTTTTCTGCTGCATTGTTTTTTACTACAGAAAATAGGTCGATTTTTTTTTTTAACTAAATGGGGATTCTGATGGTTGTGTTTGAAAAAAAATTGGAGTCAAAAGTCCGAACTGTCATTTCACACTCCAATATGTGGTCTGACCTCCACCTATAATTATAAACTGTCACCAAGAGAGATGAAAGGTGAGCTTTAGTCCTCCAAGGAAAACTGTCAACTGGGGAAAATGACCAAATGGATTTCTGTAATGTACCTTTAATTAAAATTAAATATTTTCTGTCTTCTTTTGTCTTACTAAAATATTTCCATAAACTATGTATTCTGCAACCATGTGAAGGTTCAAAAAAACACTAAAATGTACAGTAATTTGAAACTTAAAATGGAAAACTTGTCAAATTAAACTAAAAAAATAAATAAAGTCATAACGGAAAAAAGGAAAGGACTATGAGCAGGATGTGGTGTTGAAACTGTTTTACGATACTTTTACTGACCTTTTTTGTCTTTGGGTCGCTGACTGCTGACTCATAGAAGTGCAATAGCATAATGGAATTGAACGCCTTCCACTCTACGGGTCTGGATGGAACTTTTCGTCTTTGCTCAGACGCACACACTCAGCACTTATCTGGAAACACTGTTCGATGGTTCAACCAGGAGAGGTCAAAGCTGCTCTTTGGACTTTTGCTGCTTTTGTTTTTCATTTGACAGCTTTGCAGTTATTTTGTGACACACTGACCGACAGAAATCCACAACGCAAGAATCAGATCATCTATTGATAGATGAACAGTTAAAAAGTTTTGCGATAGATAATAAATTCTACCATGTACAAATGTGGACAAAATCCTTTCTTCTAAACACGACTACTAAACAAAGACATTTCTTTTAACATAACAATTTCTGAAATGTTGTACATGTGTAATTAAACTGGATTTTGAATAGAATTGAGTCAGAATATACGTAAAAAATCTCTATTTTAAATAGAAACATTTTACATGACTTGAAAACATATTTAATACCAGTACATGTACCTATACTATTCATTGTATGTGTTTTCTGCAGTTTTCTGTTCCTATTCTTTATGTGAAAGTGCAAATAGTGAAAACCTAATTTAAAAGCAACTTTAGGAATTATTCATTATTCTTCAGTTATTTGACTTTAAATAGACAATTTTTACCTTTCATTTATTTTACTCCATAAAACTTAAAAAGCTCATTTTTTTATAGTTTATACTTTCATGCATACGATTCTCAACAACTTCTTTTTTGGTTTTTGTTTAAAAGGGCCTATATTATGCAAAAATCAACATTGTTGAGCTTTTAAATGTACTATAATGTTTATTCTTTAAAAAACAAAGCTGTTTTTGATCTATTCACACATCTGTGAGCATTTCTATAAAAACCTTCTCTCTGAACACCAACCAACCCAAGAAAACGAGTGAATCCTCATATTGTAACATCACAAAACAGGAAACAGCCTCTTCTAGGAAGCTTCTAAGTTTCCAGCTCCGCCCCCAGGCTACCACACCCACTTTCTCCGCGTACCTAGTGGGGATCGGCAAAATGCTTTTAGTTTAAATGCACAACATGCACATCCATATTTGAAGAAGTTTGAATGCTGTTTATCTTCGAGGGTGAAATAAAGACACATTGCCGAGGCCGGCACTAGGATGACGTCATGAAGTGGGCGGTACCCACGAGGAGCGAAACGTGGAGCCTCAGAGATAGAGTTGTCTTACTTATGGGTAGGAAAAGGAGCCTGCAAAAATTACCATGTTTTTCTTTAAGAAAACTCATTGTTTAGTCTAACAAATGTAATCAATGATCATATATATGAATATAATTCACTCTGAAAGGCTTTAGAATAGCATGATATACGCCCTTAAAATTGATAGATATGAGATAAAAAAGATGTATCTATAATTATTATAATTTTTCATATTAGTTTATTTTTTTCTCTAGAAGTTAAGAAATAATAGTTAGTTAGCTTTTTGCTTTCTGTTTTTCTTTTTGTTTTGTAAAACCAAACTATTAAAAACTGGCTATTTTTTAAACCTGAATATTGGGTGTTTTATGCTGGGATATCTTTTTAGAACAACATTCATTTTTTGTGTTGTAGTGGTTTATTTTAACCCAATTTATGTTTTTTTTTTTTTTTTTCCTGACTAAAATTACCTTGAAAAAAGAAGCCCCCTTTAAACATCAGTAGTAGTTTGATAGCAACCCAACTTGGGTTATTTTTATCTATAGAGTTTTTAGTGTGTAAAACTTCAGCACTATTTGAAAAAATATTCTGAAATTGTTTAACAATCACTATAAAAACAGTAATGAAGCAGAACTCTGTTTTGAAAAGTGTCCATTACTTTCATCATAGTTTATTATTCTGCTGCATTATAAATTCAAATATCAGAAAAGCTTCTTCCTTTCACTTTTTGACATCTCTGATAAGAATTTCCCAGAAGACCTTTCTGTCCCTAGTACCGGCACTGTAAGTTCACTGAGCACTCTGAAGTTTAATCACTCATTCTGATTTCCCGAGTAGCTGCTCCATACTGACTCACTGCCCTCTACTGTCTAAATGCAGCTTTGTTGTGTGAAGGCGCGGCCATAATGTTGATAAATGAGAGCAAATTCAAGATGAGTGAAAGCCTCACAAAAACCAGCCTGTAAAACCAGGTTGAGTTCAGCTTCACGTGTTTGCAACAGTTCACTAAAACATACATTCTGACTGATCCAACCAAGCAGCAACTCTGAATCCAAAACGTTTCAGATCCAAACACAAAGAGGACCGCAGCGCTTGGATCTTTTCCTGCCCTCATAAATTCACGCGCTCCTCACAGCTGCAGCTGAAGGAATCTCTGGAGCCGTTTCTCCAAACCTCCACACCCAACACTTTCAGGCAAGAAAACACAACTAAAGACAGAAAAACGTAGATGAGGAACTTGGTAATTAAATCGTCTAGACAGTTTCAAAAGAAAACATCTTTCGTTATAAGATCCAGGAAAAGACAACCCGACTTATCGTGATTACTAAAGTTGATAAGCAGCACTGCCGTAGGTGCTATATCAGATTCAGAAATCTTTGTTTTAGCCTCTGAATAGAAATGAAACTGGAAAACATGAAAGTAAATGGTAGTGGAGAATCAGCAGTGAATAAGGTCTGTGTTTTTGTTTCCAGGTAACAAATAACCTCATGACATCACACACGGTGTTGTCAGGTAACACAGGTGAACCCTCTAAACATCATGAAGGGAAATTAAAAACTCTGAATGACAGTTTTTCTTTAAGCAAGTGTCAGGATCAGCCGATCTTGTTCATCTTAAGAGTCTGGAGTCTTCTCTTCTGTCTTTCTTGCTTTTGTCGTAAATCCTTGACTTTTTTTCACCTTGCCAGGATTTCTGGTCTCATTCCAGACGTTACCTGAGCTTTGGGAGACTCAATGTGCTGCTCCCATGTGCAAACAACTTTCCTGTCGCCATGGCTCCCACCATAACAAATGTTCAAAAGTGCCAGAAGAAACAGCAGAAATTGTTCTGACAACAAAGGCTGGAGGGAGGAAAAATATTAGCTTCCTTGCATCATCAGTTCTACTTCTTCAAAGCCTTTCACGGGTTTTTCTGTCTTTTTTTAATTTTTTTTTTACAATAGTAGCAAAAATGCAAAGAAAAAGAAGAAAATGTAAAATCTAGGAGAGAATGAAACACAACAAAAGCACATTTTCAATTCTAATTTGTCGTCAACATGAAGGTACATTCAAAGCAGCCTCTGCAACATGCGTTCAAGCGACCGCTTCCAAAGAAAAGTCAAAGTGAACGCGGGTAAATGCTTCAGCCTTTAAAACTCTTATGTTAACAGGTCAATGTGCAATTTTTTAAGTCTGTTTTTGGGATTTACGTACAAAATGTGCAATCACTGAAAGTTAAACCAGGTTGAACGTTGACAAAGCAGCACTTGGATTTGATGGTGACGAATAGCTGGCATCTGTTTTCATTCACAGAAGTAACTTTTAAAAAATTGATGATTACAGAGAAATGATTAGTTGCGGCTAGATTTACATGACACCAAGTCTTTCATAAAATGGCACAGAGCTGTGAAACATAAAGCCTAAAGCAAGATATACAATATTTGCACCACTTTGACATTTTGCACCAAGCCTCTACCGACTGTGAGTACGTGCACTAATATCAGGTAAGTGTGAACACCGCAATGTAGAATTCATCACATTCTTAAGGATGCATCACATACCTGGTGGTACATAATTGTCTGCATTACAGTTGATGTTAATTCACTCATTTTCTAAACCTGCTTATTCCTGTTCAGGGGCACAGGGATGCTGGAGCCTATCCACTTACTGTCAGGCAACAGCAGGGTAAACTCTTGACAGTTCAGTAGTCCATTGAAGAGATTTGCATAGATATAACAACAGAGAATTTCAAACTGACTTTAAGAATCATATGATCTCTTCTAATGTGAAAGTTGACAATTTTTAATGCAACAAAAATTAAACTTTGTTTTTTTTTTTTTTTTTAATGAGAGACTCTCCAGACTCTGATCCTACAGTAGTCAAGACACAGAGGAGACGCTCACGCCCTGAAACTCTTTAGCAAGGGTGCACACTGACATCAAGTGGTCAGATGACAACTGTCAGCAGGCGAATCAGGAAGAGCAGAACAGAGCAGAGCAGACTGCTCAGGACCTGAAATGACTTCCATACATGAGACTTCAGTTCAATGCTCAGCTGTAAGACATTCAGTGTACAGGGAACAACAAGGAACTGATCAATATGGAGAAGGGAAAATAGAAAAATTAAAAAAAAATGTTGGATCATTCTAATAATAACATCAAGCAGGAAACATTCTGGGATGTACTATACACATTTAAGTGTAAGTTACTGAAGCCAAAGTGACATTATCCAAGAGTTTTCCTTTCTGAAATCCACAAAGAAAAACTTTTCTTCTGTAGATTCAACTGTAACGTTTGCAGATTAAAGAGATTTACACTGGATTTTTAAGTGTCATTTCTCCTTTAACTCTTCCTAACAGGAAAAATCAGGACAGAATTGTGCCAATTGTAAAAAATCCAAGCCGTCTCCTCAGTTAACGTTTAAATGTATGTGTGCATTAAATGAATGAATTCTAATCTGTACACGAGTTTAAGGCAGAGACAATGACAAGCTTCTGCATTCTGATGAAGACAAAGTCTTTCCCTCTGGACTCTGGCGGCTTTTGTGAGCGTTTTATGTATAATTCAACTCAATGTGCAGAGATAAACAGCACATTAGAATTTATTCATCAAATTAGTTTCCGTGGGTTTGGTGTCCCTGAGCCATCTTTAAAAGGTCTGGATGAAAGGACTGCATTAATTTTGCCACTTATCAGTTAAATGACAGCTCCTCGTGACAGCCACGCGCTCCTTAGCCTCCCCCGCATCAAATCTGCACTGATCCAACGCTCCCCATTTATTTTTCTGTCTTTATGGTACAACAGGGAAGTAATAGACTAAAGCAGGGCACTTCAACTAAAATTTAAAGAGGTCCAATTAGGAAAAATGGCTTGAAGATTCCTTCTCAATTTAGCCTTTCTGTAGGTAAAATTCCTAAAAGTTTCCTCCATTCATAAAAATCTTGAGCAGACTTTATTTAATCGAGTTTTCATTCTCTGTGAAATGTTTGTAGCTGCTTTAATTATAGACTTTATTTGCGACTTTGGATATGTAATGAATAAATAAGCGAAAACAAAATAATACAACTGTCAAAAACTAGTATATTCTAAGTATAACAATAAACACGAATCCATCGTGTCTGCAACTTTATTATTGTGAGATAATGTGAAACATTCAAGGATCTGTTATACAGATATGTTTGGTAAGTGGAAACAACTGTCTCTGTAACTCCATAATTGGAGGAAGAAGACTCTTGTTGTGTCTGTGAACATCAGCTTTATGATTCTCTGAATTTGAAATCTCTTCTTCTCCTTACGGGATCTTTTCTCCCCAAAGAAACTTTCCAAACATGTATGTGTCCGTATAAGACGACTTGATAGAGAAAATGTGTTGCAACAGGAGCTGCACCATTTAAAATAGAGGTGCCCATTGTCTACGTCATGTTCGGACCCAAAAACTGGGTTAGGATCCAGTCTGCGGTTCGCCAGTTAGTGACCGCTGGACTGGAGTGACATTGAGGTTAAACTGAGCATGCTTCCTACATTGTTTGTTCATTGAATGTTCTGGAGTTCTGATGGAAAGCTGCAAGATTGCAGAACTTACTTGAGCAGGGAATGTTTGGGAAAATTGAAGCTGCCGTGGGTCAGGCGGTCCACGAAGTTGAGGGAGATTTTCTGGATTTGCTCACAGAGGAGCATGATGAAGTCATACTTGAAGACCAGGAGAGTGTTGTCTGTGATGAGAACAAGGCGCTCCTTTTCATTGTTCCAGTGATCCACTCTGAAACACAAGGCAGCATGAGACACAGCACTTTGGACAGTTTGCATATAAATCTTTTTTTTTTTTTTTTTTTACAGATGATGAAACTGTTTGGTGGAGAGAGCCTCAAATGAAAAGTCCTTGATGTCCTGTCATTGTATCAAAGCTCTGCTAAAAGAATCAGCGCAGTATTTTTAACAGCAATGCAAAATTATTTCTAGAACTGTTGCCAAAAAAGTCTAATGCATTCCTCTTTATTCAACCTCTGTTTACAGACTGGATTTATAAAAAAAATATGTTTCTTGGCAACACAACAATGCAGCTATTCCACAGTAGAGGAGAAACCTTGAGGACATAAAAGCCGATGTGAATCGATCAATTCTGCTTCCAAGTGTTTTTATGCTTTCTGCTCTTTGTAAACCTGAAAAAAACTGCCTGGTAAATTCTAAGATTATTCTGCATTAAAAGCCAAATATTGTTATTTTACATCCTTATTTTCAAGATATCCAAAAAAAGAAACAATGACATCAGCGGTTCATTGCAGGATCCACACAAATGTTACTACAAACTTTTACGCTCTCGTAGATGGAAAATCTCCAACGAGATCAATTACGATAACCAAAAAGGTTCCTTTTGGAGCTTCATTAAAACAATTAGCATCTTAATTCACTTTTTGATTTGAATAAACATCATTATTTTTAGAAGTAAACAACTGTAAAGGATTTTAGGCTCTAAAGTCTGCAGTTAGGGCAGAAAAAACAAAGAATTGCGTGGAAAGGTTGGAACGGGCAGATCAAAAGAATGTGATAAAGACGAAAAGAAAGGTGAACAAAATGATAGAGTGTTTTTGAATTCGAGACACCAAAGAGAGGACAGGATGCAGAAGTGGAGAGAAAGAGGTTGAAGATGTTTTCTCTGGGAGTGACGAGGATGAACAGGATCAGGAGAAAAGAGACAAATGGGAGAGTTGGTAGGAAACGTTCAGGAACTAAATCCAGGAATCCAGTCCAGAGAAACATCAGAAAGGACATTTTAGTAGGTGACAAGGGTACCTGTTATAAGAAGGTAAATAGAAGAGAGTTTATTGTTCTATTCACACAGCACATTCGCTTCAAATTTGTGTCCTGAAACCTTGACGCCACTGCTGTGGAACATCCACTAAAGTTTTTCTGGACTCCATTCATTGCCACATCATGGATAACATGAATGATTTTGAGCGAGTAGCTTGGGTTATATGTTTTGGAGAGCTCTGCAGAGGCACCGGCAAGCATGTCTCCATGTCTGGGTTCACCAGATTATTCAGTCTCTCCCAGGGAGGTGTAATTCCTTCCTGACGGCTGTTTTAAATGTTACTTCCATCTGTCTGTGGCCCAGTTTGAGCATTAAGCTGAGAGAGGAAGAAAAAAATAAAACTGGAGGATCTTTTTATTATAGGCTTGATGAAAATAAGAAAAGCCTGATAAGAGCATAGAGCTAGACTACACTCACAGTGGCCAGCATAGTGAGCTCACATTCACACACTGGCGCCAACCTTCCACCAGAGGCAGCGTGGGGTTCAGTGTCTTGCCCAAGGACACTTCGACACATTGAGCCAGTCTGATAAAGTCAGGAAATCTTTAGTATTGTATGTACATTTGCAAAGAAGTGACTGAAAAAATGTAAGTTCTGTTCTTAAGCTTGAAATGTCTTGATTCTACTTGCACTTTTATCACACTCTTCTGAAAAGGTCATTATTGGATGTTACATTCATAAACAGAAACATGTTCAGACTAATGGAGTCTATTCCTTTCATAGGTTTTTGTGGTTGTAAGATGATGTCCACACAAGTAAATGGTTTTGCATCTGTGGAAAAAATAGGAGCAAAAAGGTTTTTTTGTTTTTTTCTCAATGTCAACTTTTCCTTAAATGAAATAAAAATTCTATCTTAAGAATGTGTCCTTCAGATCCTCATAATAACACGAGCACTAGTGCTTTTTCTGCAAGTGCACACACAGATCCACGGACACAAACTCCAGCTACAATCTCAGACACTTGACAGGAATATTCTGTCTGAACTGATCGACCAATCAGCATCTTTTGTTCCAAGATAATCCGCATCCTGTCTCTCACTCACCAATTACATTGCAAAATTGATTATTTAAAATGGTTCTATCCTTTGTTTCTGTTTGTTAAAAAAAAAGTAATATCAGAATAAACAAGTACTGTAGTGTTTACAGTTAATAGTTAAGGATTATTTTTAACATCATTTTGGTTTGTAAAATAAAACAAAATTCTTATTTGTTTACTTTTAACAAACATGTTGATGTTAGTTTTTGGGGTATTTGTGTGTATTTTCTACCCTTCTTAAAACAAAAACATTTATTTCAAGACTGTAAAACATTTTTACAAATATAAATGTATTTACACAACGACAAATTGATGATTCAAAAGCACAAAATTGTTCTGCAGCTTTAACAAATACACAAATGTTGCTTGCAGAAGAAAAAAATCATTGACCTGTTTGGACATTTTACACTACAAGACACTTCTGAAATGAATATAACGCCTCATGTACAGTACTGACTGTATGTGTCAAACACTACTACGTGTTAGATTAAAGGGTTCAATGATTAAAGAAACTTGAATAGCCTTTCAGTTCATTCCAGGAACATTACAAAGACACAAACTGTTGATTTAACTTCAGAAGCACATTTTCCTGAAAACTGTAAACTTTGAGGAAAGAAAAACTTTAACAAAATAAGACACAGAGTTGTGTGTTGTTGGAGCTCATTCCCATTTGACAAACAGTAAAAAGGACATCGGGCAATTTGCATGACTTCTTTGTTTCTTTTGCTGCTTTGTTGATTGATGATAAAGAAAAAAAAACCATTTTTTTTATTCTTAGCTTAAGTGTGAGGCTTTGTGCTGGTTCTGAGTTCATGCCTGTGCTCTGCATGAGTGTCTTACACGAAAGAGAACATGCAGCAGCAAATGACTGGCTTGCATTATGAAGATGAACAATAATCTCAGCTCAAATGAAATCATAAAGTAGCTGAAAGAACAGAAACATGTCTAAGCATTCACAGACGGCACTGAGTAGCTGTACACTACGCTTTGTTTCCATCTAAATATCCTTTATACTTCAAACGTTTGAGCTCAATCTGCTTCATTTTAGTGAAATGTATGATTCTGTATTACCTAGAGGATCAGTTTAATATTTTTAGTCTGCCAGACAGCACATGGATGTTTGGGTGATGTTGACAAAGCCGTTTTAAATGTTGCAGGGAGGATCAAGATGTCACTCAAATGCTGGCTTATGATCCAAAATAACACAGACACTGACTAAGATTTAAAAAAAAGAAAACTTTCTGGTAGCTCATTTCTTTTGGTCTTTCTGCTGCTCCCTTAAGTAAATGCTCTTAATGCAGGATATTTCAGCAGGAGGGAGTTCAGAGAATAGACAGCATTGTGAGTATGGACGTCTTCATCCCTGTTGCCTCTAGGAGGCGCCACAGCTCATTATCGGCCTCCACCTAACCCTCTCCTCTACATCCTCCTCACTAACACCAATAGTCCTCTTATCATCCTTCTCAAACCTGTCTCTCCATCCTTGTGTCCAAGCCATCCTGTCTCCGCATCAGAGTGTCTAAACCAATAGTCTGCACCCTTTGACACTAAAAGAGCCATTTGGTCCAAAACTCAACGAGAGCCAAACAATTTCTCTACACGGTTTGGAAAAATATAATTCGTGGCAATTAAGCCTTCATTAATAAAATGTTTCTTTACAATCTTTATGCAATACGTAACAATTGTAATTGTTATTACTTTAACTGCAGTACATACAAGTTCCTTTCAAAATAAAATACATTGTGTGTCAAATAACTAACCTTTCATATTTGCAAAGCTTTTGTGTTTTTCTTTATAGTCAAAGAATCACAACAGAGGATTGAAGGGCTGCATATGGCTCTGGAGGTTGCAGACCCCACTCTAAACCAACAGCATGGCTGCTCTCACCACAGTCTTCTACACCTTTCCTTTCATTCTTAGTGACACTCTTTAGTCACACATCACACCTTCAACCACCCCAACATACATAGATACATATACAGAACCTCTTCACCGCGGCTCCCTGTAACCTCACAGTTCCTCTTGAGTTCCTCTCATTTACACACAGAAACTCTGTTCTACTACAGCTGACTTTCATCCCTCTCTTTTCCAGAGCAAACCTCCTCTACCTCTCTAGACGTTCCTCCACGTATTCTCTGCTCCCACTACAATCTGCAAACATCCTGATCCACAAAGATTCCTGTCTAACCTCATCTGTGAGTCTGTCCAAGAAGGAGATCAAAGCTGATCCTAGCTGCAGTCCCACACACTGACAAGCAGGAGTCTTCAACCTGCGGCGCCGGAGCCACATGTGGCTTTTTAACCCCTCCATCGTGGCTCTCTGGTTGAAGAAAACTGAAATGTTTTTCATTTTAGAAAGTAGCATATTGCTCTGACTCAAAATAAAACCGTTTATTCAAGTTGTTTCATTCCACCAGCCTCCTGACAACCAATCAATAAAGTGCTACAACTTTATAGTTGTACTGAAGCATTTAGACGGAGTGCCACTGAACTCCAGGCCAGTAAGCACAATCAGGATTCACACGTCGGATTACAAATCAGACAGTTTCAAGGGTTTTAATTGTTCCATATGGTCCAAAAAACACAGCAGGGTAAACAATTAGCTCTGAATTATTTCTACATGTTTATGAATTTCCACCAAAAACTATAAAATCAATTGTATATTGTCTTTTTTTTTAATTACTGTTGACATTAAAATACCTAATACAACATTTGCTGCATTGAGATGATCCTCTGTCTTTTATTTTGATTGTAAGAGTTATCTTAACATCGCCTCTGGCAACCACCATGAAATATGAATTCCCCAAATAAAATGATCGTAAAACCATTAGAATAAATAATTCTGCAGAAAAGTGACCAAACATTTTCTCTCCAAAAAGTGCATTGACTCTGTCAACACGCACAGAGCGGATTCATGGCGGCACGGCGCCCCCGCACTGCCGCTAACGGCTTGCTGAGCCGACAGTTTTAAATGCGACTCCTGATAGCAGCTGGCAGCCAAAGGCCAGAAGAAAAGGACAGGTCAGCGAGCTGCTCCGAGATCATAGCAAAGTGTAGGTAAAGATCTGCAACCGCACGCTTGAAATGAGCTTAGCCTGACACGAGGCGAGCGCTGGGACTTCACCGAAGTTTTAGCAGAAGCGTGGGTGTGCTCACTCTGACTCCAGTTAAGAAGAAGACCCTGACGAGTGAAGATGCGCGTTTGGTTGATGTGTGTCAATGTGACACAATGCACATTTGTTTTGGTGATACGCTGCATTGCACGAGCTCAGGCTTGTGTTTCAGGTGAGGCTTCTCCATTCTCCCTTCATGCTCTCATGAACTCACTCTGCCATCAGCCAGACGCTCTGCACATTGCCGTCCTCCTCCTTATTCACCAGAGCTTCCACGTCTTTGATGGCCTGATTTAGAGTGCCGGGCTGCAGAGACAGAAATGAAGAAAGTTTCATGTCTGATTAATCAAAGCGTCTGAACACACATGAGGAAGATGCAGCACAAGATTCAGAGCTCAACCTGTCAGCTTTGAGTATTTTCTCTGTACTTCTCCATCCTGGGACTTGGTTTCATTATTTCAACGCCAAGTTGGAAAACTTACAAAGATTAGGAGTTCATGCTGAGGACTCCTTTCTAATCTGAGGCCGCTACTGCGCTGGCCTGAAAATATGGGATACATTCCAATTGTAAAATCCCCCCCTCCTCAAAAAAAAGCACAGCAGGTTTGCAACACGCAGCTACCTTTGAGATGGAAATTCCTGAAGCGGGTGGATGAAAACAGCTTTTCTAGGAAAGCTCAGGAGACAGAAGAGCTCGGCGAGACCAGCTTCATTTAGAAGACATCACAGCCTTACTGTAAGTGGGTATTGTAGCTTGTCACTATTTAATTACATTAACATTTTAAAAAAGTATTTCAAACAATAATTTCTACTTATTGTTGAGTAGACTAGATACATTAATTCAGAGGTCTGCAACCTGAGACTTTGGAGCCACATTCCCATAGCTCTCTGACTGAAGAAAAATAAAATGTTTTTTTATTTTAAAAACTGTGTTTATATTTTGGACAATTGCTCACCTTTGTTGAAACAAAACAGTCAAATAAGTCAAACTTTATTTAACTTATTTACAGTGGAAGCATAGCACGAATAAGTCTGTGAAGCTCCTGACTACATTACCCATAATGCTCCAACAATCCATCATGCAGTACAGCTTCCTAATTTACCAGTTTTCCTAAAACATTTTGAATGTTTTACAGCACTGTTTACCACAGAAAAACTGTTTTAAAACAACTGCTGATTCTTGAGAGAAATAAAAGAGGATTTTAAGCGTGTCTCACGGTGTTTTACTACGGTTAGGCAAACTTTGTTAGCTCTGGTTTATTTTAATAAGTTATGCGTATAAATTCATGGCAACAAAAATAAAATTACCTGTGTAAAGTGATTTTTTATCACTTATGACATTACACTATTACGTTTACATTACATATAAACTCATTTAATGTCTGTTTGTCTGAAAAGCTGCAATTAATTTGAATGCTTCCACAATTCTCGCTGTTCAATGTTTGTCTGATTGCTTTGTTAATGAGTCTGAATGCTGCTGCAACCTGTATATTTCCCAGGCTGGGATCATTAAGATATCTTTACTTTACTTTACTTTACTTTACTTTACATTTCTTATCATTTGCTGCAGTGCTATGATCCGGCATTGTGTCTTTTATTTTGAAAAGTTATCTGTCAAAAGTTATAAACCATTTGTAATTTAGAATAAACAATACAATTTTCTCTTTATGTTTCATTCATTCCAGAAAAAAAAAACCCAATATGGTTAATTTTTCATAGTAACAATAACATAAATATAAAGCAGTGGCTTTGATGATTGCAGACGCCTGAACTAAACAATATTAAAATACCATCTTTATGGTTTTAACATTTTGATAAAAAGTGATATCCATATTGTTTACAGAAAATATATCAAGCTTGAAAACGATTAAAATACATTTTTTTTAATTTATAAATCAATTGTTTTGTTTTTCGAGTTATAAATCTACAGTTATTTACTTAAAGGGTGACTTTTCCTTCTTTGTCATATTTTAAACTTTTTTTCAAGAACAGTTTGCAATACTTCTGTTGCCAATTTGATACCTTCAGTTTGCAGAACTGATGTTAAGTCATGCTTTTATGTAAAAAAAAAAAGTTTTTGATAAAGATCAAACAGTTTAATGAATTCTCAGATCTGAGCTGGTTCTGTGCATCGAAAACTTTCTTCACAAAAATCTTCTCCATTGATTGTGCCAGTAGCTACTTTTCTGAGTCATTTTCTAAATGTTAAAACATTTAATTGTATCTTAAGATATAAGTGAAGAATAACTAATGACATATGGTGTGTAAGTTTTTACTGTGATCTAACTGTTGAAAAATACTTAGCAAGTCATTTGTCGCCTATATGTAACACCTTTCATAAGTTTCAAAACGGACCAAAACTCTGCAAAACCCTGCAATGAGGCTCTGATGAAGACACTTGGATGAACGGCGAAACGGCACAAAGGAAGAAAATGTTTCAGTCCTGTTGCTATGATTTAACTTGGCAGGAAAAAAATATTAGACAAAATCTGAGAAAATACACAGTTTGCATGAAAAAATTTGCTGGCACAAATGTCCAGAATGTACCAGAAATTTGTATTAAAAAAAAAAAAAAAAAAGTCTAAACATAAGTTGAACTCTAAAGTGACAGCAACATCCCTCACTGCAAGACAGGTTTAGACCCATAGAAGAAGATGAGTAACAGGAACGACAGAATGTGAGTTTCAGTTCTGCTACACTTCAAAAGGCGCGTCAAACATGACTTCGTTGGATCATGTGACCCTCATGTGACTTTTGTTGAATAGTTTCGTCGAGGTCACGTAAAAGATGTAGAAATGCTGGATGAACAAGAAGAACCACCTGAAGAATGTGGTGACGCATGGAAAGCCTAATCTAGAAAACATCAAACCAAAAAAACTTTCCTTCTGATCTGACTTCATTTTCCACCTTTAACATCACTTCTTTGCTAAGTCCCTGTTTAGAATATTTACCCGCAAAACGAAGAACTTCTTGAATTTAAAGTTCATCAGGGAGGTCTCCGCGGACAGGTTGTCGAGCTTTGCGCGCACCGTTGCGCACGCAGACTGCAGCTCCTGCGGGTCCTTTGCGCAGTCAGAGAGCTGCGGGGCGCTGCTGGGGGGGCTGACCTGACCCTGCTGCGGCTCAGGTGATCCCTTCTTCTCCTCGGTTGCCATGCTTGGAGCTTCAGCAACTCTGAGAGAAAACGTCAAACGTCCAGCGGTTCAGTTCAGGAAGTCCCCCCAGCAGTGCAGACAGGTTTCCTCCTTTCTATCCCCCCAAACTGAAGCGTCGTTGCTGAAACACTTACACTTACCTTAAAAAACCCAACACAGATTCTGGTCACCGGCTGATGAACTGAGCTGGAGCTCCAGGTGATCAACTTCCGTGTTCCGGGTCCGGCTGTAAGGGGGCGTGTTGCGCTGCAGCATCTCTGTGGACAGATGCGACTCGCAGCTGCAAGTCTGCGTCCTCTGTGCAGCCCCAGGGTCAACTGCATTACTGCTTTAACTTCATCTAAATTAGTCTTTACTGAAATTATTTTATTTTAATGCAAAAAATGTAACCCCTGCAGTTTCTGAACAATTGCATGTTTCAGTCTGCGCACTAAAATACTCCATAAATTGCTCCAGTTGGGCTGTTTTACTCCAACATAAATTGGGTTAAAATGAAGCCACTAACAAAAAAAAAAATAAATTAATTAAATAAAATAAAAATGATAATATTGCTCCATAAAGTAACTCAGAAATATATTCCAACCTGACTATGTATTTTAAAGCCTGTGCAAGCTTCTATGCATCTCTGCAATATAGTGATAATAAACTTTTTAAGTCTCACTTCAAACATATTTTGGATTTATTGTAAAAGTTTTACCAGTGGTCTTTTAGTTATGATTATGCAGCTTTTAGCCGATATAATAATAATAAAAAACCTTCATCATTTTCCTCTGAGTTGTGGGCGGGGCTATTGACACAGGGAAGACACGTCCACTGATATCCCATCATCCTTTAGTTCACACTTTCTCCCACAAGTTTACTGCCCCACACAACCTCAAGCTATAAATGGTGAGCAATATGGAAGCTATCCAGCCTACATTTTTGAGCAGATATCAGCTCAGATGAGGTAAACAAACAACGTACATCTAATTGTTTACAAGAGGATGAATCAGAACGGAGCGGAGCAAGGAGATTTTTTTTCTGCTCTGGAGCCGTCACAATTTGAATAAAGAAATACTCAAAAATGCAGATTTGATCTTCAATTCTTTAATATTTTTCCTCCATCATGAGAAAAATTCTAGAAGAACAAATTAAAACAGCAAAGACACGATTTAATTGAAGTGGGTCTCTTAAAAAACGTTGTTATTTGTTGCTTACATGAAAACACTCACCACATTCTCCGTGACTCAGATAGATAAACTCAGTTCATTGGATCAAACAGAGACAATATGTGTGACAGTAACTCTTGCTTTAGCTGCTCAATCCGTTTGAAATTATATATATATATATATATAAAAACAAATTTTCCCCAAGAATACTTTTAGTGTTTGGTTGTAGTAAAAATAACTTCAGAACAATGAGTTATTTGGAAATTCTTATCTTTTCTTGTGTTCTGAAAACTAAAGACAGACTGAAAGACTATGGTGATCAAAATTATTTATGGAGAGAAAAGAGACTCACTCTGATTTGTGCGTGCGTAATTCTTGATTTATAACTCATATAATATGTTTTGTGCGAAAGTAAAAAAATTACAAAATTTAAGAAACCAGCCACGATGCTGGAGCCTTCTAAACTCGCAGATCCAAGCGGGCCAGAGCTGCGTTTGCCGACCAGAACTCTGTGTATTTACTTTATAAACGTCAGCTGAGAGCGGGTTGGGGGTTCTGATCTGATCCTCCCTCGGATCCTGGGCGGAGGAGACCGGTGGCAGAACGGGATTGCACTACAATGCCCTTTGAGACATCCAACGGGCAGAGGGATTTGATCAGCCCACCGGGCCGGCTAAGATCACAGGATCACATGGACAGATCTCAATCACCGCGTTGTGCCGCCACTTAGTGATCAGCTCCTGGTCCGGGAGGAGGGGTTTCCTCCCTCCCCCTCACAAACACACCTGTCCTCAGGTGGAGCGCTGCTTTCTACAGAATGAAGCTTCATTCATTTACAGAACCATAATGGTCAAAAATCCCAATTATCCCACCACTATGATATTGAAATGACTAGTTGATCAAAACGTTTAGATGCGGCTCCACATTTAATTTTGTAGCCTGCAGTCGCAGCTAACTCAAATCCTCAAATATCTGTAAAAATATTCATCATAAGTGCTGTAGTGCTTTGTGGTAGTGAGACAAGTATTCATTAAGTATTTACATATTTTATCTTTGCTGAACTTACCTTAGATTGGAACATTTTTCAGCCAAAAATGACGCTTCAGCGCGAATTGGTCTTTGTGAACAATAGATGGTGGATGGAGCTCCGCCTCACACCCGTCCTACGAGGAACTAATACTTGAAAAGGATTCCTAACTTTCCTAGTGAAAGTTAATGGCCAAGAATGGAGGAATGCAGATGGCATTTTGAGTGTTTTTGAGCAAAACCAGTTCTAGGCGCAAACGCTTCTGTGAGCATCAAATGGTTTTATCATTATTGACTCAGAAATTGGGGTGGCAAGTGTGAGGGCAGAGCTCTTTGTTGGGGTGGCACCTGCCCCCCTTGTTCCCCTGTAGCTCTGCCCCTGGTCTGGAGGAATATCATTTCACAGCTGCGGGTCAGCAACAGAAAGAGCATGGTCACTCTCTGAAATACAATTTATATCACAGGCTGAATAGAGTAAACATTAATTAAACACACTAAAACTACATTTTTAAATCTTTAATATGTAAGAAAACATAACTTAGATCATTATTCCAGAATAAATCATCTTAAACCTTAAATAACTTTCAATATTTTACTCTACATAAAATATATTTTTGTCAAAATTATACAAGTTAGAAATGAGTGCAAGATAACATCGGGCCAATAATGCTCGGTAGTTGGTGGCATTTTATTTTATTCTATGTTTATTTGTTTTATTGTATTCTTTTTTTATCTTTTATGTATTTTACTGCAGACTGCTTTTGTAATTTAATGCTGTTTTTTTTATTTATTTGTTTTTTGTTCTTAATTTTTCGAACTTTTTTAAACTTTGTGAAGCACTTTGGTATGCTATAAGCAGGTGTAAAGTGCTATATAAATAAAGTTCAGTCATTCATTCATTTATTCATTCAATAATAATAATAATAAAATAAAAACATCTGGACGGTCTGATAGAATTACCCAGAGGGCTGGTTTGTCCCCGGGCCTTGACCTTGACTGACACATATGCACTAGAGTTTGCATCTTGACATGCAGTAGGAAATGGTTGCGAGACCTAAAACTCCAGTTTGGGTGTTATTTTAGGTACGCTAACAGGGTTATCGTGGTTAATGTGCAGTGGTATCGGGCTGCGTTTTTGTTTATGTGTTACTAACAAGGTTGGGAGTTAGCATAGCCACAGTAATGTTTGTTTTATTGGTCTCAGGTTTTGTTTTTTTACGTTGCAAACAAGGTTGGGAGTTACAGGAATTGTAAATATGCTAACATGGCTAATGCTTCTAATGTGGCTAATATAGCACTGTCTGTTAGGAGTTAGCATAGTCACAGTAGAGCTTGTTTTAGTGGTCTGTTTTTATATGTGTTGCAAACAAAGTTGAATGTTACAGGTATTGTGAATAAGCTAGCACAGCTGTAGCATGTTGCAAACAAGTTCAATTAAAGAACATAGTTGATAACGTCTGACTGGCTGGTGGACCTATCTTTGACTCTTTTGTCTAGCTTAATGTGCCTTAGAGTTCGGTTCACCTTGTCTGTAACAGGTTTAAAAATGGACTGTTCACTTACATAATGCCTAATAATCAGGTGAACACAATAGTGCAGAAAATCTGGTGCAGAACATTACAATAATCAGACAGACAGGTAAGCAGTGCTGCATCTTCATTTACTAGCTGTTTCAACATTCTGCAGCTCTAGCAAGGTTTAGTTTTAGCCAACAAGTGCAAATGTAAATCATTTTAACAACATTTTTTTTTTGGCACAATTTAAAACAACTTTCAAAGAAAACCACCAGATTTCTAACAATTTCTAGCTTATTATTTAAGAAACCAGCTGTGGAGGTGTGAGGAAAAATGCTTTGCCCTAGTAAACAGAAACAGGATTCAGTCAACCATCATGCTTCTCACCCCTGAATCATCACTTTTTGACATTTCCCAATCCCTTGAGTCAAAATCTATTTTCCGTCATTCTCACTCATCCCTTATCCAAACACTTCTTGAGAACTTTGCAAAGTCTGTTTCCCTAGAAGTGAAGCAAAGCACTTATTTTCCTCTTTCCATAACGACTACTCTTTCCCATAACTTTATTGTGTGACTCAGCTTGATTCCTCTGTTGTTTCTATATCTCTGTATGTCTCCCATCTTTTTAACAAACACATATACTTCTCCCTCATTCCTCAGGCACAAAGTATTCCAGTCAGAAACTCTGCTTCCACCTTTCCTAAACACTTAGATTCCTCCACTGGAAGGTCACCAGAAGTAACTGCCTTTCCTCTCTTCATCGTCTTTCATTCCCATCGTCTTTTTCCTCCTCCCTGCTTCACAGCAGCTTCGCCTTCCTCTAACATTTTCCAGATCCAAATCTCCCTCATGCATGTCTAAACTGTTGTAAAAATCCTCTTATTTCTCTTAGCCAACCTTTTCTTTTCAATATTGAACTTCTTCATTCTACCACAAAGTCTCCTTTTCTGCTTTCCTCTCTTCAGATGACAAACTGAGTTCCTTCTGTCCAGCCTTCCAGCCATATTCACTTCAGCTGTAGCTGTCCTTATCATCTTAAAGAACCTCCTGATCTTCCAAAGTCAGTTTCAACTCCAACCTAAAACTCCAGCCTAGAAATACTATTCCTTTTTCAACTTCTAACTGTTGTTCCTTTGTTCTGTCCTTGTCTCTCCATCCTCTGCTGTCTGGTTGAATTCTCTCCAGCCTCCTCTTTCAGATTACAATGTTTTACAAGATGTTGATTACAACAAGATGTCATCCACTTGTGTGTTCCTCCCTCCACTCTTTATCTACGTTCACATTGCCCTCAACGTGTGTTCAAAAATGCTCGTCACATGCATTCTTGAACGGGTGTAGATAGGTTAAGGCCAATTGTTCTTCCCAGTAACAGTGCCACTCACCTATGCACACATTCTCACTCTGCTGCCACCAGGACCGATGTGGGGTTTGTTGTCTTGCCCAAGGACACATGGGCGGTCAGGGTGGAAACTGGACTCATAATCTTCAGTGGCGATGTGGTTCAGACATCTGTTCGGGTGCCTCATAAACACCTGCCAGGGGAGGTGTTCCAGGTACGTCCCACTTCCTCAGCCTCTAGGAAGACCCTGGACACGCTGGAGAGACTATGTCTCTCGACTGGCATGGGAACATCTCGGCTTCCTCCCAGAGGAGCTGGAGGAAGTGGCGAGGAGAGGGAAGTCTGGGCATTTTAGGTTAGACTGCTGCCCCCACAACCCACACAATGTGTGGAATGAAAATGGTGGGATGTATGGATTCAATCATTCACACCAATAAATACAGACATTCCTCGATGATTTTACTTATAATCTTGTCAAAAGATTTCTTTCTATTCCCTTATATTCTTTTGAAAAGGAGGATCCATGAAAACTGATCTCTCTTTTCTCCGTGTCCTTTTTCTATACATTCTCAAACCCAACTGTCATATATGGATGTATGGTTTGGGTCCCCTCCGTGTCACTTGGGAGTTGCTGGCTGATCCCTTTAAATCACAGGTCCGCAACCCTCAGAACACAGTACCAGACGCAGTACTAGACGGTACTGGGTTGGATAACAGACGTGGAACTGGTTAGAGAACTGGTACGGGTTAGGGTCCAGTCTGCTTCCCAGTACTGGTCTGTGTCCTGAGGGTTGGGAACCAGTAATTAGCATATTAATTTTTTTCTGTCTGTGGCCTGGTACCCAGCAGCGTTGGTCCAGTACTGGCTCACGACCTAGAGGTTTGGGACCTCTGATCTAATAAGAACAGCCAGCACGTCAAAAAATGACAACTTGGGGACATCCAAAACGTCTAAAGTGACTCGGAGGGGGCCCAAACTATACTGCACATCTATATGACACGTTGGGAGAATGTGTTGCCTTTTTCAGTGTTTACATTGTTAAAGCAGACCAAAAAAAGTCCTGAAGCTCCTTTGATGATTTTTCTTCTCCACTTACAAACTTGCAGTCCTTACATCGTTAGTTTGTTCTTTGTCTCCCATGTAAATCTAACCAGAACATAACCAGGACATTTAGCTGATTTTCATCAAAGCATCCGGACTGCAGAGTTCTTGCTTGGAGTTATATTTTAGCCATCACCAGAAACCCCTGACTGCTTACTAGATGAACAGAAAAGATGAGTGGTGTTGATTGTGAAGTGCTGTTTGTGCAGCTTATGATACATTTAGCCTCCTTTGAATTTCTCTCACACCTTTCTTGAGATTTTCCTAAAATACCAGTAAGTTGCATTGAGGATTCAGCTGGACAAAAGCAGTCAGGCGATGGTGGGATGAGTGAGATGACAGACGGTGAATAAGACCTGTTCTTCCCTCAAATCCGTGAATAGGATCCCCATTTCAACATCACGCTAATGTTTTTTGACGTATCACACTGTTTAGGACACTCATTCCCATTCAAAGCTTTTTTTTTTTAGTCTTATTGGGAATTTAAAACCTTTCCAGCCATAATCTGCAGCCATCAAGCAATCAGATTTCCCGAGGCGTCTTCACTGCATGCACATTCCCTCCCACGGATTTATGGCTTCATTTTGTTTAATACTTGTTTAATTTGGTAAGCTGTAAGGAAAATTATCCCTCAATCAATCAATAGATACGTTTTTCAGAAAATTTTGTTAAAATATAAAAACCGATGACTAAATTGTACATTTATTTTGTTATTTTATGAGTGATGTGTTTGCAAACTACAAAACCTGAACATAAATTAATCACAGGCCTTGCAGTACATTCAAAGAAATACATGAGGGGATTTCTGCTGAAGGAAACCAGCGCGCTTGAACTTTTTGCCCTGTGATGCATCATATCGCTGAAGCTTGCAGTAATGTGTGCTGTTGTATCTGGGCCATGCAATCAACACTGCACTTCTGCGAGTGTTTGCTGTTGACAAACTGTGGGCATCTCAGAACACGTCTGCTGAAGTTTCTGACTTTTCAAGATTCTCCAAAGACATCCATGTTTATCAAAGCTGGAAGTGACCATGAATTAGTTATGGGTTAAATAATAAATGCCATAATGCTGCTGGATGTTTTAGGTGAAACAGCGCTTTATGTATTGCATTAGAATGACACAGTGAGAGTTGCAGTAAATGTTCAGGCCCCGCTACCTTCATGTCGCAAAGATTTGGAAGGATGTCTCGAGTGGATTTCTGGATGTGCGCCACACAGTGTGAGGATATTAAAAATAGGAGTGTAGACACATCCAAAAAATTTAAAATCCAAACAAATATTTGTATAAATCTCAAAAAGATGACATCATGAAGCCGATTTTCTGTATCCTTTTTTTTTTATTTAGACTTTGTCTCACAGGAAAGACAAGATATGAATAAATAATATGAAGAATGATTGGTGTAACATTGTCTGGAAGTTTTGTTTCACATTTTAAAGTTGTAAGTGCATCAACATGCATAAACTTAGTTTTATTCCTTAATTCAGTTTTTATCAATAATGAAACAAAAGTTGCTAAATTGAATAGAGACTGACTTTGAAATTGAATGGTATTCGGGGTCTTGTTTTCCCAGAAGGAATGATAGTTTTCTATTTATACAACTGTTTATTTCCATACTTGTTATTTTTTTCCAGAAAATTTCAGCTCCCTAAATTGTGTAATTTTCCTGGATTAAGTTTCTGTATTATCTGATAACCACCTCCAATTTTATGTTTTTTTTTCTCAAATCTCGGTTGAAAGTTTATCAGAAAATTTAAATTCCAGTGATTGCAAACTTGGTTGGATAAAAACTCACACTGTTAAAAAGAAAAAAATGAAACGTTAAAGACCCACTTTGATCAAAATTGCATTTTTAACATTTTTTTTTGTGCATTTTCTAGTGATGGATGAAATATATAAAGAAAATTAAGGTAAAATGACATATTCCACTATTTCTTCTACAAATTGCTCTGAATCAGGAGCAGATTTTTCTATAGGACACTCCAAATGAGTATGCAAGTGTCTTCCTCTTGAATAGTGCAGGCTTTCCACAGTCATGCAAATATTTCTGGGAATGAACTCTTGCAATTTGATACTTAAAGGTAAAGAATCAGGAAGTCAACGATGTAGGCCATGGAGTCAACACAGCTCTTCTAGAAGTGTTTTTGTTGTTGATCTGCAGAGATCTCAGAATTTTAGCTGGGATTGGACTTTTAAGGGACCAGATTTTGGTGTACAAGTAAAGTTAATGAGAAAGTGAATCATAGTAACCAACTAAAACCTGGACTTTAACAAATGCTCCTGATCAGCGTCACCCTCTGATAGAAAAACAAAAACATGGGAAAGTTTAGAATTTGCAATGCAAATCTGACAGAACAGCCTTGCTTTGCATGCAGTGAAATCAATGGGGTCAACCCTCTAACCTGCCTGGTCAAAAAAAAAAAAATTAATTTAAATCAACAAACTTCCTTATATAAATAATCAAAAAAACTATTGTTTTATATTTTTTAATAATTTGTACAATAAATACATTATGATTTGTTAATTTATTTTGTGCTATTTGTAGTTTTAATTAAGTTCCACTCTCTCTATATATTTTTTCTATTGTAAAATTGTTACGCAGTGGTCTGTTAATTAGGATTATGCAGCTTTTAGCTAAAATAAAAAGCCTGTGTCAGTTTTTTAAAGAAATATTTTCTGCTCAGTTGCAGGAGCTCTTCATAAATTTGCATCTCGGTTGGGGGCGGGACTGTTAGCAAGGATGTAACTCTTCATTGATATCCAAGCATTCCTTTGTTTACACTCTCTCCCACTAGCTTACTGCTCTTCAAAAGCCCAGGCTAACATTAATGTGGCGAATAAAAAAAAACCAAAACGGCAAGTGATGTTGAGCTGTACATTTTGATCCAGGTGGCATCTCTGATGGGGAAATTAAGACGATTTGTCTGCAAGTGGATGCAAGCGGCAGTTGCTGTGTCACAACCATTGACTGTATATAGAGACCTAGACAGAGTAGATGTGACATCACCCTTTAAAAAATGCCTAACCTTTGGCTCCAGAAAAAAAAAAAAGTCAAACGCCATATCACCATGTTGGAGCCCAGGATGGTCCAAGTCGGTTGATCTATTACATGCCAATCATGTGTAATGTTAAACATGAAAGTAGGTAAACAGTGAATGCTCAAAAATTCTTTAAAACATGCCTTATATTAAAATATAGAAAATACAATTTATATATCTTCAAATAAACATATAATATATAAATATATATTATATATAATAACAAAAATATATAAACCAATTGCAAAACAATATTCTACTGGAAGTAGGTCAAATATATTCAAAATCTGTATAATCTATATATCTGTATATTTCTCATTCTTATTTTACTCAAAAATTCCAAAATTAGGTTTGGAAGTTCAACTTGTGGGCTTCAAAATTCTACATACAATTCTACAACATTAAAACATAATGTTCTTCACACGTAAGTTTCATACCAACTTAATGAAGCAGCTGCAAATATACAAAAGAGAACACATGAGTGAACAGAACTGATCTGATTTTAATTTAAATTAACCTAAATTAAAAATGTAAAAGTTGACTTAATAACAATTAATCAATTATTAATAATTTAATTAACTTAAATTTAAATGGAATAATTTATTGAAAGGATGAATATGAATATATGAAGGCCAATCAAAATGTAATGCTTGACATATTTAAAATAGAACCTTTTTAGGGCTTTTGCTCTTCAAGTTCTTTACAATAATTCTTGAATTACTACAATGATGTCTCAGTTCTTTTGTGGGTTTTTATGTTCATTAACAGCAGAGACGCTGGCTGTAACGCTGTTCATGCCTCTCAGGACGAGCAGATGCTGCGCGGACCTCTGTGACCCCGCAGTCATGATCCGTCTGACGGTGGAGCAGTTTGCTGAAGCACATCCACACTGTCAGCTTCATCTGTGCAGGCCGTGAGAGCTGAGCGCTCAGACCACATCACTGAGGATGGGCCATGAGGGGTTCATTAACTTGACTGAAGCCCATTGAACTGCGAAATGTCTAGAGCTTTAAAGCCCAATGAGCTCTTCAGTAAAAACGTCAGCTCCAACTGTCCTGGAAAGACAGATTTTATCGTCTTTTCATCACATTTACTTTACAACCTTCAGAATCATTTTGAGATTTCACATATCCTGAAGACATACTAAAACCTGCTGAAACATTTTATAACATTCATTTTAGATCTCAGCTGTTTTTATACTCAAATCTGAGATACTTTTGTGGAGTTTCTAAATCCAACAGAGATCTGACTAAAGTATTTATCAGCTATTAAAATTCAATTTGTGTCCTGTTCAGGTCAGTCAAAGCGAGGAGCAAAATCTCACTCTATTTATTCAGGAAACAATAAAAGGAGAAGATATGAGCCTGATTACACAACTCCAGGTTTTTTTTTAAATTTCAAATATACATAACATCACTCAAAAAGCATACTGAAAAAGAAAAAAAAATAAATTAATTTAGCACCCAGAAGCACCTTACACCTGAATAATTGTGTTATTTTAAAGTCTTTTATGCAATTATGCATTAAAATACAAAACTTTAAGTGGTTATTTTATTTTTTATGCATCATAAACAGAGTCGGCTAATAACCGCTGTAAAGTGAAGCTGCAGAAAACAACCAGCAAGGTCGTAAGAGCTGATTTATTTAAACAATTTCTGGAAAACTTTTCATCAAGTCAGTTCTTCTGCTGCTGCAGCAGGAGGAGGAGAGGGAAAATAAATATCCGATTTCTAGGAGTTTTTTCAGAGTCAGAAACTGAGGGTTCGTACCTGAGATGCAGAAAAGCTGACTAACCTTCAGGTAACAGCTGTCACTGTGGACGTTAACGCTGACTTTGTGGACGTATAAGAGAACATTCTTAACTTTGGATTTTCTGGCTGTTGACTATTATTTAAAACAAATAATTATGACATATCAGACACAAATCCAAGTTTTTGTCTCTTTTTGTGAAAGATTAAAAGAAAACAAGTTATAACAGTTCTGTATGTGAAACCTGTGAATTTTCACATAAAAGGCTAAAACAGAAAGAAAAAATATTTAAATATTAAAAATATGACTCGAGAAACAAAACAGGGAATGTACACTTGAAAAAGTAAAGTAATCGAATGGAACTGAAGACAAACAGTTTATGTTGAGAATCAGTATGTGGTAATGAAGGTCAACTTTAGGAGGACTTTTTCTGAGAACGATCTGCTCAGGTGTAAAGTGTCCCTTCTGAGATTGGAGCTCCTCCTGCAACTTTCTGGATGCTACGGCCCTGACAGGCTAGGGCAGGGGTGGGCAAACTTTTTGATTTGTGGGCCAGAAGGGTTCTAAATTTGGCATAAGGGCCGGACACGGAGCAGATGGAAGGAGTGATTGGTAATGAACCTCATAAACTAAAAAATAATATAGAATTTAGAGAAAAACATGCTTTAATTGGATAAAATTCACATATAACAATTATGGAGGAGTTTTAAATTTACCTTTTTATCTCTATCTGATAATGTTCTTCAGAGGAAAATCGAACTCAAAGAAATGCGAAAAATTTCACCTTCTTACTCAGAAAAAACCCCACACTAAGCCAGAGAAACAACACCATTCATGTGAGAAGAAACCACAAATACAATGAAAATAAAACATATTAGGATTTTTGAATTATATTTAATTTGGAGGCCTGATTAAGTAGTTTAAAGGGCCGCATGTGGCCCCCGGGCCGTAGTTTGCCCACCCCTGGGCTAGGGTATCACCTAGCCTAGACCGCAACATATGAAAAGCTGGACACCAGTAAGATGAGTGACACAGTTTCACAAAAAAAAATGGAAACAATGTCTTGTAAAGAAACAAAATGAAATGATTAGTGTGCTGGTAAAAATAGAAATGCAAAACAAAGAATTGTAACCTTGGCCGAACATAAAATAAGTCAGAGAGACTCCTGACTCAGCCACGTTGACCGTCGGCGTCAGCAGCTCTCTGCTAAGGGAAACTAAAATAACAAAACCCAGTAGTATGAGACTGCAGAGGACATAAAGAGGAAAAAGAGAACCAAACAAACCAGCACAACTCAAAGACCTGCTGCTCCTCAGCCTCCTGCTCTGTCTGCCTGGCCTCCTCTATCTTAAAATAAAATGATGCTATTTTTGCCGTTAAACTAAAGGAATCATATTTCAGGGTAGTTTATTTATGTTTTGTTGCTATGTATGTGACTTTTATTGATAAAGGAACCTGCTGTAAGTCAGTTTTAGCTGGATAAATTCAACAGTTTAACTGCTTAATTTTCCTATAAAATAGAGGAAATAGACACAAGGTTGAGGCGCAAAAGAGAAAATGGGTGTTTATGTTCAAAGACAGACTGCTAAGTCATCACTGTTTGTGCACATCTTCATTCCAGCTGTGTTTCCCTTCAGCTGCATGAGACCAAACCCAGATGGATGACTGTCTGGATGGAGATGTAATCCAGCCACTAAGTGGCAGTGTTGCTGCACTAATGATCCGTCAGCGGAGCGGCACCACAGGGAGCAGATTCATGTCCTACATGGGTGATTACAACATGTTTAACACATATTAGAACTCATCAGCCATCGTCTGGCGGCACCAACCGTCTGATTTCTAAAAAGGATCCTCACTGCTCCAGTTTGATGTGCACTCCTGTGCACGTCAGCGTGCCTCAGCTCTCCTCTACGTCTCCTGTCAGCCTGATTCCGTCCCGTCTTTCTTCCATCACCTCAGACTGGAAAACAGACAAGGCCTCCTGGCATGTGTCATTACCGATCCCAGCTGTTTGTTTGTGACGTGCCGTGTCATTCTGGACACAACGACTGCTCCCACTTGGCCCGCCGAGCTGCAGGAAGCGATGATCCGATACGCATCAGAGTTTGGGATGTTTTTGAGTCATCTGAGGAACACGCCTGCCCTGAACTCTGAGTGATCCTGAAGAGCAGCCAGACCGTGACAGTCTGGGACAGTCAAAATCGCTCTGGATCTTATGAATTTCTAGGCAAGTCGCGCATTTACTGTTAAGTACTGATTTCTTTAACGTTTGTTTTACCTCAGAAACGTCCTTTTTCTTGTGATTTCCAGACTTCCTGGAAACAAGCGACCCGCGGAACAATGAAGAGATCAGGCCTCTGCTGTGACAAACAGCTTTGAGTTTCCCTTCCCCAGGAATCCTTCTGGGAAATCTGGAAAAGCCTGCGATGCAAACTGCCAGTCCGTTCTTTCAGCATCAGCACAATTTCATCTTAATTTGAAGAGAAAAGTGCAGTTAAAGGCTGAAATGAGCCATAATTTACAAGGCTTGTGTTTTCTTTTGTCACAGGCTCTCCAGGGGTGAAGCAGCCGTTCAGGAATTCTTCCAAACAATGCTCCACCTCTGTTTAGCAGAGTTCACAGATTCGTCATGCAATGCCCGTAGGAATACAGTACATTTTCTGCTCTGCCGCAAAATCACTTTCTGCTCCACTGGCGTCCTCTTGCCCATTTGTTGGACCATGCAGCGCCTCATGTGATTTATTGAGTCTGATTTCAAGACACATTAATTCACCCCCTTCATTAGCAGTGAGGGTTCCTGAAGCGGGCCTCTCCAACATTTTCCTGCAGAACACAACTCCAGATGCAACATCTGCCACTTCATGCTCTGTTAGTTGACAAATTTTGTGCACAATTGCGGAACGTTAAACCTGCGTGTGAGGATGGCGCGTCGGGTAAGCCTCCATCGCATCCTCGCCCACTGTGACACTTCTGAAAGAGGAGAAGACAGGCAAGGAAACGCTTCCTCTTCAAATGTCGTCTTTGGGAACAAAAAGGGGCGACGTGAGAAAGAAACTGGGAAAATGAGGAGGAATTACAACAAGGTAGCCACGCAAGGCAGCGGGACCTGGAAATGATGAAACAGAAGCCCACTTTAGAACAGAGAGCCCCAAAAGTCTCACAAGTCCCCCAGTTTATCAAAGCCAATCCGGGAGGCAGAGCCGCCCCCTCCCCAGTCATTTCATGCCCTCACGCATCTTTTCATCTCTGCAGGGAGGTGAAGTTTGAAACCAGATAAATAGCTTACCCCATTTACTGGCAAGCAGAACACCTTGATTTCCCTCCGAATATTTGTTCATACATTTGCTTGTTTGTAATAAAAAGAGGTGGGGGGCAATGGTTACTAAATATAGCTCTATTGACCCACTTATTCTATAGGAGTATTTGGCATTGTTGGGAGGGATTTATCACATCACTTAAAACCTTTAAAGAAACATCCAGTCATCATCTTTTCAGCATAATCCCGAGGTTATGACATCAAGCGCAGGATTTTTATTTTTTATTTAAATGCTCAGCAGGACTGGAATCTGGTTTCCCTCTGATTCCCGTGAAGCCGGTGAATCACGCCTGTTTCTCAGAGCTCAGGTTCCTTTGAAAGTCTTTTCCGGGAGAAGCAGCTTCTCTCAGGCTGCGATTGTGGACGAGAGCAACTGGAAAAAGTTTGCAGTCGACTTGTTTGTCACACCAGCTGCCGTTAACCAGCCTTCTGTGAGGACTCAAATAGAAATCTGCTCATTTATCCACATATTTCTGTAATGAAATCCCTCCAAAAATTCATCCAATTTTCTGCCAACATAAATAGAAAGCTATGCATCTATTTTTACAGTAAATATGTAAACATGCATTTGCAGGGAGAACCCTGCTGAGAATTTTTCTGCAGGTTCTGTTGCTGTCGACAGCTTTAAAATATCACGATCATTGTTGTTGTGGATTATTATGGTTAGGAGTGAAAGTTACAAACTTTGTGAACCAATAATTTAGCAGCATTATCTTTTTCCTAGCAATGAAAACAAATTTAAAATTCGAGAGTTCATAACTATCATCCTTCAGGATCCAGAGAGGCAGATGGAAACGATAGTTCTAAGTAAATGAGCTTCTATGAGCAATGTTCTGTACCTAAATCTCAGTCTCGTCATCTTTTCACACTTTATCTTAAAGCTCCTCAGAATCATCAACCTAAAGTTACCGACAAAATAAAAATGGCGAGCAGCATCGGAGCTATCCAGCCGCACAGTTTTGATCCAGCTCAGACGAGGAAAACAAGGGGATGCACAAAATGGATCGGCGCCGGGAGCTTGCGGCCTGTCGACTGTATCCCCTACGTCACAGCTGCAGGCTTTTTCCAACAGCATTCAGATTCACAAAGATTTGAAAAAAAATAAATACTCAAAAAAAAACTTTGACATTAATTTTCTTTATTTAGTTGCTCCATCATCAGAACAGAACTAAAAACAAACAAATGACATAAATGAAAAGACAAAATGTTTTAACTATAAAAAGGTAAAATGGTTAAAAAAAAAAAAAAATTGTATTAAAATAAAGATTTTCAAATTCTCAGAATTTCAAAGTCATGCATTATTTCCTGGAAATGATTTCTAATGAGGCTCTTCATGTGTGCTCCTTCTCAGGACTGACCCTCCCACAGCAGAATGAAGCAAACAGGCCAACAGCAGTGAGCTTCACACAGAGAAACAGAAGGAAGAGCTGATTCCATCCCTATCGCTCTCTTTCTGCGCTTTCGCAGTGGAAGCTCCGTCATGTCGTTGACATTGCATTCCAACGTTTGATGACTGTTCAACTTTTGAGTGCAGCTTTTGAGGCATGAAGGCCTCGGGTCACAAACACTCTGCCCAAGGCTGCAGTGGCGCACGTCTTGTTCAGGCTCTGCTCTTCAAGTGTCTATCTCTCAGTCAGACATCTCCTTCAGAGGTATACCAATACGAAATGCCATGAAGACCTTCAAGAAATTGAAGGAATGTTTTTTTTACAATAAACAAAGAGACTCTCAGAAATAAAACAGAAATCCGCCAATATCAACACAAGGAGAAATCCACTTTCCCAGTTCTGAAAAAAATATATAGTTAAACTCAGACTGTGACAATGTCGATTTCCTGAAATTGGTAATGCAGACATTTTTGCTTGAAATACTTTAGAAAATGATCTCTGTACAAGATGTTCTGACCTTGTATCAATGAATCCCCCTTGTGATAATTTTCTTTGACCTCTAACAAATGAGTCATTTTTTTATTCAATTCAGAACCATGAGAGTCACAAACCCAAAAACTTTGGAGTAAATGAAGGGCAATTACTCATCAACACCTCAAATTCATCTCAAAATGTCCATACAAGAGGCAATGCAGAGTTGAGCCCTTGTTCTTTCTTTTGGGGTCCAGATGACCCAAGCCTTACATTGACATATTAGCCATCCGATAACAAATGGACAAAGGTGGACAGGATTTGATGTCTGCCACGGTCACCAGTGAAAATCAAAAATCATTGAGAAAAAAAAGTTCAGCGTGCTGTCTCGTGGGGTCCTGATGACCCCACTCCCAACGTTAACATACCTAGGATAGCACAGACCCAGAACACAAACATTGAGCACGCAAATTTAGTTGAACTGATGAATGGAGGATGCTTTGTTGCTATAGGTCTTAGTCACATGCACCAGTAGAGGGTTGTGCTGCAGTTCCCTTGAGACACATGTAGCCACCTTGCTGTACGTCATGAAAATGAACATACCATTGTCGTGCCGGGGTGAGTATGTTGTAAAGCACTTGCAAGGCTAATGTAAGTTGTGCACGCTTATCATCCGTTGTATGATACCTGTACGCCGCACTCAGGTTGTTAGTAAGGTGCGAGAATGACTCCTTGCTGACTAGACTCAAATCCTCCATAGGTACACTGATAATACCTGAGAGCCCATTGGACGGTGTAGTAGGATATCCACGCTAGCTACACTATGATTAAGTGTGTTTGAGATCATCCATCGCCTCGCCTGCATTGTCGGCGAGACCAGGCGGCGGAAAGGCGCCTGAGATGAAAGCGAACGGCGAGACTACAAGAGCAGGGAAATGGAAGATGTACTTAACAGTCGGTTGAATTTTAATATGCCTCTCCCCCTCAGTATGATCTGTGCTGTTATGTCTTTTATATTATTACTAACATCTGTCAGTGGACAACAGAAAAAAAACAAAACACTGAATGAATTTCATGTACACCGTCCCAAATAAATAAATAAAATGGAAATTAAAGTTAGTTTTTAAAGGCACGAAAAACAAAGATTATTTGAAATCGTGTTTATTTATTCATCAGGCATTCACTACCTTCCAGAAAGAGTTACAAAACACACAGATTTCCTTCATTTAGCACCAGTTATTCCTGATCAGCATCACATCGAATTGCAAGAACCGTCAGGACACAGTTTCCCACAATGCATCGTTTTGTAGTCATCAAGCCAGTTCAGTAACTATTTTCTGGCCGCGCTGGCTTAGGTAGACGCCTTAAACTTCAAGACGCCGCGCATGTGATGTCGGAGCAAGGAACGCGGTGGCGGCGATCTGCACGGCGCCGCGTCCGTCTTGGTCATCTCAAACACGCTTATCGTCTAATTTCCGACTCTTCCTGTTCCTGCACCTTGCACAGGATTCAGGAGGATTTTTCTGACATGAAATATCTGCATGACATGCTTGCGCCTCACCTTTTTCATTCCTACTTACTAATACGTGTTGTTGAGGTGTTTGCTACTATCTGTTGCCCGCAGCACGCCTGTAGATAAAAAACATGTCAACTGGGCCTATGACCTCAACATTTCATGTGGTTTACCTGCATGCACATTCTTCACCCACTTGGAAAGCTCGGTGTGACTAAGACTTAAGCTACAAAAACTTTGCTTAATGCTTAAGTACAAAGTATTTGTATTTGTCTTAGTGCAGTAGTTTAGGAAACCTCTTAAGTCCTCTGTCAGTTTTTAAGTTTTAGTTTTTTGCTAATAAGTCCAGTTTCCTGCATTTTACTCCTCCATCAAGCTCCCATTCTGACACCTCCACACATGACTCAAAACTTCTGCAATCAATAATGTCAGAGCGGGTCAGAACCAGAGCTCGATGAAGAACCAGAATGAGGGAAATGTGAATTCTTGGTGGAAACTAAAACTCCTAGAGAGAAACTTAAACTTAATCAAAAAAAGACACCAGGGCTGAGGAGTGACTTCTGGGAGAAAGTCAATTGAGACTAAAATGACAAAATGGAGTCATGACCCGATGTGAGGAAGCAAAGAGGATCTGACAAAATCCATAAGACCCCATGGGACTGAAATCACTGACAGTCATGTTAGGAAAGCAGCTGTAAATGGTAAATGGCGAATACTTGTATAGCGCTTTCTACCCTCCTTCGAAGGCCCAAAACGCTTCACAGTCAGACCCATTCACACACACATTCATACACTGGTGGTGGCTCTGCTGCCGAACACTGGCGCCAACCTTCCACCAGAGGCAATTTGGGGTTCAGTGTCTTGCCCAATGACACTTCGACACATGGGCAGGCAGGGAATCAAACCCCCAATATTCCGATTGTGAGTCGACTGGCCTACCGCTGCACCACGGCTGCCAGCTGTGATGTTCTCAACTCAAACCTAGAATAAATAAACACAGCTTTAAAAAGAAATGGTCGTAATCAGGATCATCAAGCTCACTCACCCCTAAAAAAAACAATCCAACCTAAATACTTGTGGTGTTTTTATACAGCTCAACATCCGTTTATGCTCTTTAAATCTAAATGACTCTTTTGTTTCTAAGGTTTTCCAGTCTTGGCCACGTATTCCACAACCTGCTCATCTTCCAACACATCTGAAAATAGCTAAAGTCGTGGTCTCAAACATGTGGCCGATCACTAGATTGTTAGGGACAAACGTGTGGCAACTGTATGATAATCTTGTGTGCAGGAATGGAGATCAATGAAGGATTAGGAAACCGTAGAGAAGGTCTCTCAGTGCAGGAGACCTGGACTCTTCTTGGTAGAAACCCAGAGGTTCAAAAACAAACTTAAACATGGTAAACCCCATGAATAGAGGGAGCAAGAAAAAAGTAAAAACACAAACGACGTGGCAATGAAGAATTGAGATCACAAACACAAATCAAGGCAGCTAACAGTAACTGCAGTCAACCTCATAAGAGAAAGAAATAACATGGAATCTGGACAAACACATATGCTTTAGCTTTGATTAAAAATAATATATTTTAAAAAAGAGCATTTTAGAGTTTTTATTTCAAAACTAAGACTTATTCTCATTTTAGTGCTAATTGCACCAATTGGTTGATGTCCCTCAGGGATATACATGAAGTTAGAGAAATGCTGCATTCATGTGGTTTTGGAATGATTAGAACATTGACCGTCCGTCTCAAAAACACACATGAATGTCAAACTTCTGACAAATTAAAATAAATGTGTTTAATTCTTGAAAATATAGTCAAAAAACCATCAGTGTGCTGCCCCTACAGGTTGAATTGAGGTTTTACATCTGAATTTGATGACTGGTCAAACCATTTAAGTCCCACGTCATGACCTGCAGCTCCAGTAATGATAACAGTCCTGTTCCCCAGCCCCTCCCCTCTGATTGGACTTTACAATTTTAGCTATGGGCGGAGTTATCCTCCAACTTCCCTGTTTGGTTAATCTTTAAGTTATGTTCACACACCCTTTTACAATGTACGTTCAAGTAACCACTTCCATTGAAAAGTCTAAGTAAACACATGTATACCAATGTTTCACAAAATTTGTACCGCTTAGACTAGGGGTGCCCTAACATTTTCGCTCTAAGGGCCAAAATCTAAATGGGATCCAGGTCTACAAACAAGATTTTTCACGTCATGAAATAAAAGGAGAAAATAAAAAATATGGCTTAACGTAATATCTTTCAAATGTTTAAGTATATTACAACCGTAGAGTTTTGGAAAACCATAGAACAGTAATGAGAAACGGGTAAGGGGTTTTAACTCTTTAACACCTTGACCTCGAAATGTCTGCCTGAACTTTTTTTTTCTCATTTCGACTATGAAAGGGTCTAAAAATGTCCTACAATTGTGTTCTTTTGCTCCTTTTTCAAGAAGACACCGAATTTTCAAGATCTATCATTATTTTACAATGTTTTCTATTTCATAATAGTGTTGGACTAAATCAAATTGTAAAAAAAAAACAAACACAAAATCGGTATGTTTTTTTGTGAGAAAAACTGAGCAAATGCACATAAACAACAGATTTTGTTAGTTAAAAGTTTACATTTGTCCAGTATCAAACTGTCTACAACAAAATTTTGTATCTTTCTCTCTAAATGTGCAAAAAACTGCATAAAATGTCAAATATCTGTAGGCGTTTTTGGTCACACAGGGCAGTTCTGTCCTCTTTGGCTCCTCAAAGGTCTTAGTGATGCTCCCAGTGACAGTCTCTAGTTCCAAACCTCCAGGGAGAGTTCTTGGTGCAGATTCTTTAACACCAGTGGGAAGACTTCACCTGCTGATGGTTTTCCTGCATTTAGAGGTGGTTGAACACCTGGGATGTGTCTGGGATTGAGGGTCTCCATCGTCAGTTTCTGGATCTTTGTTGATGTGGTGAGCAGCTTTGGACCTACCGGTCTCCAGCATCCTCATGTTTTCTCCTCTTTGGTCCTCCAGCATCATCAGCTCCAGCTCACAGGAAACTCTAAGAAAAATAGTTTTCATTTCATTGTGAAATTTTTTTTCTGAACACACATAATTATATACTTATATAACTTTTAATTTATAAGTAAAAAACACAAGTTAACTCACGTTTTAATGACATTTACCTCACAGAGTTTGTGTTTCAGGGTAGAAACTAGCTAGTTACTGTTTGATTCCTTCAGAAAAAAACCCAGAAATGAAGCTTCAAAAATGTTACCCTTTCTCGCCAAAAATGACTTCTTCTGTTGTCCGGTCTCAAAATCTTCTCTGAACCTCCATGAAGGTTGTATTTCCCAGGATGGTCATCTTTCAGATATTTTTCTTATTGTTTTCTCTGTGATAATAACTCTTTTTGGCTGCTCCGCTCTCTGCATCTCTCCACCGCCCCGTCTGTCTTACGGTAAACAAATCAGTACTGCATGGGCTTCTGGGTAAAATTACCATAATGTCTCACTATTGAAAAGAAAGCTCAATGTCTCAGCTTTCAGAAACTGTTGAAATTTTATAAATAGAGCAAACCGTTCAGGAATTACGGTAATTCAAAGAGCGGTTGTCCAACTGTGTTGTGGGAAACACCTCGGTTGCTAAACACACACGGCTTCCACAGCCACACTTGGCGAGCCAAAAGATAAACTTTGGCGGGCCAAATTTGGCCCGCGGGCCGCACCTTGGGCACCCCTGACTTAGACATTTCACACTAAACCTCTTCTAACTGTAGGTGGTAGACGGGCTGGTAAACAGTAGAAAAGGTAAAGAGGAAGAAGCCTCGAATGCGTGGGCTAGAAAGACATCTGCGCGTTCTGGATTGAGTGTCACGTGACTGGTGTGAACGTAGCTTCAAAGAACAGCGGCTGACTGGGGAAACAAATAAAAGAGCTGCATAGGTACCAAAATCAAGGGAAGTTTTAGCCCAAATCTCTGCAACATACCAGGTCAGTCCAGGACTGGAACTTAAAATATGCGTTCTTCTGAGAGACGGCAGCAACAGTTAGCATATCGAAGCTACAAAGTCTCTGCTGAGGTGGTTGAACAGTGACTCAGCAGGTGTGATGAAAAGTAACGGAGCTCATCTGAAGGGTTTATAGGACAGAAAAACTCAATATGCGGTTTGAGTGAACGTCCAAAAAAAAAAAAAAAAAGGCAAAATGATGGATGACATTTACAGCTGTTTGAAACAAAATCAATTGGGGCAATAAATTAAATTCCAGAAGAGAATGTTGTAGACCCCCCCCCCCCCCAATAAATTAATAAAAAGATAACATAAAAAATATACAAATTAAAATAATACAAAATACATTTAATGAATACAAAAATAAAGAAATAGAAAAATAAATGAAAACTAGATAACTAAAATAAATAAATAAAAACAAAATACATAAAATGAATACAAAAATAAACAAATAGATGAATAAATAAAATAATAAAAATGAATACATAAATAAAAGCAGAAAACAAACACAAAAATACATCAAACAAAAACAATAAGATAAATAAACAAATAGATAAGCAAAAATAAATAAAACAATATAAAATACAAAATAAACAAATAGATGAGCAAAAAATTAAATAACAAAAAGGACTACATAAATAAAAGCAAAAAACAAAAGTAAATAAAATGAAAATTAAATGATAAATAAACAAATAGATAACAAAAATAAAAATAAATAAAATTAATACAAATTAAACATGAAGATGAACAAAAACTAAAATAAAACAAAATTACATATGATGAAAATAATAAATAAATGAATAAAAACAAAAATACATAAAATGAAAACAAATGCAAAAAGATAAATAAATAAAATAAACACAAAACTAAATAAATGAAGGGGGCTATATTTCCTTTTAATTCTTTGTTGTGGAAGATTAACAATGTCTCACCACATACAATTTATGCATGCTGGTGTCTATCATCTGCCACATGCTCATCAATGGTTCTGAAATAATAAAGACGTTGAGAGCTAAATATTTACTCCAAAGTGAGCTGCAAGTCATGTAAAAGGAGCACTGACAATTGTAAAATCCTGGACAACTCCCCTGACACCTTCTTGTTGATGTGAATCCAGACAGCGAGCTCTGAAGTGGTGCACTTTCATGGCAGAAAAAAAAGACGCCTGCTCCTATGGCAACAGAAGATCAGTTAAATGAAGACAAACAGGAGGCCTCTGAACCTCCACCCACGCACGCGGTACAAAACACACCCGCCTTTCACAAATCCATCAATGTGGTAACTTTGTAGACTCGCTGAATGCTAAGGGCTCGTAGCGTGCTCCGCTTAAATAGGTCACGACTGGGAATAATTGTATTAACTGCTTTAAATAGAAATAAACAGGGGGAAGTGAAGAACAGTAATGGCTTGTCAGGATCTATTCAGAGGCTTTCTCAGAAAACGATGGAGTCAAAGTCTTGAGGGGGGAACTCAGTGTCACATTTTAGCTTCTTGCAAACGCTGCCGTCTGACTAAGAAAGCCAATTATGAAGAAGGAGAAGAGACGGCAAAAAGTCTTCAAAAGAGAAAGTTTAAACCTGATCATATTTTTTGGAAAAATGAGTCTCTGTTTTTTTTTTTTTTTATGTCTGAATAAAAAACAGCTTTGGAGTTTTTTCTGCTTTCTCTTTGTAGTGCACGTACCAAACTGTCATTATGAGAAGTGTTGTGAGTGCTGAGAGGGCATGAACTGGAGTGTTCTTACATTTATTAAATGGGATTGGTACAATCCACTCTCTGGTTCTGGTTTTGTGGATGTTTCCTTCATTTGGAGATTGAGTTATGCTGAGATTTGTTGCCAAGAACAAACTGTTCTTTGAGCAGCCCACAAGTATGCACAGAGGAGGCTGCTGCAGAGAAAACATGAGGAAGTTGATAAATTCTTTGATTCACATGAAAAGAACCCTGCCGGTCAGATGAACGCACTTCGAAGGCCATCCGTATCCTAATGCTCGTCCTCCTTTTTGTTGTGTTTGGATTCTCCTTCAAATTCTTCCCTTTCCACTTCGGGATGTGCATTTAATGACAGTTGTTGCTGGTCAAGCTGCTCAGCTCTCAGGCTTACAAGACATTCTGTAAATGTTTGAACAGAAGACGTCTGGAGGTAAAAATAAAAACATGTGCATGAGGCTTGAGAGCTCAGAATGCCATCTATTCTTCATTTCTCTTCTCCCCAGAGACTCCGGCCTGCAGGCTGATGGTTTTTGGATCACATGCAATGTATAATTTTAAGCTTGCTTAGAGTGTGCCAGCATGGAACTCTGAGCAGCATTACAGTTCTCAAACAATGTCAAATGATCTCCAATTTTTCTATTAGGGTTAAGGCTCTAACAGTAAAAGAAGACACCGATTGTGTGGTTTGTTGACTTCCCTGCAACATATCTGTCTGTAAAAGGTGCTTTTCTCAAAAACACAGCACCAATCATCTATCCATCCATCACAATATCATAGAGTTTGGGTCGTGGGAGCAACACTTGAGAACAGATTCCCAGACCTCCCAGTCCCAGGTCGCCCTCTTTAGGGAAGACTGTGCGGCGTTCCCAGCCTGGGAGCTGACATCTCTCCAGGGAGGGACTTCTGTCCTGAAGCCTCTTCACAGTCCTGACAAATGCAACACAAATCCTGGGTGTTTTTGAGCGTTTGCACTTGATCGAGAAAGCTTTACTTATTTCCTTGTTTCTTGTTTTCCTTCAAAATTCGATCCCCCAAGTAAAGATGGAATCTGTGGCTGTATAAGAAATATGTATAATGTATAATTAAGTAAATTCAGCTAACTTTTTATTTGTTGGAGCCAGACCTCATACTAAGCAGTGATTGGTCCGAGTTGGTCAATGTCTCTATGGCAACCACTCCTACCAATCCTTTGGCTTATTGGGAGTCCATATAGTACTATATAGTGCGTTCGACATCTTCTAGTGCTGTCCGGATATACTAATTCTAAATCGAGTGCATTCAAAATTTCCCAGAAGTCTTTGCGAAAAACTAGCGTACATCGATGGTCACTAGATTAGTGGAGACCACAATGACCACAATGCAATGCGGTCAAACAATTTCGATAAAAAAAAAAAATGTGTTTAAATGCAATATTTGAATAAACCCTCCACATTTTCACCTTCACAACAGTAGAGTCATAAATAAATGCTGTGAAATGTTCGTTTTTATTTGATTTTGTGAAATCAATGACGTCATGTCTTTGACACGTTTTTAGAAAAGCGAAAGTAAAGTAGTGAGCATTGTGTCCGGATTACCTTTTAAAATTCAGCACATTATATAGTCCTGCAATACATAGTTTATTAGTAGTTTGGGATTAGGGAGGGAATTTGGACGCAGCCTAAATCAGGCTCGGGAGAATCAAATGTTCTGAACGTTTGCTGTGAGACCCTTTACTCTTATTGAGCCATCTGATTGGTCAGTTTCTATTAAGAGAAATATCATGAAAATGACCAAGAACACGTTAAAAAGAAGGTATTGGAGCAAGAATGGTTATACTGACAGATAGAATGACTGAGCAATAGCTGTTTTGCCTTCTTGGAACCACTTGTTTGGAATAACGGGGGGGAAGGTTAATGCAGTTCTCACTTATTAAATATATTTAAACAACACATTATGTAAGTGAAAATAACAGTTTTATGGTCTAAATATGTGTCTTTTTTTTCTTTTTTGTGTGATTGGGATCTTTGTGGTTTTATCTGTGAGAAGGTGATCATCTGAGCAGAGATTCACAGATATCCATTCACAGTCCAGCTAAGAATGGTACATCCAGGCAGCGGGTTCTTCTCAGTGGGACTTATCCAGAGGTTCTCGATGATATGACAGAGCTGTTCTCCTCACATAACCTCAAATGAAGAACTCTTCAAAGCAAACCTTCTCTTGAGTTCTTAAATTTTGAGTTTTATTCTTATTTAGTCAAAGCTGATGAGCACAGGTAAACTTGAGGTGACCCAGGTAACTTAACTTAACAGCCTAGAGATGTTATAAATAAGAGTTATCAGCACAAATGGGTTTGTTGTCTAAGTTAGAGTGCGCAGAAACTAGGAGATGTCTAGATTTTTTGTTTGTTAGCAAAGACATTTTTTGAAACAGGAAGTTTTAGGTCCGTTAGTCTGTTCCAGTATTTAGAACAACAAATAACACAAAGTGCACAGTTTACTTCTTGTTTCTGAGATTAATCTCTTCTAACTTCACAGAATAAAGAAGCAGTAGAAAAAGGACAAACATTTTTTTTGTCAAAAGAAGAACTACAGTCTGCTGAAAGTGTACATCCACCTTCATCTGCTTCACGTTTCTATCTTATCCCTGAAGGTTGAACAAAACCGCTTGGAAATCATCAATGAGAATGACTGAGACTCTAAAACGTGAGGCCTGTTTTCATGTCTAACCGTAGCGTCTCAGTGGACGCCGGTGACGCTGTTGGCGATGCTGCCATGTTTTCAGAGGAATCAAAAATGCCGGAGAGCTGGAGACACAAGACAGAAGCTTCAATAATTGATTAAACTATCTAAAACAATTTACTGAAAAAACAACGACGTGGGCCTATCTAAACTGGAGGGATTTCCCTGAAACATGGAAGGAGGAAGCAGAATGTATAGATCTGATTTAGAGCACCAGAAACTTTGAAAATCACACATTTTTCCCTAACAAAGAAATACTCAAGACCTTTGAGCAAATACACTATGTACTCGGCTGTGGGTTTGAATCCTGGTCTTTCTGATTGATCCTTTTTTTCATTTGGTCCTTTTCTCTCTAAAATTCCACCATAGACACGAACAGCAAACAAATCTGCCTCAGTTAGAAATACGAAACCAAGGCAAGGCCGGACCAAGCGAAGCAGCATGGGCTCGCGGTCCATCCCTGTCCTGAAAATCACATTCTCTTCAGAATGCAGAGCACAGGGCTACAGCTCCACACACCCGGGTTTCAGGTGCCCAGCTGAATGGGCCAGGAACCTGAGGTACATTGAGGCGTCCCCTCTTCAGAGTGCACCATGGCAGGCACAAAGCAACTCTGTCTGATCTGTCCCACACCCTGTTGGTAATCTGGACAATTGCCACCATCCTGCTACTCAACCACTTTCAATGAAAGGTCTTCATAAATACCTGTAAACCGGCTTCCACGTAACTCTCACATTCATGCGTTGATAACCCATTTTCAGGATCTATGTGTAAATTGGGCATTCATTGAACACATCTCTCGACTGCTTGAACTTTGAACCCATCAGAAACTCTGATTTGGGAGTGATGTCTGGGTAGCGTCCTTTTCAAAACACACAAGTGCCATTATAAACATGATCATAGAGGAAAAATGAATAGTTGTGGTCTGTGTCCAGCTGGAATCATGTGGCACTAAGTCTTTCATCAGAGTAGAGCTGTGAAAGAAAAAACCTGGAGCAAGACTTGCTAGATTTGTATCACTTCGACTATTTCAACTGTAGATGGTGGACATGCGCCAGTAAAAAAACAAACGAAGAAGAAACTCCCTTGCTGCTCCCTATTAGTCCAGTGCGATCTGAGTATTATTGACAGCAAGGTCAAGCATGAGGAGATCAATACTTTTGTTGCAGTTTTTCTTTAATACGTAAAGTAAAGAGATTGAATTTACTCACGAAGTTTATGCAAGTGCAGCGTCTATCCGTCTGTAGTGTTGCCAGATTGGACAAAAAACAGCCTAATATGTGAGTGGAAACGGCTCACCTCCTCCTCAGGATTTCTTTTGTGGTGTTGCTTATATTTTTATTCATTAAAATGTTGCTCAAATTTACTTTTTTCACTAGTGACTTTGATATATAATTAATGCTTTTTGATATATATATATATATATATATATATATATATATATATATATATATATATATATACATACATATGCTTGTGGTACTGTTATACTTAAATGTTTTTTTTTTTCTTAAATTTTGTACTAGTTGCCATTTTCTTTATACTATTATGGTATTATGACCATACATGTTCTATAGTTGATGTAGGTTCAGTTCACAGTGCTGTAATTAACTAACAAACATTTTTATATACCAAAAATCTCAGTCCTGTGTCTTATTATACATTTAATTGACAAAAATGTGTATTTTACAATATAATATATAATGTTGTATTCTATATCTATCTATCTATATCTATATTACATTTAAAAAGTATAGCTATCAACATCAGAGATACTATCCCTGTAATTACATGGTATCAGGTTAAAACCAAGACTTTCAGTATTGCTGATCCCAAGTGTGAATACCACATGCTAAAAGTGCTTTCATAAACTGTATGTAGCCCAAACTTGCAAACCATGCGTATTGTGTACGTAGCTTGACGCGCCACACACGTAATAAGCATCACACTTTTCTCCTAAAAGTACAATTTATACTCTGGAGTGACTTATACATGTTTTTTTTCTTTTTATTACGCTTTTTTTAAAAAAAAAAATGAAATGAAATGTCTAAGACAGATTTTCTACAGCGTGAAAGGACATCCGACTTATGTCCCAGCTCTTGTTAACACCGAACACTTTAAGACAGATGCTACAGCAACACTCTTTATCCATTAACTCATCAACAAAACCAAACAGTGGGAGTCACCAGCAAAACAACAACATGTTATTGCTGCGTGACCGTGCATTATCTTTAATTCTTGAATCCCAAATGATGCAAACTAAAGTGTTTGTAAGTTAAATTGAGTATCTAGGTTACACAAGCAGACAGTGAATATCTGCAGAGCAAACGCGCTAACACTTCTGCGCCGCTCTCCTCTGTGGCACGGCAAATTTCATTGATTACTGTGAAGCTCAGTGTTGTGGCAGCCGCTCTGCAAACATGTGTTTTGTGCTAAAAGACTCTTCTCTGTGCTTTTGCCGGATCCCCAGAGGCCCGTGGGGACATCGCTAACAATGCCCAAGCAGCTAGCATTGCTCTTCCTCATATCCCACATCATCACGCTCCTCAAACTCTGCCCCAGAGAAAAACCTTTGACAGAAACAAAACATAGATCTCTCTGGTTTTTCAATGTATGCCTGGGGAACATGGGAGATGAAGACTCAGTGTGAAAGGGGCTATGTATAAAACATGAGCAGACTTGGAGAGTGAGGTGAGCGCTGAGCACTGCCTCGGAGAACGGCTAAATTTAACATTTATATCTGATTTATGACCTTCTAACCTTTTGACACGAACATTTAAAGGTGCTACAATAAACAACGCTTCAAAAAAAAAAAAAAATCTAAATACATCCGTTGCTTTGCACTTTGCAAACCCTAAATCTCTTTTTCTTTGCTCCTGTGCTTCAAAGAAATACACAAAGAATGCATAATAAATTAGCTCATATGCGATGCTTTTAACAAGACTGCAGCTTCCGTTCCATTTAATGCACGTTTTGCGTCTACGTCTTGTCCGGGAAAAGTTTTTGTTCTGCAGATAGAATGAGGAAGTGGAAGCCGGCGCAGAAAAACACAGGAGCAGCACGAGACATCTGTGTCGGGGTTTAACACTCAGACGAGCAGTAGCTCCTCGTTGGATTCCCTCGTCAAGCCTTTGCGACTCAAACGATATAAGATGAGAAGGCTGACGTGTGCTCAGGAAAAACACATTACTATTTCAAGCTGGAGTTTCTGCTTTCATGCTGTTCTCCTACCATTTGGAGCCATTCCTTTGGCCCCACTCTTAATTGTTAATGATTTCTTCAAATGCAAGTTGGGTTTTCCTCCTGAGGGTGCCACATCCTGAGATGGAAATCTAAGGTTAGTCCACCCAACGTGCATGGATGTAGCCAGAGCACGCCCGCAGCGTCAAAGTCTGCTGTTTACCAAACACACCTGACCCACCGACCAAATCTTCAAGATGACTTTGATCTCGCAGTTTTGAATAATTTAGTATGTTGCTGGAGAGCATGTGAAACGTGTGGCCAGTGAGCAAAGAACGAGCTAAACGGAGGCTCTGGTCATCCCGGGAAGAACAGAAAAAATGTTAGTAGATGGTTCTCTAAGCGCTTCTCAAAGTTGAACTAAAACATTTGAAGAAGGTTTTGTTACAACAGTGAAGCGCTGTAGGCAGAAACATTTGGAAATCAAGGTTTAAAAAAAGGCTTTCTTTGGAACAGAAGTGATTTTAAGGTGGATTTTTAGGGTGTGCGAAGTGCAATAAAACTGATGTATTTTGATTTTTTTGAAGCATTGTTTATTGTAGCACCTTTAAATGTTCGTGCCATAATAAAAATAAAATTATTTTGCAATATTTGGTCTAATTTAAATGTGAATCAACAATACAAACCCACGAATTTGGCTTTTGTGGTTTAAAATTTTTTTATCTTTATTTAAAAACATCTGTGTGCTGATCGATGCTTCGGCGGGAAAATGCAACAAAGGGAGAAAATGAGACTGAATTTCACAAAGCAGACAAAAGCAATGACATGTACAAAAGAAACTCAAGAAATGTCATTACCTATCAACAGAAAAGACAAACACAGCATCACCGCACCAAAGAATAAGAAAACACAACCTAAAGCTATTTAACAATAAACCTCATCAGAACAGAAAGAAACAACATTTCACACAAACGTAAAAAACTGTGTTTTAAAACACACAATTGAGCAAAAACACATAATATAAACAAAAATATTTCCCTGAACGTAAACATGTATTTATGATAAATAATATGTAATTCTTGACCATAATCTTTCCTTTTTTACTTTGCACAGAATCCCTGAATTTGAAGTGGTGACGTCTTACCTTTCTCCCATCAAATGTTTTCTCTCTGTCCACATTTGTAAATGACATTTTTGAGAAGTGCGTTCTTCGATAGCACAAACACAGATCAGAGTGATGCAGTCAGGGTTCACTTAACTTCTAGCAGCTTAACCTATGAGTGGAATCACTTTGGAATCATTCAGAATGATCCCAATTGGGTTCATGTCCTCCCTTTATCTTATGTTCTTGAAATTAAAATCAGAGTATGTTTGCTGACCTCAAATCAGTAAAAGGACATTTAAAGGATGACAGGTTGCTAGGAGACCGTGCAGGAACAAGTTCAAGGAGGGTCCTTTTAAAAGGAGGACCAAATGAAAATCATGCATGATGTTGGCATGGCATTTGTAAGATTTCCATTGAAAGATGAGATAAATGTAATTATTTACAGACAAAAAAAGCTATTCAAGATTAGGTAAATGCGTTATGATAAACAAAGATATAATTACTACATCTCTGCCTATTTGTGTGTGTGTGAACTGCTTTCTGCAATGAAACGCCAAGCGTGAGACTTTACACACACGCCTCACAAAAGTGTATTTAAATGGGATCATTTATCTGTCAGCCTGACACGCTCTGATGGGAGCAGCACAAACGCGTGCGAGAGAGAGAGCGCCACAGGGTCACGTTCTGTAATGTGCTCATGTCAGGACTTAGCAGTCTCAGAGGACAGACTGAAAAACGGCGGATGTTTGTGTCTTTAAAATAGAAGCTTTGATCTAAGGGCTTCATTTTATACATAATGGTCTAGATCTTTCACACGCTTTATGGAGTTGTGCTACTGTGTTTACATGAACTGTCAGGAGGTTTCAAATGCTTGATAATTGGCGGAGAAACAAAAACAGTTTCACTTTTGTTTTATTCGTTTTCTAGATGTGCTTCTGTCCATTCAGGGTCACAGAAGATTCTCTTTGCAGTCATTACATGAGACTGCAACTGAACAAATACACAAAACTTAAAAAAAAATCTGACTTTTCAAAGTGGGATTCAATGAGAATTGAGTTCTGAAACCTGCCTCCAGCGGTCTTTTCAGGAAGTGTAACATTTTGTATTTTTTAGGGTTGTGTCCATTTTTATTTATGTATTTTTAAAACATTTGTTATGTTGATATAAGTTGCATCTTGGGAGGTCAGTCAGTCTTTCAGATCAATCAAAACTACAGAGGATTAACAGGTCAAATGTAGATCTCAAAAGGCCATACAAGATTGTGAGCAACTTCAATATGTGATTAAAAAGTCAAGCTAGCTCAATCGGAGGGTCAGTGGAGTTATATAAATCCCAGGGTTAAGATTACTGGAATGTCTGGATGTAAGTTTATGTTTGGTGTTAGGTTAGGGTTTGTACGGGAGTGAAAAGTGAATGACTTGGTTGTGAAACTGGCCATCTAGTGGTTACTTAGTGAACTTATCTGGGTTTTGTTTATAAAAGGGCTTCAATCCGGAAGTCTTTCCTTTTTAGATGCAGCCCGGATTGGTTGTTGATCTGTTGCAAATGTAAATGTTGGTCCTCTTTTTAATGAGGCCCAATTGCACATTTAAATTGCACATTTATTAAGTGTAGTTGAATGTTCCACTTTAAAAACCCATGACTTACATATACACATTAACATCATAATAAGTTAGGCACATTGTGAAAAACACAGTGGATGTCGTCTACACAGTGTTTGTTTCACAGATTTTTGGGATAGAGAGGAAATTGTATTAGGTTGATAGACACAAACCATTTAGTGTTTTCCACATAATGGTCTCACTGTGTCTCTCATTCAGTGTGCCTCACTTAATGGAGCCAAAACCAAAAATTCTTAAAGAAAAACCTTTTGAATCCAGCATCAGTTTCAACGTTCTGTGGGGGTAAAAAGCTGATTTTGCCAGTAAGTCATTCCAAGTTCATCAGTCAAACAACCATGATCACACGACATTGGTCAATGCCCGAGCAGCATTACCTAGTAGTCATATATACCTTTGGGTTTGCTAGTAGGCAGTAGGATATTGTACTTGAACTTGGTGAGTCACAAAGCGTCATCAGCAGACTTGATTCAAGACACAGAACTACTGAGCTTTCTGTTCATTGATGATAATGCTCCACCACATGGAGCCAGAACTGTCACAGCTGGACAGGAAGTGGGAGTGTCTCACATGTTGTAATGACCTCTGACCTGAACCCCATAGAGCATGTCTGGGACCAGCTGAAGCAGAGACCGGGCGATCGTACCCCAAATAATCTGGCAGAAATACATGTGTGGCAACACGAGCGGTTCAGGCACATTAAAAAAAGGGGGGGAAAAAAGGGGGGGACTCAACCAAGGGAGGTGTGGTTCCAGATTTTAAAAAGATGGTTTATTATAAATAGTTTAAAATGTCCAATAATAGAAGACCTGCAATAAAACCACTAGGGGCCTAGAGTTCACCTGCAACAGAGACCTGGTTACTCAAGCAAAACACAGCCAAACAACAGAAAAACACAATCCCATGCATAAATATAAATATAATCCAACCCAGAGGAACCCAGCACGAAAAACCACAACGTCCACCTGAGCACCCGTCGATGTTTCGGAAGCTCTGAAACGATGAAACAAAGGGAAACAAAAACATCCAAACAGCCCTTTTTGGCCCACAGATCAGTAAAAACATCAGTCCACTTGTTTCTCCACCCAGACTCCAACAGATGCAGGAACACAAATCCCAGCGGGTCACCAAGTCCCAAAAATGCGGTGGTGCAATCCACTTCACAAAGGGGGGGGCTGCTCAGTGGCTGACCCGGTGACAAAGCAAAGTGGATGAGATGGGCCTGTGAAGCACCTGTGATTCGTCCTGCCAAAGACAACAAGGCCCGGAGGAAGCAGCAGCAGCACAATGACGGGAAAGCAGGGAGTGACGCGCTCTGTTCCAATTCACTTTTTTTTTTTTCCAAGTCGCATGGCAATCCGGTGTGCCACAAGGGGTTATGGGCTCCCCTGCACTGGCAGTGGAACCCAGTGGAGACCCAGAAAGGGAGGCAGTCTCAGCCTAAAATCCATTTTTAGACATTTTATCGTTGACCAGGTGCTTGTTAGCAGCTCCTGGGTGGGAGTGACTGCACCTGTTCCACACATGTCTAACCTGTGGAGGAGAGGAACACATTGTCTCAGAACAACATCATGAGTCTAGAGGGGAGAATGAGACTTCTCTGTCAACCTGTCATTGCAGCAAATACCTACTATTGACAAGATCAGCATTTAATATTTGGGGCTTGCTTTACTATTGTTCTTCTCATTCATTATTATTGTAGCGGCCACATGCTGCATCTTAAAATACAGACATGTTCCGCTGCGAGCAAACGGGTTTGTTATATTGATGACGCACACAATCACGGAAGTTTGAACGAGGTTTATTTAACGTATTCTGGCTCCATTCTCCTTATGTTAGAAGTAGCGTGTTAACTGAGTTTAGCGGTCAACAAAAATTATTCAAACACAGCTCACCCGCTCTAAATGGCGTGCTCACCGTGGCTAACAGGTGAACTTATTTCCTCATCACCGCCGTCACCTCAAGTGACACGCCCACCACCACACTGTAAACATCCAAGATCTCAATAACGGTTTTGGCACCTAAAATTATATCAAATAGAACTTTTACTTATTTCATTAAAAGTAAGACCAAACAGTAAAACTACTCAAGTACATAACAAGACCCCTAAAACACTACTCACTTATTGTAAATAGTGTAATTTGACCAGCTCGGGTTCTGGTACAGTTGTGGTACCTGGAAGTTTTGGGTTTGCAACCAGCAGGTAGAAGGTTGAAGTTTAAATGAAAGAGTCCTGGCATTTAACAATATTTTTAACTGGATTGTAGAAGCACAAGAAATGACATTGTATCTGAACAAAGTACCTCAGACAGAAACGGATTTTCATTCATCACAGGAGACATGGAAATGCATGGATTATGTGGACAAAGTCAAATAAATTGGGTTTTGGGTTTTCTTCTAAGTTCAAAAGGTTTTAACACATTGTCATCTCCACTGTCTGCATTATTTCTGTTTGTTTTGTTATTTTGCTTATTTTTCTCAAGTTTGTTAGTTTTGCTTGTCTTATGTCTTGTTTATTCTTTTTTTTTCCATGTTCACACATGCTCCATCTTCTTGTTTTGGTGAGTAACCTACTTAAGTCCTCTGTCATCATTCATTTCTATCATTTCATGTTCTGAGAGGTTACTTTAGTTTTGTATTTATATAATCAGTTGAGTTTTTCATTTGTCCTGCAGATCATGTCCACCAACACCTTTTTTTATATTTACGAAGTTTCGTGTTGTGGGGTTTTTTTGTCCTCATGTGTGAATTGCCAGCTTGACTTTTAGTTGGGTGTACATTCACGAGTCTGAAGGGTGAGCAAACATCACTGGAGGGTTCTTGTGCTCTATGTGTTTGCATCACACTGAGGGGGAACAGCAGAGCAAACCTGTTGTGGAAACTGGAGTGTATAACAATGGAGGAACAGGGTGAGTCATTGTTCAAGGTTCTAACTTTTCTGTCTGGTTTAGGAGCCAAAACGCAGGAGACCAGAATCAGTGGAAGAAACTCAAACATTTCATGAACAAACTGGAACAGGACAAAATCATAGAGGTGTCAAGGCAGATGACCCGACAACGACATACTGAAGACGAATTATTTCCATACTCTCCAAAAACTATTTAGTGTTGGACTAACTAACTGCCCTGGATTTTAAAAGCAATACCACATTTTTTAACAGCAAATGTGATGTCACCGATTTCCTTTAGTAGAATCCTAATAAATATGAATATTTTATGATGACTATTTTTGAATCGTCTTTGATGTGATGATAACTTAGGTTAATAATAAAATATACATTTAAATACTTTTATCCAGATGAAAAATAATTCAAACACATGCATTGTGGTCTTTAGTCGCTAATCCATGAGCATGGATGCGCACTAGTTTTTTTGCAGAAACTTCTGGGGAATTTAAATGGAACTCAACAATTTTGTAGTTGTACATTCAAACAGCGCAACAAAACGGCAACCGTACTATTGTACACAAAGTAGTAAGAAGTAAAAGAACTTGGAAACAATCTTGAATGCACTGAGGGTCATTAAGACAAATGAAGACAGATGTGAATGATTGGCAACCTAAACCTGGTGTGACTGATGGGGAAAGCACAATATGACAAGAACCCAGTAATTAAAGATCCAAAATTAAGTGCAAATCCTCACAATTTTTCAAGCTTTTCAATAAACTTTAGGATTTAAAATAGTAGTTTATTTAAATATGGTAGTTTGAAAAATGAAAGATGTGTAAATAACAGGGGTGTGTATTCGCAAGAGTCTGGTGACACGATACATATCGTGATGCACGTGTCACGATACGTTATGTATCACAGTACATCACAAGAGAGTACCAGATCCAAAATGTTACATTTTTTATAATAACACAAAAATTTATTTTGATACACTTTTCACATATTTTTTTAATGAACATTAAGTACTGCAACCACATCTTATATTCAAGTTGCTTTTTACTGGTGCTACATCTCCATTTTTAAACACGCAAAAGTGAAACACTTTTTCACCGCTCATTGCCATGACGACTGTCTTTTCTCTGAACATTGTATACGTAACTCTGATCAATCAGAATCTTTTGCTGTGAAGTTCAGCATAACTTGCGCTAGCTTCGTCTTCCACATTGTGACTGCAGAGCTGCACGTCTGGCCTCACTCGTTCTTCCATGAGCCACAAAGCACCGAAATCCACGGTTTTATCCGGTACAAGAACCAATTTGGGTTTAGGCTCTGTACTCATCCTTAGTTAAACTCAGTTGAACATGTATCGAAGTACGTTCTAAATTACTGCTTATATATATTTAATTAAATATAATCTTGGGAGCCTTTTAAATCGAAACAAGTATCGCCAAACGAAGTATCGTGATATTTCATCCAATCGACATTTTCTGACATCCCTAGTAAATAACGGTAGATTGAAAAAGATTAGCAAAAGACCAACCAAAGAACTGATCAATCGATCAACTAAAGTGCTGTAAGGTTTAAGTAAGTAAAATATAACAAAATATAAAAACACAAAATAACAAATTATAATAAAATAAACTGGGTTAGTGAATCTGCTGAGTAAAAACTAGAGTAAAAACAATATATATATAGTGTGTGTGTATATTATGTATGTATATTTATATATATGTATATATTAAAGATATTTAAAATGGCATTCAAACAACATTTAAATCTAATAAACGCACATTTGTAGTGTTTAGGATTGATAAGTAAATGTCTATACCCATGTTTTTAATATATCCCATACATTGTAAAAAAATAAATAACAAATGTTAGTGATATTTACTTTTTTTTAACTCCAGGAATGGGATTTTTTTTAAAACAAAGTTTAAAAAGTCCAGTTGCAAATAGTATATGATAAGTTACAACCTGTATCATTTGGCATCAGAACAAAGGCTCTGGGAACTTCAGTGATAAATTATTCACATCAAACCAGTCGCCTCCCTTCCCCATCAGAATATCCAAACATCCAATTATTTCTCTTTAGCTTGACGCCTGAGCTCAGCTCACACAAAGTTCACTGCGCTGTGGGGAGGTTGTTACGTCACGACTTGGCGTGTTATTTTTCATCTTTAGTTGAACAGAAACAGAAACGACACCGGCACATTTAAACTTTGGTTCCCGGATTCCAACGCTTCACTTCAGTCCGAAAACTTGCTGATAGATTCCCGGGAAGGCAGAAAAGTTCATTTTTCATCTTTAAACTCGAGGTTTGGCTCAAGTGATAGACACATCAATATGATTTCTTTTTGTTGAGCTTTGGTTTTTCCTTTTGGCCCATGCAATGTCTCCAAAACAAACGTTTGAATTGGACATAATTGAATACAATTTTCTCTGCTACATAAGTTATAAGAACTTGTATTTATTTGGTCCTTTTGGGGATTGAAGGAGAGATTGACTTTACTATTATTTCTACTTAATTACTGAGAATTTTCAAAAGTATGCTGTAATCTCATTATGAGGTAGAGAAGCCTGTCAATATGGTGGACTGTTTTTACAGGTTTGAATTCTTCACAAGCATAAGTGAAATATTTCATCATAGATCTTTTGGTACAGAGGCTCCGTGTATCAAAGGATTATAGTGTAACAGAAGGAACGGCCAGTCTAACCAAATCTAACCAAAGCAGGGAGATGTTTCTGCAAGAAAAAATCCAAAATTATCTCTGTTAAAGTTTGAGACCTGGAATCAAAAGCTCTGGAACATCTATGGTTTGATTGTGATCTTGAGGAGGAAGATCTTTGACCTGCAGCTCCTCTGACTGTCCACACAGAACAACAGGGAGCAGACCGCGTGCTTCCATTTCGCCGTGACAGAAACAGTTTCCAACAGTTCCCCACTGTTCTCTATTAACAAGACACGCGTCCACCTCCAGAGGAAACAGTGAGGTAAGTACAGGTGGCAGGAATGGACATGAAGGACGCTCCCCAGCTCTGTGCTGCAGGCAGTGGGGAAACAAACCTCCACCCTTCTTCCACACACTCCCCCACTGATTCAGCATTTAAACATGGATTTCTCAGCATCAAATCGGTTTTTCCCAGATCAATAAACTAATCTTGCACCTTTATTCAATAAGAAGGAACATAGTCACATTAGAATCCAAATAGGTAAAGGCTAGGGACAGAGAGGCCAGATCAGGTTCAGAACATTTAAGAACAGAAAAACAGACATGAGATACATTCAGATCACCTGTTATCGGCCCCAAGCTGTGTTGGTGTGTTTTTTGTGCTGCCTGTCCATTTTCCATTTTTATTTTCATTTTTTACTGAAATGGTGTAAATCTCTCGATTCGGCCACGAAATAGAAACGGTTTGGTTTACTGCTAATGTCCTTACAATGGTGGCTAGTGATCATCATCATGTCCCTGATTGGCACAAATTCAACTTTAAACTTGCGTTCAGTGGTGTGTTTCTTATGTAGAGATCAAAAACGGTTGTGAAAACTTGCATAGCAATGCATGAAAGAAAGAGTTTTGGACATGGAAGCCTGAAACGCACGTTTACTCACCCGTATATAGACTTTTGTTGAAAGTTGTCACTTGAACACATTTTACCGAGGGCGTTGTGAGCGCAGCTTTAAGGTCATATATTTCACGTAAGGTTTTTGTCCTCATAGCAGATGTTCTGATGTTTTATTTCATTAGTTCTCTCTGGATACTCCATCTTTAGGGGATCTTTGGTGTGAATAACTAAAATTGATTAATTTGGGCAGTTCTAAAGCGTTGGCAGGTGTTCAGTTATTGAACACCAAAGAATAATGTTTTTGCCATCCATAGCTAAAGGGAGATAAATAAATAAGATAAATATATAAAGTTAATCTAATATCCATATTTTGTAATAATATTATTCATATAAGTCAGTTATATGAGCAATTGCTAAAATATATTTTATTCACATTAAAACAAAATTAAATTAGAATTATTTTAGGTAGAATAATATTTTGCAGATCATTAATAGTCTAAATCTCTTCTTGTATGTGCACCACTAAATGAATCTGTTGATATTAGATTTCAAACAACTTAACAAATCAATTGACTTGATTCAATACTATACTAATAAAAGTACTGGTAGGTGTTTTAGACTATTTTCCTTTCAAAGATACATTTTTCTGTTGTAAAACGAGTTTTCATGTCAGCAGATTGAACTCAATATGAAGTTTTTTGATAAATCATGATTCTAACCAAAAAAAGAAAAAGCTTTTATAGTTTATGCTTTAAACATTAAATAAAGATTTGCTGAACTGATACTTGATTTTTATTTTAATTAAAATGAATGTACAAAAATATCATATAAAATGGAAATAAAGTAGAAACTTCTGTCTGTAAAATCTTCAACAGAAGAGATTAAATGATTTATTTCCTTCTGTAGGAAACAGTTTTACCACATTAAATAAAACTAGACAACTTACAGGGTAAAAAAACAAAACAAAAAAAATACAATTTAAGGCAACGTTAATTAAATTATCCATTTCTGCATGCTGTGTATGTGGGGTTAATGTAAATTGAAAGTGCATCACATTTCAAATGGAATTAAGCCGCTCCATTAACCTGCTCTTAACGGTTGTCCCATATCCTCTTTTCAGGCTGAGGTCTCTGGTTTATCAGACGCTCCTGAGCGACTGATTCCAACTAGCAGTGTTTTGTTCGACTCCACCATCTGTGGTTAAAGGGATTTGAGAGGGATTTTCTGGATTACCACTCCAACATTTGTGTGTAAACAGCTGAATGTCACAGGTTTGTGTGCGCTATCATGACTGAGTCCATTCACCACCGAGTGGATTAAGAGAAGGAGCATCAACACAATGCTGCCGCCCCACCAAACAGCTTTTCTCTGAAATTTCAAATACCAATTTTACACTTTCATTGTTGCGCGGCTTCGGTTGCTGGCACGGCAGAAACGCGTCTTCAGAGGATGAATGTGACTTTTAAAGAAGCAGCATGGAATTACTTGAATATCATAATTCCCCTAATACTGGACTGCAGCACTGGAAGTCAAATAGAATGATGATTCAGGAAGGCTTTTTCATGTGAGGCACTTTTGTTTTTTTTGTGAGTGCCTTTTGCCTTTTCTGGGTTAGATTGTGTAACCTCATCTGCACTGCTGGAGCTGTCTTTGACTCCATGTCAGTTCAGTAAAAAAGCCTCAGGCTCCTCTAACACTGAGTGACAGCTGAAATGTCCTCTTTCTGTACTCTACTAGCAATTGAACGGAATATGAAAATTCTAACTTTCAGTCTTTAGCCTGTTAAACTCTGTTATTTGCATTTTAAATTCCCAAATGAAACAAGATTTGGTTTGGTATGTGTTTGTTCTGTGTTTTCTCTGAATACTAACAGTTTTTTAATAACACTTAAAAGTAATTTTAAGCTTACTACAAATTGACATTTTTTTTGCAATTTATGTTGCCATCAATGATTTAATACATTTCTTTCGCGGATGCTGCAAACAGTTACCTTTCAGGTGCACCAAAAGTTCCCTACCATGCTTCTTGAGGCTGTTTTTCAACACTAAATTTATTTATCCTTTAATCCATTTGTTTAATCTTGAATTAAAAAGTTCATAAACTGAAACAGCCCGTCTGGAACCAACAACCATGATGCGTTCAAAGTCCCTTCCATCACTTTCTTCCTCATTCTGATGCTCGGATTCATCTACAGCAGACTGTCTTGACCATGTCTACATGCCTAAATCCAGTGAGTTGCTGTCATGTGATTGGCTAATTAGAAATTTGAGTTAACGAGCAGTTGGACAGGTGAATCTAATAAAGAGAGCAGTGAGAGTAGATTCCATCTGGTTTCATTTCATTCAAGTGGATTGAAACTTTTCTTTTTTATCTTTACACTAGAGGTGTTCATCAGGTAATGACTCAATACTTATATTTCTTTAACCTTGTGAGCATTGACGTACATTTTCAACTTTAACCTCAAAAGATGGATAAATAAATAAATAAAAATACTTTGGCTCATCAACTAAATATCATATGGATTTCTATTGATCTCTGTCAAATATAACTGTTATCTGCTGTCTTTGACCTTTAAACTCTGAGATTAAAACATTCATTTATTTTTGTTTTTGTTTTGTTTATGTGAATGCTGAAGACATGTATGGCTTCACCTGCACAAACTAGTTAGTAGTGTGGTTTAGCCAGGCAACAAAAGAAACATTAAATAATTTTAAAAGTTGGCGTGTTTGGCACCATTCAATTTCAAACATCTTTTTCCATAAAAGGCAATAATGGTGCAGCTGCATAGAAACGAAAACATGACTGTGAGCGTGTGTCTCCTGAAGCTGCACTCCACAATACCAACAACTGTCAAGGAAAAGAGAAAGTCGTTCATTCGGCGCCCTCGTTTTCAGCACTCAGTTATTCTCGGCTGGATTCATCTGTGTGAGAATGAAAGTTCACACTGAAACACAAGGTATTGCATTAAATCCACAGATGCCTCTCTGCTGCTTACCCCGAGGTCAAGAGGTGACAGCTCAAAGAACGCTTAAAATCATGAGAACCGCTTTACCTTCCCGTGGAGCTGGGAGACACACCTACATTAAGGCAGTAAAGTCTGCGGATTTATCCGGATCTGAACGCTTCCTTATGACTTGCATATCAATGGGTTCGCCTCTGTGGGTTCAGAGGCAGCCTGACAGGCGGCGGCGATGTGTGGGTAAATCAGTTTTAAAGGGCGAATGAACAACAGAGGTCCGCACCTCCGATACGTTTCAGTTCAGAGCGCCGAGAGGAAGAAAGCGGCGTGGCCGCAGCTACAATCAATAGGTTCAAACAGCGTTTGGATTTCAACCACGGCTGTTTCATGTAATGTCAAGAAGTCGAATACATTTTTCTAAATGGAGAATCTGAAATGAGTGAGTAATGGACTTCAAACACACAGGATAAACGACATGCAAGTGGACATCAGGATCAACAGCTGAATATTCACAGAGATTGTTTTCCAAACAGAGTGAACTCTGTGCTTCTGATACAAGATAGAAAAATATTTTTTTTTTTTTTTTATGTATTTCTCAGTCCTGTCAGGTGGGATAAGACATTTCACTGAAGAGCTTATAGAACTTCTGCTTGGATTTGTTTTCAACTGAACAAACGAGCAAACAGCTGAAGAAAAGTAGGTTTTGTTAACTATAATTAGTAATGAGATGCAAAAAAATGTGGTGTTCAGCATCTGCTCCTAATTAGGCAAATGGAATATTGTGCTCCTATTTATATTTTTATTTTTATTTCTACGCCAGGAAAACCTACATTTCATCTCTTTACCACTTCTCAGTCTACCAAGTTTTCGCGCTTTTAGGTGTTTCTTTGGATCGTTGGACCATACAAAGTCCGTAAATGTTAGATCTGTGCAACCATCACTTTAACTCTTTCACACCGGAGCTCGAGTGTTTATGGTCTTTGATTTACTGAATCTACTGGAATGACGATGATCATGTCAACGATTGAAAAGTTACTGTATGTTGAAGATTTTGTTTTTAAGCGTCAAAGCCTAAGGTGTTTTTTGTTGTTTGTGATTTTTGTTGATTAGCTTTAGTGATTTAGACAGCACTACAGAAAGGAGAAGATAGAAGACTACATAATAATGAAGGAATTTGGACATAGCCTGGGTTATTTTTGTGTCGTACGCTAAAAGTTGATCAACAAAAGCCACCAGGAGAAAGGCAACCGATCATGACAGAAACTGTGTCAACAGAGATTGGCCGAAGCCAGGAGCTATAATAGAACTAGTAAATATAAAATATGACTTTTGAACAACCTCAAATAAAAGCTGGTATAAAGTAGGATTACAATCACAACACCAATATGTTGTCCTATTTAAAGATTTTTTCTTTTGAACCTTCAAGCCTTGAGCTGTGCTTGGATTACACGTCAGGAACTGGGAAGGGTTTTTTTCAAATTTTCAAAGGTTTAAATAATAGGGGTGTAGCAATTAAGTAACTTAATCAATTTATATTTCTACGTTCCAACCAGAATGATCTGTCCGAGGAAAGTTGATAATCAAATTGATTATTATAAAAGCATTCCAAAATTCCAAAAGTGGACAACACATGTAAAAAAAATATGAATGGATTTGACATTCAGGTCTTATTTACTTGTTTGTTTGTACACATATTTAATTTAAATTTTATTATTTTGTAAGAAATGCAAGGAATCCGTAAAACTTCCCCTGCACTGTTCAGTGCCAGATATTTATCTCTGAGTCAGTTTTGGATAAAGATGTCCTGGATCGATTTTAGGTCAGTGAATCAGATTGTTCAAAATGAACCAAAATCAACTAAATATCATATCTGCAACCATAGATTGTGATATGAATGTAATCTTTTTTTTTAATGGATCATTGCAGCCGTAATAAATAACCATCAGAATAAAAAAGGTCCAGACAGATGAGTTTTGCAACTAAAGAATGAATCCGCTAAAATTTTTTCTGGTGACGCATAAACACATGCAGGAAATGTATTCAGGCGGTTAATGTTAGCTTGTCTGGTTCAAGCAGCATTTGGGCGTCAAACAGAAGTCTATGTGGTACTTTAAGAAAAAAAAAGAAGAACAAAGCTACCATTCGACATCAGAAAGCTGTTTTTTTGGTTAAAGTCAAAGTTTCTGGCAGATCATAGTGTTCTCGGCAGAGGACAGTTTCAATGTCATTCAAATCACTTGTAGTTCACGGTTAGTTTGAGTGATGATAACATGGAGTTCTTGGCTTTGCTATGTAACCTTTAGACACCAGTCGGCTTCTGCATCAAGTCTGTAATTTTAAAGTAAAAGGAAACAATTTTAAAGAAAGTGTTTTTTTCTTGTTATTTTGAAGCAAAATCACAGATGTGGAAAAGATTACCTCCGTTAATGCCTTGTTGATGCAGAGGTTTAGTTTTGAAGCCACAGGGACACTTCCTCTGACTTCTGGCTTTAAACTACTGAAGCCCACTAAAACATTTAGACCTTGAAACTAGATTGAAAGAGAGCCAAGACAGAGTAAAGCTAATTTTCATTTATATATGATCAACACTTTGTAAATACTTCTAGAAGCATTTTTTCCCCTCATATTTAACTCAAAAACAATCAAACGTAGTAGAGCAGCTCGAGTTAATTCCAATCCAATCTTCAGGATTGGATGAAAGAAGAGCTTTCTGGTGATTTACACTAAACAAGCAACACATGAGGACCCTAAACATTTAACAACATTTAGCTAAATAAACATCGTCTTAAACCTTTAGTACGAAAACCATTTGAAACATTTCCATTTCCACAATCAAGCCGAGCTCACATATGACTAATCTCAATGATACGTAGAGTTAGATTGTGTTCTCTTCTGCTTTCTACTCTGAGGCGTTCCACAAGACTCTGTTTCAGGTCCTTGGGATTTTTGCTTTGATAACGTCTTGTTTTATTATACGCTGACCCCATGTTCTGCTGAAACATGAGGGTGGAGCTCACTTTTAGCGGTATGGGTGTAGGATTCCAACATGCCTTCTCCTGATTAGTGAAAGTGGTTGCCATGGAAACAATGACTGAGAACAACTTGGACCAATCACTGCATACAGATGTTGTCTGGCTCCAACGTGATGGCTTCCACATTGCAAAAATATGGCGATTGGAGGACGATCTGGAGTCAGGTTAAGACCCCGATGAGGACGACGAGCATGCAGTTGAGCTTCCCTGAGACGGTTCTGACAGAAACTGTTTGGTTATGCAAACCAATAGTTTAGCTGTCTGAGTGGCTGGTCTCAGACCATCTTGGAGGTGAACCTGCTGGATGTGGAGGTCCTGGGCTGTCGTGGTTACACGTGGTCTGCGGTTGTGAGGCCGGTTGGATGTACTGCCATATTCTCTGAAACGCCTTTGGAGACGGCTTATGGTGGAGAAATGAACATTGAATGAACGAGCAACAGATCTGGTTGACATTCCTGCTGTCAGCATGCCAACTGCATGCTGCCTCAATGCTTGTGACATCTGTGGCATTTTGCTGTGAGACAAAACTGCACATTTCAGGGTGGCCTTTTATTATGGGCACTCCAAGGCACACCTGTGCACTAATCCTGATGTCAGATCAGCATCTTGATGTGGCACACCTGTGAGGTGGGATGGACGATCTCAGCAAAGCAGAAGTGCTCACTATCACACATTTAGACAGATTTGTGAACAATGTTTGAGAGAAATGTTAATATTGTGTATTTGGAATGAATTTTAGATCTTTAAGTCCATCTCATGAAAAATGGGAGCAAAAACAAAAGTGTGTTTATATTTTTGTTGAGTGTATATATATAAATATATATATTTAAGTTTTTTTTGTTGTGGTTTATTCAGTAATTACAAAACAGGTTTTATTTTAGAGATTGACCCATTTATCTTAGCTTATAGCAAACACCTACAAGGGACAGTTTTTTTAACAATGTGCATATTTTTCCTCCAAAGAAGCAACAGTTGTAAAGTACTTTCAAAAACAATATATCTGCTCTGGTTTGACAGTTTTTTCATGAAAAAAGTTGATTTTTCACCAAACATTTGGTTTTCAAAAAATTGGTCAGAAACAAACACTTTACTGCTCATACTTAAGCAAGGATTTTCCATGGTAAATAATAGTTGTATTGCATATTTGTGTTTATTTGGAGCAATGGAAGGACAGGTTGAACAGATGAACAGAAGCATGCAGCTGCAGGTTCTCCGCAGAGGAATGTTGGCATTAACAAATACACATACGCCATCATAAATGATGCAGAACAGAGTCTCTGCCAGAGGATACTTTTCCATTTCACATGGTTGCGGTTGCTGGAAAAATACTGTGCTCCATGGATAAAGCTCCAAACGGATCCTCGCTTTAACTCATAAACTGTCAGACTTTTACATCAGTCTTCTCTTTCCCGTCAGGACGGTCCAGTGGACCTCAGAGAGCGCGCTGCCGGTCAGCGGGACAAGGAAAAGCACTAATGCTGCTTCCACACCACTGGGACGGCCTGGATTTGGAGAAATCTTCGTTTTACAAAGCGCAACACCGACTCAGTAATTACATCACTGCTTTTGGCTAAGTCAAGGACGCACAAAATCAATGCTCCCGATGCAAATGCACTGTGGGAATTTCACTTAAAAGCTAATAACATTAAAGTCGGAGTGCATTGTGATGTTATGTAAATCTGACCAGATGACAGCTTCATTTAAACTGGAGTGCGTGAGATTATGCACGATAGAGGCCCACTTCGCTCCCTCATGCTGATCCCTGCTTCCCCGTAAATAATTCAGTCCATAATTCCGGGTATTAGAGGAATACATTCAAAAACTGTAGAAGCAGGCCCCAGAGACTGGAAGCTGGTGAGTTCTTTTTCTATAAAGAGGGAGAAATTGGTGGGTGCATTTTGTTGGCCAGAGGGCCCATCACTCATCAGCTCGATTGTAAATACCAGATTTATGTCTGCGGCTTATCTGCTGGGGGGGCTTCTGCCGCTCAGAAACACATTATGTCTCACAGCAAGTTCAAGAAAGAATTATCACAAAAAAACTGCTGTTTTCAAAATCCTAACAGAATCGAGGCACATCAGAGGCTGGAGAAAAGAAGAAAAACATGTCGAGTTTACTGTAAGCAGCAGGTCAGCTGTGGATAAACGGATCACGCCTGGTTTCAGGTCCTACTGTACGTCCAAAGCTGCTGCTCGTTTCCGCAGAGCTGCTTCGCTCCGCTGTCTGCAGGGAGGAAATGAAGCGCTCAGTGACTCACTGCAGCTCAGAAGTGAGGATGACAATACAGAGCAGGCTTAAATTAAGCAAGGAGAGACGGAAAACAACAAAACAAACAACTGAACCGCAGCTGCAGAAGCGGGGTTGAACGACGAAGAGTTTTCTGCCTCATTCCAGTTTGTCAGCAGAGCAGACTGAGAGTTTGGGAGAGAAGAAGGACGGATCACAGCCCTGTAAGATGCTGCCACTCAGGGGGGGCTTTCAAGCGACTCTTAAAAGAGTCAAACAATCTGGCTTTCTGCTGCTTCACAATAAACCTCTTATGTCTGCAGGTGAGCCGCTCAAGAGGTCACCTGCAGGTTCCAGGGGAATCAGAGGAGAGAAAAGCTGCTCATTACCGAGCTGATCTGATGGACGACGGGCCAACAGGCCAAGAGTTAACAAGCGCCAACCGAGGCAAGTCGGACCCGGATCAGAGGGGCCATCTGAAAATGTCATTTTTATACAATTAAAACCGTTTTCACAGAAGTACAAAAACAAAGACACAATCTTATTGCGAAGCTTTATTAAAGAAAAGAGAGAAAAAAAAAGAAGATATGTCTCTCTGACAGACCCAAAACGCCAGTAAAACTCTGACAGACCTGATGGAAGAGTGGGTTCTCACAGAGATGGTCCAAAAAAAAAGTAAACTTTTGATTTACTTTGGTTACAAACAAGTAAACAAGGTCAGATCTTTGTGGCAGGGCAAACGAGAATCATAAGTGCTCTGCCAAAGGCACTTTTACAAGGAGGGCTGGAAATACGACAACACAAACGCACAACAAGGACTTGAAAATTCATTAACTGATCCTCTTAACATCAAGCTTTTATTCGCGTCAGACAGGAGACGTACTGTGTGTGCGCCTGAACATGATGACATGGGGAGGGAAACGCTCTGCTGCTGATGGAGTCAAAACATACAGGATTGACTTTGTTAATCTTTTTAATTTAAAGGCACTAGGTGACTTTTTTCTGCTTTCACAGTTACATAAAAATTACATATTTTCTTTGATTCTTGAGAAAAAAAATAAGATCTTGAAGTAGAAGACGAATCATCATGGACTTTTAAACTAAGATGACGGAAAAGAGGGTTTGTTCCTGCAGAGTGCGTCTGATCATGAAGAGTTTCGCCTCCATAATGCGACTAATTTGAACTATTTCAAATTGGATTGCTTTTTAAAGAGTTGTTCCACAAAAGAGCCGTATAAACAGTTCCCATGGCAACAGCCCAGCATCACTCACAGCACACACAGCCTGGAAAGGTTGTTGTTTGTCAGCGGACATGTCTTTTTAACATCCCAACTTTCATGTTTCAGTAAAGACAGAATAATAAGCGTGAGACTTAATAAAGCAAATAGGAAAAAAAGCAAAAATAAAAAAAAGCAAAGAGTCTGTTTGCATCCTGTTTGAACGCAAACTAACCCAGCTGATGAAGTGTGAAAGTGTCACCAGCTATTACATATTCATTACACACTCTGGTGGTTAAAGGTACCCTGTGGAGGATCTTTTATGTAAACAAAGGGACGTTCTGCTTCACAGCTTCTCATCATGAGGCGAACGTGTTGAGTTGATCTGGGAAAAAAAAAACCCAAAAACGACTGTTTTTGTTCTTTAATCCAGCAGCTTTTACTGCTTGCTGAGCGCAGGATGACTCAAGTTTTGTTGTAATGTTTTTATTTTGTCTTGCCTCTACAGAAAAGCACGGTGTATAAACCAATTCTGTAAGTGCTTGTAGCTCTTTTTGCTTTAAATTCAGGACTTTTCTTCTTGGTTTGTGTTGTTAGATTTTCTTTTTATGTCTATTTTGCATATTTCCACTACTGTTTTGCATATGCTTCCCACTGTAGAACCTGAGTATTGCTTGGTGAAATGCAGATGTAACACCACAGTCAGAATGATGCACATCTTGATCAGCAGACGGGATGGAAAGAGTGACAAAAGTCTCCACAGTGTACCTTTACCTCTCGTCAGACGCCCTCTGCTGCAGCCCCGAGTCTGAACTGTTACCAAAATCTGCAGATCTGTTCATCCGTTATTTTTTTTTTTTTAAAAAAGGTCCCTTCTTCTCCCAACAACCTCAGACAAACACTGAACATCGGAGACGAGAGACAAACAGCACAAGGACACAAAAAGTCACACAGTACCAACAGCGTTGTTGCTAGAACAGCACCTACACTTGAATATGTACAGCTAAAATATTTCCTTATTTATAAAATTTCTCATAAAGTGTCGATGCAATTGCCTTAGAAAATTGCATAGCCGTGCCATATTGTGTTTTCTGACAAACTGCTGACAGTCTGTCTGCTCTCTGACGTGTTGAATGAGAGAAAGTGATCCATCTATCCGATCATAGTGGAATAAAATTACTTTTTATCGCAGTGTAAGGCTGCATGCTACTGTAAAACAATCTGCTGAACGTCATTGTCCCATGAAGCCTCTTCTTCTGCAGAAACTGTACCGACTACATGTGTGCAGGTGAAACTGTGAAGCTTTTGACTGACGGTTAACTATGGATGGATAATTGTGGGATTGCAGAAGGATGAAGGCTCGCGTGGGTGAGTATGTTTGCATGGAGGACGGGAGGGAGTGTGTGCTGGGAGGTACAGTGGAGGTGACGGGCCGGCGCGTTGCTCAGAGGTCTGTGGTGGCCTTGGCGGTGAGGGCCTGGATGCGGCTGGTGTTACAGTTTTTGCAGAGGACGTGTCCGTCCAGGGGGTAGCAGCCCTGGTTGTCCCCCTCAGAGAGCAGAGTGCCACAGTCCTGCAGGACACAGACAATGAATTGTTCTTAAAAACACTGTTCATCACACAATTTGCAGATAGGGAGTTCTAGTACTTGTTAGGAAGACTCGATCTAAATCAGGTGTTACATCCTGGTCAGGGGTCAGATGTTTATTTTATTTCAATTATGATCAGCACTTTTACACCTTGTTTCCACTGAGCAGTCCCGTATGGTATGGACCAGTTAATTCTGGTGAGCATTTCCACAGAGTTAAGCCGCTAGCGCTAGCGTGTCATTGTAGCAACAACAATGGAAGTCATCCAGCAGCTCGTCTTTTTCTTAAATTACTTTTTGTACATTGTGTAAAACAGGAATTTATTATTGTTTAAAAGAAGATTGCGGGAAGCTAAGAAGAATACTGGACATAATCACTAGCTTAGCGCTATATTGGTGCTTTCTAAAGTTGTCATCACTTTCTGCCAATCAACAGGTGGCAGCAGCGACTACACCCAACTGTCCCATTCCATTTTTCTATGGATCTACAATGGATGGGGCCCCTCTAGAGGTCCGGTTTGGAACTGTTCAATGGGTCCATTTAACAAGGGAAACAATCAAAATACCAGATCGTACCAGATTGTACCGCTCAGTGGAAATAAGGCTTTATATTTCAAGCTTAGATAAAAGCTGTACTAGAAGTCAGCATATCAAGAACAGATCACGACCTTGAATTGAATTGAACTGAATGCCTTTATTGTCATTGCCGTAAAGCGCAGCAGAATATGGATGCAGTAAAAGCAGGTGGCACAAAAACATTTCAACACTGAGGAGCTTAAGAGTTCGTGTAAATCTTATTCTGTATGTAGATTTGAATAAAATCACAACCGTGCATCAAGTATTCGTTCTTTCCAATATAATAATGTATTTATTTATAGAAAAAAACAGAAATCTTGTTCATTTGTTGCACTTTGATACCACAAATCAAAGTTAAAATATTAAAATATTAATACCACAGCCTGGGTCTTATTTTTGTGATGATCATAGGTTTTTCCTCTTTTAAAATTGGACCATTTTTTTACTGTGTCTGCTAAGCCTCGTCTCATTGCTTTCATTCCATTCCAATACATCATCGCTCTTTACGTGTTTTGGACAATTGTAACAAGCCTGTGTATCATCCCTAGCAATATATAACTCATTGACTTTAACACCTGAGGTGTTTCTGTTAAAACCGACAATGGCCTTTGACACACTGTAACTCCTTACACAATCAACGTGAATTAGCTGATCTGCAGAGAAAAGCGGTTTTGCTCTGGTAAGCAACACCTAAAAGCAGCTTTTTACCGATATGCAACATATCACTATTATTAAGTGTTGCATCCCGGCACTGAGCCGCTTTACTCCATGACAGAATAAACTGATTCACATTAATTGCGTAAAGGGTTGAAGTTAACTGCGTAAACATTGGGCGAAGCTAAAGCTCCAATGTAAAAGTCTTCACAGTCCTACAAATCAACATTTTTGCAGATGTCCTTTAAAACAAAATTTACCATATTTTGACACATATTAGGCTAATCCTAAACACCAAAATTTTTTTTTTATAAAATTGGCTCCAATTCTGATATCTTGTGGAATTTCCGCTTCCGGCTGATGATTTTCAGCTGCCATCTTGTCTGACAGCAGGTCCTCTTGGTAAAATTAGCGAAATATTCACCGATTTGGACTTCCAGGCTCTTTTAAAAGACATTGAAAACTGCAAACATTTATTCTATTTTGTCATAACTCAAAAAACGACATAGAAAGAGAAAAAGATTGAGTTTTTGTTTCCTTTAATGAGAATTGCTCTTTTTATGCTGCCGACAGAGAAAAGGAAGCAAGATGTGATAAGAAAGTGATAGGATAAAATAAATACATAAATAATGTTTTAAAAACTTATCAAAGCTAATAAATGGTTCCATTGATATTAACTAATTAGGATTAATACTCTTTATATTTATTTATTTATGCTACAGCAATGATTTTAGAGGAAAGTAATGTGTCATTTTAAATATTTTTAATATTTATGTAAATCACATCTGATCAAAAATAGTGAATAGTTCTAAAGATACTAAAGCAACAGTCACCAAACTTTCTCAAATGAATAATTATTACCTATTTTTACTAGGCGATTGTCACTTATTTTTTCTAGTTGATATTTGCACTATTTTTACTTAATTGTTCAAACTAGTTCAACACGTTTTATCTAAGACAATTGATGAGAAAAAAAGCCAACTTCTTTTAACCTTGAGTTTAGTGATAAAAGTAACAATAGAAAGTTTCTGATGAAAAAGAAAAGCCTTTTTCAGTATTTTCAGAGCATTTCTCACAAAAACTCATTTGAAAAAGATCTTTTTGTATTTGATCTTTCTGATTAAGAATAAAAAACCCTTAATCATGAAATTTGGCGACAGCATTTGTGTATCCAGGTTGTGTCACTGTGCTCAGAAAAAGCTACACTTCGTCTCTGATCCTCTCTCAGTTTTTTATCGACTGATGTTGTTCTTTTTCCTGTTGTCAGATCTACAGTGACAGCCGTTCTGTTGACTTGACGTCAATGTAACATTTTGCCGAGCTCGCTTCTTCGATTTCAACCTAAATCTGAAAAACAGTCATGACTCAGAAGCTCGCGAAGGTGAGCGGCGGCGGCGGTGTGACGCCCGTGTGAGGACTCGGAGCGGTTGCCATGGGAGCGTGGATGAATGCCGCTCCGCGAAAGGCGTGCATGCGGTGTGAAGCCGGGCTGAACGACATTCAGGTCAGAGGACCGAGAGGTTTCAGCGTGCAGCTTCTGAGGTGAGTCTGGGATTAGGAAATCCTCGTTTTTCCTAGAGTGACACCTATACTGCTCTGGATTTGTTGCTGCTTTTAACAGATTTTCTCCATCGGAGAGTCCAAAGTTTTATCCACTAAAAGTTGAATAAATCTGAGTTTATATTTTCTAAAAAATAACGTTTTAATGTAACACTTTCATTTATTTCCCCAACAAAGACGTGATGTTCCTCTTTTGACTTAAGCTCTCACGCTGTTCCTGATCCTTGATGACAAACTTCTCTCTTGCTGAGCTCCTTCAGCTAAATAATCTGCTTTGCTTTTCTCTGACCTCTGTGTCTGTGAACGCTCCGTGCTGCTTTCCTCCAACGTGACTCTTTACTTCTCCTTTAGCTGACCTCATGATGTCTCAACAGCACGTTCACCTCATCTATTGTTTAATACCGCTGGAGGGATGTGACCGGGGCGTGGGCTCCATCACACGGAGCGTGCTCACCTCGCAGCGGTAACACTGCACGTGGAAGTCACGGTCCAGGGCCACGATGCGAACGGTCTCCTCCTGACCCGGCGCCGGCATTATGGGCTCAGAGCACACGCAGCAGCGGGGGGCAAACTTCCTGTGAGGAACAACAGAAAGCAGCTCAGAAACCCCTCAAACTACACACACCTTTAAAAAAAGCGATTTTAGGATTAAAAACATACATTTTGACAGATTCCAAGAAAATATAACACGTCTTACAATATTTTGTTGGAATAGATTGAATTAAATAGACTAAAAAAGTGTAAATTTCTCAAAATTCTAAGAATATTTTAGGGAATAACCTCCAGAATTAATTATTTAGCATCAGAGCTCTCAAGTTCCACAGCAAAATTTTAACAACATAATTGGAAGAAAAGAAAAAATTCAAGAAAACTTGAAAACATTTTTAACAGTTCTTCAGAATTTCTTAAAAACTAAATTCAACATTTCCTCTTCAGAGTCTTGATTCTGTTTGTAACAAATAGAAATAGGAGAAAAAAAAAGAATTTTCCCATAACTCTGAAAGTTTTTTTGAAAGATCATCACAGAATTATAACAATATGAAAAATAATCAAATTCTTTGATTTGGCAATTACAATCAAATAATTTTCACAATAGATTGTTTTTTTTTTACATTTTTTAATTGTGGAACCTTTTTTTTACAGTTTACAAAAGTAATATTTTCTTTTCCAACAAATTCAGAATTTGTAGAAAATGTACTCAAAACTTGACTTGTCATACCATGGCGTGATCTTACAAAGCGCCTGTTAACATTTTTTAAGGTTCAAATTCAACTTTTACTTTTACATAATTTAAAACAGAGTTTTAAAGAGATCTTAATCTTGGAGTTTCCCCATTAAATTTGAAACCTAATTGCTCAATTTTTGAATTTCTCTGAATAAAAGTCAAAATGTGACAATTTTTGCCTCATTGAAAATCAAAGACCTGCTCATTTAGAGTCATAACTTATGGCGATTTTCTCAAAATATATTTCCTTTTAATTGCTACAATAAACAACATTTTTTAAACATTTTTTCCAAATTTGTTCTGAACTTATTAACAAATACATTTAAAATGCCCTCTCCGAAGTCTTGATTTTAATTACGTCAAATAGAAGGAATCACCAAATAAATTATAAGCATTAACGCAGAATTCTAAAAGTTTTATTGCAATTTTTATTTTAAAGTTTAATATAGAATATTAAAATACAAACAATACCAACACTCTTGGAAAATAAAAGGATTTGGCAACTTCAATCAAATACTTTTCACAATAGACTGATTTTTTAAATACATTTTTAAAATACTAAAATTATTTTAATTTTTCTTAATTTTTAAAATATTAGAAGCATTTTTCTTTATATATATTTTCAAAAGTAATATTTTCTTGAAGTTCCAAAAAAATGGGAAATTTAGAATAAAATGTGCTTAAAAATTTGACTTTTCACACCATGGTGTAAACTCTCAAAGCACCTTTTTAAGGTTCAAAATTTGGAAAGTTTCTTTTAAGGGATCCTAATATTGAAGTTTCCGCATTATATTTTTAAAGCATTTGTTATAATGTTCTAGTTCCCTGAATAAAAGTCCAAATGTGACAATTTTTGCCTCTTTGAAAATCATAAACCTGCTTATTTAAAGTAAAAAATTACGACCATTTTCTCAAAATAGATTTCAATCATTGTTAGATTTCTAACGTTTTTTGGGAAACCGATTTTTTAAGGGTTGTCCTAAATCTGTTCTGAACTTCTGACATCTAAATTTAACATTTCCTCTTTTCAGAATCTTGTTTCTGCTCGTAACAATCCTCTGATTAAAGAAAACTCAGTTCCAGTTTCAGGTTAGGACCAGCTTAAAGTAGCAGATATAGGCTCTATGGACTGTAGATAAATGTGATATATTGGGCTCAGGACAGAACTGTAAAGTCAAGGTCTTTTGCTAAATAAGTAAAGCGATATTTAAAAAAGGGACCTCAATTGCTTCTACAAAAGAAAACAGCTCCGTTCATCTGTTTTTCTGCTTTAATGATACAATTAATCAGTTACTAGAGCAGGGGTGATTCAGAAAACCTCTAAATATAGTGGAGCATTTATAACAGTTAAATGAGGGACTCTGGCCATGACTTTTCCAGAAGTCTTTGATCTAGAAACTCTGGAACGGGAACAGGAAGAGGTTCTTCTAACAATAGCTTTGTGGAGGGCAAACACTTCCTTATCCAGCTGCGTGGAAGCAGGAAGTGAAAAGTTTGTGTGGCTCTCAATATTAGCTCCAATCGGCCTCAAACATTCCTCGACACAGAGGGCTGAGCGGCTGCGGTCACGCTCCCCACGTGACGTTGGACAGCAGCCTGTCCAGTGAAAGCCTCTCGGTTAATTAGCAAGCTGTTGGTGCGTTTCCCTTCTGGTCAGGAGAACTGCATTTCTGGTAACATGGCAGTTGTGCAACAGCAAACTGTGAGACGATGACGGGAATGCACATCACAACTTCACGTTCTGCAACCTGAGGTCACAGAAGTCATGAAATTCTCACTGTATTTCCCGCATGGGAAGCCCAAAGATCCTGTATTAGTGAGACTCAAATAAAAAAGATGCATTTATAGACAGGGAAACACTTCTGTTTTCCCCCTCACCGCCTGCAGACTCTTGAGCAATCTTCTGTGCTTCATGTTGAAGCAATTTTTAGCTTTCACTTAGGGGGACACTTCGATCTTTGGCTTCCAAAATGCTCGATCAAACGTCGCTCTTCTTCTGTTTGGGGATGATTAGGCAGTTTGGACTAATTAAAAATGCGGGATTTCATCTAAAATTACAGATATATGAATGCTGTTAGTGTTACTTTTGCACACTAAGGTATGGGGATTCGATAAGCGTGTAGTCTCATCCGATGCAGATAAAGCTTTGCTAGTTCTCAGGTGTCGTTTCCAACTGTGAGAACATCTTTTTCACAGCAAGTCAGGTGAAGAACCTGCAGATGTCTGCTGATGTCCTCTGTGAAATACACTTCCACTTCTGGTCCAAACAAAGACAATATGTCCGTTGTGTGGCTAAAAATATATGACTTTATATGTGCAAAAAACAGTCCAATCCAGTCAGCATGTTCTTATCAGCAGGTCAGAGTGAGACTGACATTTTCATCTCACAGCTTCACGACAATGACTCAGCGATGCAGTATATCTTATCAAAACTGCACACATTCCAGAGGCCAGTAAAAAGAGGGGAGTTTTGGTAAACCCTTTTACTTCAAATGATTTAAAGTGCCGAATATAACTCTTTAAAAAAGGAGCTGTCGCCGGCGACACACTCGTAACTTTTTGACCATTCGTGCAACCAATGTGAAGTCAGCTGATACTGACGTGGAGAAAAGCGGCAAAAAATCTGCTTTTCTCCATGACAAAATCAGCTGAATTACTGTTAATTGAGAAAGAGTCTGCTGGAATTGTGTTCCTTGATGGTTGAAGAGTTACAGTAGTCAAAAAATGTAGCTAAAGCTTTAGTGGTAAAGAGTTAAATAACCAGATGACTGCATGCAGTCTGAGAGTGGGATGGTCAAACTGCAGTGGAGGAAAAAGTTATTTGATCTCTTTCTGATTTTGTGGGTTTACCCAATTAAAGGGAATGGTCACCAACACCTGTGACCTTTAACCCCCAGGTTATTGCTGATGGTTTTGTAGTCCATTCTGGTCTTGAGCAGGTCTACAATCTTCTCCCTTTAATCCACTGAAAGCTCTCTAGTTGTTCCATGTTGGAGAGTTTGGAGTCTGACTGATTCTGTAGACAGGTGTCTCTTATACAGGTGATGAGTTCAACAGGTGTCTTCAATTAGGGTGACTAGGAGGTTGATTAGGAGGGTCTAAATCAGGGCTGCTCATTCCTGGTCCTCAAGATCTACCACCCTGCCTGTTTTCCAGCTCTCCTGTACTGCTTGCTGCTGATTACCTGGACCAGGTGGTCCTTCAATCAGATTGTGGAGACATCTGACTGAGCCAATCAGCAGGTGGCAGGGCTTGGAGATCTGGAAAATAGTCAGGGTGGTAGATCTCGAGGACCAGGAATGAGCAGCCCGTCTAAATGGTCTGTGTTAAACAGAACTTGTAATGGTTACAAGGGGATGAAGTTCTTATTTCTCTCAATCAAATATAAATAAATGTATATAAATTCTTTGAAGTGAACTTCTGGATTTTCTTTGAGATTTTCTATCTCTCACTGTAAAAATTGACCTACCATTAAGATGACAGACTGTCAATTTCTGTTTAACTGGGCAAATCTACACATCAGCAAGGACGCTAAGGCTCATTTTCTCCACTGTAGATGGGTTTAGAAAACCAAACAAAAAAGATCTTAAAGGAAAAGTTTTTTCTCTGGTAGTTTAATTGGCAGCTGTGAACGCCATGGACTCAAACAAGTGAACTCTGACCTGCCAACAAATGAAGCTCTCTGCTGGTAAGTGAACCCTGGTGCGGTTTAGATCTGTAATCGGTTAAGAATAAAGTGGTGCCTTGGATGTACTTCAATGTGAATGCATGCAAATCTGAACCTAGAATGATGTTTTTTTTTTTTTTTGCTTTTATTGCTATATCGGAAATATGGGGTAAGGGGCATTTTGGGTAGTGCAGAAGCAAAAATATTCACGGAACAAAAACGTTTCCAGTGTGAAAGCAAAATTAGATCTCTTAAAGGTGAAAGGTCGTACTTATGGAAGTCCTCGATGCAGTGGATTTGGTTGGAGGCGTCCACAGTGAAAGGGATGCCATCCAGGCTGCGGTGACACACCACGCAGATGAAGCAGTGAGGGTGGTAGGCCTTCCCCGTGGCCCTTAGGATGCGCTCCATTATGGGCTTACTGCAGATGCTGCAGGTCTCCAGCGTGTTCTGCGGACACAAACATGATTACTCAACAAAACTAATGGCGACCCGCTTCCTGTTTACTGGGTTTCCAAACACATTTCCACTAGTTGTCTCTCATGTGAGTGATTTTGCTTTTGCAAGTGTTGCGCTCCGTGCGCTCCTGTGCAACAAACAAATCCACAGTGAGGCTCCGAGGCTCAGCTGTCCTCGAATGCCTCTGGAGCTGAAAGAATCTGATTAGCACTCCCCTCCAAACACAAACACTGTCGTTTTTCTGCTGCCCTCTCCCACACTCCATCCAAGAGTGTGTGCAGTAAATATTTCCCCTTTGTGATGACTGCAGGTTTTCTGCAGCCAGGCGACTGGGCAGGCGGCCCACGGGGGACGTGGCGGCTCTCTGCCTCTGACTTATCTGAGGCATCTTTCATCCTAATATCTGCGGAGAGACGCCGTTTGTTATTTCAATATTTCATAAATAACGACCGCCCCTCTAAGCAGCCATGCAATTACAGGGGGATGGATATATCATGTGGGGGTGATCAATGTGGGGCCTGATGAGGCTGCGTGCGGGTCGGTGGGCCCCGCTACTGCTTCTCGCTCAGGCATTTCCTGGATTGTCCAGCCCCCCCCCCTCCTCCTTTCCTCTCTGTCTTTCTGCACTTGGCTGGTCTAAAGAGTGCACGGTTCAGCTGCTCCCATCGGCCCCCGCTGTAGTAGCAAGCTGCCTCAGTGTTTCCAAACACAGCTCGGGGTGTGTAGCAACACTGCGCTGCGTCATCCGCTGCCTCGCAGATGCACCAGCGGGCCCTGCCGTTTAAAATGACACTTATGTGACCGCTCGGCTGAGGTAAAAAACCTCCAGCCAGCCCCCGCCCGGCCGCGCTGCACGCGCGCTGACATTTATATTTACATTGCTAATGAGCGCGGAAGCCCTCTACAGGATGAGGGTCACTGAATCTGCTCTGTAAAACTGCTCCTGACATGATCTCCACAAACACGCCGGCGCAGCCCTGCGGGGCGAGAGGGCAACGAGGTGCGCGGCTGATGTACGACTGCGGGCTGGAAAAAAGTGCTTTGAAAAACGGCTGTTTCTTCAAAGCACTCCTGGAGAGGCAGTATTTCATGAAAAGCAATGTGTGCCGACAAGCTCTGCCATCCACCCCCCCCTACACCCCTTCCAAGACAGTAATAGAAATAAACATTATTCCCAGGGCAACATTTGTGTGTAAACAATGTCCATATTGCAATACTGCGTGATCCTGGAAGTGGAATAAAGCCTTTAATGAGCTCGCTGCACTGAACCCTTGAGGCTCGCCTCACACACACGCACAAACACACACCAACACGCACACACACGGGAGGGAGGTAAAGAGGGGGGGGGCATATTTGCAACCGCAGAATGTGAGTGAGATACCAGGGCCAAAAACACTAAACCATCCTCAACTCATCTGTTTGCATTTCTACTTACTTATTCTCATCCGGCCTTCATGTGGGAATACCTTGCCCTTGTTTAGCTTAAGTAGAGCATATGATTTCACAGCACACAGCTCCTCCGGGCCACTGTAATGAGTATAGTACTCAAAAGACAAAAAATTCTCTCTTCTTTCTCTGATGGTGAGATTCCGTGACCTCAATTAATTCGTTCTGCCCGGCTTCAGCGGGTTTTGCATTCCTGACTCACTTTATTTGGGATTAGGTAACATTTGTTTTCCCTTTCAGAGAAACCTGGGTCAGATGTCAGAACAGCGAATGTACACAGGATCTGCTTTCTTAATGATGAGTTGTTTTTATTTGGATGTTTTTGTTGGAGACGTTCTGCAGAAATGCCCTCTCTGTCAAACATACAGGCACTTTGCCGTTTGCCACTAGAGGGCTGTCTATGTCTGCACATGTCCGTGTTTCTGCTTCTCCCTTGACTAAATGTGATGTATTCAAGCATATGTATCCCCCCACCCCCCTCTCTTCCTCATACATTTCTCTAAGTGTTTGCCCAGAAGGCTAAACAAATGTCTAGGCAGATGAGGTAAAGTGAATTTAGGTCAGACAGCCTCCTGCTGAACCGAAGGGTGAGCGGAGCGCGCTAAAGTCAACAGCGGCCCGCTTTTCCTATTTTAAAATGGTTTCCTTTTCCTACAAAGTGCTCTCAAAGCACCAAAACATCTCAACATCATCGCTCCATATCTGCTGTTTAGTAACGGGCTTCCAGACACAGTTCGGCACTGGGAGGAAGAGGAGGTCAAGGGAAAACTAAACACTTAACAAAGTTGAAAGGGGTGAGCTTTGGATATCGAAGAGCGATGCAGATCAAATCCTGGGTTCTTCTGGTAATAAAAAGGAAATGAAACAAGAATAAATCAAAGAACTACGTTAAAAATTCACTTCTGTTTTTTAAAGAAAACTATAACGGAAAAAACTGAATTAGGGCTCAATTAATTAACACTGTAGGGTTTTAAGAAATTAAAAATATTAAAAGAGCCGAATCTTCACATAAAAAACTTTCAAAGGCTTCATGAGAAACTCTCACATCAGCAAATAAATGAGTTTAAACTTTAGAAAACTGGATCTCCTGACCCTGTGGACGTCAGTGACACGTGTATCTGCGGCAGTTCCTGCCCGCGCCGACAGCACAGGCGGGAACCACCGCACTTCAGAACCTCTGAGCACAGTTTACGTTCTGCTGCTCCGATTTCAGAGCGAGCCACATATACAGATGATCTGATTTTGTGCAAATGTGAGCGCGGGTCGTCCAAACGCTCCCAGAATGCGGGGGTCAGAGCCAAAACATGCTGTGGGAATTAACTGCACTCTACCGAAGGCAGTTCTGCTGCATCTAACTAGAGTCTGATGAAAGACGGGCTGAGCAGCGCGGCGGCTGCTGCTGGGTTCCTCTGGACTGAACCACAGACTCTGACTTGTTGGTGAACGGTGACTCAAACAGTGACAGTGACCCCCCCTTTCTCCTGGGGGAAGGTGTCTGCTGACTTAAGCAACCATGACAAGCAGCTTCTGTCCTTTTTGCCTGATATGAGCCAATAAAGCAGAACAAAAAAGGAAGCTTATTAGGGTCTACCTTAGTGACAAAGTAGTAAATAGAACTAGCGAACAGAAAAGACTGAAATAAATCAACTTTTTTTAATAAGTTACAATAATGGTTCGAAACCGTTCTGAAATTTAAAATGCATTTCTGGTTTTTCAATTAAACAATACACCATAAAAATTGGTGTTTGGTAAAAAAAAAAATCCTTGTGTTCCAGCTTAGCCTTTATCTCCACAACACAAACCAAAAGTGCTCCGATTGTTATCCAGACTAAATGAAGGATTCACTGATATCTCCTTAGAGCTGTGTTACAGCCACTCCAGTGAATGAGTAATAAACTACAGCTAATTATCGCAAGATCAGAATAAAAAACAAAGCAACATTACAAAAAAAAGAAAAGGCCTTATTGCAAAATTTAAGCACCTTCTTTTTTTAATTCCATGCGACTAAATCACACTTTCTGGAAAACTATGTCCTATTTTTTTACCTCACCATGAACCAAACTGCTTTGTGACCACTAGGGGGACGGTAGTGAATTTGCAAAAAAAAAAAAAAAAACAATCATCGGCGCTGCTCCATAAAAATGTCTAGGAGTTTTGTTATGAGCTGATTGTCAGCTCGGACGAGGAAGTTGAGAGCTTCACGGACCAAACTTTCACTGGTCACATCAGGAAGCTCTGTGGTGTCTAAAGGAGAATTTCCAGCTTTCTCAGTCTGGCCAAAGCAAGTATTGTACACAAAAAATCAGGCGACAGGAAATGTGTACGGCAGCTCATTTGACTGCAGTTAACTGGAAGATTCTCTTTTCTTCTCCTGAACCTGAGCTCGGCACGCTTGCTGACAGATGAGGAATGGTTTTGTGACGTATTAACAACCCATTAATTCAAACAGAGATTTACTGCGACAGTTTGATTGACAGCGATTTAAAAGGAGAAATGCTCGGAAATGGAAAAGCGCAATGATTTCTTACTATATTTTTTCTCTTTCATAAGAAAAACGCCACACATACATGTTAAAAACTCAAAAAACATGATTTTCGTCAGAGGGGGGCTTTAATAAAGAGACTCCATTTGTTGACTGTGTGATATCAGCGGCAGGTTTAAGCTTTTTGAAGTCAGTGGGTCCGTTTAGTAAAGACCAAAGACGTCAATGGTTACAGTAAGGTTTAATCGTGTGAACATGGTTTGGTCAGTTATCTATCAGAGCTGCCACTCTCTTTCTTAATCCTCTGATTTGAATGGTGAAAACCTGAACATTAATGCCACAAAGCAGTGATGTGCCATTAGGATTACTCTTAATTTGGTTACTATCAGCTCTGGTCATTTGCTAGAGGGATAGAAAAGAATATTGAAACAAAAAATACTTACATCTTTGCAAAAAAAAGAAAACTTTCATTATGGATTTTGAAAGCTTTTTTGGTTCTTTACACTGATCCGCTTTGATATTTCATGTTGAGATTTAAACATGAAGTGTTACATAAAACCTGGTGTGGAACATTTAGTGGATGCAAAATTCTTACCGTGGTTTAGTTTGGAAACAAAGAGTAAAGTTTTTGAAGGGGGAGGATGGTGAACTGTTTTCTTTTTTTTCAGCACGCTGTTACCTCAGCCGCTGCTGACTTTGCGCCAGCCTCTGCTCATGCATTTTTCAGCAGCAGATTTGGCAAATACAACCCAGTTTTAGTGTTATCAAACACTAAATGCTGCTGTGTGACTCTGAACTTATAGATTCCCAAGAAAGAGCGGCAGAATTTTATGTCATACAAAAAAATATATTAAAGTCCTAAAAGGACAGTAATTATGAGATATTGGTTGCTACTTTGACTCGGCTCACAAAGCAGCACAAAGATTTACGGCGTGCAGGGGTTAAAGGCTGAGTTATAGCTTTCTTAAGCCAAATCTCAGTGGCGTAAGCCAGAGGAAAATAGCAGAAATCAGCTTTGGCTGTGTGGGGCTTGGAGCTCGTTGAAGTATGCACACATTTTCAGAGGGACTGTGGAGCACCACGCTTCCTTGATCGGAGGGCTGTTCCGGCCACAGATTCGGGTTGGTTTGTGTGTGTGTTTGTGTGAAACCAGATCTTCTGGAGCAGTGAAGCTCTCAGGAAAGTCTGACCATCCCATCCACAGTCCTTCAGCCAACATCTTCAACTGACCAACATCTTTCACCTGGACCCATCCGTCCGTCGTTACAATTTTCACCCATCCGCTCCGTGGTGGTGAGCCTCCACTGAAGCGGACTCCTTCACACACTGCTGTCATTTATAAGCAAACCAGTGTCTCCTCTTCCTGGGTGCACATCTCTGAGGTGTGCTTGTTTTTGTTTTGTTTACCAGTGGGTGTGAGCAGGTCACACGATGGAAAGTGATTCTTCTAACTAACTCAAAAGATCAGTGACCTTAAAACGATCCTCTGAATAACCACAGATGTGACACTCATCTGAGAGCACGGCGCTGCCCGGGCGGGTGATCCGAGCCCTCGTGTCTCTGACCTGGAATGTCCAGCTTCCTTTGAGTCGGGTCTGCTCGGATCTCCCCCTCTGTCAGTGTGATGCATTTGCTCAGGGTTATGGATGAGCGTTATGGGATGGCTTCCTGCCAAACCCTTCCATCCTGATTTTTGAGCAGCCTCAGCCGATGAGATCCCTTTCAGCCGGCGCCTGGGCAGGTTTCACCTCTCGACAAAGCCAAAAAAACGGCTCCCATCCACGGAGATGTAAATTTTCATCGGTCCGTTCTACTCAGCTCTGCAGCTTTATCTTATTTCAGCTGCGTGATAACATGAAGGGACAGCGCTGACACGCAGCTCGTGGCTGGCTCAGGCTTTTCTTCAGAATAAAAAAGGTGGCAGTGGCGGCAGCCTCGATCTCTCTGTCCGGCAGGCCCGTCCGTCTGCCTCTCTGCCTTAAAAATGCAGCTCCGCAGCAGAATGTGACCCCTCTGGACTTTGGGCAATGTCTCCTGCTCTGGTTACAGAGAGAAACTGACAAAGACTCTGGCAGTAGCTCTCTTATGCCATGAGTTGGAGTGACATGGTGGTGGGTCAGCACAGGGTCACAGATATTTTCGCCCCTGCTTGAGCCTACCGGGAGGAAGGTTTGGAGGACCTGTTCTGTGGACTTGCTCCCGTCTCTTGTCCAAACAGAGCGCTCCAGCAACATTCAGGGACTTCCTTGTAATTGGTGGGACAGCTGCGTATCCTCCAGTAAGGGTCAGTAATAGGAAATATTGTCTCATTTGAATTTCTTGAGCTCACACTCACTGTACAACACAATTACACACGCATAATTGTCTTGGCAGGTCTGAAGACACACTAAGATGTGAAATCCTATTCATGCAAGTGCTATCTAATTGGCGCTCTCCTTTGAGGAATTAGACTGAGTTAATCACGCCTGAATATACAGAACTCAATTAGAACTCTGCAGGCTAATGTAGACGACCATGAATCTTTCATGACAAAAGTCAGCAAAAAGCAGGATCTGTGTACAGGAGCCTCAGACGACGAGTCAAATGGGGGTTTATGCCCCCGTGAACCTGAATGTTCCACGCCACATTTAAAATCGGACTACCTGGACAGACGAGTGGTAGGAGTGGGTGGGGTGCAGTCATCTCCAATTAGAGCACTACCATTACCAACGCTGTGATCTTCACCTCGATGAGATGACATCAGCTGCTTCGGGGGGGGTCTTGGGGATATCCCACCGCTGGTTTAACGTGCCGTGGAGGACATCCATCACCAGCAGCTCCACTACAGCTGGAGCCATGCCTGTCACCTCTGAGGCTCAAACACCCCCAGCAAATTCCCTCTCTTATCTGGATCATTTGATTATTTTGTCCTCATTTGAGCTGGCTCAGTTTTGAGGCTGACATTCCCCCCACCTTGCTAAGAGACAATCTCTACAACAACTATCGTGTCCTGAAAGAGTTCTGTGTTCAGGCTGGGTCCAACTATTTAGAACAACTTTTCAAAGTTTTCAGCTGCTGGGGAAAACAATAATCCTGCTAAAAAAAACATTTGTGATCTGAATTTAAAGAAAGCAGCAACGCTTAACTTTGTTGTTTTTTTTGTCATCTCTAATAAGAAATGCATCTCATTAATGGGTGGGGCAGTTATGGAGCAGAGATAAAGTGATCAACCTTGGATGGATGGATTGTCCTTGGGAAAAACACTGAACCCCACATTGACCTTGGTGGTTTTAGGTTGGTGCTATGAATATCTTTAGTCATATGCACCCATACAGCTGTTGGCTGGATTGTCCAGGTCCATGGAGGGTCATAGAGATGAGAGTCAGGATCTTAAGAGGAGTGAAGGTGTGTCTGGCAGTTCCCTTGAGGTTCATACGGACACATAAAGGGACATCATGAAAATGGATCGTACCATTGTTGTGTATGTGGTCTGTATGTCATGAAGGTCATCTGAATTCTCGCTCTACCCCTCCGGCTTCTCCCAGCTCCTATATTTAGTCCCTTCAAAAAAATAAAAAATAATGAAAAAATAGTGTCTTCAAATTTTGAAGCCACAAACCCTTGATGACTTCATCAATATTCCATGGTCATCTACGTTAGCGCATCGCTGACAGCACTTGGAAAATACATAACTTTAAATGTCAGTCTTTAAATGTAAACTTCTGTGCTTCAGAGCACACCCATGTGAAGAAGTGTTTCCTCATCCACCGCACAGCACGACGGGGCACACCCCCGGCGAGGAGATATGGAGCCCTAGGTCCTTAACCCTTTACCTTAAGAGAGCGATTTTAGACACCACTACCCCACTAAGGCATAGGGGTAGGGAAAGAATTTGGATTCGGCCTAAGTTCCACATGCTTGTGACATACGGTTAATGCTGTTGTGCCACAATCAAACCACTTGTAATGTCCAAGTACTGGCCCCTTAGGGTTGTATGTAAGATGCCCACATACAGTAACTGATTGTCTAATTTCCTGAATCTTAAGGGTCAGGATGAAAACAAGGAGTGAGCAAAGGAGCCCACGAGGACAGCGTACTCATCATTTGAACAGCACTAACCTGCTGCAGTGCACAGGGGCTTGAAAAAATGAAAAATCCATGCAACATGGGTCTCACGTGTTCATTGACCCATCATCCGCATCGTGCCCGTAGAAAACATTGTGCATGAACATTTTGGTTCTATGATCTCTACGGCTTTAACATTTCCTGTGGGTCACCTGCGTACCCCATACAAGCTTGACCATTTTTCACCTGCAGAGAGCCAATATTTACCTGTAAGGGCCTATGGTAGTGGAGCAACCACCAGTGTATCTCCATGTGTGAATGAGAACAGTGACTGTAAAAGCATATCTGGCCAAATTAAGATACAAAGTACTATAGGTGCCATTTACAACTTCAAATGTAGGTTCCTGATTTTAGAAGATAGAAATTGTTAAGAATCTGAAAAAACATCCCAACATAATCTATGAAAACCTTTGGCTCTTCAGAGTTCAGACCTTGCTTTCAGTACTCTTTTTTTATTGCTGTAAAATGTATATTCTAAAGTATTTCAGACTGACATTATTCACGTCATCAAACAAATGCTAAGATCACACAAAGTTAACCCATATACAAGCAAATAAATGATTTCATTTATAAAGTGATTAACACTATCCACACCTGCCTGGTTCTTTGTGAAGAGTATCCTAAAGTATGAATGGCTGTTTGAGAACTTTATTTTATATTCTTATGACTCGTTCAAAAGGATGCTGTTGTAGCATAAAGCTTTAGCTCATCAATCCCTTAACAGAAAGTCCACAGAACATTTGGAGAAAAAAAAAAAAAACAAACAGAAATTTGTTTAAAAATTTCTGTTGCTGCTGTGCCGTGTAGAATCTCCTGTGGATCCATTTTGGTTAAAGTGGTTTTCTGACTTTTGATTCATGAACGTCAACGGCCTGCACTTCTCTCCATATTGTTCTGCTTTTTTTTAATCTCCTCCATCATCATTACAAACTGACTTTTCTATTGTATCTTTCAGAGTATAAGTCAATTTTTTTACATAGTTTGGCTGTGGATGCGACTTCTGTGTGAAAATAAAAAAAAATAGACTCAACTACTAGAGGGCACTGCAGGTGTTTACATCAGTAATACCTACTAACAGCAAGGTAGAAGAAGAAGCACCGCTCAGTTTAATGCTGAGCTTGGCGGAATTGTGTGCGACATACTCCAGACCAACTTATATATGCTTTTATTTCTTCTTAATAAAGTTTTTTTTTTTTTTTGCTTTTTGGCTGCTGCAGCTTATACTCCAGACTGACTTATAGACCAAAAAATAGGTTATTTACTCCTTTTATTCCAATATTTAATCGTGATTGATGACATTAATAATTGAAGTGCATAAACTATTGTTAAAAGTTTTTAAAAATCCGTAGAAGATACTTTATGTTGGTCGACTTTGTATAACATTTGTACATTTTTTTATTTATTCTCAAAACTTTCATGACTTGAGGTAAGAATTCAAACTTTTTCTTTTTTTTTTTTTCTGGAAATGTTACGCTTTGTGGATAAGGGCAAAAAGAAAGCTTAAGATTTTTTTAAGGTTAAGGCTTAAGGTTTTTTTGTTTAATCAATAGTGGAAGAAAACAAATATACATATACGTTCTGAACATTGTTTCTAATTTTCTTTGGACTAAGGTGAATTTGTTGATCTCTAATGTTTTTAGATCTTTTTGTTGTAATAGTTATGTATGATGTTTGTAGACGGCTTTGATATAAACTTGGTTTACTTTGATTGAGTTGCATCTCATATTCACTGTGGCTGATGGAGGCTTCCTATACACTTAACATTCCTTTTACAAGGTTAATTTAAAAAAAAATATTATGAGTATGAAAACAGATTTTAGACAAAAAAAACTGTTTAAGAGATTCAGAAATAAGACTGCGATGGCAGAGGGGGTCTTTCATCACCTGAAAGCAGTTCAACACCACAGAACCCTGACGGACGTGCATGTGAATATTAATAACAGGTAATTAAAAAAGCAAAGCCAATAAAAAAGCAAAGTCTTCAATGCTTTCCAAGACAGTCCAATAGACTCCGGATGAAAAAGCTCACCACTCATAAAGTTTGTGGCGGCTGAGGTCAGGGCTGCTGTGCGCCGCTCTTTCACCACAAAAGTAGATTTCAAATCTTTCAGTCAATGAGAGAAAATCCCATTTATTTTAAATAAGAGAGCCTCGGTACATCAGCCGATAATGCGCATAATTACGTTTAAGCAAGATGGTGTCTGTGACCTTGTGGTCCCTGAAAGTCTTTCAAAAGAAGCAGAAACAGATAACGGTTTCTGTGAAGCTTTTTCTTTATTCCTGCTCTTTTAGCGTGAACATGTGCCCAAACGTGACATTGTGTGTCTCATATCAACCTCCTTACATTACCCTAAAAGCTTCACCAATGTGGATGCTTCACATGTGAAAAAGAGCATGATGGTGTTGAGATTAAAAACAAGAACAACCGTTTCAGGTCCTTCCACAACAGCGCAGCAGCAGGCTGAGTCAATGACGGGCAGCTGCTGAGCCTTTGGAAAGTAAATGAACTCGGCCTAAACTGGGAAACGCTGTAGCCAAGCGACTGGCTGCGGAGAAACACGGTGGATTTAAGGACAGTAGGCATGGTAACCTGTTCAAGCAATTAACCTCAGTGACTCTGATTCTCAGTGCTGAACCTCTTCAAAGACCACCCGACTTATCAGATGAGAGTCCCAGTTGCTCTCAACTCTTAACTGTCGAGCTCTCATGGTTGGAGGCAAATTTCCTAAAGTGAACGTTAAAAAAAATTACCCTTCATTTGTAAATCTGCACTTTAAGGGTAAATGCTCTCACTTCAATAATTCCACTGATTCATTTTGGTCTAAACTGCAAAAAAAAAGATGCAATTTCTGCTGGAAAGCAACAGCTTTTTTGATGTAATAAAAACATATAAAAAGAACAGCTTATAACATACTATTTTATTTCTATAATACACAGTTTGAATTAATGTTATATTTGCAACATGATCAATTCAAAGTCTTTGGGAGAAAGATGCAGCAGGATGGCAGGGGAACATCCAAACTCCTTCCTGGTCAGTCAAAGCCGGGCGTGAAAAGTGGAGCGGTCTCTTCACGACACAAAGCTGTATTACAACACAACTGCATGCTGCTGTCAAAGAATGTATGTCTGCAGAGTAGCACCAGAGCAACATGTGAAACAACAGCAGATGTGGTGCAGGAGCAGTGTGTGAAAGAACACTCGCTAATAAAGAATTACTTTTCAGTTAACTGTAAATCCTTCACTTTGATGAACCTCTGACACAGATTCATGTTACTATTTCCTGGTTTAAGCCTTTATTTTGTAAATTTGGTGCAGTGATTCAATCTTTTTTTAAATTAATCAGGACAGAGATTTAGATTCAAGGTGCAAAACCAGCACAAACCATAATCCTTCCACCAGACATCTCTTTGCAGATGAGGTGTAGTTGGTTTTAATCACTGAGTCTGAAGTAAAATGAAAAGATGGTTTGGTGATTTTTATTGAGTAGGCATCAAAGTTTGATTGTACATTTCTGGTGTTTACTTTCTCCAGAAAACAGAACATTACCCAACCCAAATCTTTCTGTTTGTTCAGTTTTTTTTCTAATGCTGGAAAATGTATTATTGTGATGAAATTCACCCGACCAGTGGTTACTTGTTGAACTGCACCCAACTTATTTTCGGGGATCCCACCTTTTCTTTAATCAGTGTTGTTTATAGAAGGATTTTAAAGGTGTGGAGTTTCATGTGAAGAACAATTTTAGAGCAGGATTTTTTTTATTTTGAATTAAAATGAAACAAATGTTTAAAGTTGTACATTAAAAATATCTGCATAGATTGCAGTCTCACCTGGTGACAGCAGCACTCCTGTAGTAACCACTGCTGCTTCTAACTTCTACTAAAGGCTGTTTCAGTACCAGAAAAACAAAGAACACTTAGGTTAATTGCTAGTTTTATTTACAGAGAAGCAAAATCTAATTTAAATGGTTTAATTTTCTTGTCAATAATAAAATTTGTGAAAAAAAATACATAAACATGCAAAGTAACTACAACACCTGGTTCCTATTTCTCCTTTTTAGCAAAAGATAAATTAAGTCTTCGGAGGAAAACTTCTAGGGTTTTGAAAGATTGAAGCATTGAAAGATTTTTCTTATTTTTTAATGTAGTTATTACTTATTTTTAATTATAATACTTTTACTCATTTTAACTTTACTTACTTTATTTTTACTTTAATTAGAATTTTTATTTTACTTTAATTTTTACTTACTTTGCTTTAATTTTTTATTTAGTTTACTTACTTTTACTTTACTTTAATTTTTAACTAACTTTTCTTATTTTTACTTTACTCTTATTTTTACTTGATTTATTTTTACTTTACTTTGCTTTTTCTTAATTAACTTATTTTTACTTCACTTTTATATAAAACTTACTTTAATTATTTTTACTTTACTTGCATTTTTGACTTACTTTACTTATTTTTACTTTACTTTTATATTTACATACTTAATTTAAGTTTACTTTTTTTTAACTTTAATTATTTTTAGTTTACCCTTATTTTTATTTACATTACTTATTTTTCTTTATTTATATATAAAGCTAATGATCAGTCAGATGCAATATTTTTAGCATTTTCTTCAATTTCTTTATGGTTTAGTTTTGTCGGTTCAGTAATCTTTTCTGAGTTTTGATTTTTTGTTCTTAAAGTAAAACAGTACCAGCAGCTGTAGTCATTGCAAAGATCTCTAAAGTAGCAAAGGAAAGTAAAACATGGAGGTAATCTTGTGAAAAGTTGATCTGTCCGCAGCCTTCTTCCCTAAGCAGCTCCGTGTGCTTTCAGGCACCGCTTGATTTATGTGTTCCCGTCTGCAGTGAACAGGCTGTGCAGTCAGCAGCACTTTCACAGCTGAGCTTTCTTGGAAAACACTTAGCAGCACTAAAGCACGAGCCGCTGTCTCTCAGAAACAATGACAGACAGCTTGTGGCGGGGTTTGCACCCTCAGCTGGATCATGTGTGCAGGGGGGACACATCAAGCAGACAAGAAAAAGAGGGAGAAAAAAAAGAAAACACAAAACAATGATGCTCTGATGTTGTCGCAGAGACAAAATGAAGAACTACTCCATGCAAAACCAGACATTAATTGAGCGGCTTTATCAGCATCTGTATATTCAAATAGGCAGCGATAAGTCGGATGGGGAGGCGTCACGGACAAGAGCTGATTGTGGGATTGTGTGGTAGCGGTGTAACTGAGACAGGTTAACAGACTGATAAAGGCTGTAAAAATCAGGAAGTGAACCAGCAGATAACAGGTGTTGGTGAGTTCCTGTAGATTACCAAAAAAAAAAAATTACTAATATCTAGGCAAACACTTTGAATGAGGCAAATCTGTCCGTGGAAGAGATGCATGCCGCCTTCTCCAATGCCATTATTGTTCCACAGAATATGTAAAGTGGGAGCACCGATAAGGGTCCTGCTGATCGCCTACTTTGATACCTGACACTACACTTCTCTGGATGGCAATCGGCGTGCGGAATGTTTTCCTGCAATTCCTGGCAAAAGCCTTAATAGAGTTTGCATACTATTACGCAGATTGGACACAGTGAGCATCCTGAGGCGGCTGTTGAAGTTATTTTACATCAAATGTAAGACGCTGCCACGGGGTGCTAGAGAAAATATTTTACACAAAGAGAGAAGAAAGCGCAGACCTAAAACAAAAACTGTATATTGAGTTTTTGATGCACACTGAAGAAGAGGTTGGAGAGACTCATAAAACAACATGTTTTACACTTTACCCTTTGCTTTCGATCCTCACTATCTCAACGTATTTTGGACCGATGGAAATTCGATAAACTAACCAACTTTGTGACAGGCTGGAGTCAAAGATCCTTCAAACAAACAAAAAACAACAATGTGCAGTGATTTTCCACTGTTTGTTTTTCCCAGATCTCAGACATTCCTAGACTAACTTTGAGGCTAACTTGAAGTTTTCCTCCTCCTCACTGGGATCTGACGTCTCTCCTCGGAGACTTAACTCTCACGTTCGCTCTCTAATTGTACAGAGGCGTATGACCCTCAGGATGAGAATAAAAGAAGAAGAAATTACTTTCATTAAGAAATTCAGATTTCCCCAATCCTTTTGATCTTGTGCCAGAAGAACATTTATGCTGATGAAATGCATAAATAAAGTTCTTAAATTATCCCATTCCTCTTTAGTGCGTGTATCAGAGTTGGAGAACTTCCAGACAAGACAACTACAATCACAGTGAGTGCTCCTGAAGGGGGATGATTTAGGAGATGGCCTGCCACTGGTTTGAGCGTCAGACTCAGACTTTACTGGTAAAGTGCACATCAAGCTGTTTTCTGCAAGTGATGCAGAAAAAAAACTCATCAATACGCTAGTTTGGAGGAATCAAAGTTTACAAATTGATGTCTTTTTATCTAGTTTCTGGAAAAGCATCTGCTTAAAAATCTCAATTTTCAGCTTTTATTCCCAAATCATTGTTATGTAATTTGTCCAACTGAATCAGCTCGGAAAACTGTCCACTAGTTACCTAAAAACATTTGTATAAAAGTTAGATCCAGTTGAGTTTTACGTTATGTTGTCAAATTTTTGTGAGCATCTCTTTGTGGTAAACATGGCAAAGTCAAATGTAGCTGCCAAAGCTTGTTTATTAATCTGATACTTGAATCAGGGCGGCTGCTCTTTAAAAACCTCTGGACTCAGAAGTTCTCCTCTAGGAAATAAGAGACATTAGAAATGTCAGGGAAACTGTTGCTCCTCTTTAGAAGATGTCAGTCTGTTACTCATTTTATGAGTAACGTGCACTGGTAGGGGGTTGACCCGTACAGGTTTTTGAGTAGATAAGTGGAGGGTCGTAGACAGATGTTGGGTCGAAGCGTATCAAAATTGACATGTTCTGCAAAACTGCAAATGGGAACACTTTTTTTTTAATTAAATGAGTCACGTAACTATTAACCGGAAACCACAGATCTTTAAAAGTTGTGCCTGTCTTGCAGAATTGTTGGATCCACAGCTCCTCTGTAAAACCACCAACCACAATTTCCCAAAATCTCTTCATACGTAGCTGTTCCCTCGTAGCGTTCTGCTCCATGTCCTGAATAAGACACCGACGTGTCCTTTGATAGGGGATAATGAGCGCTAGTGCCATGGCAGAGATTTGAATCTATCTGCTATGAATAAAAGTCTGTCGCAATTTAAATGGCATTGCGTGAGTTGATTTGTGTTTATTTTCGCATAAATATGATTTAATGGAAATAGAGTAAATTCCAAATTGTGTTTTTTCAACATTTTCTAGAATTTTAATGACGTTTTGCGCACTTGTATAATGGAAAGCTGAGGCTTATGCAGCCGCCTTGTAGGACGTCACAAATGGAACGTACCATTGTCGTGCATGTGGTAGGTGCATCGTGAAGTATTCGTAAGGATGATATAAGTTACACGCACTTATGACGTACAGGCAATGCTTTCATACGGTGCCCTTGCACAGCACACAAACCACACGCTGTCTAATTTCCTCATTTCTAGCAGCCAGGCTGCACGCAAGGATCTCCCGCTTATTTCAACAGCACTTACTCACTTAGGCTCTGAGGTTAAGAGGGGGTTGAAAAAATGAAAAACCTGTAAGACATAGCTGTATCACCTACTTACCCCTTTGTGTTTGCTACAACCCGTCACCTGCATTATAGAAAAAATGTGCCGAATATTTTCACTCAATAGACTCGCAGAAAGGTCAAAGAATCACATATTTTTGAGCAGTCCACCTCTGAGCCTCGTACAGGTTTTCCCATTTTATACCAACAAACATCCACCCTTACAAAGTGGTGACTGAGGCATAACAGAGTCATCCCAGTTGCACAAATAACACATTTAAGAATTTCATGAGCTGGTGACTTTGTTGCATATAGTCTATAAAGAAAAAAAAAATCATTATTATTTCATCCATAACTTCTACTTATTTGGCTAATGGGGCACCAATTTAAGCAGATCCATAACAAGCTGCTCCCTCAACGGCTTCCCGGGATTGGTGAAAGTTCTAATCCCTCTTAACATGTCCACCACTCTTCCAGATTCCAGACATCCTGTTCAGATTTCAAAACCAACTCAGCTTTCTTAATGTGGAGGTCATCTCCAAGATTCTCCAGAATGGAGGCACCTTATGGATTAAGGTTGCTAATTTCAGTAGCCTGTCTGTAAGATCTAAGATTTTACTTCATTGGTGAATTCTCCAGAATGGACAATGCTTTCACCAACTCTACAAGCCACATTAAACCTGTGCAGAGCTGAGTTGTTCCACATCCAGTATAAATCCCAAAATTCTGGTCTTGAATTTGAGGTTGGGGCTTCAAACAACCTCTTTTCTCCATGATATGAGCTCAAACTTAAGGAGTGGAGATGCCGGTTACCACTATGAGACTTCTGTCTCTGATTTCCCAACAGCCTCAGAAAAACTTGAGATGGACTTCATCCACACCTCTCTGGCTGACTCAGTCTCCTGTTTGCTGTATTTGCACAGTTTGAGCTTCCAGTGAAGCTTGGAAACATAATCAGACTAAAGCTGTGAGCCTCAGGACATTAAAGAAGCCTCCGTTTAAGCCTCTACTAACTGAAAAAGTGATATAGATTCATTTAAAATCTGCACAAAGGAACATTGGGTTATTTCCTCACATTAACGATCTCTGACACCATTTCCTGTTAAGGTCCACTCCAATCTTCCAGGAACGGGGTGCCATCCCAATCCAACAGTGCTGACAATCAAAAAAGTGACGCAGTCACCTCTGGCGGGGAAGCACTTCTCCTAAATGATGGTTGTGGTTTTGAAAAATTACATCCACTTTACTGGCAATGTTGAAATGTTTAGGAACCAAGAGTTCATAGTTCCTCAGCAAACTAACAGAAAAGAATCATCTTATTATTTTATATCACAAAGCTTAAAATTAAAAATAAATCTATTTACTGACTTTTGGGATGTCTTGCTCCCAATCTCTTTTTTTGTGGTAAATGTTTGATCACAGTGGTTATGATGAAAAATGAAAAAGATCTTCTATCTAATCTTATCCTCAAAGAATTAAAATCCTATTATATTTTAACACGATTTAATGACTTAAGTGCAGCTGAACCATATCTTTCTGCTAATTAAGAGAAATCCCTGACAGTTCTGCATCACCCCGCTGGGTGATGAGTGTCAGGAAAAGCATTAAATCTGAAAGGCACGTGTTGGAAAAGATGAAAAAAAACAGAGAGAAAAGTTCGATTTGAAGAATAAAGACATTTGCTATGGACTCCCAAAGAAAAAAAACAGGTTCAAAGGAAGCAATCGGCTAATGATGTTTAACTGGAGTTAAATATTTAAATTAGAAAGCTGGGTTTGGAGCTCAAATAAGTTCAAGAATGTGAAGAGTAGTTATAAATAAATATAATTAAGTACAAATACAGCAATACTAAATGTTCTTGCCTCTTTTCTGTGTTTCTTAGAATATCATGGGTGTCTGAATTCATGCATAGTTTTATTATACATCTCTCCTATTTCCTCTTGTTTGCTATAATGTGACAAAGTTCTAAAAGAATTTCCCGGTCAAACTCCAGACCGGGTTAGCAGACGGAGCTACATCTGACTTGCTGCTTTGAAACTGTGGTTCTCTGGGAGTGCCAGAGCTCTTTGTTAAACCTGCTTTTTGGAACAGACCCTGATCATGAGAATTACCAGCAGTAAACATCAAGCTGTGCCAAATCTGAAGCTGCTGGTAACATTTGCTTTTGAAATCACTGCCAATAAGAGACATTAATCAAGCGTTCGTTTTTGTTTTTTTTTTTTGACCAATTGTTCTTGAAATCTTAGTATTTCTATCAGGTTGGAGTCTGGACTTTAAGAGATGCTCCAGTCATCCTTAAAGTTGTGTTTTTTTTTCAGACTTAATCATGTAAAATTGTGCCATGTTGTCACGATCGTCACAAGTCTTCCCAAATAAACTGTTTCTATGCTTCCATTAAGTCTTTTTAGCATATACGTGTGAAGTACTGTGCAAACGCCATAAGCAGGTGTGAAAAAATGCTCTAAACAAAGAATTCCTTTAAAAGTACAAATCAAATGTCGGAGGTTTGTGGAGAATTTCTGCAAACAAAATCATTAGGACCGTCTTTGACGTAAGAAGAACAAGAAGTACTGAGAGTTATGGCATGGTCACCACAGGGTCCAGGCAGAAGAAAGCCCACATCCACAGAAAATCTGGGGATTTTTCTCCAAGATATTTGGAACCACATACCAGCTGAGTTCCTTCAAAAACTTTGTGGGTGTACCTAGAAGAAATTATGCTATTTTGAAGGCAACAGGTGGCCACATCAGCTCATTGCTCGTTGATTGCATTTTCTTGATTAATGAAAACAAATGATTAACACTTTTTGAAAGCTTTTCTTTGTCTACAACAATTATTCAAACCTGCCAAAACATTTTGCACAGTGTGTGCATCAAATCCTAGTTTTTAGGAACTTTGTCTTTGAAAATTTTTTTTTTTTTTGAGAACTATTGCTGGGAAACCTGGGAAGTATTCCTATCCCATCATTCCAGACAGATCTAACCTCATTTTTTGTGTTGTTCCTAACTATTTCAAAGAACTTCTACAAAGTAAATTATCAACTCTACAACCAGTCTAAAGTTTTGGAGCAACATAATTTTTCTACGTTCCACTTCAGGTTTGATGAACAGCTTTAAGTGCCTCAAAGGCTGGCTGGGAAAATGAGGGTTAAAAAGAAAAAAAAAGTTGTGATGAACCAAGGAGGAGGCCATAAGAACACACCCAACATCGTATTTGTATCCCTGAACTGCACTCAGACAATCTTGGAGTCTTTCACTGGAAGTAAAGGAGCTAGTAAAGCTCAAAAATCTCTCTTCACACTGTTCTTGAGCTAATATGAAGGCTTGCAGTTTGCAGTTATGAACTCTGCAGAAAGACGGTGACCCCTGCACATAATGTGCCTTACCGTCAGTGACCCAACAACCTAGTTTCTGTCATTGACAGTCGGGGACATTTCAGTGGTGGGTTTGTTGCACAGATTCAAACATGATTTCATGAAGCCACTGGAAGCAACTTATTCTGTTCAAAAACAAATGTTTAAATAGTCTTAACAGCAGGACTTTTATTTTTAACAACTGAGGAGGTAAAATGCGTTTTCACTTTTGGACGAAAAAAAAAAGTAAAGTAGGAAAACATGGAGTGGTCACAGCAACTTCCAGACTTAAATCCCACTAAGTTTGTTTGGGATGAAGTGGAGAAGAGGGAACGATAAGTGTCAGACAGTCATGGGAAATTAATGACTAAATTAATACATTTTTCCGTTCTTTACTTGTTTTATACTTATATTTTAAAATGTTATTGCCACATTGCAAAAGTGTGATTTTTTTGTTAAAAATCTAGAATAGAGGGCTGTTTTTTAAAAACAAGTGTAAGTAAAAACCAATGAATTCAAGATCAAGCTAAGATAATTTATTATTACATTCTAAATGTGTTATTACTAAAACTAATACTCATGAATGCAGCTTAACTCTAGTGAGTACATTTGCTAAATGAGTCTTTAAAAAAATGCTTTTAAAGTACTAATTGCTTATGTTGTCAGGAATGTTATTAACTAACGTTCTTTTTTTGCAATATTTTTGCGCAAAGTATTAAGTAGTGACAACAGACGACTCATCGGGATTTGTTTCAAACACTAGAGTCACATGTGTAAAAATGGATGCATTAAACAAACAGAGGAGGCAAGAAAGCAGCGGATTTGAAAAGGAGAGAACTTCTTACGATGTAACACGGCTCGCAGTATGCCTTCTTCTCCACAGCATAGAAGGGCTTGCCACGCAGCTTGCTGCCGCAGGTCACGCAGATGAAGCAGCTCACGTGGAAGACCTGATCCATGGCGGTGCAGCCGGTGCCTTCACCCACCACGTTCTCCCCGCAGCTGGCACAGCGCCCTGAAAAACGAGGAACAAGAGGGAGGTGGATGAAAGACGAAAAGACTGTGATGTTACCCGTAAGTCTGGTTATCTTCACACCTGTTAAAAACTATAAACAAAATCTCAATATAATGAATATGGTCTTAGAGGGAAACTTTCAAGAGTTTGTCTTCGTCCATTGAGGTGTCTAACCTGAGAAGAAGTTTCTTCTAGAGCAGCAAATGTAACAGTCTGCAGTCTGGTTGGCCTTAAAATTAAATTTTTAACAAGTTTCCTAAAAAGGCTCAACTCTCTGCATGGCAAAACTCCTAAATTTCAGCAAATGACTTAAAATAAAATGAGTCAAAACCAGAAGAGCTGCTCGCCATAAAGCTCACCTGACCTTTTGATCTGCCAAACAAGTTTAGAGAAAAAAAATAGTTCAACCGTGAGATTTTTTTCCCTTAAAATTGACAGAATTACAAATAATAAGAAAGCAGATAAACAAAAATACAAGTATAGTATTGTTCAAAAAGAAACTAACGTATTGAAAGTTGTAAAAATGTTTCTGCATCAGTTAATTTATTCAAAAAGAATCCCAAACAACTGAAAAAAATGTTGTCCATCAATTCTGTGTTGTTTTGTTTTTTTTTTTTTTTTAACAGAGTTTGTGTTCTTTAGCACTTCCTATACTTGATTTAAAATATCCCGTGCTGTAAAGATTTAAATTGTTGCAAATCATTATTTGACGAGCCCACCGGGTTCACACCACACACAAAAGCACCGCAAAGCTGTGTGCGTGCGTCATTCGCTTCACCTCCAGTTCACACCACACGCGCATTTTTTCGCAATGGTCAACAGGCGTTTGTGCTCAGTTGTGGTTATTTAGAACTTAGAACTAAAATTAATTCGACATTCTCCATCTTGACTTGTCACCAGCTAATCTTTGCATCTCTCTTGTTGATTGTGTTTTTAGACACCCAAAACCACACCTCCCCCCTCCGTAGTTGGCCCGCTACATTTATCTATGTGTGTGTGTGTGTTTCAGTGTCTGTGTGTGTCTGTTTTTTTTGTGTTGTTTTTGTGTCATATCTACAATCTTTTAGATATAAAATTTGCATTGCATTCATCAATTGTGGTATTTTATTGGGAAAAATTGGCTATATTTTGAAAACTGACCGAATCTTCTTGTGTGTCTTGGCGTGACTTTCGGCCAGGATTGATGCAGATCACTCGTGGCTCACGCAAAAAATAGACCAGACGGCGAAACGATCGCTGCGGAAGACACTTCAAGTCTGTTGTGAACGACACCATAGGTTAACAAGGGCGCTGAATGGAAGCGGCCTCCGTTGCACACCGCTTCGCAGCACTTCCGTGTGAACCAGGCTTAACTTATCTTTTTTTAATGTGGTTCATTGTGGAAGTCAATGCTTTTCTATTTTTAATAGATCTTATTTTCCACACAAACACATTTTATGGAAAGGTGTATTTATTTAATTATAATTAAGAGGTCTTATATACATTATTAGGTGCAACAAACTGGCTTCTAGGATTGTTGGTAAAATTAATAATTTTAAAACAAGAGGCCATAATGACCACTTCAAATAATTTTTAGATAAACAGAAGATTAACTGCTTTGGTTGAATAGTCTAAAGTTTTCCAGAAACGCTTGAGGCTGTTTTTAAAAAAGGCTTAGGTCATCACAGGTTTTGGCTTGAAGCATCCCGAGCGACTCATCCTACCTTTGAGCGAAAATCTGGAGCTGTCCCTTTAAAGGCTTCATTAAAAGATATCAGAAGTGGCCAATCTTGGCTTCTATTTCAAACATGCAGGATAAGGCTAGATTAAATGCTATAATTATGCCACATTAAAGAAACTTTAGACATCACTAAAAAGGGACATCTGTTTAAAAAGTCAGTCTTTAATGATAAAGGAGAGAACTTTAGAAGTACAAGGAAGTCTGTGTAAAAGGGGCACAAGTGAACTGATATTGTTGCAGCACAAAGAGCAAGATTGCATATTGCGGGACGTGGCATTTGGATATCTTTAATTGAGTTGGAGATATCTTTAATTGAGTTTAAGATGTCCTCGACTCAATGCAAGTTATCTACAACCCAATTAATAACACTGTCAATTTAATTACTGGTATCTTGCAATAATAGGGTTTAAAACGATATCTGGGAATGTTTTATTTTTTACACATCTGAGAACAGATGCAATCTCTCAAAAAAGGCACGATACAGTATATTTAATTAATTCCAGTTCAGTTCTGCGTATCCCTTTTCTTCCTTTTTTCACTTTTTGCTTCGTCTAAAAGGCTGATTTGGGCTTATGATTGACACTATGTATGTTCAGAACAGAGCGAATCACAGAGGCGAGGCGCTTAACCGCAGGGAGATAGAGTATCTGATGTTTGCATTTTCACAGTTCCACTTCCCGTTTTTATATCAAAAAATTCAAACAGAGCGTCAAGCCAAATCTGTCTCAGGTATCAGCGCAACTTTTGGAAGTTTTACGTTGCAAAGATGAAACATCTGCTCGACTGTGAGGCTTGCTAATAGTGTTTTAATCTCAGAGAGCCCATTATCTCACAGAGACGGCATTAGACCCAGCAAATCCACATGGCAATATTCAGAAAGCAGTAGCGTCACGTGAACAATCTGGAATATTTCCGATCCTCCGAGTTGGATTCTTGAATTCACTGAGGATTACAAAACAAGTAAATAATGCTTCACCTCTAAAAATTCTAATCACAGCTGCATTCTGTGCATTAACGTAGAAATCGCTGTCATCACTGCGAAATATTGTTCTGACATGTTTTCACAAAGCCTGCCATCGGGTTTCATCTGTTCCCGCAGCTCTATCCACACCTCAATTATGGCTGCGTTACCTACTGTACAGGGAAGGCAGATTAAACAAACTAGTGAAGGCACGTCTCCAGGGGACATGTGGGTGTCAGTGGAATCACAAGCAGGGTAATCACTTCACAGAGCCGCAGGGAAAGGGAAAGGAGACAGAGCCCGTTAGTGGCTTCAGATCACAGGCCATCTTCAGTGAGTGGATGAGAATGCCAAACATGTCCCACAGGGCTCCCTCTTTAAATAACGAGCAGGAAACCTCTCTTTTCCTTTCGGCAGTCTGTGATCGCGAGGGCCCCAAGGAGCTATTTGTGCAAGACTGTGGGTACAGTGTACACAGTTTTGCCACACATTCGCAGTGAAAATAAGATCTCTTTGCAGCCTGACATGCCTCACATGATGACAAGCGCTTGCAAACGCAGAGGCATGCATCATGAACTGCATCCACTCCGTTGTCATGCAATGCTGCGTGCAGCCCACACATGCCTTCACATCCTCACAGAACGCAGAGACGCGTCTGCCGCTGACCTTGAAGCTGCTTTTGAATTTACTTTTTCGTCATCTCGCTGAAGATGAAAAACATTCTGTGTTAAAGGACAGACCTAAAAAACTCAACCCAAGTGAAAATCCTCAACAAAGGATAATAATTCAACTCCAAATGTGGATTTTTGAAAGAAAATGATCTGCTGACACACAGAAAGTAATTAAAACTTATTGTAGATTTGAATGAAATCTCTGACTGCTGTGGTTGTCTCATCAGGAGCTCTGTTTGTTACATAATATTTAATTTCCAACCTCAAAATTGATGTTTAGTATTAAAAAAACAAAAAAAATATTACTCAAGGTCTGAAATATTATTTTATTAATAGCTGATTCACATGTGCATCTTTACACAATTGTTGTGTTCATTTTAAAGTTGAAGATTTTTTCAAGTCAGTTTTTGGAAATGTCAGACGAGCAGCTGACAGCATGAGACAACACAAGATGGGCATGATTTGACAGCTTCATCAAACAGGAAGTCTTATTCAAAAGTGCAGATGTGGTCAGAAATAAGGAACCCCATCCAGGTCTTCTACAAACCAGAAAAAAACACTTTCATTGGGTTGTGTGTTAATGTTTCACCTGTTGAGCTCAAAGTCAAACCCTAGAAAAATCACCATCAGAAGACAGAGATTTATGGGGAAGTTGGAAACTGTATCTCCAATGAAAGCATGGTAACAAGTGAAGTGATTGCTGAAAAAGAGACAAGCGCAGAAACAAAGAGCATCACAATTGTTTAACTTTCAAAACTGTTTTCAGTGATGTTTGTTCCAGAGTCATTCGCTCCTCTGCGGCCTCCAAACAGCCCACTTTGCACCTCAGCTGGTCGCCGTTTTTCGGCCACTTGATGCTGAGCGGGTGGAATTTCTCTACGTTTCCAATCTCACTGAAGTTCAAGTAAAACTGTTTCAGTCTGTGCTGCAGATTCGGGAGATAAGGCTCGGCTTTGACCCCTTTCACCTCCTGCTCACATTTGGTATGCAGCTTGTGTGAAAAATCTGCTACGGCAGCTGTGAGAGCGATTTCGGATCTGCTTGAAAGGCTGTGTTCTGCGTTTTTGCTCGTCTGCGATGGGGTTCTAACAGAAGTTGAGAGTTCCAGGATTCCAATTGTCGATTACATTTGTTTTTATCCATTTACCTCAAAATGATTAATCTTAAAAAAAAGTGTGATTCCTGAAACATGCGGATGAACAAACCAAAAAAATGAACATGGAAAACTGTCAAATATGAGGATAATTCTTTAGAAAAAAATTTGACTGATTGCCTGAAGAGATAATTAAGGCTTCTTTTAATTCTTCTTAATCTCGAATAAATTAAAATGGTAAAGCTAAATCATTTTTTTTACAAGCCAAATCACTTTAATATATAAAAAAATTCCTAAATAATATTTACCTTTTTAACTTCATTTCAAAATTAGGAAAAATCAACCAAAAAGGAACTTTCTTTTCCACCTTACACCAAACCAATACAACACCAAATTAAACCAGCACGTCTGAGGACTATAATCAACGCTGAGGTCAATTTTCAAAGCTGCTACAGTTTTCCTGTTAAACCTGAAATATTTATTTGTGGTTCTTAAGCGTAACCACACTCTAACCAGATTTTAAAAGAGACCTCCTCCCGTAAAGCCTTCCTTCGTGGGGAATAAAAATGATTCCACAAAGTGTAAAAAGAGCAAATCTTCTCTGTGTCTGTAACCGTTGTTTCTAAAAGCCTCGCTGTGTGATAAGAGAGAGGAGTGTGGAGTGTTTTATCATTCTTCACATCAATAATTTCATACATCTGCTTTGGAAGTAAGCATTTTCAATTTTGAGACACTACTTCAATTGACTCCCTGAATAATAGAGGACAGCAACAGAAGCAGCAGCAGCGCATTTACCCCCGTGGAGATGATCCCAAATACTTTCGAACTATTTCAGCCGGGCATAAAGGAATCATGAAAGGCCTCGCTGCTCCCCTGTGTCCCCTTTGCGTGGGGAGTGGAACCACAGACTTGATATCAGAACTTCAAATACTTCCTGTAGAACCAATGCAATGGTGACGGGGTGGGAGGGGGAGTTCATTTACACTTTACTCACTTTCTTTGCTTTCATTCTTCAAGCCTCAGAAGTGTCTCTTCTCCGTTACATGGAAAGTCAAAAGAAGGACTGGAGAGGAAAGCCTTTTCTTCTTTTCCTTTTCTTAAAGAAGCACATTCCCTGTGAGCTGCAGAGGCTTAGAATGGTTAGACAATTTAATTGGATAAAAGGAAAAGATTAAAGAGGCCCTGACTCTGTTCCATAAATAATTGATTTCTAATGTATTTGTAGTGGCAGTGAGACGCTGTTGTTTGGGATTGGGGGATGTTGAGTGGCAGAACGCTTCGGATTTCTCTCAGTCTTTTGCCTTCTCTGTTTTTCATGCCGTGATATTGAGGCGGCATGAAAGGCAGAGAGGGAGCACACTTGCAGCTCAATTTGATCTTACATCGTCAGGAATCAAAGATTGTGCATGTAAAGAAGAATCCAAAGGAACTTTTCTTTTTTTTGTGGTAGACCAAACTTTTCTTGCTATGTTGCTAAAGAATACAACTTGGATGGTGCAACCTTTGCAAACCCCAAAGGCAAAGCAAGCAACTGCAGCTTATATCCAAAACTAATAAAAGAACCGCAAAATGCATTTTTGGCCTTCAACTAAAGTTCTTTGTTTGGTTAGGAGATATGACTTAAGTGTGGGGAAAAGCATAAAACAGGGACACCACAGGAAAAGAGAAGAATTCAAACCTACACTCTACTCATCGAGCATGGGATGCACGCTCATGAGCCCACGGTATTCACACTGAACAAGCAGGGAGGGGCTACATCTTATTTTTTTCTTTTTCTACTCTTAATTAGTGCAAGTCTGCAACCTACGGTACAATTGCAAGAGGCTTGTCGTGAAATGTCATAGATGTGCATGGTAAATCTTGCTCCAGGCTTTTTCCTTCACTGCTCTATTCCGATAAATATTAAAGACTTGGGCTGAATCGGAATTTCTTCCCTATCCCTTTGCCTTTGCCTCCTTCCTGTTGCTCCAATTGAAGGGTCTTTTGAAGCTGTAGTGATGTCCGAAAGTGTGTTTTGTTTTTTTTTAAGGAGGAGCTGTAAGTGATGTAGTGGCCGATAGGGTGATCTGGGCCATGTGGTAGCAAGTCAATCCATCCATCCATCCATTCACTATTTAATATTGTTTAACATAAATCTCTAAATGAAGGATTACATGTCTAAACTCAGGAATTTGTGAAAACACCCCACTGAGATTTTTAAAACTGAAGAAAGAAAAGGAAGATTTGTTAAAACAGGTTTTTCATGCGTTTCTTCAGATGGAGCTGCGAACAAACTTCAATTATAAGTAAAAGTAAGTCAGTAATAAATATTTGTGATTTTTTTCAATGCTACACTTTGTAAAAGGAAGAAAAAAAATGTATAATTAACTTTTAAACAACACACGTTAACTGTTGTCTCTCAGACTTGGAATAAGCTACTCTGTAGGGTTCATATGTTTGTAAATCTGAGGGATGACGTCAGTTCCTCACCAACCATGAACCTCAGCACACGTCGCTGGTGTGTACACAGCTTCAAAGAGTCAAACAGAAATGACTTTATGGAACCTAAGCAGAAACCTCTCATTCAGGCAGGTTTAATGAGGTGGTCTAAAATGACGTACAAGGAGGTGGTCGATTCTTCATGCGTGTGATTAAGGATGTTAAGTAGTAGATCAGCAAGCGGTTAAGAGCACAAAGTAAGTGTGTCTAACAGATTAGGAGCCCAACTGTCAGTCACCGGGGAGCCAGAGGTCATAATTTGTGCTCTGTTTCATCTCCATCCCCTCCAGGTTCATTGACTTTGCTGCCTCAGATTGCCCTCTGCGCGGCCTGACAATGCTGTGGCCCTCAGTTAGCATGGGATGACAAGAGAAATTGCTGTCATCACTGCGTTTCAATCTCAGAAAGCCTCTTTCCTAACCCCAGCTGTTAATCTCATTCTCCGTGTCAGCAAATAGCAATCTGAAGAGCCGCGGCGGCGATGGCGGAGGATAGAGGACAGGCGAGCCCGTGCCACGACGCATTACAGCACGGCTCGTCAGGGCCAGTGGGGGCACAGCGAGGGGGGCAGTGTAGGTTACATGTTTTAGAAGCAGGTTGGCAGGAGTTGAGGGGTGCTGGGGAGTGAGCAAACTTGGTGAAGCGGGTGAATTGCAGGGGACAGGTGCGTTTGAAGGAGTGTGTGCGGACAAGCTGCTTCTGCTGTTTATCCATGCGCACCCGCATGTTTGTGCTGGCGTGCGTGAGCATGCAGACTCATTCCTGTGGTCAAACGCTCACTCACAAATGAAATCTAGCAACGTGAGTGCCCGGAAGCCTCAGCTGGGCTCGCACGGCAGCTGATCTTGCAAGCCTCAGTGGAGCTGTCTCAACGAAGCAGGGTAGCAAGAGCTGAGCCTGGCGGGAAAGGAAGGGGAGGAGGGAGAGGAGGGTCATGGTTGGGTTGGGAGGGAAAGGGGGGGGCGGCGTCACCTCCTGGGAACCACAGTCAAAAAGTGCGCTTCTGTCGCAGGGAAAAGAAGCTGGCACTCTGCATCAGCTGAGAGACTAGAAAGCAGCACGAGGAGGTCAGCAGATAATAAGAGAAGCTAAAAAAAAAAAAGTAATAATCTATGTGCTCAATGCAACAACAAATCAGATCAAGTGTTGAAAGCACCACATGACCAATTACAAGATGATGACATAGCACAAACCCCGCTCTGGTCTCATTCATGGAAGAACTCACAGCAGACTGCGTAAACAATCAAAAGCTGCAGGTTTTTTTTTTTGCAGAATTCCTTCAATCTGGCAAATTTCAAGATTAAAATTCAAAGCCTTTCATATTATTTCCATAAGAAGAAAGCTCTTAGAAGTCAAATCCGCAGCTTCGTATTGACACACGCACACAGGATTTTCCTTATAAAAGCAGCTATGATGGATCATCCAGGGCTATTGTGTTGTATAATTTAGGCCTTTGCAGCCGTACACGATAATCCACTGTAGGTGGTATACTGATGCTTAGGCTTAAGACAAGTTGCCATGTCACCAGACTGCCTTGTATGGCGGCCTCCTCCCCCTGGGGGGTCCGTGACCTCCTTCCAGCAGCATTATGCTTCTGTCTCATTCTGATTGCTCCACACACACACACCCATACACACAGACAGAGTACACTACGGCAAAACAGAGCCAACACACTCCCTGCAACCAGAGGAAATCCCTCTGTGGGGAAAGAGGAAACGTCAGCATTTATGAATATTTTAATTTTCAATAACTACTGTAATCATGCGCTATGCTGTTGCTGGTCATTCTTTTGGCTTTAACAGAAATATTATATTAATAACTTTCTCTACTTGTGCGGATGTGGTCTAGACATGACTCATATGTCTAACCCACTTGTCCACATTAAAATGTCACCAACATCTGAGGCACAATGCCAAATCAAACTGTGGGTTTTTTTACGCTCATGCTGAGCACTTAGTCAAGAAAAAGCAGAAACACTGAATCTTCAGCGGTCCTGTCTGGCTGCACGGCATCTGTCTGTTCACCTGCACTGCAAACCAGGATGAGTGGCTGAGCCACAAACTGTACTATTTTACAATGTTTTATGCTGATATAGTTGCAGCATGTCATGCAAATGAGACATTTATTTCCTTTCTAAACTTTACTGCTTGCATATCGATGTTAATGCATGTGCATAATTGCATAGAAACTCACTCTGTGGCCTAATTTCTTGAATTGTACTGACAGCACTTGACACAGACATGTTTAAAACTTAAACGCTCTGTCAGTTGTAGGCCTAAAGTTCACTGAAAAAAATACATTTGCACAAATGAGAGCATCTTTTTTCTCTAGCTTGAAACCGGAAAAAGTTTTTGCTGAATTCAACTGAAAAATTAAAAAAAAAAAGTTAGAAAAGTGAAAGAACCAGTCTGTGATAATTTCTGACAAAAATGGCAGCTTTCTGTTGAATGAGAAAACTGAACAAGGAAGTTCTGAAACCATTAAAGATGAACATGTAAAATATATAAAAAACAGACAAAATATATTTTTTACTTCATAGTGTTAGGGGGAAGAACACTACTTGGCTTTTTGGTCTGTTTTTGCAACTACTTGATTATGGAAAGAAAATAAACTCAGATTAGTGCGCGCGTAATTCTTGATTTGTAAATCATATGCTCCCAATTAATAGGAATTATAAGGCCTATCTGTTTAACCCTTCCGCTCTCCTTGGGGTCCAGATGGCTCCAACCACATATTGTTATGCGATTTCTTCCATGACAAATGTGGACGAAGGGGGACAGGATTTTATGTCTGCCATGGACATTAGTGAAACTCCGAAATCAGTGAAAAAAAAAAGTTCAGCGCACTGTCCTGTGGTGTCCAGATGACCCCACTTTTAATGTAAACAAGCTAAGGAGAACGGAAGGGTTAAGAACGTGGGAAAATGTCAAGTTTTCCCCAGATATTATTAATTAATTTCAAAGCGGCTGATAGGAAAACATTGATGACCCATCATTATAGCAATATTTAAACACATCATTTACACACGAATCTTGGAGACATGAAAGGAGTCTCACATCAGATTTGATTGTAAATGCAGTTTTGTGTGTGCGTAACAAGCGATTTGAGCGTACAGTGTTCACCCGCTTATATGTGTTTCTTTATTCGCGGTTTCATGTATTCACTGATTTTTTTCAGTCACATGACTCCTCCGGTATGTCACGCACACAGTAAGCCTGCATGGAGAAATGGCATCAGTTGACTCAGAAATGGCTTAAACATTTGTGTATTATGAATGAAACCAGCAAATTCTGGACAGAGATGCGCTCTCACGCGTAACCTTTGTGCTATCCTAGGCATGTTTACATAAAAGTGGGGTCATCTGGACCCCACAAGATAGCGTGCCGAACTTTTTCATTTTCACTGGTGTTTGTGGCAGACATAACATCCTGTCCAACCTTTGTCCTCCTTTGTCATGGGAGGGATCACATATAGACATGAGGGTGGGGTCATCTGGACCCCATAAGACAGGGCAATGGTTAACTGATGATGAAGGAAGGAGGCGCATTTTTAAGGTACAGAAAGTCAGACAGACAGTCCTAAAGAGTATGCAGTCGGTTTTTCTGGATTAAAAAATAATCTTTATGTTAAGCAGTACTAAAATGTTCTATCATAAATGTTTAAAAGCATGATCAAAGGTGTTTTTGATGAATATGGATCAGTAACAGACAGCCATCGGCCGCGGGGGATGGGAGTGGGGCGAGACGAACACAGGGGGGATTCTCCGTATTTGCAGTAGTCTCCGGTCCCTAACCCCTGCAAATAATGGGGAATACTGTAATATTTAAAGATTTGTGGATATACACTCAACAAAAACATAAACGCAATACTTTAGTTTAATTGGGTGGCCTTTTATTGTGGGCAGTCTAAGGCACACCTGTGCACTAATCATAATGTCAGATCAGCATCTTGATGTGGAACACCTGTGAGGTGGGATGGACTATGAAGTGTTCACTATCACACATTTAGACAGATTTGTGAACAATGTTTGAGATAAATGGTAATTTTGTGTATCTGGATGAATTTTAGATCTTTAAGTCCATCTCACGAAAAACGGGAGCAAAAACAAAAGTGTTTCATTTATATTTTTGTCGATTGTAGTTAGTATCAAGCTGTTGTAATTTTAATTTGTGCATGCGTAAATTATATTTTGTATTAATTTTTAAATGTCATAATTTTTGTACTTATGTAAAAATATGTATATAGTTTATGAGTTACAAATCAAGAACTACGAGCGCACAAATCCAAAGGTATTTTGTCTCTCCATACACAATCCAGACTACAGGTTCTCAAACATTATTGTGCAATTCCTATTCTGACTATATATGAAAAAATTTACTAAACAAAAATAAAGAAAAACTGTACAGTAATTCAAAATCAGTGCAATAATTTAAACAATTTAAATTCAAATTAATTGAATAAAATGTAATTTGTTTAAAATAAAAACAATTTAACATAATTTTTATAGAAAGTGCATTCATTTATTTAAACTTTGTTACTTTTCATGTCAGTTATCTGTTCAGAATCTGCATATAATAAGTAAGACATCAGTTCTTTTCAGAATTCACGCAAGTGTCTATGGATTTGAACCAGAATGATGTTCTTGTAGGATGCGTCCTCTATAACACCCTGCAGAGGCTTTATGATAATGCTTTAAAGGCTGCTTTGTGTTGCTTTGCCATATTTTTTTCAACAAAGCAGATCACTGGTATTTCATGAAAATGTTTAAAAAATTGCATTCGTTTATGAAAAAAAGGGCATTACATACCTACTCTAAACCAAAGGTTAACATATTGAATGTTTCATCCTTGACTTACTTAAACGAGTAAAATGAAAGAATAAAGTCCTTGAAAGCAACTTTTATGAATGATGTACCTAAACATTTTCTGAATTCATTCCCAGCCAACAATGATGAAAAAGGACCAAGGTTAGAGCATTAAGGAAGGTATACTTGAGTGTGACTGAAAAAAATAAAAAAGAAAGAAAAAGCATCCAAATCTACAACTAAGACGGAACTTAAACATTGGTACTTTTTTATTTTCAATAAAGAAAAGTGGTAAAAAAATGTAAAATAAATAAACCAAAATAAACATTAAAGCTATTAGTAATTTTTCAGGCTTAACTTAACAGATGACTCTTGGTGTGAATGTGAGAGTGTGTGTAAGTTATGTAAGTATGGATACATGCTCCTCAAGAACCCATAAAATAAGTGGCGGGGTTCCCCAAGGGTCGATTTTAGGTCCCATTTCATTTGTATATGTTGCCTCTTGGGGATGTCATCGGAAGACACGGCGTGAACTTTCACAGTTACGTCGATGATACTTAGCTCTACATCGCGGTGTCCCCTGATGACCTTGAACCTGTAAACACTCTTTTAAATTGTATTTTAGATATTAAGTCATGGATGGCAGAAAACTTCTTACAGCTCAACCAGGACAAAACAGAAGTTTTAATCATTGGTCTTTAAGACAAGAGAGCTGGTTTGACCACATCTTCAAAATTTTAACCCTTCGCATTGTGTGAGAAACCTGGGCATTCTTTTTTACTCTGAGCTGAATTTTATCCCTCATATTAAAAATGTTGTTAGGACAGGATTTTATCATCTCAAAAACATTGCCAGAGTCCAACCATTCCTCTCTCTTTTAATTTTGCTTTTAGTTGATCTTATCTACCTATTTATTCTATAAGTTTTAATGTTACTTTATTTACATATGATGCTATTTATTTTATATTGTGAATGTATTAACATTTTCAATTTATGTTTTAAATACATTTTTTGTATTTGATTTTAGCATTTTACTATGATTTTAACCTGTGTTTCCAGTGGGGATCTATCATATCAGGGCTTGCTGGCTTGGTCTGGGGTCGTTGCCGTGGTTTTCACCTTTGCTGGGGCGGTTGGAGTCCTGCCCTGCAGCCTCGCAGCTGCAGAGTGGACTCTGTTGCTGTTCCGGTCTGGGTGGGCGCCGTGGCGATGTTCCTTTGACTGAGCTGGGTCCGGGCTTGATAGAATCCTCAATACTGTTTCCTCACAGCAGAAGCAAGCCCTAAGTTATTTCACAATTTTTATTTAGAAGTTATTTTTATAAGTGTTCATTGTGTGTGGGATCATGGGTTGTATGTGTTAATAGGGGTGGGGTGGGGGGTTTGTTTGAATTGTATACGTTTTTGTTTTTGTTCATGTTTTTATTGAACACAATCGTGTGTCCAGTTTTTGCATGAAACAAGTAATTCTAAAGAGTTCACATATTTTCTCCTGGAGCTGTACATAAAATAATTTTTAGAAATAAATATTTTATTAGGATATGAAGAAACAAAACACTAATCAGTTGGCATTTTTATTTTAAAAAATAGTCTTGTATGTATTGTTCTGTTCACTCATTTTTACCATACGTGAGTTATTGTTTGAAAGTGTGCAGACACACAAACCAGGCACCAATGAATCTGACTGATATTTATCAAACCACATGAACAAAAATCTCCAAGTATGGTCATTTTTGGAAACATTCAGATGCTAGGAAAAGAAAACAAAAGGAAAGGAAGACTTTTCATATCACATATTTTCAAAAACAGCAATTTAAAGGTTTAGACTAATTTAGATAAACTAAAATTATATTAAAAACAGATGTTTACTAATTAAAGTTTGATCAAGCAAATGTATTCTGTAAATGACCAAAGATTCAGTCGTCACAGAACTTTTAACTTTTTTTTTTATATATATATCATGATTTCATGTATTTAATTTCTGTTCTGCAGTAAAGTCAATATTTTGTAAGTACTTTGTTGTAATTGATAAGTGTTCCCTTTTCTCCGACACCCTTTTTAGTTATTTCATGTACACATGTATATATGCTTTCCCTATATTTAAAAAAAAAAAAAATCAAATCAAATTAATTTGGATATTTTTGGGTGGAGCGTATTTGGGGAAGCGCGAAGCAGAGTGGAAGGGTGGGGGTGTCTCTTTCAGGAGCAGAGGTTTATATTCTGACACACATCCCACTTTTCTGACATGTGGAGGCACATCTAAAAGGAAACTCCTGAGAGACCGCTGAGGGCGACCTCAGTAAAATGCAAATTAACTCAAGTATCTTAGACAATGCACAAAGCTGTCTAAACTGGAGGTCTATTAATATATTAAGTCGGGACGTTGGCTGTGAAGAACAGCAGGCAGCTCCACAATGTGTGGGCCCTAACTTTTTTCTGACCCAGTTACCTTGGTTGGTATGCTCAGGCTCTCCGGACTGTAGAGCCACTGAAGCTACACTGCCATTTGTATCTCTTCCAAGATTCCTCATGAAGCTTTCATGCCATGTGTCTTGTAAATTATGAGCCGACATCACGGGCAGAGCCAGCCTTTTCTTCTGTGGCTCTCACCAGAAAACAAAGGCGAACTCCAGACGAGAGGAAAGCTTTCCCGACAGCTCTGAGTCCTGGGTGCGCCCGTATGAAGCTCTATGCTAATTTCCACTGACTGCCTCTCATCCATTTGATAATAACATTAATGTCGCTGCTCAAAAATCTCTCTGGAAAAGCTCTCAGTATAAATATTGATTGGATATTAAAATCTTAATTCGGTTCCATACGGTGCGATACTGGAAGTCGGGAGCACATGGAAGAATCCTCAACCTGTCACTTTTGTGCGAAAAGAAAGAAATGATTCTCCGCAGCAAAGGAAGCACGCCGCATAAGTATCATCGTCACTAATTGTGAATAATGCAGTCTGTAAGCTTTTCAATTATTCAGCTTTATGTCCTGGTTTTGGTTGACAAAAATGTAGCGATGACAAAACATTGTAAGTTTCTCTGATGCAGAAAAGCCAAGGCATCTCCACTGCAAGCTGAGGAGCTGTGTCTTATTAGATTTCCACAAACACAGAACACCTACGCACAACCTAAGTGGATTAAATATGACGGATGATGACATTTGGAGAAAAGGTTCTTTCAGATTTCTCAAATCTAATCTGGAACTCTAAATCAGGACTAATCAGTTGCTTTTCAAAGAAGCTTCAATCATGGGGAGGTGTGTATGTGTGTGGGGGGGTCTGGCTTCCAAACTGGGTTTCTCATAAGAAAATACGTTTTTTTTATAATTGTTTCCCATCTTCAGGTTTCTATTTTTTTTTTCCTTCAGCGTTGACACGACTGATCTCTTTCCGCTGGTTTCACCAGAAAGGAAGTCTTCAAAGGCTGGTCCAATGATGTCGCCAGACGCTTGTGTAACTGAGAAGCTCCAGTAAAGCAAAAGAAAAGTTTCCCTGTTAAATAAATCACAGAGTCAGAGTGTAAAGAGCGGCGTGCTAATTCAATTCAATTAACCCCCTCTGGACCAATGAAGACTTACTGTGGCTGTTTCAGATTAGCAGCTCATCAAAGACATTAGTGACACCAATAAAAGTTTGCAAGAGGAAGACAATGATCCAGTCCAGTGGTGCGCCAGAGATCGCAGCCCCACTTTGATTAATCTTGTTAATTACTAGCCTTAGGGTTTCAACAACTGCGATCCCTGCTTCCCCCTGTACCCATTAAAAAAGAAGAAGAGGCCTGCGTGCCATTAGATTCTTTGTAATTACAAAAGTCTCCTGCTCTGGGACTGATCTTCCTACAGCCATGGATATACAGTAAGAAACAGGCCGGGCAGAATTTGCTTTCAACCAAACTGTGGCGACTTTCTGAACATTATTCAGCGGGGGAGGAGCGGGGCTCTGTGGATTTGAGAGCAGCATGCGCCTTGAACTCCCTCCTAATGAGTCCCAGCAGTCACCTCGGTCGCCACTCCATCTCTCTGCTGATTCGTCCGTAGCCTCGCTTCACCAGGAGATGACCTCCCTTCCCTCCCTCGCCTCCCCTGGCGCTCTGGAAGCAGCCAGCTGCCGTCAGCTGCGCATCCCTAACTTGCTCCGGCAACATGTGGCCCGTGTCCTCGCTTTAGCAGCCAGTCCGCCTCACAGCTGACAAACATCTGCACGCACATGGAGTTCATGCAAAAGTCTGTTATTCGCAGGTCGACCCAAGAATTAGGCCAGCGAGACCATTCCTCTGTAAAACGACTTAAACTCAAGCCAGGAGATCCATTTGACCTCCGTCTAATGTGAACCAATTAAGGTCTTTACATGAGTGCGCACCAACGTGATGCCGAATATCCTTTAATACCAGTTAAATACACATCCCTGTAGCTATAATACACCTACACATGCCATCATGGCGCGATGTGTGATTATGTGCTGATATAAAGCCTCTGCACAGCCCCACTGAATGCACTGAATGAGGTATCTAATGGGCATGGGAACTAATTCCAGGGCAAAGGGGATTAAAGGCTAAAGAAGAGAGAGCAGCAGAGGGCTGGCACTCTCTGACAGCTGAGTGTGCAGAGGGCGGAAAAATAGAAATCAAACACAAATGCACACAGCCCCTCGCCTTCTCAATCCTATTTTGCAAAATAGCATTAAAATCTGCGTTTTTGTTTAATCTTGGCAGTTTATTTATTCATTTTTTATTCAGGTGAGAAGAAAATTCAATCAGGAGATTCACAGCTAAAAGAGGAGACATTGTTGTAAAAGCGATTTAAATGAACAGAGATTGAACAAGATAAGGATGTCTGCTTTTGGCCTGATTTATGAGAATTTATATCAGATTCTGCCCTTCGGACTTGAGGAACAGAAATTTACTGCTTTCGTGTTTTTTAAACGAATGATGGAGAAAAACGGTTCTATGTAAATAGAAACTAACAAACTCCACAAAAAAATTCCAACTTCTGCACTGCAAACCAGTCGTCATTTGCACAGATTTCAAACCTTATTTTTTAGACATTTTACCAGGTCTAAAGGTGCTTTTATTTGTGCTTTTTATTTGTCTTTGGTCCACACCTTTCTAAGCATTTCTCAAAATCAGCACATTTGAGAATTTTCCTGTCTTATTAATTTAAAAGAAAAAAAGGTAATTCCCACTAAAATGAGTTTTCCAGAGTGTTCTAAACTCTTGACAATAGAAAAACTTGATATAAGTCTAAAAAAACTCAACTTACATTGTAGTTTTTTAATTCAATTTTAAGAATGGATTTTTGTTTAAAGCTTAATGAATATATTAAGAAATATTAGACTGGCATTCGTCCTTACTATCTTGGCAATAAAACATCTATATGTATTTATGTTTTAAGAATAAGTGCCAGTTTTAGATTTTATGATATTATTAAGATGGGTCAACTTGTACTTAAACTCTCATTTTGCTCACATTTTTTTCTAAAATTATAAATTTCCACTTATTATACTAGTGCCAAATCCAAACTCAACTAGTGTTGGTAATGCATTCATTTGACAACACTGGCTATGTCCGAAGTGAGCATCAATGCACGCCGTTTTTTTTTTTTTCATAAAGACTTCTGGAAAAGACTCAGACAGCACTAAAAAATAGCGGACACACTATATGGTGCACTTTGTAAGGAGTAGGAAATGAATTAGGACATAGCCACTATGTTTTCCGTATCTCGAGAAGCTGGAGGGCTAGGTGCGGAACACAGACTCAGCTTAGTTTTTCACTGCAATCAAAATGAATTAATTAGGTACATAAAAGTTGACAAAATACAAACCATTTGGTTAGAATTAGAAAAATTATACTTGTTATTGGGCTGAATAAGATTCAATTACGATCAGATAGCAGTTTTAGCTTAATTTCCCTTTTTGAGTGCTTGTGTGGAACAATTTGTTTCTAGATTTTGATTTCTTATAAAATTTCTTGTAAAGTAAATTGTAAATTACTTGCTGCATTGACAGATCTCTTTACTACTTTCTAGTGATTTTTCTTTCTTAAAATTAAAGTGTTATTTTCCAATTTTTGCAGAACAGTTTCCAAAAACATGCATTGCAGGTTAATTGATTACTCTAAATTGCTCCTTGGTGTGAATGTGATTATGTCTGGATGTGTGATTGTGGCCCTACGACAGACCGGACCTCTCCAGGGTGTTTCTTGCTTTTCCCACAAGTGGCCGGGTTAGGCTCCAGCAGCCCCGAAAGGAATGACGTGGCTTAGAAGATGGATGGAATTGATGGATGGAGTTTTCAAAGGAGGCAAAACCAACCATAAGGGTCACGCGGCAGACAAATCAAAGAAACTGATCATCACTTTGATCCCATTAACCAACTATCTGATTCGTTTCACAACTAAATCAACAACAGGTCAGCAAGTTGAAGTGAAGGGCCCAACACCCTGTACACAATCCCACTTTGTACCAGAAATGATGGAGCCCACCGTCTATTCCTGTGAGAGCCCCTACAGGCATTCATTTTGAAAATCAAGCATCTTACCCTGTCATTAGCGGCTCTCCTCTGGACACTTCTTGTCTGATAGATTTTATTTATCATCAATACGAAACCAAAGTTGGATTTTGAACATTTGCATGAAATATACCGATTTTTTCTGTCAAATCCTGCATTCAGAGTTATTAAAATAATCAGAAAAGACTAGAGTAAGATTAAAATTTTCTTGACCTTTTCCATTTTAAATTAGAAACAGATCCAGAAAAAAAAGCGTTCACACAGCTTGATAAAACAACCATAGTTCTGTCCATGTCCTCCCCAGCCTACAACGTTCCATATACCTGGATCCAAGAAGAAGATTTGAACATGCTGGAAAAAGCTTAACGATTAAGGGTAAAGGGTTTGACACAACCAATAGATTCATCTGACCCACAGCAGCTGTAAAACGAACAAATATGAGCTCTGTTGTCAGGTGCAAACCAGGTGCATTTTCTGAGCTGGATCAAAAGGTCATGTCCTGGTTACACAGTTATAGAACACGACTAAGAAACAACTATTCCTGAGGAGCAGCAGCATGTGTGAGGTTAAAGTGTTTTTGGAATTAGCCAAATAGTGAAAAAGGAAATTAAACTCCATAATTTCTTGTGATTCTTGACATTCAGACACGTTTTTTTTTTTAAAATATATGTATTTTGTTGTGTTGTTGGCAAAGTAACGGGTTAAACTACCTTACCAAAATACTCCTCAGATGGCGGGTTGTCCATGTCAAACAGCATCTTCTTTGTCAGGCGCTCCAGTTCATCTTCTGGGTGAGCCACAGGAGCGCCGCCCTGAGAAACAGACAAACAGAGTAACTCACTTCAAAGTCTCACTTCAAGCCGAAAGATTTTCAAAAACAGGAATTTAATGTACAGAGATGAAGCCGGTCTCGAGGTCAAACAGAACACATTCAGCGCGATTAACATGCAGTGGCTGATTCTCAGCCTGCCTTTGTCCTCTGAGATATCTGACTCTGGTTCAGATTCTCCTCTGTGCAACTCACACACAGGGGAGAAAAGAGCTGTGACCTTCACTGATCCCTGCATTCTGAAATAATAATAGCAAAAACAAAAGACATAAAAAAGGGATCTTTGAGGTCTTGTATGTTGGGGAAATGGGTCAGGAGATGGTTACCCAGATAAACTGAGCACCCAAAGACCTCAGTTTAGAGCTGTGCTGGAAAAGCGTGACATAACTCTCTGAAGATGCCTCATCCTTCCTTTCCTGGTAAGCCGGCCCTCCTCCTTATCACGCTGTCTCTGACATCTGCCTGCTGTGTGTTTGTGCGAACTGCTGTGTTGTGCCTGACATTTTCTGCCAATCATCCTCAGAGCCGGAGAACCCCCATCCCTGCTGATGGAAGCGCTTGCAGCACGATCCCATCACAGGTGCGTGCGTGTCCTTTTCAGACACCCAGGAGATCTGAACTTGAAGCGTCTTGGAACCCAGCAACACTCCGAAGACTTTCTCTCAATCTGGACCCGGCTGGATCTTCGCAGTGGATTTGATTTTCAATATTCCATCCTGGACTAAAATCTGAGCTGACCTTTGAGCTGCTCCTAATTGCGACGTCTGGGAGTCGTCCAAATGTCTGGTTTTGAACTAAATTAGCCAGGCTTTACTCACTCACATAAAGAAATATGAAACATCAATAGAAGATTAACTGAAAAACAAATGCTTTGTATTCAGAGTGTAAGTATGCATGTCATTATTGAATGTGCAATGTTTACTTTTATTCAACCTTCAGACTATTTTTTTCTGAAACTTTTGTTACTCAAGTCAAAGAGCTGTCAAGGTGTTATTTTATTCATATAATACCGTTAATAGAAAGCTTTCAGAGGTCTTGTCTTAAAAAAAATACTAATAAGGTTTAGTTTTATTGAAAAAGAAAGTAAATTAATGATTGTTGATTTATTTTTCCAATTTGATAATTCCAGAAAGCTTGGTTTTCATGAAGAGTGCTGAACAAATTCAAGGCAAAATTTTACAAAGCGTTACTGATCCTTTGTGATATAATGACAAATTCTTAGATGTTTTGAGAAAGATGATCATCAGAAGTGTTAAAAATGTATTTAGCTACAAACAATTCAAAGATTAAATCCACTTAGTTTAGGAAAGTTACTTTTAGTGATGCTTTAGTATCTGCTTTGTTTCTGATTGTGAAGAACCTCCACATAATGACTGTGATGCATGGTTTAGAGATCCAGATTTACTGTGTCTTAGTTTTAAATATGATTCATTATCATGCAATCAATGAATAAAACAGATTAAAAAAAATAATGTCTCAAAATATCCAGTTCTTTTTTTAAGTTATGCACTTATAAGATTTGAAAATAAATTATAATCAGAAAAAGCTCCACAGCACTATACTCCCACCACCATGTTTTAACATTAGAACTTCAATTTTTAAGGGTTAAAGAGTTCTCTATTTACATTTAAACATCATCTACAAGTAAAAAAAAATGTTTGGTCAAATGTTGATATGATGTCCAGTTTGTTTTAAATATGCTGGAATATGAGCAAACATGTTTTTTTGAGCTTGAAGGCCAACACACTGAGCACCACGAACAACATGCCGCCACATAGATTTTCAGGATTGTTCAGTTTGGTTTCATTCTAAAACTGATCTGTTTTAGTTCCAAGGTTAGAAAAATGAGGGTAAATAAAATATCATGTTGACCTTAAAGGGCATTAAAATTAAATAAATGAAACCTTGTAGAAGCAGCCACATACTAAGTCTTAAACTCTAAAAAAAAAACAAAAAAATAAATAAATAAAGCCAATAACATCACAGCTTATAGGACTTCAATAACCTAGAGGTAATGTGTTTTTGTCTTGTTTAATTATTAATTGACATAGATATGGAGTCGTTTTAGACTAAACCAATGGAGCGTCGGAATAGTTTCTTTATGTGCCTTTCTGTTTTAACCATGTAGAAATAATTAACTCTTTTCTGTTTAGAATGCAAACAAACGCCAGTGTCAAACCTCTGTCCTCCCCATGTGTCAAATCCAACCCTGCCCATCATTCGCTAATGGATGTTTGATTGCACAGAAACATTGTCGTCAAAAATATAGAGAATGCAAGCATGTATAAGAAGACAAATTGGATGGTTGTTTGTGTACGAATAAAAAAAAAAACATTGTTACATCTAAGTGCTTGGAAGAACCAAAAGGTGGTTAAAAAGAAACTAAAGAATGTGGATCATAAAGTATTTATGTCGCTCTTGGGTTTTCTGAATTTCTCAGAGCATTGCACGATCTGACCTTGGGGTGAACTTGCTGAAACGTCCACTCCTGGGAAGGCGGGCAACAGTCTCTGATGTTTTCCACTTGTGAATTAAAAGTCTCACAGCAGAGTGACGGTCTGTAAACTGTTTTGATATTGCCTCTACATGTCACAGAGATGAAGGGGCCAAAGCACCTCTCAAAGGGCACAGTTTGCAGGATTTAGCCTTGAAATTATGTTAAACATTTTCCACAACAGGAAAGTTTTTAAACTGCAGTTTAGATAGTTACAGACTTTTGTTGTTGTTAAAAAGAATGACTACTTTTAATCTGAGTCATAAAACTTTAGACAAAGCAAAAAATTTGAATTTGATGTTTAAAACAGCGGAGACCGGAGACAGAGGGAGAGAAGAAATAAATATTTAATAAGAATTAGAATGGTCCTGAATCTAACAAAAAGTAATAAAAGTTCATTAATTAATGTTATAGTGATAAAAATAATTCAAAAAGTTGATATTTTTAGATTAGGGTTGCCCATTGAGTGCATATAGAAAACTGACTAACTTCCAGTTCTAAACTAATGAAGTCATCTGGTTCCAACATGGAAGATTTAAGATATTAAGATAACATTTAAGATAATCTGTCAATCAAACGCTTTGGACATTTGATGCGTGGCCATCTTCAGCCATCTGATTAGTCAGTTTAAAAATTGAATAACTTTTAATAAAAAAAAAAAAAAAAAAAAAAGGATCATGCTACATGTTTAAAAAGGTATTAGAGCAACAATAGTTATTTTGACAAATAAAATGACAGAAATCCATGGGATTTTTTGGCTTTTTGGGACCAGTGGGTACTTCCTATTTGGAACGCAAGGGGGAGGGAGTCACTCAGTCCAGTTATCTATACAGAGTCAATATTGGGTCCTGGCAGCATTCCAGTGAGCGTCTTTTCTCCTCCCGCTTGTCCCACTCCTCTGTGGTGATGGTCTGTTCATTCAGTGTCCTGATAATTGACAGTTGTGTGCAATGGATGTTTTGATGACCATGGTAAATCCTGGTCTGTGTGCGAGTTTCTCATATAGTGTTTTTTTTTTGCTGCTGTCCTCTTTGTGTTAGATTTTCATGTCCATGAAGGTCGTTGCGTTTTCCTTTTCTTCCTATTGGCTGAACTGTATATTGTCTGTAGCACTCAGAGGGCTAAGATTTTTTCTAGCATTCAATTCACATACGTTTTCCACAGTGTGGGCATACATAGGTTGGTGCCGTTTTGATGTTTGTTCCATGTCCTCCATAAAGATGTTGCTCAACAAAGCTGATAGAGGGCCACTCATTGTCAAGCCTTTGTTTTGTCTGTAGATGGGTTTTTAAAGCAGAAATCGGTGGATTTTGCAAAAATAAAAAGAAATTACAAGAGCGGATATGTCATCACAAAGCATTTTTGTGTGTTTTTCTTTTTAGTCTTTAATGAATAGTAAGATGACATCATGTGAGATGAGGATTTAGTATTTTTAGGCCCTGCTTTAGTTGTGAGTTCTTGTGCCTGTTGTTCTGAGTTTTTGAAGAGGTGTTTTTGTTTTCCAAGCATGTGTTCTCTTTTTTCAACAAGACCCTTAAAAAATGTGTGTTACTGTTCACAATGAGGCATGAGGAAGCTGATGTGATTCTGTCATACATCTTAGTTCTATATGCAGTGGTCGCTTAAATCTTGTTTACTTTTCCTTACTCTTTTCCTTATTAGGGGCTTGTCTTATTTGTGACATGTTTCCTGCATATATATGTAGGTAAAGGCTCAGTGCTGAAATATTATGCTGTTTGCATATTAGATATATCTTTGTCGTTTTCATTCTCTACAACCTTTCTAGACGTAGAAGAACCAGATGCATTATTGTCCAAAATATTCACAAAGAAGATCAGGTTCTCTTCGTCTTAGGCCCTGTCCACACGTAGCCGGGTATCTGCTAAAACGCATATATTTTTATCCGTTTCGGCCTATCTCCACACGTAACCGAAATTTAAGTCACTGAAAACGGAGCTTTTGGAAAACTCCGGCTAAAGTGAAGATTTGGAAAACTCCGTTTTTGCGTCTGCTTGTGGACATGCGTAACCGGAGATCTACGTTTTTAAACATCACTCTTTGCGACAATTAGTGCATACACGTCATAGATGCGCCGCTGTTTACATTGCTCAGCATAGACCCGAGGAGTGTGTTAATTATTACGCTGGTACAGATGCTTCACTTGCTTTTTTTTACAAACACAATACTGCTTCTTATCGAGGAACAAAGGAGAATAAGCGCTTTGCAGTCGGCTATTTTACAACAAATATCCCTTCCTCCTGCTCCTCAAAGGCATGCCACTCGTGAAAGACGCCGTCGGAGATTTTCACTGCCTTTTAGGAAAACACTGCCAACTACTGTTCTGGCATGCTCATTACATCGCCCAACAGCGCAAGTATGCAGGGACGTGTGGACGGAATTATTTTTAAAACGATCACGTGTGGACGCAACCGTTTTTATAAAACGGAGGTCGGCAGATATGCGTTTGTAGAAATACCCGGCTACGTGTGGACATGGCCTTATGTGTGTTTTAAGATATTTCTTTCCTATAATGAGGTTTACTCAAATGCAGATTAGCTAGAGTCCACCTGATGTTGTGTTGCACCATATTTGATTTGCACATCAAATATATGTCTCTTTCAGTGCATGCCAAATTTTTTGAGCAACGCTTGTCCAAAAATGCGTTGATTAACCTGACGTTCCAGACGCGTGTGGGAGTGTCCAAAGTTTTAAGCTTTATCCCAGGGTTCATTAGAGAGATCATAGCTCCTCCCAGTACGGTGAGCTTCACCACCTGCAGCATCTCTGTGATAACTTCTTGTCCTGCATTAGTTCGAGGGGAAATATAAAACTGAGAAACTGTTGATTCAAATAAGAAAATATTTCAAGTTCAAGAGTAGAACATTCAGATTCTCCTCCAGGTTGATCTTGGACTCCACCTGCTGATAGATATTTGAACTCTGAACATAGCGTGACTCCTAATTGCACTGCGACGCCTGAAACACCCTGCTACTAGACTCCTAAGCCCAATGCTCGAATCGCGCTCCAGGACCTCTGATGCGCCGGTACATTAAGTTGACATTGAAACAGGACGCACCTGCTGCGTGAATAGCATTTGTTGCAAATACAGCTTGAGAAGGCCCTTCTATGAGGACTACAACCAGATGGAGGGGGTCATGGACACTCTAATAGACCTGACAGATTTGTCTGGCAGGCTACTCCCATCACAAACAGCTAAAAAAGACATGTAATGGCGGCACAATTCAAGGTAACTAGTTTTTTCTAATGAAAAGAAAAAAAATCCTGTACATTCAGTTATGATTGTTTTCAAATGCTCTTCAAGCTAAGTCAATTGGTTCCATCTGGTTGGTTAAGATCTCCTATATCAGGGCTGCTCATTCCTGGTCCTCAAGATCTACCAACCTGCCTGTTTTCCAGCTCTCCATGTACTGCTTGCTGCTGATTACCTGGACCAGGTGTGTTCTTTCAATCAGATTGTGGAGACATCTGACTGAGCCAATCAACAGCTGGCAGGGCTTGGAGATCTGGAAAACAGTCAGGGTGGTAGATCTCGAGGACCAGGAATGAGCAGCCCTGTCCTATATATATTATATATCAAGAAAAAGCTTAGATGAGAGGCATTCAGTAGAGAATGAGGAGTTGTATTCATCATCTTTCATAACATGTGCATTATTTTATGCTCAGTTAGCTTCAGGTCTCGGTTTCTCTGAGCCGCTGCTCCATCAGGTGACTGCAAACACATATCCTTCAAATACTTTTTACAAGATCTGCAAGAGTATCTTGCTGCCAACATTGGAGGAGCTCATTTTCCTTATGAAGCACAGGCTGTTCTCTTCCTTCTAGTAAACAGACTTGGTGTCGCAAACTTGATATCATCACATTACATGCAAAATGATTCCAGCCAATGATCTGGTAAACTCATTTATTGAGACGGACTTCTGTTTACTGACCACTCCGTTTCAACGAGCGTCCAAGCTTTATGATGCATGACTTCTGCTGGCGCTGGCTCCGTTTGGAGTGGGCTGATAATGGAAACCCAAACAGTAAGGCTCATTAACTCAGAGGGATCAGCACATTCGATGTGAGAATGTGTCCGCCATGCAGAAGCGCTCTCCAGAGAGCAGCTGGGCCTGAGCTCGTGGAGTCTTTGGCACCTCATGCTTCCTCAGCTGATGGCGGAGGATTAGGCTCACATGAAAGAGAACATTCCTCGATGGTTTGGTATTGCTCGGCTGTCACATTAAGTTCTGATCCTTATCATAAAAGCATTCAGCGGGTCAAAGACGGCATGTACAATCGGGCTGAATACAGGAAGGAGAAAACAAACTTGTTCTTCGGGAAGGTGATCTTGTTGACAACCTTCCTCTCATTATGCCTGTACTCTGACTTTGACACAGAGAAGCGGACAATTTAACATAGGTAATCTCAGCTCCACATCAAAAGCTCACTGCAGAAATAGCGGAATGCTGCTATTACCAGAAAGAGGCTTTTGAGTTTAAGCTTCATTTATAACTTATCCACTCTGCGACACCCCGCAGCAACGCACTGCCACAGAGTTTAAAGCACCTTGTTAGAGAGTCTTTTGTAACAGCATGGAATAATTTTTCACTTGAATAAGAGAGAGAAATTGCTTCCCTGCATGCTTTATGATTGCCTCATAGTTTTTTGTTCAGCTTTTCAAAGACAACAATAGGAACTTTAAAGGAGCTATATGTGCTGCAGACGTGATGTTCCCACTTCTGTTTGCCTTGATTTTATTTTGCCTGCGCCCCGAGGACACTTGCATTTCCACCGAGGTTACATCTTAAATTTAGCAGCGACTGCTGCACCTATTTCCCACTGATCTGTACGTCAAACGGAAAGAGACTCCTGATGGACCAGCAAATGTCCTCAGATCATTTGGTGAGCGTTCTGTGATGTCGTAACACTTATAAAAATAAAAAACGGAGTCTGTGTATGACCAGACAATAGCCAGAGTGCTGATGATCACCCGCCTGCCACATTATGAATGAGACAGAGAGCACCACCCGCTGTGGCATTGCCATTGTGTCAGACCTGATCTGGCGGGTGGGCTGAGGGCTTCGGGGGACTCTTGCTGTGCTCCTGCCTAACGCCCTGACAGAGCTCAGGCTCTGTCGTTCCCGCTCAGAGTAAAGTGATAGAAGGAGAGCAGCAGAGGCAGGTTTTTTCAGGGCATCAGATCTGCACCTTTGTTAGAGGAGCTGGAACAAAAGAGTGACAGAACAACAGGAACTATTTACACACATCATCTGCCAAAGGACGGAACGAGCGAACGCGCAGATCTGTAGGATGAAACGGGCTGCAGCGCATCTGCTCTGTCAGTCACAATGATAACGCAGCATCACTACATGCGCTTCAATGTGACGAGGATGAAAATAGTGGATTGATCTGATGCTGCTGGCAGACAAAGCATGCACGGGAACACGATCCAAATGTTCTTAGGATTCAACCAACATCCAACAATGATTAACAGTTCTGCAGCGTGGACAAGAGGAGGATAAGAAGGAGCACAATTCTGGGACAACACAACTCCAACTACAAGTGACTCAGATTTTTACTTTGATTTTTTGCTAGATTTTTTAAATATAGTGCATACAAAGTTTAAATTTAACTTTTAGGCAAATAATCAAGAAAAAATAATTGTGACACCAGATACATCCAGGTAATGTCTTTGAAAAGTAGACATTGACCAATAATTGAAAGCAGGACTCTGTCGCAAAAGTTAAATACCGGGAAAAAGCTATAAAACAAAAGTTTGTCAAAGCAAGAACATTCATGGTATAGTCTTTCTCTCATACTTCAGTGCTTCTTTCTTCAAACTATTTTGATTTATAGAACTTTGTCTGTCAGTTTGAGGCAAACTCACATCATAAAAGAACAACAAGAAGTAAAAGGTGTAAAAGTTAAGAGAATGAAACCGTCTGTAGGAAGAAAAAAATATTCTGAATTAAAATGTTCTAAAATGTACAGGTGGAATAAACATCTACCAGTTTTCCATCACATAATTGCAGACAAAAGTAGGTGAGAACATATAAGGACAATTGTTAAAAATCATAATTAATAAACAATAATCAGGGAAGCTTCTTTTTATATGTTGGCGCGTAAACTAAATGTTGACTGTTTGTCAAATAAAGCTGTAAACTCAACTTCTTCAGAGACACTAACCCATTCTGCTCTTGGCAGAATATGAACTAAGAACTGATTTATTCTTCTAATATACGAATGGACTAAATCTTTTGCTTTTTCTCATGTATATATAAATATATATAGATATACATAAGAATTTAAGATTTAAACTGAATTTAAAAGTATTTCTTTAATCAGAATAAATCGGGAGCCGATGAAAAAATGCAATTTGAAAAAGCTTCCTTTTGAGATGCAGCGAGTAAAATCGAAAGTCTTCCTGCTCCGCTCCATTCATAATACAGACAAATAGATCCATGTACGTCTTTGTTTTCCTCATCTGAGCTGGACATAGACTGTATAGCTCCATTATTACTCAAAATATTTTTTGCACCGCTAATGTTAGCATGGGATTGTAAGGCGTTGTAAGCTAGCGAGAGAGCATGCAACCAAAGAGATCGTGGGGTACGCCCACAACTCTGAGGCAATTTCTGATCATCTCCTGCTTCCTTTGCGCAAACTTTATCCTAGAAAACAACAAACGTTTTAGCTAAAAACTACATAATCATAATTAAAAGACCACTAGGGATACCCCTTTACAGGAGATCAAATAGGATTGGAGTGGGACATCAAGTGGCTACTAAAACCTGCTCAGTTTAGGTTTCTTTATATTGCTGTGTAGAGTTAGTCAGACTGGAGTGTCTTCTTGGGGTAAATTTCCGGTAGCATGTGGGAAACTGTCCTTAATAGAGTAAGAGCAATTCTAAAACCTACTAATCTATCTATTAATTTAAAAGTGTTTCTACCAAACATTCTGTGTCAGCGAGTGTAGCGGTAGATCCATTACTGCCAAAAACACAAACACTGAAGATGGACAAGTGCTTAAACATCTGTGTCTCGTCTCTCTGGACTCAGGTGGGGGTTGAGCAGAACTAACAAGCAAAAGACAGAATTCAGATTTAAAAGCGAGACATCAAACAGGAAGGCCACATTCAGATTTGTTCATAGTTCATCAGCAAATCCTGCTTGGTTTTTATGTTTTTTTTTCTGACATATAAGTAAATGAACTCCCTGCATAACAAAAGGCCAAAACCAAAAACCCTGGGAAGACATGGTAAAAAAGAGAAGTTTTAAAGAGATAAATTTCTAAAAATTGGCTTTTAAAATTAAAAAAAGTCACAACTGCACAAAAATTCTAAAAATATTTTTTGTAGAAATACAAAGATACTGCCATTAACTGTAGGATGACGTCATGAAGCGGACAGCACCAACACGCAGCGGCAGGCGGTGCTTCAGGAATTGAGCCGTTTTACTTCGAGGTAGGGAAAATCTCACGAAATAGAAGTAATATTTCATAAATAATTTGTTTTTTTAGTGTTCCAAAGGTAATATATGATCATATATATTGATATAGTTCACAAATCATGGTAGGGCCCTTTTAAGAAAACATGGATTTCTTTTTTCACCCCAAATTATTTGCTGAGCAAAGAAGAACCAATTTGTTCTGTTGATGTAACAGGAACTAGAAAAAAATCATACTGGGAAATAAAAGATTCTAAACCACCAGTGTTCTTTGAATGATTTACGCAGACTAACGAGAGCCATTCTGGCAGCCACCATGTGCATGCACACACACAGTCAAATCAGCTGACTGATAAATGAGTTCGCACAGCAACGCATCTGGCTCCAATACTATCAGGTACAATAAAACAGAAGAGTGAGAGTCACTCTGGTGCGTTCCATGACACTGCAGTTCCTGGAGCAGAAAATGGGGTCACAGACACCCAGCCGGCGTGAACCAGACTAAAGTGAACTTCTAACGGTCATATAGCTACTTCTGTTTTACCCACTAAATGGATTAAACTGTTGTACTTTCAACAATAATCAGCACAGACTGAAAAATACATGACCGGATGCAGATTATCCACAGATTAAAGCATGATAGAGAGATGCTTTAACTCAATCTAACATCCTGCCTTTCAGCAGATTTATCTGACAGGGCAAAGGGGTCTTAGAAAGGGCTTATTCAGGAGCAGATATAAACACAGCAACAGCAAAAAGTACCTTTCCATTAGTCAAGGTTCAAGAGGGATTGATTCTATGGGACTGAATAGGTCTAAAAATAAGCATTTGTTGCTGCAACAGTAAATGCGTGATTATAGCAGCTTAAGCGACCGCATTGACCAAAACAATGAAAGAATCCGTCTCACAATTTTCACACCAGTTTCTGTTTACAGAAGTTTCAGCAATAGTTGCAAACAAATATCAAGTTTTGAAAATTTATGGCATCTAACTATGTAAAACGTTTTCAATAGAATGTATTTTTTCGGCCCTTTGTCTCTTAGTGTCACGTTTTAGGGAGAAACCTGACTCGTCTTTTTTTTTTTTTTGCTTTTAGCTGCGTTATTAATTAATTTTTTTATGCAATATGCATGAAAGGCAGAACACGTTTGTGGATTTATGTAATCCAGCGGCTGAATTTACTGCTTGCAGTGTTTAACACGCTGTGGGTAAACACTTATAGCGTTACAGTTGGGGAAGAACCATCACTGCGCTGCAAATTAAGCTCAGGGCCACGATGTGAGGAGGCAAAGATAAAGTATACATTCTCCCCAAACAAAATAGGTCATGCTGTTTCAGCTCCAATTAAATTCTGAGAAAAAAAAATAACAGTGAACTGTAAGGCAGCTGTGTAAAAAAGAGCCAGTGATAATTAAAAAAAAAAAAAAAAAAAAAAAAGTCCATATCTGACATTTTCTTCATCCGTTCACATGCATGTGTGCACTGCAGATGAAGGGCTCAACTTCAGACGCTCACAGACATGTAATGTATGTGGAGGGGCCTTTCTATGCGGGTAAGATGGTGCGTGAGTAAAAACTAGGTCATCTGTTGCGAACTGACACATCTGCCTGCAAACAGATATTTGAAAATCTGGGAATGTAGAGAGGGGTGCCACGAGCAATCCAAAAACAACAACAACAAATGACTGCACAAATTGCTGGGACTGACACACAACTTTGTTGGCGTGCCTTTGTGTAGCATTACAATCCTGTGAATCTGGCTACCTCCTCATTAAACAGGATGCAGGTTTCGCTGGTTTTGGGTGAGAACTCGCAGTCTTTTCCAAGCCGTTTCCTTGTGCGGTTGCCGGAATCTATACTTAAGTCCATGTGGCGACCATAATGAAGACTCCTACAGGTTATCTTCTCAAATCGATGTCCTGGCAACCTGCGCTTCCCTGAACAAAACACAGCGTCGCCCGTCTCCTGTGTAATTTCACTTCCTGAGCAAACCACGATAGCTCCTCTCTTTCAGCCCCAAACAACTGCATGGTTGATGTGAATGACAGCCTGGAGGAGAAGTCCTGACCAAACACATCAGCTGGAAACGCCGCAGCCACAATACACAGAGGAAGCTCAGGGACGCTTCCTTGATGAGGGGGAAAAAAGTTTAGAAAGTGCACACGTTTCATGGACTCCAATCCAGGGGAGGATTGAAAGCTCCCATTTGTGGGCAGAGGAGGATGCGAGGAGGGCAGAGAGGAAGGCGGCTCCCAAAAACAGAGCGGAGCAGACGCTGACGGGAGGCCGTTCACAGCGCGGCCAGCAGGAGCCACTGTTTGTGTGGGAGGCTGCGCTGCTGGGTTCTGAAGGAAGCACACCTCCCTGCAACTCATGATTAGATTCATAAATGAGCACAGACACAGAGTGTCAGAAGCTTTAGGTAGCTCCTAAAACAGAGCAGAGAAGTCTGAGAGAGCCGGGAACTTGACCCTGAGTGGAGGGAGCAGGTGTCAGAAAGGAGAAAAACTGAACTTTCACCTCTTAGCTTTCAGAAATTACTACAATTTTAAAGCATGATGTGTTTATTCTTACTGACTGTTTAGCACATGTATTCATTTATGAAACTAGCAGAGTTAAAAAGATAAGTGTTGCCTTTTTCCTGTACCTGAATGTGGCCATTTCTCTTGAGTCAGTCTCTGCAAAAAGGATTTAATTTAAAAGCAACAAGTTATTTAACAACATCTGATGCAGCATGCAAATTTAGATTTCTTTTGACTAATCTGCATCAAAGAAACAAAAACGCTTTGAATAATCATTAAAAAATGTGATAAAACCTGAAAAAATAGTATCTTTAAGGATAAACTGCTAATTAAAAAACATAATCTAATGACTGTGATTAGAGTTTAATTAATCTGACAGATAAGTATACTAAATAATGAAAGTATTTACAAAAAAGCTTTAAGAACTCATTGATTTATTTTAAAAAAATTAATTCATTTGCAAAAAATAAAACGAAAAGTTGAAATAAAGTTTGAATGAGTTGGAATGGACGGGAGAGATGGACAAGTGGGGTGAGTGTCATGACATGGACTTGCATGGGTCAACCAAATATAACTCAATTGATAGTGTCCAAATATTAAATAAAAAAACACTGACTTTTTTTTTTTTTTAGAGACAGTTTCATTTACACTATAGTAAAAAAAAAAAACTAATAAAAATGACTAAAGCAAGTTTTTTTCCTCTGGATTCAACAGAACCAGGACCTGACCTGAGTAAGAATGGTGGAGAACAATAAACTTTGAGGTCTAAATCTTACTGACAATATGTGAACACAGCACATTCCTGAAATAAAGTTCTAAAAAGTGTTCACAATGGATGGTTTCAATTTTCCCTTAATCTTTTTCTTATTTAGGTCTCTATGACAGCTTTTCCACTTTTCTGACTCCTCCGTTGCACTTTGCTGCCCCAGACCCTTTCATTCCCTCTATGGAAGTTTAAAAGCCTCAGCATTAAGAATGTTGCATGACATTGACCATTACTGTAATCCTGTGTGAACACAGGTCACGTGCTCTGGATCTGCATTCAGAACTGAGCTGTTAAGTCCACTTGAAAAAGCTGGAAACTGTTTGAGGCGTCTGTGGTTGACGGAAAGTGAAAGGTGGTCAAGAGCTTTTATGACTCAGCTCTGTATTTCAGGCATACAAATCTACTAAAACCTGTCCATAGCAGGAAAAATCTACATCTTTTTATCGCAGGTCAGCCAGGAGAGGTTGAAAATAAGACTCATTCAGAACTATGGCGACACATATTGATCCTGTCGATTATTTATTGGCTCATGTCATGAAGGGAGCAAGACGGGAGGCAGTATTATTTATGAGCAGTTCAGTGACAAACACCTCTGATGCGCTCGGGGGGGACCAGCCAATCAACAGCTGACAAAAATAACCCCAAAAGTAAGCAGAGAATTTTCAGAGGCACAAGCAAGCTAAACGTACAGCACCACACGACAGTGCTGACCCAGTCCTCCATTTACAGCTTATAGTGTATCATGCTTGAATTTTTTCTCTGTTTTGCTCTGATGCTGCACTAAATCCTTTCTGTTTAAGAACTGATGATGGCTGCACACAAAAGCTCTGTGATGAAGATGCAGATTTGTGTTTACAAACAATCGTTGTAATTATTTTGTTGTAAACATGTGTACTAAACCGCCTCAGCACACTGACAAGTTTGCGTTTGGTCCACTAGCCTAAATTCAGCTGTTTTAGCTTCTGCACCATGGGTGCAGAGCTTTGAGATGCTCCGCCTCCAAACTCTGGATCTCACCTGACATTAGAAATACAGATTGCCTTTCTATGTTTAAAACAAAACTCAAACCCATCTATTCAAACTCTCATAGTCCCATTTGTTTCCACCACCACTTCTATTTTAACTTGTTTGTTACATTTGTGTTTTCAACTTGTCTTTATACAGCGTCCTTGAGGCCCTGAAAGGCACTTTTAATAAATGTATTATTATAATTATTCTATAATTACATCCAAATACTAATATTTGTATTGAAAACATTCTAAACCCTTTCATCTCACATCACAATGAAAACGGAAAATGCTTCTAGAAACAACTAAAATGAACACTAAACAGTCTCTTAATGACTAAGAATAAAAATATTACAAATTATCCAGCGTTGCAGAATTATTTGAAAAAAGTCAAAATAACTTTTCAAGAAGCTCACAAGAAAGAGGAGTATTTTTCTGATAATAATAATAATTCTACATAAAACAAGTGTGTTTTCTAAACAGCTGGTTCAAACACAGTCATATTAAGAAATACATAGAAAAGAAATTAATTTGAAAAAAATAAAAACTCCTCTTAATGCGTGCCGATTCCTTTCTAGCAGCACAAAATTTAGTGACAATCAAAATATGTCTGAGTGTATACCATTGACTGTATATGAGAACTGGACTGAGTGATCCTCCCCCTGGCGCTCAAAACAGGAAGTACCTGCTTATTTCACGAAGCCAAAATCCCCAAGACTTCAACAGAGAAATAAAAAGCTATTATTCAGTCATTCCATTTGTCACTGTTTTACTCTGATACCTTTCTTAACATGTTCTGGATAATCCTTTTTTATGAACAAGTTATTGAAGTTATTAAATGGACCAATCAGATGCCTCAATAAAAGTATGTGGTTGAACATTGAAAGCGTTTGACCAATTCTCCCAAGCTCATTCCTGATTGGTTTCCATAGAACCGTCGACTCAGACCCACTTGGATCAATCACGCCTCACTGACTATTTCTGGTTCCAACTTAGCGACATCCGTATTGCGAAATAATGGCAACTAAATTGAATTGATTTTGTTGGATCCAGGAGTAAGTATTCTGTTTGTGATGTCACACGCACCTGGTCCAGTTTTTTGATACATTCAATGATCTAAAGTTGATGTCTGAGAAATAGGGAAGTGACAGTTCTTTTTAAGTGATAGATCTAACTCTGTAACCCCCTCCCCATCAAGCTCTAAACATCACTGAGCCACTTTTGTTCAAGACAAAACTATTAATAGTTTTATTTAAGAATTTGCTAAGGTTCTAGTCTTTATGTATGGTTTTCTGTTTATATTTGTACTATTTTAACTTTTTTTTCTTGGGTGTTTTTATCCCTGCAAAGCATTTTGGATCGCCTAGTGCTATAAAAATAAACTCTGACACTTTTACACACTTTTGTTGCTAAATTAGGCAAAATTTATGGCTATGCTAGGGGGGGAAAACTCAAGACTTAACAGGCAACAGCATATTGAGATAAAATGACTCATTTTAGACAACACAGTTGTAAAGAGGCAGATACGTCATTTATAATAGGCAAGGAAATATTTAAATGCAACAAACTTATTTTAGCAATGAAGTCTAAAACATCCTATTATAGTTCATTTTAATTTTTAAGTCAACGATTTATTATTAAATAAAGTTATTTAGCTAACAGTTTGATCAACTTTGATCTACATACGATTCATTATATGATATGTTATTTAATGTATTTCTCCTAATTGCTTGAAATAAATCATGTCATTAATTCTTTCATTTATAAACAGTTGTTAAAGCATAAGGTTTTGCATTGTTTAAGTTCTAAATGGTCCTGAGGATTTTAAAGATCCACTCCAATGAAAACAGTGTTTTTGGATTTTTTTTAACATGTAATTGTAGTATTTTTGTTATGATGGAGGACATACATAAAGAAAGCTAATCTAAAAACAATATTTCTGAATATTTCTTTATTCAAATCGTTGTGAATCAGGAGCAGACTACAATATGTTGTTGGAAAAAGCTTTTAGCAGGTTCTACAATTAGTGGGCCACAAGCTCCCTGCTCCACTCCATTCTGATGCATCCACTCGCAGACTAATAACTCCATTAACGTCTTCATTTTCCTTTTCTGAGCTGGTATCTGGCTCAAAACTGGGTGGCTGGATAGCTCCAATATTGCTGGCCATTCTTGTTGAACCCTTAACATTAATTTGGAGTTGCTGGGGGCTGTAAGCTAGTGGAAGAGCATACAAACAGTGGAATAATGGGAAGTCATGGGAGGATTACTCCCCATTTTTTATTTGTATTTATTTATTTATTTTGTAATTAAAAAGAGCATAATCATAATTAAAAGACCATTGGGAACTTTTTAAAATAGATTAAAAAAATGATTGGAGTGTAACTTACAAGATTTTTTAAAAGTTTTTTTAATTATTTTTTATAACAAAAAATATTTATTTAAACAGCAACAACTTGAAAAAATTACAATTCTGCAAATAAAGCCTTGGAACATTGAATTGATCAGATGTATATGAACTTTTACTGGAAATTCCATAAAGCTTTAGATAAAGAGAAACAAAGTCTATTTTTAGGCCTGACAGGAAGTGAGATAGTTATACACAGTTTGAGTTACAGACCTCAAGGATCAAGTCCAGTGGATTGACCTTTAGTCAGTGAAGCACTCGGGAAACAGATCGCGTTTGGACCACCGTCATTCAAAATGCCATTTGTCAACATGGTCGGAGGCGCAGCAGTAATTATATACAGCAGCTTGTCCACGTGAAATGCCAGGGGAGTCTAACTGATCCCTGTCGCAGAGCTGTAATGACTTCTGACGATACAACCCACCAGAATGTGTGCTGCATGGTTACAAGGCCTAAGCTAGTCAACTGATCCCTGCCAACCAATTTAGTGTTCCAATGACACGAACTTCAGGGGTGAAAGGGTTTAAGTGCCTTTTGTGGCTCTTTCACTGGTATGGTTCTGGATCTCGGTGGAGATTTCTATTTGAATGCCAAGTTATTCCACTTCTAACTTTTGTGAATAAAATGCAGAAGAGTTCACAGCAACAGATACACTGTTTTGTAATCAACAATAATACCGGCTCCTAGAAATATTACTAATCCAATCCTGATAGATCTCCATTACCTGAAAACTCCTATAAAACATGGAGGGTACAGAATACTTTAAAAATGCCAACAGGATGATGCCATGATAAATCACACATTTTAATGCTCTCTACAATAATATTTCTGTTTTTGTTTTGTGGTTTGTGCACAATTGGTTAATTTATTCAGTCTTACAGATATTTCAGATTTCTCAATAAATTTAGCTTTTCTGCTTTATGAAAAATGTTGTGTGAAATGTTAGATTTTCTATCTATAAAATTCTCCTGACCTTTTATATTAATTCTGCACTTTTTAATTCTGCAATACTTCACATTTTTTTGTGCAGCAAATCTCTTTAAACTCCTCATGCGGAAAACAATGTTTTTAGATATGAGTGAGATTAAAAAAATGAAAAAAAAATCCATTTGAATTTGCACAGGTAAACACTGTTTTTATCTAAAAAAAAAAAAAAATCCTTAGACCTCTATGGGTCAAGAGGACCTGGCTGCAGACATTATCTGCCATGATGTTCTTTTTTTTTTTTTTTTTTGTTTATTTATTTATTTTATGCGGAGGCTAATTTTAGCAGCAAAGTATGATTTGACTATCAAAATTTAGTAAAATGAGATGATGATGACCTTATGCTCTGACTACACACATGACTGACAATTTAAAGGGTAAAAATAACTCTAAAGTTTCAAAGTAAAACTACTAATAGCATGATTTAGATTTTTTTTTAAAGTTTTTTAGTGATTTGTACTATTAATTTCAGTTACCAGGATTTGTTTTTTTTTTTTTTAAGTAAAAGATGCCTCTCAATTCAGCAAACATAACTGGTTAAGAGCTTGATCATCATGAATGTGCCCCATTAATAAGAAGGAAAACTTTCCAAAGACTTGGTTGATAGTCTCAAAGCAAAAGAACACGAGTGGTTTACACATGAAACTGAAAATCCTTTAAGACGTCAAGCAAGGATCTTCTCTTAGAAATGCTCACAAAAACTCTAGAGACAAAAAAGACCCACAAATTCTGTTAAAATCTTTCCAAAATCTTTTGTGTTTAGTCTTCCAAGCAGAAAAAAGAAGGCTCTGATTATGAGACATAATGAGGACAAACACTTAAGCCTAAGAAGTGTGATGCCTAACGAAAGACAAAAGCCATCTAGTCATGAGAAATTGACTGTAGTTCTTTTGGCTTTCTGCATAATCCTGCAATATTGAACAGAGCTGGAAAAAAACAAACAGCTTAAAGGGCAGCTCGGCTCACAGGTGTAATTGGAGTACTCTCCCTGAAATGAGTGGGTGTGCTTTTAAAGAATCTCAACTCATTGGTTTTTAATTGGACTGTCAAGACAACAGCACTGACAAACTGCCAGAAGCATCTTCTATTTATAGTTTTAGGTTCATTGCATGAACACACTCATCCACACGCAAACAATGGTGTATTTTGATGGCAGGATTTCTTTTGAAAGCCCCACTCTAAATTACCATGAAAGAAACTGAAATAGATAGTGGGTTCTTTAAGTAATGTGGCATTTGAATGGGAAATAAATTCACCCGTTGATGAATACACGTGTGAATTTGAGGCTGCTTTTTCCACTTCATAGCTCGGATAAAAATAGAAGGGAGCCTTAAGGAATCCTCGGAAAGTATTTATTTGTTTTTTCATGTCGCCACAGGGAAATACTGCTGATAAGACAGCGGAGGAGCACTATGAATGTGTGGAGGAGCGCTCGCTGCTTTAGCTTCATGGAGGGAAAAAAAGAAGACATAAAAACTTGATTTTAGGTCACAAAACATGTTCAGAATTTCCACTGATGTAATGATCTTTTTTAATGATATGCCCTAAAAACGAAAGCGTGTAGAGGACGCTTCCAAATGATGAAAAATAATGCAAAGTATGGTTGCATATGGATAATTGAAAGAGAACAAGGGGTTTAAGGTGCACCTTCACACAGAAGAGATCACAGGCCTGCAGATAACTTGCCTTTTTCTTCTTGCTGAAGCCTTGGGCTCACGCTTTGTAGTTGGTAACTAGGCACCAACTGGGGCATCCTCTCTGGTAATCTATAGCAAAGCTGGTAACCATGCACCCTGCCTGCCTGCTTTTTTTAAGGACTGAGCATAGTTCTGAGTTTGAGGCAGCTAAGGTCAACCAGCTCAGGAGATGACATCATACCGCCAGAGTTCACGCATCTTCAGTTCCCCTGCAGCGTGCAACACTGCCTTCTGGGAGGAAAGTGTGTCAACTGTAAAGGAGGTTTTAATGGTCTGGGGTGGGATCTGTAAACCTAAAGTAAAAACAAATGTAGAATATTTAAAAACTCATTAACAGAACTAACTGACAGTACTTTGTGATGCTTCAAGGCCTCATCTGCTTGCTTATCCTCCGTTGTATAAAAAGACTTTTTGAGAGAGTGAAAGAAAGAAAGAAAGAAAGAAGATGTTTATTAGAGTGTCATGTACTCAAGTACCCAGCCCATATGGGCTTATATGACACTAATGAACAGAAATCAGGTAAGATGGCCATAACAAATAATCATCAGTGAATTGCCATCAACATAAATAAACACATTATCAGAGATCAATTACAATCTTTCCGAATACAAGGTCTCTTGTCTTAAATTCCACGCTTTCTCAATAAAGTTAACCAAACAAAAGATTTCATTTTTAAATAACCACTGCAAAATTTCTCCTTCACGCAACCAAAACAGATCTGGGTTTTTCTGCTGTATCACATTATACAAATCAATTCTCACATCATTATACAATGGACAGTGAAACATCAAATGAAATTCATCTTCCACTAAACACAAATCACAGACTGTACACAACCTGTCCTCCTCTGGGACTCCTTTAAAGCGCCCCACTTCCACCTCTAGGGGCAGCACTCCTGCTCTGAGCTGAGCACACAGAGACCTCTGTCTTCTTTTTAAATTATATTTAACATATGGCTCAGTAGAAAAACTTTCCTTAAACTGTAAATAACTTATTAGCTTTGGCTTTTGTAACACATTAAGTTTCCATTGCTCTTTATAATTTTGAAACAAAGCATTTGTAATATACATAATCTTACACTGTAGATTGTTGAAAAACAAATATCCTAAATTTACAACTGAAAATACTTCAAAAACCTCTTTAGACCAGGGATATCTGTGTGCTCTGTCCCAGTTAAAAACTTTTCTTGTAAGTCTTTCCTCTGGTAAACTTACAAGGCGGTTCCACAGTCTGAGGACTTCTGCTCTTTGTCGAACCACACATGGCTCCCACCCCATGTCGCCCTCTATGGCAGCTCTGGTGGTAAATCTATGAACTCCCAGGAAGTATCTCAATGCTCGGTCATGAACTTTATTACATTCTGGAGCATCTTCAAACCCCCAAACTCCAGCAGCATAAAACAGAACAGACCCAACCATAGAATCATACAACTTAGTAAAAATATCAAAACCTAACTCAGGATGCTGGAATTGTTCCTGATAGTTGTAACTTTGTCTTTTTGTTCCTCTTTTGTATCCTAAAAACTAGAAATATTAAGACAAAAAAGGTGGATCTGTGTAACATTATTGTGTTAGAGGTTGTGGATCTGACAAGGACTTATAAATAGCAAAGAGTCCTTTAGTTATTAGCCATTTTTTGACTAAATTATTCTATCTAAGAAAGTCTTCAGAACAGGATTGTCTAGAAGATTCCAATGGAACAGATGATACTGAAACACAGTTTGGGTTTGTTTCTGACTGCCTTTTCCATCCTTTGCACCCCACAGTTACAGATGTTGTTCAATGTAAACTCCAACTCTTCTGCAGTCTTTCCTCAAGGTTTGGGGTTGTGTTTATGTGAATGTTTAACCATTCTTCTAGAAGCACAATTCTAAAGTCAGACATTAATAGGCCTGTACAATACATCGCAAATTTACCGTCATCGCAATATCAGGCATACAGTATATAAAAAGAGGTTTAAATTGCAATAAATTTACACATGTAAAAACAATCTTATGGCAGCTCTATTTGACAAATTAAATAGAGCCCTTTTCAGATTTGAACAATCGGATGGACCTCTTTTATGTTAGATACTCGCCGCCTATGTAGATGTGGATCATTTGGAGTAAAATTTAGGTTCTGTTGAATTTATTTAAACAATGCAGTGACATGGAAATTATGTATTAGTTCCATGCTACGTGATCATGTAACACAAGTAACATCATCATTGCAATACTAATCACTAATATTGTAAAGTGCAAGTTTATTATTGGACACTAATATTGGATGAAGAGGGGTAGATCACAGTATTTGCTCCATTTCATCAGGTTTAGGTCAGTCGAGTTTCTCCACACCAAGCATGTCTTTATGGCTCTCATGAAGAAACAGGAGAAGGCCTTCCCCAAATTGTTCCCACAAAGTTAGAAGCATAGAGTTGTCAGAAACCTCTTGTTATCTTGAAAAAATCAGTTTTCCACTGCAACTAAGGGTACTGAAGAAATACACCTGCACCATAAACCCTGCAAGCTCAATGCAGTTAGACAACTACTGTTTTTCTTCCAAACACCATACCCAGACTCCTCCATCAGATTCCCAGACAGCGAGATTCATCCCTCAGGAGACTGTGCCCCCGTCACTCAAGGGTCCTGTAGTATGCATTACAAAACTGAAGACCACATAAAGCCTGAATCTAGGTGTTTGACTCTGCAGAGAGGATGGGACATGAATGATCCCAAGAAACCAGTGGCTCTTTCAAAACTACTGACAGTTGACTGTGGATAATTCAACAGTGTTCATTTTCATTCCTGGAAAAATTGGCACAGCTGGTGTCCCATCTCAGAACCATAGTGATACGTGGAACTTCTGAGAGCAGCTCAATCCTTCATAAATATGTCTAGAAGGAGTCTGAGTGTCCCAATGGATATTTTACACCTGTGGACATAGGCATTGTTGGAAGAACTGAATTCACTTATTTGGAAGCCAATCATATCCATTTGACCATGCACATACACACTGTACACAGTGTTGAGATACAATATTTTTTTTTGTCACCAATGACTAGGGCTGCCACAAACAAGTTTTTTTAATGGTCGACTAATCACCTACAATTTTTTCCAATTAGTCGACTAATTGGATTGTGAGTAAACTGGATGTAAAATAAGCATCTTAACTAGATAAGGTTTCTTCTTTTTTATGTTTCCCATTTTCAAGGTCAGTTGGCTTGTTGTTATGGTACCTGAGTCTTCCTAGAACTTCCTGTGACAGCACTACTGACCTGGATTAGCACGACTGCACATGCGTCTCAAAGAAAATGGCAAACATGGCATTAGAAATGCATGTCTGTCTTGTGGATTGTACTTAAACCAATGAATTTCCCCTCCGGACCAGTAAAGCACTATTCTATTCTATTCTATTCTATTCTATTCTATTCTATTCTATTCTATCTCAATAAACTGAGGGGCAAAACTGCCGTGATAGGCTATCGAAGATAAAAATTGTATTTTATAGCAAATGTTTCCCGACGTAGTTGTTCACTGTGACTCATCCCATATGATATGAGAAATGAAATGATAAGATATCTGCATAAGATTCACGACCCAGTTGGCCTACATTGCAATTAGCTTTAAGAGTGGGCTAATGTTTACGCTCCAAAAAGATTTTTCGTTTTGACACATCCCGAGGACACCATATGCAAATGTTCATGCGCAGGTCAAAAGGCAGAGTGGCCAAAACTGGAAGGCAGAAAGACGTCAACTTATTTAAACATGTTTGACAGCTGAAAACATTGTTGACCTTCGAGGGGACTTTTACAGGCTGCAGGGATTGAGCGGTTCAAAATAATCCTCCTCTGTCAACCGTCACTCAGGCTCAAGCTGTAACACGTGCTATCATCCAGCTTAGCTTTCTGTTGGTTTCGGGAAAGATGGAGAGACTCGTGGAAACTAGTATGTTAACCGGCAGCCATGAAATCTGTTAATCTGTTGAACAACAGAAGAGATCAAACACTTGTGGATTTGGGAAATTAAGCACCCTTGCAGTGACTTGACTGCTCTTGTACCTTTCGTCTACGTGTGAGTCAGGGTGTTTTGCGGTAGATTGGGCTTTTGGATGGTGCAGGATAACATGGGTTGAAACTGAGGGCATGAAGAAAGCACTCGGATCAGAACCAGTCGACATTCCACAATTTCACTCCAACTAGACTTCTAATGAAGTTGACCTTCCATAAATACCCTCAATTATGTGAAGTGATCTCTTTAATAAAGTCTTCAATCAAAGTCATGGTTTGCAGCTGACAAAATCCTGGCTGTTACATAAAGTAACTATTCACTTGGCAAAACCAATTTCGGATGTTTCTGACAAATATTTAAATGATCCTTTTTAATTGACCGTGTCTTCATTTATTTACACAACAGATCAACGCGGTCACAGCCTGCTCTATTTAAGAAGATTTCACACTTTTTGTAAAAAAACTCTAAACACGGCATGACACTGGGTCAAGCAGAGCGGTGATCACAAACACACAGTTGACAGATTTAATGTGTACTCTAATCTAGCTTTTATAATTTATAGAAGTTTTTTACATTAAAGATCTGCCATATACAACACAGATTATGAACTATGGCCCAGATGTAAATATTTGATAAGAGTCAGGGCAAACATGAGTCAAACATCATTTTCTTTATATTCCTTTAGAGGATTTTGGGGTCGCTGATGGCACAGAGGCCGTCACTTTGCTTCAGTATTTCTTTGAAATAAATATATATTCAGACTGAGCCATGACTACCAAATTAGCTATTTGCTTTCATCTGAAATCAAAGAGATGCTCACAAATCCATTAAACGCCACCTTTTGTTTTGCTAATAATGCTTCATACTGGGACCAAACTGAGCTTTTCAAGCAAAATGTAGACTTTTGTCTTAAAAATTCTAATTAGATTTATTTTTAAGATACTTGCTGCACTGTTGAAGCTAATTTGTATTTAGTAAAGTACAGTCCTTGATGAGCTATTCCCTAAGGCAAGGAGGCCCAGTTTGTATTTTGAACCAGCATAAAATCCTTGAATTAAACAAAACTCAAGGGTTTTCCACTTTCCAGAGATTGTTGAAGGCTGGATAAATTGAGATTAGAATAGCTCTCTCTGTGGCATACACTATTCTGTTGTAAGGGATGACATTATTTTATAAATCCTCTCAGTACAGTGGGGTTCTATTATAGGAGCTCTTACTGAGAAAATCTTTTTTGGTGTTTTATTACAATAGATCTGTCTAGTTTTTTTTATTTTTTTTTTCTTTTCAAATTCAAAACAACCGTGTTGCAAACAAAAAAAAACATTTGCTACATTTAATAATTATTTGTTATGTGTTAAAATAATTATGTGCGTAACAAGTGTTTTGTAGATGCTTTACAGTTTCTGACAATTTGACAAAACTTTGAAAGAAGAAAGTAGAAAGTACAGCAACAAAAAGCATTACAGCAATTATCATAAATAAAAAGAATGATGTTATCACTGGCTACTCTGCTTGTATTGTGTTTTTTATGTATCAAATGAATCACACACAGGTGTGAAGGACAGATTTTCTTTCAATAAAACAGTTACTGCAGTGGTTTAAAAATCCAGTCTGAAAACCTTGAGGATTTATAGGTGGACACAGAGCGTTCCCTCAGTTTATTGCGGTTCACCTCTCGCTGTTCCCTTTTTTTGGTGCCATTTCACATGCCTTTTTTTTTATTTTTTATGGTGCACTGTGATCTGTGACTTGACCGGCTGTTGTCAATTAATTTCCTGTGTTCAGTGTCTTAAGTACAGAATGTGATCAGTCTGCCAGAGTTACATTAAAAAAAAAATTTTAAAAAAAATCGATTACATGCAGATTTTTGTTTTCATTTTGTGCTGCACTTATTTTTCTGCAAAGGTTTGAACATTGAAGGAGTTTAAACCAGAGAGAGAAGTGTTAAAATGTTAAAATGTTCACATCCGTCTGAGAAAAGAGTGTTGAGTGTGTAGTAAGGGGTTTAACATCCTTGAAACATGTGTAATCTACTCTGCAGATCTCACCAATCGTGAGTTGTTTTTAGAAAAAAACTCCCACAGTAAATAAAGAAAAAATAGAAATTTAGAAAAATTAATTAAAAAAGGAAAACTTATAAGAGCAGTCCAAAAAAACCTCAAAAATCTCCATAAAGATAATGGACAACTGCAAACTTAACCTGATGTCGACCTGTCAAGGTCATATATAGGAAAAATAAAGATTTAATAGTTTGGTGACATTTTTATTTTGGAAATAATGTCTAAGAATAACTGGACTGTTGTTGGTAATATAATAGCCATTAATAACAAAGAAGCAAAAATCTCCTTACTTTTGGTGGAACACCTGGTCCAGAGGTGTATGGAGCTAAGCTTGGAGGAACATCTGTGATGTAGGTCTTCTTGGGGCCTGGAGGCTGGTAGCCTTGGCTCAGGACGGGGTCAGGCCTTCTGGAACTCAATCCACCTCCTTGGGGTGCTCCCAGATATTGCTGTTCCGGATGCATCATTGGAGAGAAGCCAGGCTGTGGTGGTCCATAAGCAAAGTCGGGACCTTTGGGCTGGGCAGGCATGTACTGCGCCTGTGCGGGGCTGCGAACTGGCTGCTGGCCAAAATGCTGCCCAGCCGGGGCTTGATGCTGCGGGCCGGGTTGGGCAGACCTCACCTGGACGTTAAATGTGGGTTGGCTTGGGGTGGATGCAGTGGTGTACGATGCTGGAACGGGCTGGGGAGCCATGTAGGTTTGGGGCTTGGCCATTGGACTAGCAGAAGAAGGTGGGATAGAGGACATTCCTCCTGGAGCCTGGGGTTTAGGTGTAGACTTCTTGGTGGCAGTCAGAGGTGGATGAGGTGGAATAATCATCCGTTTGTAGCCAGTCACTGGGGGCATTGGGGGTGGAGCTTTGCGAAGACACAGGATTCTGTAAAATAGCAAGAAAAAGAAAAGAAACAATTTTACCATGCAGGGGATAAAAAATCAATGAAACCGTTCTTTTTCTTCTTTTGGGGGAAGGACTTATGAGAAATAAGTTTCATCATTAACTTTTACCAAGATCGTGAATAGAAGAAAATTTTGGTTGACACATTAGATAAATTCATTGGAATTGAGTTGATTTTGGACCATTGACTGTATATGAGAACTGGACTGAGTCAGTGTGACATCACCAATAGAAAATGACTTACGTTCCAGATCCAGTGATCAATTTCAGTCGCCCTTTTTTTGTAAAACAGTGTCAAGTGTGTTGAGTCTCAGTCAGTTGATGCAGAAGCATTGGTTATCAGTCAGGTCAGTTTGAGTTTTCTCACCAACATGCCATCTCGGATGAGCAAACCACTCTCATCCAACATGCAGAGTGCTATATGGACATGCCACATGCTTCTACCATTACTCTACTTAACACACTACCTGGATATGCATGCTGTGGGACATTTTTAATTGGCTGCACTCTTGTGGCATTGGACCACTATGTGCAGCAGCAGCATGCTTATTATGACGCCATGCTTTGAGATGACACATGTCAGCATAGCCTTTTGCCTAAGTTTGGATCACTGCATGGGGTAGGTTCTTACTTGATAGTAGGGAATGTCATCATATCATGTATCTCAATTTTTAATTATTGATAGAAACTCTTGTGGAAATCCTCTAACATCAAAATTGCTTATCTTACCTACAATAGACACGAACAGATCATAATTGTCACAGATCTATAAAATACTTTGTTTTGATGAAAGCAGCATTGACCTGATCCAACATTTCCTTTCAGACATCAAGTTATGAGTCAGAAGGGGTACTTTAAAAATGCAGCAGAGGAAAATTTAGGCTCTCACAAAAGTGAAGGTGTATTTCTGTCCTGAAGGATTATTCATCCTGCTCCTACTCATCAAGAATGTATCATGATGCTGACATTGCGATCTTCCACATTGACCAGATTCCCTAACAGCATTAATGTGCTCATATCGCCGAGGCAGAAGTTCTGACAAAACCATTCGTAATCTATGGCTAATAAAGCAGGAGGGGAGGGGATAAATTGCTTGGCAAAGGCTCGAATGACAGCAGATTGGCAATGGCAAATGACATTTGTGCTGACTCCAGCTGCTGGCATGGGGAAGATGTTAAATCACTGATATTTGTGGCGCAGGTGTTCCTGGGAAGAGGCGACTGTTGCGCAGAGATCCATCCCTCTGTCTGCATGACAAGCCTCTCCATCTAATGTCCGGTGGCAGCATCAGATACACAGGCTGAACCGTTTCAAAACACAGCTGCTAATGACAGACGATGATAGACGACGAGATGTCAGGGGCGTCTGCCCCCAGCGTCTTTCATGTAAGTAATAATTGTTTTTCACTACTACATATTGGTGTCAGACATTCAGCCTTTCTAAAAAAGGTCTATCATTAACCTTGGATGGCCTTATTAGGTTACTGCCTGAAGCCAAAAATCAGTCAATTACTAAATTTGCAGCACTGTGGAACAAAAATGAACACTTGTAGTCTTCCAAAATGGGGCAGAGAAACATTTCCAATTGATTTCTGCTTTCAGGTGATCAAAGCCTGTTGCGAATAAACCTCTCAAATGTTTTCCTGCACTGCTGCGCTCCCCTTGTAAGACTCCTTGTAACCTGTAAAAGGATAAAAAAAAAACACTTTGCTGCAATTTTTTTTTTTTTTGGTGAAGAATTACAGAGCCCTGCGATCATCCTAATAAGATGAGACAAAAAGAAACTCCAAGTTTTGGTAAAAGCGTCAACTTTCTCTAAATCCCATCTCATCTATATCAGAGGGTGAGCCCCAAAGGAACTATTAAAAGCTCCAGAAAATACGGTCTGCTCCCACTCTTGATTTCTGTCTCAGCGATTAAGGGTGATGTTTATTTAAAAAGTGTGTCTGCCTGCATATGTAAGGAAACAGCTCCACTATGCCCTTCAGGAAGTGATATTACTTCATTTAAATGTTTCATGGCTTTTAAATACTCCAGATTATTAATTTATCTTTAAGGCCTAACAGAAGCATTTAGTTTGCAGAGCACTGGAAATGCAAATTGAGCCCCTCAAAATAATTACGCTGTCATGGTGCGTTTTCCACAAATTACATTAGGAGAATAGATACACCTCTTTCTGAAGGCGATGAAACTATTCAAATGTGCAAAGTCGGAGCAAAAATGTTGGAGGAGTGCAAAATGTATCTAAAAAAAACTAAAGACGGTTTGAGTGGTCAAGTGGGTCATGAGCAGTTTTACAAAAGTTTGAAAAATTTAAGAGAGTATGTTCTCAAGTGAAAAAGCTACAGCTGTATGACTTGGACATCTACTGAGCCTTGAACTGTTGGACGTTGAATTACAAATGCAAGAACCATTCTTTTCTAAGCAGAGGGAAGACAAAAGCGTCATACTTAAACAGCTCAAGACGGGAAAAACATTTGACATTTACTAAATGATTCATGGTGGATTCTAAGGAGGATTGCCAGTACATTAAACTGATCTGGACTTCATAGTCATCAAAAATATGTTTTTTCCAGTACGTTTTTAACTACAGAACTCTTTGTTTTCTTTTAGATATACATTAACGTTTTTAAAAATGGGAGCATATTTTAAAGATCTGTGCGTTGGCACAATCACACTTTTGGTCTTGAAAAAACAAGAAAAACAAAGTTTCCAAAGAGAAAATCTGCTTTGAAAATAAACTTAAAAATGTCTATAAATCTTCGACTCCTCTCCAATCTTATCAGTGTATTATGACATCAGTGGGTGCGTGTGCAGCTGAATATTCATAAATACATCGGTGAATAAAACTAGTAGATGCTTTATTTTTTATGAGGTGCCCTCCAGGAACCATATGGGGATAAACTGCAGATCTATTCCCTCTTGAGCATTTGACCATCATCAAATAAGGCTAAATAAATGAAGCCACAAGAAGAATCAAATAAAGTCCCAACAAGAAGGAAAAAAACATTTTTTCCAAGTAACAATATTCAGGCAATAGAAAATGAAATCATGTGACCAGTGTGTCGAAGGAGTGCTGAAAAGCGTCTGTATTGATTCACTGTGTGGTTCTCGAGGCGCTTGAGCACGGCCTGGTCACAGAAACTGCCCATCTGCTGTGGAGAGGTCACTGACACCAGGTCAGATAGACATGACCTAAAGTGAACATTGGATGACCTTCATGTCTTTTTAACGAGTGAGCTGTGTTAAGAGAACAGGAGGAGGTCTTCCTCAGATGACACGAGAGCTACAGAACATGACTTAACTGTTGGCAACACTAGTGTATTGTTATTTAACAAGCAAGACTCCATAAGTCTACATATGACCCTAATTTCATTAGAGAAAACTGTGTAAATGTACATAATGTTTGTTGTGACTGCATTACATTTCTTCTGGACAGAGTGTGCTGAACGGAAAACATTTCAAACAGTCCAAAGGGAGCAGAGTTTATTCATTAACGCAGTTGCCACACATGAACCCATCAGGATGGTGTTGACAATACGAACAGAACTGAACTATACTGAATCCAACTATAAGACCAAAAATCAAGCTAAAACAATTCACAATTAATTAAATTCAATTCAAATTTTTTTTAAATGGAATTTCCTCATTGGGATTCAATTAAATATATTGTGCTTTAAAATGTCAATTTACATAGTTTGCCTTTGGACAAGCAGTAGTTTATGGTTATTTTATTTTATAGCACATGGTCAAAAATATGGGCCTGGCTGCATAGCTTCAATTGTGCTTTCTGTTAGCAAGTAAAGCTAAAGTTAGCTTGGAGTTGTAAGCTGGTGAAAGCCAATAGGAAAAAGTGTAAACAATCAACAAAAAAAAAAGATGGAATTTCAACGTAGGGTTAAGTCCACGCCAACAGTCCACAATACAGAGGGGAATTTCAGATGAACACTTGTTGCGGTCTTAAAAAACCGACACAGGCATTTTGATTTTGGCATAATTAAAAGACCACTAGAAACTATCTTACAACAGAAAACATATAGTTGGAGGGAGACTTTAAGCAATCAGTGAAAGTGGAATCTATTTTTAGGAAGCAGCAATAAAGTAGTTAGCATTTACATCAGCAGTTCTTTTATCGTAGCATTTTAGGGGGGGAAATAGGAAAAAACTAATTGTGTTACATTAATTTGATTTCAGGATTTGATTTTTTTTTTCCTTTTTTTTCTGAACTGCTGAAACCCAGGAAAGATCCTTCAAGTCTTTGATTCATATGTTAGCTTTAATAAAATAAACATGTCAATGGCACACGTTGAGGAATTTTGCCTCCACAGTACAGAAAGTCATTTTGTGGCAATTAAACTCTACTAAGAGCTGATTCAAGGTGCAGCTGTTGAAATCCTTTAAAAATATATCCATTACTATAAATGTTATGTTAGCCATATATCTATATATTTGTTATCCTGCATCATCAGTGTAAAATCTTCTGGTGCACCTTTAATATTTCCTCCTTACCCAAACACAGTTTATGAAAGTTTGCTCTAACCCCATCACTAAAGTTAACCCTCACTCCACACCATGATGCAGACTGACTTTGCAAACAACTTAAGTGTGAAATTTCACAGAGACTCAAGAAAGGCTTTTGACACATTAAAAAAGATTAGGAGAGACTATACACGCCTCGGAGGGGGCTGAGTAAAACTGTTAACTTTGCATTTCAAACCACAAGGGAGGGGGATTTCTTTTTTTTTTTTCATTTTTTTTTTTTCAGCAAAGCTTCGGGAAAACCCCTCAAGAAGAAGAAGTTCTAGTGGTGTCTTTCTCGACTCATCTAAGCCCTCGGATACTCCTCTCTAAACTTTCTCCCGCTTCCTATTTATAAAACTTAGTTTCTGTCAACTGGAAGCTCCTCTGTCCATTTGCATTCCTCCGTTTCTACATTCAGACATTGGGCAATGAGGAATCCCCGAGTGAGGCATTCATGCAAACACAGCTGCATGCAGAAAACCTTGTTCATGAAAAAATGAATATAGATGAGAAACATTTAAAGTAAAGACAGAAATGAATGTTTTGCTCTTTTTTTGATGCCAATGTGGAGAATTTTTTTCAATATTCCAATTTTTTAAAAGATTTTAGCTCATTTATAAGATTCACATTAACAATAACCTTTACTAAATTTTTTTTAACATTAGTGAGTCTCAAAACGTGAATAGTAAATATATAGCTATTAATTAAAACAAGTGTTTTGAGTGATATACTGGTGCTGCAACTAACTAGATATCAAGTGTTGTTGCTTTTGTAAAAACAGTTTGTTATACAACTATATAGGCAGGACTAAAAATATAGGAAACCTATAAAAATGTTCTTTTTATAAAGCATTTTTTAATTAAAAGCTTTTAAGAAAATAAAAAGCAATTAAATATTTCTTAGCAAATAAACTATCAATCTTTTTAAACAAACACAAATGATGCAATGCAGAACATGTACAATTGTTTTCTTTAAGTCCCATTCCAATCATCTATTGACCTATTTAAAACTTTTGATCAGGGGTATTTTGATTATGAATATGCCAGTTTTAGGCGAAATCAAAAACAGTTTCTGTAGAGTGGCAGTAGTTCACTAGAAATTCGACTCTGAGTTGTGGGAGGGACTGTTGGGATCAGCCCTCTGTTTACACCCTCTCCTGCTAGCTTATAGCTCCTCACACTCTCAATGTAACATTAGCAATATAGCAGCTATCCAGTCGTACAATTCTGAGCAAAATGCCCGGTCAGATGAAGAAAATGAAGATCTACATGGATCTGGTCAATTAGAATTGAGTGTATCAGAATGGAGTGGAGCAGGGAACTTGTGATCTGCCGATTGGAATTTTTATGTAACAACTAAGCCTTTTTTAACCCTTTAACACTGGAGCTCCAGTGTTTATGTTCTTTGATTTACTGCAACCTTTCAACCATTAACACGATCAACGTACTTACAGCAGATTTTGAAGGAGAAAAGCAGCTCGTCGAGCCGCTTTTCTCCTTCAAAATCTGCTGGAAGTATGTTGATCGTGTCAACGGTTGACAAGCTACAGTATGCTAAAGGCTAACTAAGCCCTTCAACATTTTTTGGATGTTGACCTCTATAAATGGGCCTTTAAAGGTGCTGTCTTTTGGTCATTGCCAATTTTTTAAATTAAAATAAACTAGTTTAATTTTTGAAAATAGTAAAAAACGTCTGTTGCTGCCCCCTACAGGTTGAATTGAGGTATTACATCTGAATTTTGTGATTGGTTAAACCTTGTAAGTTTCAGAAGTCTGACCTCATAATCTGCAGCTCCAGTAATGATAATAGTCCTACCCCAAAGCCCCACCCCTCTAACTGGATTTTCAAATTTCAGCTGTGGGTGAGGGTCGGCCTCCAACTTCCCTGTTTGGTATCCTTTAAAGATTTTGTGTTCAAGCGTCACCGGCGACGCCTCAGGTGTTAAAGCATTAAACTGCATTTTCATATCTGCTCTTATTCAAAACAGCTTGAATGAAGTAATACTCAGTAACACAATCATATCTTTATTTTCTTTATATATGTTCTCCATAATGAGAAAAATGCCGCAAGAACACGTTAAAAACAATTTTCATTGGAGTGGGTTTTAAAGGTAAGCTTAGGAGCATGCTAGGTAATGGAGTATCTGTGTGTGTATCTGTCCACTGATATTTTTTTTCTGTTGAGTATCATTATTGGTAATATAAGAGTACACATGCTACAAATCATAGTATTTGTTGAGTCTGGCAGATTTCAGATTTAAATGCATTTGCTTTTCCTTTTCGGTGTACTCAAAACTTAGCTGCACTGGTTGCTGCTCTGCATATGTAAAGCCAAAAAGGAGCTCCAATAGAAACTGTTAGAAAAGCAAATGCTGCTGCACATCAAAAGGAACGGTTACAAGATTATTGGACATTTGCTTTATTAAAGTTCCACAAAGATAACATTCTGTTACTCTCGGGACAGGCTCTCAGAACAGTTGTAAATCTTCCCAGGAGCGGAAGTCCCACCAAATTTACTCCAGTTTCAAACTGAACTGCTTTGAAAGCAAAACAACTCAACTTGAGAAATGTACAAGACTTTGGAGAAATATCCAAGACTTTCCAGTTAAAAATCGAGCAAATGTACCGGTACTATTTATATATAAATGAAACCACATGTAGGAATGACAGAAATTCCTAGAAGTACAACTGAATAAACAAGTGAACCCCTGATACAGGAAGAACAATGAGACTTCCTTCCTGGCCTCTTGATAAGCTTTTTACCATCGTTGGACCTGGAAAGGTTCTGGAAGATGGCCCAGTCAGGGATTATTCTGCTTTCCACAAACTAGAATTCCAAACACTGCAAAGGATCAAAGTTCTTCTACAACAATTCAAAAAATCTTTTTTCACACAAGATGAACTACTTTAAGTTAAAAATTGAATTGTTAAATGTTGAATTTAGTCACATATTTATTTAATTTTTTGTGTTGCTTAAAAACATTTTAGGTTCTGGACTTTTTGGGATCCAGAATATATTCTGCAGGCATGAATATGACTATTATTTTGCCTTTAACGGGAACATTTATAATGGCTTTAAAAATCTTTGAACTACTTTTCCCACACAGTCTCTGAACTTTTAAGCTTCTCCTCTTTGCTTCTGACAGGCCTGACCTCTGTGGGAAGCTTGTCTTGCATAAATATTGTTTTAACCATTTACATAAAAAGTAAATTATTTAAATTTTAAATGTTTTTATTTGTGATTAATTTCCCCTTAGTTCTATGTATTCCTACCAATTCTGGCATTTTCCACATGCAGGCTTAGTAAAAAAAAAAAAAAGCTTTTTCTATCTAAAAATGCAAAATAATAACAATGGCTAATGTGATTTACCATCTTTAATAATTTAGCATTTTTAGCCTAAATACTTTGTGTGTACAACTTCAATTTAAATACTATAAAATTTCTACACCATGATTTGAACAATGTTCCTGTTAGGACACTTTGCTGCAAGAACTCCCTGAGCATGCAAACGCAGAGGGTCACTGATAAAGTAGAAAGTTAAAAGCTTTTTTTAAATGTGCTTCACTTTTTTGGAGGTATATGATGTCAGAAATCATGAAATTTCTATGATTGATTATAAAGAGAAAATTTCAACTCATTTGTCTGTTTTTTGGGTTTTTTTTTTTTTCAGACCATAAAGCGTTCTGGATTAAAGGGAACACGAAGTAAAACAAAACGGTCATTTAATGTAGCACAATTACACTATCCACACATGCCTGGTGGGCACATAGCTTTAGATAGATTTTTGAGCATGTAGTACCACATAAAATCTTTATAAGATTCAAAGTCATTGAGCTCAACCAAAATTCATACATTTGGCATACCGGATTGTGAGGTGCACTGTTGACTTTAAAGAAACTTGAAGGAATTTAAGAGCATCTTATGAGCCAAACAACACAATGCAATTAAAAGACATACATTTGTTTTGAGAATCAGGGTTACACTGTTTTCCAAATGATAATGCAATTGCATTTAAATGTCCTAAAGATAAAACATATTTGTTTTTCAATTAAACTCATGGATAATATTGTGTCTTTGGATCATGAAATCAATCTCAGACACCTGTGATGATTAGTTTACAAAGTGAGCTCAATTAAAAAGAAAATCTACTAAAGACGGACTTGCATATTGTTAAGGAGACCAATGTTTTCTAGTAATATGGGAAAAAAGAAGGATATCTATAGAAAAGTGTGAAATAGTTAAATGTCTTAGACAAGTTCTGAAAGCATTGGATATTTTATGAAAACGTAACCGTGACCTTCATGCTATTAAGAGATTTGTGGCTGAATTAGGCACATATGGGTTGGTACAGATAAAGGCAGAATAAGGAAGGATTCTGTCTGAAAAATACATCAGATTAAGAGAGCAGCTGCTAAAATACCATTACAAAGCAGCAAGCAGATATTTGAAGCTACTGGTGTCTCTCGAGTCCAGTTCGATGTAAACCTTCCATTGGACCCATAAACAACACTCACAAGCAGAAACGGCTGCAGTGGGCCCAGACAGACATGAAGACTCATTTTCAAACAGTCTAGTTCACTGATGAGTTCCGTGCAACTCTGAATAGTTCACATGGATGGAGTAGTGGGTGATTGGTGTATGGTCAGAATGTCCCAACAAGGTTGTGACATCAACAAGGAGGTGGTGAAGTCATGGTTTGGACTGGAATCATGAGGAGAGAGCTGGTCGGCCCCTGAAGGTGTGAAAATGACCTCTGAAAAGTAAGTGGAGTTTTTGACTGACCACTTTCTTCTGTGGAAGTTAAAGGAGAATCGTGCTTTCCATAACAGAATCATCTTCATGCATGACAATGCACCATCTTCTAGTGCAGAAAGATCTCTGCATCGTTGGCTGCCATGGGCATAAAAGAAGGTAAACTGATGGTGTGGTCCACATCCTCCCCTGACCTTAACCCTATTGAGAACCTTTGGAACATCCTCAAGCCAAATATCTCTGAAGGTGGATGCAGTTCACATCCAAGCAGCAGCTCTGGGAGGCTATTCTGACATACTGCAAAGAAATTCAAGCAGAAACTCTCCAAAAAGTTCAAAGAATGCAAGAATTGTGAAGCTGCTACAAAATAAGGGTGCTGTGTTCAAATGTAACTTGACCTCTGAAGATGTTTTTAAACTAAATAGCTTTTGATCTCAGTAAATATGACCTCCCAATGCAGCATTTTCAAATAATGACCATTTTCAGTTCTTTAGAATCTATAAATGTTGTGGAACTCTGCTGTGCGTAATAATCGTTTAAAGATTTTTATCTTTTAAAAAAGACTGTTAACCTTTAGGTTTGTTCAGTAACATTTAATATACTCTAATGAGTTAAATTTATGCTTTCATTTACATGGAGGGTTTAGAAAAATCATAGAAAAATATTATTTGCATAATAATTTGGAACGCACTTCAAAAAGAAATTGTTTTTTTTTATTTTGTAAATTTATGCTTTCTTGGGATAAATAGGGATTGATTTGTTTTTGCTATGATACCAGCCTCAAACTGGAGGTCAGAGTGATTATCTTAAAAAAAAAAAAAAAAGGCAGAGAAGAGGATACAAAAGAACTTGACATGTGGTCTTCACAATCCTTAAATAGCAGCTTATGACGCACAAATTCACCAAAGCAGGCAGGGACAATGCAGTTGAATATGAAGAGTACATCTCAAAATTCACTTACATAATTACTTTAAAAAAGGGGTTTCTGTGGGGAAAAAATATTGAGCACTTCCTGGATGATGTAACAACATCATACAAAATAAGCCCTATTACTCACTGATGCAACTGGAATAAAAAAATTTCTAGGGCTACTGAAAAATAAAGTAAGAGTCAATGAGTCACTGATGCTGACGCTTCTGCAGGCGCTCTTTGCAAAGGAGACAAATGTGTGTTTTTTTTGCAGGACTTGCGCAGCAGAAACTAATTGTTTCATGCAGCTCCTGCTGAACTGCAGGCCGTCTCTCACCACACATCTGTGACTCATTCTAATGGGTTCTCATGCACTCGTGACCCTTTCACTTCAGGAGGTAAAATGCTGCCTCCCTGAAACCCCAAGTCCCAGCAGCGCTCATCCTAAACGCTGTGATGCTTGTATGAGGTCTGTGTGTTGCATGCGTTCTGTGTGCTCGCACATGTTGCTGTATCGATGAATAATGTGCAGTGACAGCAGCTGATGGTAAGCCTTTTAGCACTGTTGCTAGGACTATGTGATGTAAAGAGGCAGGTTACTGTCACAGCTTCCTGGCTCCAACCACATTTGTCATTGGTTCACCCTGTAAATAAAAGACAAAGGGGTGATACATATGCAGCTTAGTTTCAACTAACGAACACTGACGGAAGCCACTGGGCGCCCAGAGGCATGCTCCTCTCCCTACAGTTGGCTGCCCCTGTCAAAACTCAGAACCTGCTGCCCGACTGGTATATGCATGCCAGCGGCACTGCAGCAACAACCTTGCTGCATGCAGCAACAAAGCGCTCAGACAATTGAAGCTTAAACAATACACTGCAAGGAAGGAGTTTAACACCACGGAGCCCTTTAATTACAATGCTGGAGCGCTGGGTCAACTCATAAGACTGTAGAGAAACACACACACACAACCACACACTAAAAAGCTAAAGAGAAAAATATCAATTTCAAAAACAGAGGCCCGCAGCCTTGACCTTTAAGAGAGGATACCTACGCCTGATCACACACACAGTACAACAGGAAAAGCTGGACAACTGATGCTCCACCACTAATACTTACAAAGATCTAAATGTTTGTCCTTAAAGCTTAAACTAAAGACTTCACTAGAACTGCAACTGATCAATCTGGTTGAACTTGAGTCAACTTGCTTGAAAGAGTTCAAAATGAATTGTTTTTCTTGTTAAATACTATTTGTGTGTTTTGTTTATAGCATGTGTCAAAGTCAAGGCCTTCCGTGTAATTATATTGGGCCCTGCAGATCATTTTATTTTATTGTTAATAATAGGCCGATGTTATCTTGCACTTATTTCTAACTTGTACAATCTTGACAAAATATATATTTTATGGAGAGTAGACTATTGAAAGTAATGTCATTTTTAAATTGATATATTCTGAAAAAGAACAAATGTTCAGATTATCCCAATGCGTCCATCTTAAACTTATGTTCTCCATCTGTCCATCCACTTTCTAAACCCGTTTTGTCCTTTTTGGGGTCACGGGGTTGCTGGAGCCTAACCCAGCCACTTGAGGGTGAAGGGTGGGGATACTCTTAACAAGTCGACGGTCTGTCGCAGGGTCACAATCACACACCCATACACACTCTGCAACAGAACAATATAGAGAAAAAAAAAACCTCACAAAAAACAAAAACAACACTAATGAGTGAATGAATGAATTATTACATAAAAATATAAATACAGCCTCAGCAGGGCAGAAACTAGTGTCCTGTTTCACAATAAATGCAAATTATCATGTCAGGAAGAGAATTTAACAACAAACTTATACAACATATCAAGTATATCAAAGGAAAAGATATATGAAGAGATAAACTGAAAGGATGATGGCATCATTTTTTAAGCATTTTAGGGTCTTGGAGGGGTATGACACCCCAAACTCTCACTATGTCCCGCTGATATTCTCCCTTTGTGGGGCTAGCAAAATCCTGGCCCGCCCATTTGGCTTCATTTGAGTCAATAAAAAAATAATCTTGTCCTTTTAATCTATTTGACAAGGTTTATTTAAATTCCTACAAACTATAAATTTATTTTGACTTTAGCTCTAAAACAGGATTATCATTCACTTCATTTCTTAAAATGGTTTGTGGGAAACGGTGTTCACAAAACAAGCAACCTTCATTCTCTGACCAGACGCTTTGTAGTTGTAAACTGCTGAAGGCTCAGAGAAAAACTGTAGATATGTAGATAGTCCCCGGTAACCATATCTCAGAGGTTAGTATAGATCTTTTTTCAGTGTCATTTTCAGCATTTTTGCAGAAAGTTCATTAGCCTTCACTTTTGTTTTAAAAAAAAAAACTAATTAAATTTCTGTCATAGTCCATTCACTGGAGTCTCTCAAGGGGAGGCTTGTTTGTGTCCTTGCTGATGGAATGAAATATCTTGCATCTTAACTTCAGCAGGATGTTTTATTATAATACCAGACATGAATATTGAAACGGCAGTCTCATATTAGGTAATGTATGACTTGAGTTCAGGGCCGGAAACACTGGCCCTGAAGTCACCAAACCTCACACAGCTGGAGGGGGGGCAGTGGGGGAGAGCGGAGGACTGTTTGATCCGCTTCTTCACTGATTGTTCAGCAGACGACACCGTCAGAGACACTTGGGAGGAAGTGCAGAGGGCCCGTCGAGCTGTGGTGTTGTGACAGCGAGTGCCAGCTGCAGAGCTCGGTGTGTTGGGAGACGGCGGTATCGCTGCACGGCTTGACTGGAACAATGTGAAGTCAGGCTTCCTTACGGCACTGATGTGATGGGATCCATCTTAGCAGCATTTCAAGCCCAACTCCAGTAAAACTGTCAGTGAACTTCAATAATCTTTAGCACGAGCACATGGCAGATTGCAAAACAGACATCAGAGTAAAAATACACACAGACAATCCTGTGTCTCTTGTAAACAGCAGTAGCCTTGTCTCTTTTCATAAATTACAAGCATGGCATTTTTCCAATAATTTCATTGAGTGTAGGAAATTAAATAACACGATTAATAGGTTTATGCTCAATGCTAAAACAGAAAAAAAAAAATAAAACTGAATCTTTCAACTAAGATGCTCTGAATATATTGAGACTTATGTGGCATTGGAAGATAAAGATCTACCCCCTCTAGTTGTCTTCATTTAAGGCTTTTACAATGTCAGGGCTCTGTGCCTGTTCTAAATCCAGTAGCAGGACTTACTATAGCTGTTCAGTTGGGGGCGGTAATAACCGAAACAGGCTCTGACCCAAAAGAAAAACCACAGAATAGAAAGTCCCACCGCAGACATTTATTGCTGGACGGACAATCTCTGACTGTTTGTACAGTGAAAAATATCATTCCATAATCTAATAGGCACATTTGTGAACAAAATAAAATCCTAAAAAAAAATTTTGCTGAAGACTTGGTCTTTGGTCCACCCATTCCTGGGACACGAATGACTCAGGGACTCATTATACTTAGAAAAATGCCAAATATTGGAAATCAAGTAAGTACTTTTGCTCAGAGGAAAATCACCCGCTGATAGTGGCTCTAGGTTTAAAGAGGGAGGAAGTGCAGAGAGGATCATGGATCCTGGATCAAATCATGGGGCTGAGACACTGTCTCAGCCTCATGATTTATCGTAATTTGATAAACTTAACAAAAATAGAACGGATTAAAAAGTTGGTTTTCTTTTGCTTGATGAATCCATCAATCAATTTTCTATATCTCCTTATTCCTGTTTATGGTCACAAGGTTATTGGAGCCAACCAAGCTAGTGTCAGATGAAGTCGGGGTACAATACCAGTCCATCACAGAAACCATGCACACCCACATTCACACAATCAAACGATTCAGAGTCACCAGCATGTTTCTGAACTGTGGCATTAAGCTGAAGTACCCAGAGAAAACCCACACAAGCATGGGGAGAACATGCAAACTTGTGGTAAATCTGTTTAGCTGTTTCCTGATTTTGTCTGATTCATGGCTGATTCTGTGCAAATCAAGGGTGAGTCAGCCAGAAAATCACAAACAAATGGCTGACACCAAGACATCAGATTTTCATTACTTCACTAGTTACATTTTATGCAGAAATTTTCAAATATACTTTGAAAATCAACAGCAAAGCCTTCTAACTAGTGGTGAAACATTTGAATTAATGAAAAAAAATCCTTGTGCTTTAGTCACAACTGCACTTATGGGGTGTCTGCAGGTGAAAACGGGATACCTGTACCTGTACCTGGGGCATGCAGGTGCCTTGCATGAAATTTTAAGATTGTACATTACTTGGTGAGCATGCAGTGCAAATACTCATGCATACTTTTTCTAAGGGCATTCTAAGGACAGCAGGTAATAGGAAACACCTATACAGCATATGCAAGGGGAAGTAAGAAGGGAAATAATCACATGGATTTTTCCTTCTTTCAAACTCTCTGAATCTTATGCATTGTGCAAGGGGCCTGTTAGTGCTGTTCAAGTGATAAAAGTGCACCTGTTGCACACTCCTGGCTTGCAGCTTAACCGTTTGAAATTGGACAACCCGAGCATAGTTTCTTTGGCCATCCTACGGGCAACTACATATCACCTGCACACTACTTGCGTGCAGCATTGTGTACAACCGTATCTTTCATACGTTGTAAGTGTAAGTAACTTAGATTATCTTTAAAAATACTTCACAATGCTCTTAACTACACACACAACGATGGTACGTTCCATTTTCATGACATTCCTTAATCCTTGTGCTATAATATGGGGTCCAGAGGATCCAAGCCTTACATTGACGTGTTATCCATCCCATGACAAATGTCCAGATGACCCCACTCCCAACGTCAACATACCTAGGACAGCACAAAGGTTACGGTGACTCTATGAGCCTTAAGGGAACTGCAAGACACACCTGTGGTTTGCTTAAGAGGCTGCCACTCAAAAAACCCGCAGCCCCTGTATGGGTCAACTCCCTGTTCGGGTCAAGGTCTTTATGTGATTGACATGCAATATAAATGTTACTTTTTTGTAGACTACTGACTTGTTGTCATCATCAATATTTCATCATCAATACTTCTCACCCCTAAACCGTTCCACTGATTGTCTTTAAAGTTGATTTTCTAAATTGGACTTTCTCAACTCTTGTAATGTCTGTACTAAATGCACAACTCAACACAAACAGAAAGAAATTCCTAAGTTTGACTTTTTTTTTTTTTTTTTGTAAATTGGAGCAGACAAGCCCACCCCCATCAGATTGGGATTCTTTCTTGAATCCCATTTGGTTCCACATTTACATTTTGGGAATGCAGACTTAGTTTTTCAACTTTGTCAGGTAATAACTTCTGCTTATGCTTCTGGTGTCACTGAACTCCTGTCCTAATTCTTGATGCTCATTTATTCCAACTGTGTGTAGTCATAACATATTTATTCATTCAGATCTTTATTAATGAAAAGTCTGCCTCCTCACGACTGTCATGTGCGCATGAATCGTCCCACACAAATACAAACAAAGAGTTAGGGTTTTGGCTTTTGACAGAGGTGGACCTGTGACTAAACTCAGTCACAACATCCTCCTTCCCAGAAGTTTTGGTACCGCCAGAGGGGAGCTGGGTGACGGCTGAGTCGTTCCACATCTTTGAATCCATTCAGAAAGAAGCTGCTGCACTTAAAGCACCACACAAGCAATCACAGACCTGGATACAATGGGACAGAGCTCGAGAAATTGCCATGGATGTAAGTGTGTGTCATTTAGTGAGTCTGGGTCTTCAATATTTTATTCATCGTGGTGCACATTGTTTCACAGTGTGTGGATGAATCAGACAGAGAGCTTTTTAATTTTAACCTAAGTCTTATTACAACAGACAGAATCAGATCACAATGAGGTGAGGCTCCAATGGTAGAAGTACATTAGTGTTTAATTGGGACAAATACGTAACATCTTAATGTGTTAAAAGCTACTGGGTTATGCTCAAACAGCCACTCCTCACCTATAGACTGTTGTCTAGTTGAACCTGTGCATCCGTAAGTGACATGACTTGGCAAACATTTTCAATGAGAAAAAATAAAAAATTTTTAAGCCTATACATGTGATAGTGTCTCTTTTCATTTTCAGTCAAATCTACTCAGTATATGCTGGAAGAGGATACAAAGACTGGCAGCTGGAGACATCAAATAAATCAGCTATGACAGAACTTGAGTGGATTAAAATATATTCTCATGTTGAGATCGAGTTATGCATTTCGCTTAACTCCACCCAGTAGTGAACTTCTGCCCCGTTTTCCTGATGAAAACATCATGATATTAAATTTGGTTTTGACAGTGCTCCATTAAACTCTTGTAGCGTCTCAGTGGAAGGACCTGCAGATTCATTTGTTTACTACAAACGCACCACAGGTCAGTGTGAATTAGAAGTCACGCCAGCTGACGCCTCTGCAGGGGTGCTGCTCTGGTGCATGTTGAGCACACTGTTTTGACACCATCTGGGCCTCCTTGTTAACTCCCCGACAACAGATTTGATATGCTTAGACAGGCCTACGCTACACATTAGTGGGGCTGTGGGGCTCAGATTGCAGCGTGGCACACTTAAAGGGTTTAGCATGAACAGGCTCTCTTGTGTTTCCTGAACCATGTCAAACAAGAGGAATTATTAAATATTAGAGGGATTCAAACAAGCCGCAACAAATAAAGTTTGAAAGGACCTCAAAGTGGAATTGCAGGGCCACCAGGAGCTGGAGTGTGTTGGACAAGCTGGATTACATTCAAAACGGATAAATAAAGGTTTCTGAGCCTAATAAAGCTTTAAGGGTTGTTCTGTAATGTTGATAATTTGGTGACAAGTCTGATGGAGCTCTGGACTTTGTTTTTATCCCTTTCCCAGCCTTTTAATGCTGTTGACTAGTTTCTGGCTGGAAATGAATGGGTTTACAGTTTTAGATGCATAGAAACAACCAAGTTTCTCACTTTTCTGTCATTGCACTCTTTTTTTTTTTTATCAAGGACATATAATCTGGTGTCTTGACAACCTGTTTTTTCCTGGTAGATTTATTCCAAAGAAATTGTCTTTCTGATTTCTTTGGGACGGATGCATTTCTATTATTTAGAAGCATTGAAATGCACTCAAAGGAAAACCTGACAACTCTGTTTATGTCAAGGATTTTCTAAGAAGAAACCAAGTCTCCTAATCCAGTATTTCAGTTCAAGGAAACAAATTCAGGCCTGCAGTGGATTATAAAAAGTCTGCACACCACTCCTCAAATGGTGAGTTTTCATGATGTAAAATAAGGACAGAAAAACAATTACTTTCAAAACTTTTTTCCACCCTTAATATGATATATTACCTGTGATAAACAAATAGAAATCTTTCAGGGAAAAAGAATTAAAATTAAATAGCAGAAGTGAAGTGGTTGAATAAGTTTTTACACCCTTTTGTAACTGGGAATGTAATTGTGTTCAAATTTGACCATTGACATGAAAGCCTCATCTCACAAAGAGAAACATCCAAGCCCAACTTCATTTTGTAAAAGATATCTGAAATCCCCCAAACACATGACTAAAGTATATTTGGCACTGCACATCACCAAATTCATACCATTCCTACTGTCAAGCATGGTGGTGGTTGCATCATGCCTTAGGCTGTGTCTCTTCAGCTTAAACTAATACTTTAGCCAGGATGGGGGGAATAGGAACAGTTCCAAATACAAACACCACGGTGTTGGCACAAAATCTTTGGCCATCTGTTAAAAAGCTGGAGATGAAGAGGAACTTCATTTTTGAGCATGACAACAACCCAAAGCACATGTCTAAATCAATAAAAGATTGGCTTCTTCAGAAGAAGATAAAGGTTTTGGAATGGCCCAGTCAGAATCAGAATCCACTGAAAATCTGTGGGGTGACCTGAAAAGGGCTGTGCACAGGAGATGTCATCGCAATTGGTCAGAGTTGGAGTGGTTTTGCAAAGAAGAGTGGTAAAAAAATGGCCAAATCAAGACATGCCGGGGTGATAGACTCCAACCCCAAAAGGCTGAGTCCTCAGATAAAACCTAAAAGTACGGCAACAAAGTATTTAAGGGTGTGCCCAGTTCCTCAACCAGATTATTTTAGGTTTATTATTCAATGTTTTTACCCTTTAAGGGTTTTAGTTTGTTTTTCACATGCATTGTATAGGTAATGGGTCATATTGAAGGTGGTATATAAACCCAGTATTATAGTATATTCACTCTACATTTAAAAAAAACGGCTTAACTTTAAAACTGCTGACTAAAACAGATACGAATGTAGATTTTAAACATGGTCAACACGTCCAAGATATTTGGCACGTTATCATGACAGTAATTGAACTTACTTTCCCTGAGTTTTTTAGGAAAGTATTTTGTTTTATGTACAAAAATGTAATTTCACCTACCCAACCTCATCTGAAGGCCAAGCAGTAGATGATGGTAAATGTAGAGAGAATCTGTTAGCCTGAATAAAGTTTGACTTGCACTTTTTGAAAAAAAACTTTTGTTTCTTTTTGTGAGTAATTCAAAGTGTTGTTCCATCTGAAACAGCTTCAAAAGTGACACATATCTGAGGACTTTTTGGCACTTTGAATTGCCTCTGTGTATAAAAGGTGTTATACAAACACGAATGTTTTGCCTTTTCTCTGCACAGTGAAATTCTCACAAATTTTTTTCCAAGATCTAAAGGAAGAATTGTTAGTTTCTCTGGCAGAGGAAGGTTGGGGTTGTTTTTAAACACATGCTGAGCAAATAAGTACGTTACACTAGCAGTGACTGTAAAGTGAAGGTGGAAGAGCTCTGCTTTACAATGAATCATCATAATGATTCACTAGTTTCCATAGATCTGAGTCAAAACCTGTTCGTCCGGATGGGATGACATCACACTTTGGCCTTTACATTTACAGCTAAATAGGAAACCATTGACAGTGTATTCACTGGACATATCAACCCCGCCTCCCTTGTGTATCAAAAAGAAAGAACCCGCTGGTTCCAACAAGTCAAGATTCCATAGACTTCTATTGAGAAAAAGAAAGATATTAATATGCCATTCCATGTGTCAGAATAATCCTTCTTGCTCTGATACATTCTTCCTAACATCCTCTTTCTAATCCTATTTTTAAAAGATTTTTTTTATTTATTGCAAGTTATTCAAGTTATAAAGTGACCAATTCAGATGCCTCAGTAAAAGCATGTGGTGCCCGCTGGCCCCACCTTGAAAGTGTGATCGATAAATTCTACCGAGCCGTTTTCAGTGAAAGGGGTGTGGACTTCGAACAAACTCCCGATTGGCGACAGCAGTTTCTCTAAAAATATGACTCAGACCGACACGGACCAATGACTGTCGACAGGTTTCAAAATGGCGGCTCCTGTATTAGGAAGCCATGGTGACGGATATGGCCCGATTTTGCCAGGGACGTGTAACCCTAGCTTTATCCAGTGATTAATATAAGTCTGTAGTTGAAACACACTTAGAAGCGAGGTTTGACTGTCACCTGTCAATCTACGGTGGTCAAAAGAATGTAAGCGCTGGAGTTAAAGATCCAGTGTCAAAGCGTTAAAGTCCCACTCTAACTATGTTTTCAAATGTTTTCAAATTGTTGTCAGTTCTATTTTAATTATAATTATGCAGTTTTTAGACCAAATTAAAGAGCCTGTTTTGTTTTTTAAGACATATTTTCTGCAGCATAGCAGAAGTTCATTAAAAATTCACCTCTGAGGTGTGGGAAGGAAAGTAAACCTGGCTCCAGTCATGTTTGCAAAAGAGCTTTATGAGTCAAAGAGTTGCTCCTTGTTAACCATCTTCCAGTCTCTATCTTGATAAAAATGTTTTACGACACTATAAACAGATCAAGTCGTCTTTACTAAACTCTTGTGTTTTATGTGTTTTCTGTTGGTTCAAAGACGTTGGTAGAGATATAAAAATTCCAGCTTATTTAATTAACTTAATAACTAGTGAAACTATTAAATTATGTTTTTTTTTAAGCTTTTGTCATCAGTTGAGCCATTTCAGCTGCATCTGTTCAGTTGATACCTCCTTGTTGGTTTATTGTGGATCTTTTGGAGTTCTGAGGAGTGGAAAGCTAAATGAGGAAGAATGAAACTTGACAGTTAAAACAAGGAACAAAAGGGTTTCCTTTAAAACAAATTCAAGTGAGAGTTGAATCATAGAGAAAGTGCAGAATGAGGCAAGTTAACATCCCTAAAACAAACCAAGAGTAAAGGGAAAATCTATTTTATGTTGCTTTTTTTTTTTTAAAATGACTGTATTTCAAAAATTATAAGAGCTATAAAATGTGTCATTCCTGATGTTTTATGTGAATAAACACAGAGGTTTTGATACATATCTGGAAGCACAAGGAACAAACAGTGTTATCAGGTTTGGCTTAATTTCTGCTGTCACAGGATAAAGCAAACAAACTGTAACTCAAACTTAGTTAAGCATGTCAAAAAACAAATTACACAAAAGATGGAAGTGCAGAGAGAACAAAAGAGAATTATATAATGAGCACATTTCATTGCCCACTGTTATGCCGCAGAGAATACCAACTAAAGCAAACAAAATTGTTTTGATGAGTGTGGAGCACTGGTGCATACTGAATGTTTGCGAGAATGCTGCTCACATTTTTATGAATGAGCAACAATAAGTGGTTTGGTTTCATCTGGGGAGGGAGGCCCTCAAATTTAACAATAAGGGAGGGACTTTGAAACAAAGAGTGCGATGCGGCTTGGCAATGTTGCGGAGCTGGCTCTTGGATTTCTTGTGTACCAAAAACTGCAGATCAGAGGCGTTTGTTGCGCTTTTGCTCGCACGAGCAGAAGATTAGAGTGCGCAGTTGTGTCGGCGCAGGAGAACGAAACCCGGCCTACGATTCACAGACGCGCACACACACGGCCAGTGTGATGTGGCAGAACAAAATGCTTTGAAAGAGCACGAGCAGAGACCGGCAGGAGCAGCTGGATGGGGGAAAAGGTCAACCCAAGTTAATCAGCTAGAATCAGCATCAGTTGAGTAGAGCGTCGCTGTGTCTGCGTGCGTGATCATAAACTAAGCAATCAAACAGAAATCCAAATCTTTTCCACGTGCAAAGAGCTGCGAGGGACAAGAGGAGCGGAGGTAAAAGGGCATCATGATAGCACAGAGATGTTGGGAAAACAGAGTCGCTTCAGCAAAATGTCGGATGCGCAGAATTTCATGATTAATACATGTCGGAGCATGCATGTGCACTCTGCTGACACAGGTGGCCTGGCTTTACACCTTTAACCTCAAAAGGTTGGAGCGCATTATGATAAAAATAAACAGGTAGTGGCTTTGACCCTGACAGGTAAAACCGCTACAAGAGCCATACATTAGTCAGAGCGCGGTTCAGGATGTGGGCTCTCACACGGCTGTACAGGTGCACATCAATATTTCAAGCTCTGTTGACAAAGGCTTTCAGGCTCTTGCTCTAATATACGCCACACTTTTCTGCTTTGAGAGAGGCAGGCACTTATACTATATTTTATTTAGGAAAAATGCACACATATGTGAGCTGATGCATACAGACGATTTCAGTTGAGAGAAATTTAAACTTCCACAAAAGTAAGATAGAGAGGGCAAGTTTTGGGGTTTTAAGCAAAACAGGAACAGTGATCCAATTCGTGCTGCAAAAGTTTATTCAGAGGCATAAAGGATTGTAAGAGCTTTCTGTTGCTTGTATGTCAGCTGTCACAAAAAGCTTTTAAAGTTCAGATGTAATCATTTTGGACATTTTGGTCTTTTTGCTTCTCTGCAGAGGTGTCAGATGCCACACTTTGACTGAACATTTCCATTTGGCAAAATAAGCAGGTTTAGGTGTTTTCTTTGTGAAATAATCTTAAGTGAGCTGCTTCCACAAGCTCGTGTTCAGAAAGTGGTTTCTAACAGCTGCTTAACATTTTTGCAAGAGCAGAAGTGCATTAGTTTTTCTAAAGTTGAAGAAAACCTGTCTGGAGCATTTGAGACTTCACAAGAACTTCAAACGCAGAAGTCCTGAGCACTCCTTCAACTGGACCAGTAGAAAGTCAGAGAGGGTCACCAATCGCAGATGCGATTGTCTTTAGAGGTTGAGGATAAAGAACAATTACGCTCTGGGGAAGATTGTCTGCAAGTCTCCATAAAACTGGAGAGAAATGCTGTCTATCATCGACCAATAATTGAATTGTCAGCTTTGTGGGGAGGAAATTGTCTGAAATTGTTACTGAAAAAGAGGTCATCGATACTGGTGACCTTAACTACTTAACTGAAACCCCAATTGGACATGAAAAATATGTTTAAAAGCTTGATTAGTACTATTTATTTTAGGGAATAAAAAGTCACTGAAACATACTTATGGCTCTTGAAGTCTTAAAAGTCAGTTCATTGAAATGTAACATCAAGTCTTCCAGTTAATTTCCTATCAAGTGTCTCTGATTCTGCTGTGAAAAACCTTGAAGTGATTTAATTGTGATTTACAGAAGGGTGGAAATGTGCCTCTTTTCCTGTTTGTTTTACTTCAAAAATACAAAGGTTAGGATTATATATAAAGATTTCTACCAGGTTTTTGTGCATTGAGTCTTTAAAAGCCTCATGTTCACATGGAGCAGTGTGCATCCTCACTTTTAAACAATGAAGACATTTTTAACTACAATAGGCTTTCAGATAAATATGAGATTTTATGGGAGGAAGCTTTTCCAGTCATATTAGCTCTCATGTTTTGTTGTCTGTTGTGACCTGCATTTGTTAAGCGCCATTTTTTTTCTTTTCTTTTTGTGTGAAAAGTACTATATAAATTAAATTTTTGCACAGTAACCACGCCCACTTCAAATGTTGGACCTCCAATCATTTAATGATTCTGCAACAACTAGCCTGATAAAATCCTACTTGGATTATGAGTCGAGATTAATGAACAGACAACAAATAATATACCATAAATGACATCCAAAACCAGAACACACCGTGCCAGTTTACCATAATAAAATAAGTTTTTCAACTGCCTCCCAACAAACTTCACACTTGATTGTACATCACTTACATCTCTGCTTCTAACTTTCTGTCTCTTGCATGTATTGTGCATAATTCCTCATTTGTAGAGCACCTATTAAGCTTTGTTTTCTACTATAAAAGCCAATGAACTGAAGGACTACTTTTGTCTGGTGCCTTTTTCACTAATATGCCGTCTTTCTTGAACATAGATAAACACTCACATAAAGAGCCTGTGGATCTCAATGTGTACATCTTGCATGAGCGCAAAGCCCCTCTTCAGTGGCTAAACGAATAGACGTGTCAATTATTCATTCTTGCTCTCAGTCTAACGTATGCATCCTTTAATTAGTAACGAAAGCAGAACAACATTCAGACATGTGAACAACCCAGGAAAATATCCACAGAATAATAAAAACTCCTTAACACTTTAGAGAATTTTGCACTTCAGCAGAGGAACATCTAATCTCAGTATGACCCTTCACAGAGAGCATGCTTTCACGCTTGCATCCTTTTGCTGAATGACTCCTTGGAGACCAGATCTGCATGTTGCTGCGAGCTTCAATGAGCCCCCTTACTCCAAACACAGTTGGTTACTTTCCCCCCCTTTCTTTTTTTTTGCATGTCCTACATTAATTGTGTCAAACTATTTAGTGAACTGCCCAAGGCTTTGACTTTTTGGAGTTGCTTTTAATATCATTTAAAATCAAAAGATGATATGGGTCACGACTCGTTTTGTCACCAATTAAATAAAAACGCCACCAAAGGGTCTCTACAATTGAAATGATTGAATAATTGCATCATCGGTTTGTGGTTTAAATTCTGTCATTTTGTCTTCCCATTTTGTGGGTGCAAACTTCCCCCCAATAGTTAGAGCATTCCTCATGGTTGGTACTGTTATATACTCTATATATACAGTATTTAGTTTGGATATATATATATATCCAAACTAAAAAAAGAGAGGAAAAAAACAAAAATTTTGGGTAAAATTGATTGAGACACTGTAAAGCTGCATTAAAACTGCACGTGATTCGCGTGGTAGAGCCAGCCAGTTTCAATGTTAAGTCAATGGTACAGCCACGCTCTAAGGTGAACTGAAGCCCCGCCGCGCAATTTGAGTGGCGAGGCACAAATCGGGCAACGCAACCAAAATGTAAATACCTGAACTTTGACAGGTCGCAGCGTTGCATCAGCCAATCAGGACTCAGCTTTAGGCACATGACATTTTCAGTGAGCCGATCAGCAGGTAGAATATTAATCTAACATGAGCGTTTTTGTGCTGTTACAGCGCGGCGGTTCTCTGGCTGCTGTCAGCTTCATGGACTTTAGCGTAGCTCGCCCAACACGCCAAGAGAGAGACAGCCTGCTGTGGTCTCCTGAACACTGATATTTCCCTCATTTTCTTCCAGACAATAATAGTAAAAGATACCCCCCCACACACACACACCTCACCTTCTCAGGTTAACGCGGGACAGCCTTCAAATTTAGTCACAAAGGCCCAGAAACACAGCGGAAGCGGCTGTCATCCAGACACACCCCCAGAGTGAGATCAAAGCCTTGGTAATGAGAAAATCTAAGAAAGATTTCTTTTTTTTAATTTTTTTTTTTTTTAGAGCTCATCACAATAAATACATGTGATCTTTGTGTCTTCAATTCATTGGAAGTTTAGGGGTTCTGGCGCGCTGGCTCGCATTCAAGCGGCCGCTTTCGGTGGAGGGTCTATGCAAACGCGTAGGGCAGAATTTCAATATGTGATAACTTGGGATTGAAAACGAGTTGATTTGGGAATATGTTGGCATTATAACTGAAGTACCTAAATTTGCACAGATCAGCAACCGAAACTTAAACTAAAGAACCACTTTGACACCAGAACAAATAGTGCCCAACCCTAGCCGGCCCTGGCCTCATTGAGACATTAAAAATAGGAAAAAGATCTCCTTATATCATTTTTCCCCTTCGGATAAATTTGAGACAACCAGCCTTCAAGCTCAGCCACAAAGACACAGAAACACAGCTGTCATCCAGACACAGCTCCCTGTACCGGGAATATCTTTGGATAATATTTATTCATATTTTTTTTTAATAATCTTTTAATGAGAATCCTAAACCAAACATGGAGACATGAGTACCGATGTTCTCTTCAAAATAAATAAACCTAATTCCTCAACATCATATGTGTCTCCCATTCATTCTAAGTGAGATATCTCACAGACAGAGCTGGTAGCTCCTCCCACATGCGGCCACATGGCACACGAGGCAAGAAGGGAATTTGCTGCGTGGCAAAAGAGGGGAGGGGCAAACGAATTTGTCATAGTTCGGTGTGAATGCACCTTAAGAGAGTATGCCATTTCACACTGTGGTTCTACAAAAAGTTTATTTTTGTGTCCAAATTTTAAGATAATAAATAAATCTTGTTCTCATTCTTCAATAAAGACACGATTGGTAGAGAATGTCAAAATGTCAGAATGTGTTTACTCTTCAAAAAGTGTAAAGCAAATCAATTTTGGATCCTTAAGTGTTTTTAAAACCACACAAAGGCACTGTTTGCTTGCAGTGGATGAGTGACTGTAGGTGCATGTGTCTTCGTGCGAGCCGAGTCTCGTCGGCGACATACTTGCGTGCTGCGCGGCTTGCTGGGGGAGCTGCTCTCCAGGTCGGCCAGGATGCTGGTGAGAGAGTCGATCTCTGCATCCAGACTGGAGCGCCGCTCTTCCAGGGTCTTCTCAGGTCCTTTCATCTGTCAGGAAACATCCAGCACAGCTGCTTCAGAGCAGATTCAGACACTTTGCCTTCACTGGGAACTGTCATCCTCACGCTCTCTGACTCTCTAAACATCAAGTGTGCTGTCATTGTCTTTTACTGTCTTTTCATGCTACTGTAAAGGTCTGATTGATGGGAGCGCCGCTGTTCTTTCTGCAGGTTCCCTGGGTCTGCAGCTCTGGTAGAGTCCGCATGCAGCTCTGGCCACGTAATCCGGTAGATTCAGAAAAACTAGTTTTGAATTTTTAGATATTGTGTTGCGTTTAGATTTTTGCCAAGACCAATTTGGCAATCGAATCAGCAAAAAAAAAAAAATGTAAATAAACATCTCCACATCACCTCATCTTCTTTTAATTAATAAAGATTGACTGAATGACTGATATTTTAAAGTTATTTGAATGTTTGCTAATTGTCATTTTTATTGACCCATAAAAAAGAAGCTCTCTTGAAATGTGAGGTCTAATTTACCAGTAACACTAGGAATATTCAATGTTAGTGACCAATTGTCTTTTTGCATTTATTAATTTTCCTAACTTGATAAATGGAAATTCTTTGTTTTTCTCTAAAACAAAAACTAAGGAAAGGTGCCTCTTTACACTGTGCTGGTTTCTGTAATGAAAGTAAACCACTTTTCTTGTTGCAGATACACGTCAGACTGATGAGGAGTTTAAAAATGTATCCAAGCACCATCCAGAAGATGATGGTAAAGGCAACAGTTGAGATGTCTACCACACCACGTTTTTAAATGCAGACTGAACAGAGGAAATATTCTGGATTAGCTGCACATTCTCTTGGAATGTGCTGGGATTTAAAAAAAGCAACAAAGAAAAGAACACTGAGAAGATTTTTTTTAATTGAAACACATAAATAGATGGAATTTTGTTCCTTATGAAATTAGTTAAATAAACTTCTGACATATAACAATAGGAATTTTAATTTCATACATATCAATTCGCATCTGTATTAAACAAAAATGAGATTTTGCAGCTTCATTACAGCTCAGCAGCTCGAAGATCAGCCTTTAGCCGCACACACCTGAAGAAGTCCTTCCTTAAGTGACCTTTTCAGTCAGCCACATTGTGCTTTACAGAAATCCTATCAGTTACAGAGCATGCTGGTAATCAGTCATTTTGGGCATTGAGGATGATGAACCTTCTTTCTTTTTCTCAAGTTAATGACAAACCTTCAATAACAAAAATGTGCCAGTGTGCTGCTTAGAGTGGAAACTTCTGACACGGTCTTAGTTTGCGCCTCCACTCGCCCTCCGAGCGTCCTTTTTTTAAAAAAAAAAGGGCGCATTAACAACAGACAGACAACGCCGTCTGCGGGGGAGAAACTCCAGCAGCAACGCTTCCTCTGATAGACTGTAGAGAACACCTCTCATCATCTCTTTCTACATTCTATTCACACCACACGTGTTTTCACTGAGTTTTTAGAAAAGATCACACCTAAAAACTTTTACACTTTTCTGATTCATTAGAAAAAATCCTAATACATGAAGAGTGTTTCTTCACAAAATTCCCAGGAATGTCCACCATTCCTCCTCCTCTTTATTTTTTTTGTCTGCACTTTGAGGCAACTCCAAGAAGACTTTTTGCAACTGCCCGTGGGAGCTTGTTGATTTGGTTGGATCAGTGACTACTTCTTATCTTAATGTTATGTGTTTGGATTACCTGTCACAATCCATTACAGGGGGGGTTGCCTCAATTTGGAGCAGACCTGCTGCTGAAAAAACATCTAAGGCAATCACCAGTGGGGGTAAACAAAGCCGAACGCTAATAGCTTCTCTTAAACCAACGTGGAAGAAGGAAAAAAACAAACAGGCAAACCTGTTTAACGATCACGACGAGGAGGATGAGAGGAAATATGGCCGTCTTTGTTTGGTGAAGGAATTTTTCGTGTAGGCCTTCACAATGAGGACATCAGCCAAAATGAGAGATTTGTCTTTTCCTGTGTGTAAAGGTTCGGCTTTTATGTGTCATAATCCAGACGTCTTTCTCCCTGGGTGATGAAGAGAACCTTTCTGCTCATAAATACCATTTAATCCCAGATCATCCAGTATAAAGAGGAGGGAAAAATTGACTTTTCCACTCATGTCTGTGGACTTTTCTGACAATTAGCAGTTTTGCTCTCATTTTAGACCAAGAGATCAAGAGAGCTTGAATGGATAAAGTAAACTGTAAGTCAGAGTTACTTTTTGAGGAGGGGGAGACCGTTAAAAAAAAGTGACCATTGAGTCTTAAAGTCTTAAGGGACATTCAATGGAAAAATGCCCAAAACAAAGGGATAGCCAAAAGTATTTGTGAGTTCTTCTCAGGATTTTAGAAAAGATTACTGAAATAAGGCAGTCAGAACTTTTATTGATGCTGCGCAGAAGCTCAGCAAATCAGTGTCTGAATGTTTGTTTTTTTTTCAAACTGCAACAAGAACCAGGTTTAAGCAAACCCCTCCTTAGACACTCCAGAAGTGAGGTTAAGTACACCTTCTTTGTAGAAAAAAAAAGTTTCCTTTTTAATGTGTCAATTTAGGAATGGGATGAGAAGGGAAATCAGGATAGCGGATGTCAGTGCAGAAAAAGTCTGTCTACATTTACTAAAGTTAAACCAGTTTAATCAGTGAGTGGATTGGTGCTGTTCAAGTGATAAGTGTGCAGCCTGATTTTCAGAAATCAGAACAGTTTTTGTAGACATCCAGAAAGTTACCTATCATGGGTACATCTTATCCTAATCTGTTTACATCACATGACCACCAGCAACAGCAGCCGTTTGGGGGTCCAGATACTCTACTCTGAGCATGGAGTCTATTCAGACTGAGTAAAGAAGTGAACCAAATCTCAGTGCAATTGGAATTTGACCAAGATCACTTCAAAGATGGGTCAGGGAGCGGTTCATGGTCCTGGACCAGGGTCCACTTGAATATATTAAGACTGAAAACGAACTCAGGTTCACTTTAAGCGAATCAGATGTGCCCAGTCTGAATACATCCAGTGACATCAATTCTCTTTAAAAATAGCAACTATAAAAATAAAATACAGTATTCCACCTTTATGTGAGAGGGTTAGTAGCCAGAGTGCCCTTCATCTCCGTCCTGAAGCACCGCAGTACCTCTTTCAGACCTTTAAGTTTCATACAAGCGTCTTGAGTTGTCTGAGTTTTTGTGACGAACTGGAAGAGTCAGGAACAGAAAAAAATCTGCAAATACGTGAAATCGCAAATAAAGGAATGCAAATAAGTGAGGGAATTTTATCCACTAATGGTGTACTCATTTGTGTAACTTTTTCAAACTTGTAATAGTAGGTAATGAAATAAATGCAGTGATAACATAAACACATCAGGAAAGTTGAAACAGAGGATGGTTTCAAAACAATTTTGAAGATATTTAGAGTGTAGAGCAGTGATCTCCCCATCAGTGGAAGGAGAGAGGACTTTAAACATGCTTACTTATGATTGGTGACAGAAGTTACCCGAGAAACGTGGCTCAGACCGTCTTGGACCAATCCCTGTCTCCCTGTCCTCCGGCTCCAAATTGTGGCGCTTGTAACGCAGGAAAAATGGCGACTGAATCTGCTTCATTTCGTTAAAGCCTAAGGTAAGAAATTTTTTATGGGTGACATCCCTTCGTCCATCTTTATTCATAGTCCATGGTTACTAGTCAACTGGATCCATCAGACACTGGACTCACTCAATCCAACTGATCAACAATTACTGAAGCGAGGCAAGGAGCTCACAAAGAAGAGACACACACACGTTCATACATGTTGGGTTGGAGGGAATCTTAGGACATGAAATTTAACAGCATAATTAGAGAGCTTACCACTATGAAGATGGCAGATTCCCATTTTGATAATGACAGAGACTCTCCAAAGAATCACACGATCACATGACCAGTGTTCCCCCTCTATTTTTAACAGCATGGCACAAACACACACAGACACACACATTCATGCACTCACATTCAATTTCTTGAAGGACTTATTGTGATAGGTTTAGCAGCAGAGAATCAACTGTGTTAAATCAAGCTGTGCTTTAGTGAACCAGCTGGATGACTGTTCTGCATTCCTTTCCAGAGGCCAGAACTTGCAGAACTATAACCGCTTTATTTGCTGAAAAAGAAGAAAAATATGATTCATTTCATGAAGAGTGTCATTGAAATTCTGCACAGCGGGACAGAAATGCAAAGACTGTGTTGTCCTCAGTCTGTGTTCGCTAAACATGCGATGTCCCACATTCATGGCTGGAGCATCAGACTTGTGAACTTCCACTAAAAGCTACTCAAGAGCTCCGACATCAACAGAGCTGCTGAATATGCTGGATGATATGCATGTAATAAAAAAAGTAACCTGGAATAGAGTCTGGGTTTTACTGCAAAAATACTGAACGCATTTAATTCAGTTTACAGTTGAACAGGATTTTTTTCTTTTTTCTACTTTCGATGGAATTTTCAATAATTTTTACCACGAAAAACAACAGGATAGTCATTTTTATGCCTGAAAAAGGATGCTTTTCAGAGAAATCCAACGATACAGTTTGCTGACGGTTCGATACGTACCTTGACACAAGGGTTATAGTTTGATTAAACAAAAAAAAAAAACTACTATTCCACAGATTATGATTTCTTTTGTAAGCCAAAACAACATAGAAATCAGATTTTTTTTAAAGTGCACAGCTTTTGGCACTTATTGCAGATTCACACCTAAATAAAGTTGTAAGCCAACAACTTTAATCAAATGTAAAAGTGCCTCAGTCCTCAATATTTGTAAACATTAATATATCCAACCATCTAAGCTGTGCTCTTAAGTCTTGACAGCCTGCAGTACTGCACTCTTAATTTGCCAGTGTGAGGGCCGTCATGTAATGAACATTTACAGAGAAATAGCTCTCTGTATGTGGAAAGTTTTTACTAAGTCTTCTTCAATCTCTTTGGGGATTTGTTTATAAAGCGCAGATATTTTTTTTTTCCTGTTAAATATGGACGTGCTGGTACACTATATTGTGGGTGAACTGTTTTCATTAAATGACAAAAGTCCTAATTATCTTTAGAAATAAAGACTCTGATGAGGTCAGACATTTTCCTGTGTTTATCTGAGGTAACACTGTAAGTCTTTTGAAATTTATCTGGGATGTTTTCATTGTACACCTACTTAGTTGTTGACTTTTAGACAGTGACTGAGCTGGGTGATGACGTCAGAGGTTGGTGGTCATGTTGGATGTTTATTCCCACATTGTACGATACAGAGATGAGATGAATCTTGCAGACAGTGGCGTTCTTGTGACGCATTTCGCTCCTTGATCCTCATATTCGACGGCGAACCCTGGATGTCTCCACACCGCAGGTTTGTGTTGTGGCGCGTCTTCAGACACGAGCTGGAAGCTGCTCACACACCGGCTGCATCGACGCAAAATCAAACAGCCATGAAATGAAAACTCCACAAAAACACGCGCAGAAGTCTGAAATTCTGCTCTACGCGTTTGCAGAGACTCTCCACGGAAAGCGGGCACCCAAACGAGCGGCGACGCGGCCGGAGCGCGGGGCACTTGCCAGCCACAGAACTACTGTTTTCGCTCCCTCTAGCTATGTTTTTAGCATTTGGGCTCCGCCTCGATTGGTTTTATATAGAGTATTGTTGCATCCCTAAATATTGTTTTTCCAGACATAAAAATATAAATTCTTTAATGGCTTGTAATAATAACTATGTCAGTTTACAGCTGAAAAGCCATGTTGACATTTTATTAAAGATGTGTCATTTGTGGTTTCACACATTGACTGTATTTGAAAACTGGACCGAGTGAGTGCGGTGTCACCCAGAGAAAATGACTTGCTTCCGGTTCCAATGAAATTCAATATATTCGCCATTTTTTTGTGATACTGACATCGCCATGTTGAGTAAGCAGTGGTTGTTCCGAGTCACTCTCATTTCTACAACAAATTTCACCAATCAGGAGTGAGTTTGTTGGAAGTCCACTTCCCTAACACTGAAAACAGGGACTGGAGAATCTGTCAGTCAACTGTTTGACACTCACAACAGACTCAAGCTTTTATTAAGGCACCTGATTGGCCAGTTTATAACTTAAATAATTTCACTACAAAAAATATATCATGAAAAAAAAATTAAGATTGGCAAAAACAAGTTTAAAAAAGGTATCAGAGCAAGAATATTATTTCTCAATGGAAATGTATGGGATTTTGGCTTTTTGGAGCCAGCGGATACTTCCTGTTGGCCTGGTAAAAGAAAACTTTAGCCTATTGTCTATTTAGTGTAGGTTTTTCGAGCTGGCCAGAAATCGTCAATCACCGCCCCAATGCCACATCTGCAGCACATCGACATCAACTCAGTGTTTGGAGTTCCACCTTAAACATGCACAAGAAGACCCATCTTCAAAGAGGCTTCAGTTCCCGTCATCTTAACCAAAATTACAATATACGCGCACACACAGCTCAACTTTTAATAAAAGCTGATCAGATTCATTTACTAATTACTTGAGGAGAGATTTAGCTCTGCCTCACAAATGCTTCTTCTTGTGTTTTTTGTTTACTGGTGTAAGACTAATAGTAACCTCTAATTAACTTTAACCCTCGACTCCTATTGAGGCTTAAATGCATCAACAAGTTTGGCTCCAAATTAACTTAATTTAGCATCTACTTGAAAGCAAAAACTTAAATGATTTTTTTAACAACTGGAAATAAATTCAGGAAAATTTGTTTCCTCTTGATGACAAATTTATTTTTTTAGAGGAGCAACCCTTTTCTAAAACAAAGCTGTAAATGCACCGTTACCGACAAGTTCTGTAGCAAAAAAAATAAATAAATAAATAAATAAAGGATGAATGATGAATTAGAAGAGTCACATTCACTGAAGTTTAAGTGGCTTCTGGTGTTTTACCCAAATATTTTGAAAATGTCACCAGAAATACCAGGCATATTTGGAGGCACAGCCCTACAAAACAGTTCCTCCTTTGTCATCGTGTTGTGTGCGAAAAGAGAGCTAAATTCAGCGATTACTTTTTATGGAGGAAAGACGCACTTTAGTTACTGACAACCACCAGGAGGGCTTTCCAATGAGAGGCGGCGGTGGTTGCTATAGAACTGGTAAAGCAAGTTTAACAGACAAGCAGAATATGCAAAGTAACCTTTAAACACAATGGAAAGTGACCTACAAAATATTGAATTTAAAAAATGCCATGTATGTATGAAGTTTAAAAGCTTGTGTTTGCTGAACAAGACAGTTACTGTAGGTTAGGAGGACTAAAAAATAATTTACAAAAGCACAAAGGAAAAACTCTGCTTCAAAAGCAGCAGCCCTACCCGCCTCACAACATCTTCAGATGAGTAATTTGGGAAGTATATTTAGAGTGTGAAACAAAAATCACAACAGCCACATACTTTCATTTAAACCCAGCACCGCAAGGTTTCTTGGAAACGCATCTTCATATTTAGGCAACTTCTTGTCACCTTCCACATTAAAGGAGATGCCACTCTGACTCATCCACAGATCTTAAAACCGACAGAGAACAAAGAGGGTAAGAGTCAGATCAGGACTGATCAACGGGAGCCCTGTGAGAAATACAGAATGGCAATTCTGCAAGAAAAAAAAACAAAGCAGGTGCTGGTTTATAACAACAGCTTTAATGCTTTGATAAAAAGTTCTTGTAGGTTTCTGGAAAAGCAGGTTCATTTTTATCATCTGTTCTGAATTCAGCGTCTCTTTCTCTGAGTTCTGTAAGCTCTGAGGATTTAAAGGGAAGCAGCTCCACAGGCTGAGCCGACTAGAACATTAAAGTGCGTGTTGTTTACATGAGAGTCAGGGCGCCACATGATCGAGTGTTTCAGGGCCCCCACTATTTCCAGATTGGGTGCGGAGGGCCATGAACTTGTGCACGTTTTATAACTTGATTAAATGATGCAACGTGGTGTCTCGGCACTTACAAAGAGAGCATACATTAAAGGCGCGAGAGCGGTCGGATCAAATGAAAGCGCTCGCAGAGACCTTTTGATTTTTTGGAGCAGCTTACACTGAACAAAGGAATGTGAACCGCAGGGAAGATATCTCTGCAGAGGTCAAGTGCTGAGCTTCAGGCCAGATAGTCCAGAGGGGCCAGATGCCTGCGGGTATTATGACAAGCAAGGCAGAGATAAATGACCGAGCTCCACCAATAGGTGTCAGCCTTCCATCCATCCTGTAAAAGCGCTGAGAGGGGGTGTGGAATGTGTGTGTGTGTGTGTGTGTGCCGCGCCGAACAGAAAGCTCTGCTGAGCACAGCACCTTAAAACCATTCGGCGCCTCCTCTCACCTGATAATCGTAAGAGTTCATCGGCGGCGGAGGAGGGAAGGAGCCCTGCGGTGACGGCAGGCCGGCGGACTCGTGGACAGGTGGTGGAGGGGGAGGGAGGTCCGCTGGGATGGAGACGCAGCAAAGAGAGAAACAAAAAAAAACAGTTTATTTAATACTTCCCTTTTGTCTGCAGCTAAAGTGTCACGTTTCGGGGTCTGCACCGCCGAGCCAGCACGCGATCTCATCTTTTGCAGCAGCTGCAGGTGCAGGCGATGCTTCTGCAGCTTTTTTGGAGCTTCGGATACAATCATAACTGCCACAAAGATCTGCAATTCATGAGTCAATGGCGAAGTTCACAATGTATTAAGAATAAACTGGATGTAATGAGTGTATTAGTTCAATAATTTACTGCAGCTGTGAGTCATTTCCTGTTTAAAACAGGAAGAAATGCAGATTTTTTCCGTGGGGTTTGATGGTTTTAGGAGGTTGGGACTTGAAAAAATAAAAATGCACAAAATTTTAGAAAATGCAACAGCAAGTTTACTTAGCTTGACAAACCCAAATCAGTAGCTAAAACACTGATTTGTCTTCATTTATCTGGTCAAACTGGAGCGTCAGACATGTAAAGAAAAGAGTTTTAGAGAGAAGAGTGGACGACCATCTTCCCCAAGACTGACAGACTTAATTGCAGCAGTTTGGGTTTAATCTGCAGAAAGCACGGCGGTGTTTCCCCCCCTTCGCTCTAAAATTGAAAATGTAAATGTCGTGTTCTCAACATGTAGATGAGGTGTCTGGTCTGCCAGAGGAGGAGTAACAAGACTAATGTGCGGTACAGAAGTCAGCGCTAATCCAAGGATTGCATCGCGCCACATGTTTCAGACAGGATCAGGAATTTGGTGCCAAATTAAATTCTGATTTGGCTTCTCTCAGCACAGGACTTACACTGAATCACTTGACCATGTACTTCTAAGTACCAAACCAGACATGAGCTTTGCAAATTAAAGGCTTTTATGAGACGTAATGGGAATTTGTTCCAACTCACGTCTTTGATGAGTCCTGTTCAGAAATTCCATTTGCTTTCCATGGCTTTTATCTGTTTTCATTAGAATCTAATTGATGTCATCAGTGTAGTTTATCCAAGGCAGCTGACCAAATTAATTAAGAGCGCCTCTACGCTGCCTCCATGAAACCGGCAGAAGATGGGCGGATAATGCGGCGCGTGACTACATTCGAGAAACAGCCAAGGTTGCGTTACATCCTCCTCCCGTGTGTTTCATGTCAACTGTTGGTGAAATAACATCCAGTGACCTCTGTAAAACTCCGGAGAGCCGCGAGGTCCCTTCAGACCGCCGCCCTGCTCCTCAAAGCAGTGCTTCCTGTCTAAGTATAAGCCACTTGTAACTTTGGGATTAAAGGGAATGAAAACATTTAGTTTCATGTACACATCAAATATGTTTGGATCCATCATTTCATGGAAGTTGTTAGTGTTTTATTGAAAGGTCCAACTGTTCTGCGTGTGGAGAGTATGAGTTGGCGCTCAGATAGGGATCATTAAGCATCTGTGCTTATTGTGACCTTATTCTCCCAGAATTCGTCATCATGCCAGTTATTTGGGATGGAAACGTGTTTGTGTTTTCGTTTGCAGTGATGTGTGTGTACAATCCCTGAAGTCCTTCAAAGCAGCTTTCCCTCATATGACTGCACTCGAACTTGAGGTTGTGTGTGACTGATTCAGGGTCAGCGCTGAAGCTTCACAGAAACATCGCAGACTGCAACGAAAACCTTTGGAAACAGCTAATGTCAGGCTCATTTTCACAAATGAACGTTTCATAAAGCACTTCTGCTTTGAAGCGGAGCAGTGCAGGGAGAGTTGACTGATATGAATCTCTTTGATTTACAGCTAAAAGACAAAGAAAACTGTTGCGAGAAACCAATCCGATGGACGGAGGAGTTGAGAGATTACTCATCTACAACAAGCCGCAGCACAGCTTTATTTCTTTACATTAGAGCTCTGCCGTCAGAAACTTTCAACTGTCTGCACGCAGCTGAAGAGATAACAGAATGGGAAAATGAAACCTGCTTTAGTCGGCAGAAAGATAAAATAGTCCCTCATTCCGTGGCAGAGATTCAGTTGGTTTCTGAAACCAACCAGAGAGGACTAAAGCTGAACCTCATTCAAGGAAAGCTTCTTTTCATCCTGCAGATTCACTGGTTTTAAACATTTCTGATAGAACCTTCAAAAACAAACAGTCCTTGAACATTTGAGTCTTTTCAAATGGATTTATTAAAGTCATTCGGAAAATATTTTTAAACGTACTAAGAGCACTTTCATATTAAATGCCAGTTTTAAAATAAGTAGGAAAATATATTTACTTGAAAAAGCCTTATTAAAGGACACAGTTTGTCCTAATTTTTTAAGCACTTTTACAAACTATGTTGTTACACAGAAATGTTATTTTACTTTATTTTATAAGTCCAAAAGAATGCATATCTCAGTATTGAAGACAGTGTGTGAGTTGAGGGAAAAACAGAGATGCAGGTCAATAAAAAAAAGAAATACAGTAGAGGAAAACACCACATTCATGAGATTCATGAGATATAGGGGCGAATATCAAAACCCTGAATCAGTTCCACTTACATTTTCCCCCAATTTACAATACAATTCAATGTTGATGTATTTTTCAATATTTTATTTTGAAACCCTATTTTGCCTGATCTTGAAATAGATATCTAATATAACTAGCGATTTTAATGAAATTATGAAACATACTCAGGAAACTGCAAATTCTTACAATTAAAAATGTCTATAATGATTTATTTGAATAACAGCCCTTTTTTTTACATTTTTTCCTTGCTGGTTATTAAGTATTTTGAGCCTCAACTTTCATAAAGAATGTCAATTTCATAACTAAACAAAAATGACAGAAAAAGCAACTTCAAAGAAAACTTTAACTACTGTTCACCGCTTTGAAAGATGACATCAAAGTTGATCATTAAAGGTCAGAGATTGAGGCAGTAAGTTCTTTCACATCACCTAACATTTTATATTTATACACACGTATATTGTTTTAAGCCACATATTTCCCCCATCGATGATGCACAACGCGTCTCTACACATTGCAACCATATTTATACGCTGCCACATCATTTTCTTTAAAATTCCAATGTCCCTGATCTCTCATGTTTATTTTTTAATCAATTCTTGCGTCTCTGACGGAGTTGGTGGTGTTGTAACAGTTTTTTTTTTAAAATACTGTGTTACTCCTGGGATGTTGCAGTGCACAGGACAACCTAACATATATAGATACTCTTTTTAGGTAAAGTAATCATAAACCTAATCAATTGTGGGTTCTTTTATTCTATTTCTTGCCACATATATCTTTAGACATATGCATACGTCTCACCCTGATGCTACATTCAGGGTGCACACAGATCAGCTGCGTCGACTTGCGTTCAAGCAGCCACTTTCAATGAAAAGTCAATACAAATGTAATCTTTTCACTTTTGCATTTCAGAGTATTTCTCCTTTTAAATCGCTGTCAATCAAACGGGCGCAGAAAATCTCTGTTTGAATTGATGAGCAGTTAATACGTCACAATTGCCCTATTGCCCGCGCGCAAAACCCCTCATCTGACCCAGCAAGCATGCCGAGCTCAGGTTCTGAAGAAAAGAAGACAGTCTTCCCAGATCGATGAAAGTTTAGTCCATGAAACTCTCAACTTCCTCGTCCGAGATGACATCCAGTTCAAAACGAAACTGCTAGTACACCACCTGCTGAATACGTATTCAGTAACCCTTGAGCTATACTAGGCATGACTACATTAAATGCAGGATCATCTGGACCCAACAGGACAGCGGGCTGACCTTTTTTATTTTTTTTAAAGATGCATTATCTTCACTGGTGTCCGTGGCAGACTTAAAATCTTGTCAATGTAAGGGTGGTCATCTGGACCCCATAAGAGAGCATGAGCGTTAAACCCAAATTCAGCACGTTCTTGAATGCAACATTCGTTGGTTGTGTGAATGCAGCATCACACCGAAAAAACACACAAAACATGTTGTCATAGAATGAGCGAAAAAAGTTAAACTGGTTGAACTTGAGCCCATTAGGAGCTCGGATTTGGTAGTGACCAATGAGTAGCTTCATTTTCAAAACACGGAAGTACTAGTTGCTTGAAAATTGATCATAAAAGAGAAATAAATAATTGCAGTTTGTGCCTGGCCAGATTTAAATGAAACCAAGTCTTCCATTTCATTGTCAGAATAGAGCTGTGAAAGAAAAAGCCTGGAACAACATTCATGAGATTTGCAGCACTTCAACATTTCACACCAAACCTCTTCCAACTGTGAGTACATACGATAGTTTTGAATAGCAACAGTCCTGTGAACAGCATATGCTAAAAGAACTCACGTTCAACACGTTCATGAAGGCGTCACACATGCCCAGTGTGTACATAGCAGAACAGACTTAAAAGTAGCTGGAACTCTTTGGAGCAAACTCAACACTGAGGCAAACCAAACTGTCTGAAAAATATTTCAGCTGCTGACTTGGAGTCAGCATATAAAGGTCTGAAAGGTAACAAAAAGAAGTACAAAGAAGAAAGCCAGATGCCCACGCTAAACCATACACTGTCATGTAACAATACATGCCTGCACCTCCTCAGAACACCACACTTACACAGGAGACATTTTCAAACTTTGTCTTATTTGTTTCTTACATTTGCTTTGAGCTATTTTTTCTTCCCTACTCATAATTAATTGCACTTTCGTCAGTCACTTCCTTTGGTTCGCTTCCTCTCGTTGGTATTAAAAGTTCCATCGAGAATTCATACAGAGAATCTCTTCAAAGTCTGGATGTGTGAAATGAAATCATCCATCTCCATTGGACCGTGATTTACCTGTTTGACCCAGACGAGATTTTGGGTGAGTTTTCACACCTGCCGTTTGACCTGAACTACTAAAAGGAAACAAAAACTGTGTGAATACGTTTGTCTGGTTTGTTTTGTCTGCACACGAAACACTCAGTGGCCAACTAAAAGCAGAAGTAAATCACACCGCGTAGAGAAATCCCACACTTCTCACATCGGAGTGGTTTGTCTGACCAAGATGAGGGACAAAAGGACAAAGAAGAAACCAGACGCTTCCCACTAATCCTCTGATTATCATGCTGTAATAAGTGCCTGAACGTCCTCATATGTTTGTCTTGGTGGATGTTTTGAAACTTTCTCTTAGAGGTGCAATGGATCACAGATAATCCGTGATCCGTACGGATAACTAGCCACAGTTCAGCCTTGTATCACAGATAACCCCCCTCCCCCTGCCGCTGCTGCATAAAATAGGGCTGGGAATCACTGGCTACTGACGATAAGATACACGATGCATGGCTCACGATATCCGATGATGGCTACACGAAATCAATAATCAATAATCAAATAATCAAAAAACAATAATATAGAAGAACACATATTTTTGGGTAAATATATCCCTATTTATTTTTTTTAGCATTAAATCCAATCTCATAATAAACAACATTGCTGAAATCAGTCATTATCTTTTGTACAAATTATAGATAGGTAGGTAGGTAGGCTTTATCTAATATAGACATTAATGAATGTCATAATAATATAGGATTTCAGGATATACTGATATTATAATTGTAATTATATTTTCCCACAGTTGAAAAAGGCTGAGAATCCAAAATTGAAGGCTGATTTACTCAGACTGCTATTTGAGATTATTTTTCCAACCTTTAATTATTTTCCATTTTGTTAGTCAGTAGTCAATAGATATAAACCCTAAAACACAAATAATACCAATAGATATTTAAAAATTCAAATTCCATTAAAGATTAGCAAAAGACTTAAATCATAATAATTTATATCTTTTTAAATGCTTCAATTAACTAGCAACCTCCCTAATTTTACAATGAATTAAATTCTTTATTTAATTGCATGTTTATTTAAGTTCATACATCACAATCAACATTTTTGCGTCAAGAAATACTTCAAATAACACTAGCCAAAACTTATTACATTCATTTGAAAACTTCACACCATAAATTTACCAAAGTTATTCCAACTGGTACGTGAGGTACACACAAACAATTGCGAAGCGCCCGCCTAGTTCCCACGGCACACCAATCAAACAGGAAAAAAACGATTGCGGTCATTCTAGCGCTGAATGACAAATGGATGATAAATTGCACACAGGTAGGCATGCTACCGAGACTACCGAGCCTGTACCTCGCCGTTGCTTTTTCCTGAATGAAGTGCGTGTGTCGCCAATAAAAGTCAGACGAAGTGTCCCAGCTGCTCAACAGTTCCATGTCACACGACTCAGACGCTCAGCGCAACAAATGTACTTGGTGAGAACCATCGAGAATCAATCGGGGGACTAAACATCACAATATATCGTAATATCGATATTTTGGCACCCCTAGCATAAAATCAAATGTCTGTCCATACCGAATCCAATTGGCATCAAATTCATGCACTGTACACAGTCTTTCTTTTAACAAGCGTCATGTGATTGCAGCAAGTGGGAGGACGCAGATTTTGAGAGATCAGGTTTATTTATTTTGAAGAGCTGAATAAAAGCCTCAGTACATGTGTCAACAGCTGTCCCACAGCCACTCCTCCTGCAACAGGGACGTACCGTCAGGGGAAGGCAGTATGGCAAGCCAAAAGGATCATAAATCGCCTGGGAAAGCAGGCGTGGCAGTACGGCAGTGCCTCACCTGCACATTTACCAAGGATAATAATAATTATTTAAAATGTTTTAATATTCCCACAGTCAGCTTCAATTCTACAATTAATAGCAAAAAATAATGACATTTAAATTTCAGCTTTTTCATTAAAGATTTAATCTGGACATTCGAGGGGTGGGTTAGGGTAAAAAAATTGCATAAGCATTGTTTTTGTGGATTTGGTCTCAAGACATGTAAATGTAATCAAAACTACATGTTTTTATACTTTTGTTTCTAGTCAAGGTTGTGTGAGTGTATATGTATGCTTTGAAATACTTTATATACATATTATATCAAATATATGTTTTAAAACTTTTCAAAAGGTACATTTATCTTGTTTTTTCCTGTTTCTTTACCTTTTACTGATCCGAAAAATGATCTGAACCGTGACCCTAAAACTGCGACGCGATCCGAACCGCGAGTTTTACGAGTCGTCACACCATTAGTTTCTCCTGAGCAGTTGTTCATGTTTTTCCTCACAATACATGGACTTTAAATCCTTTCCTCCATTCAATTGACTTTCGCACTTGCCTCTGAAGTGAACCATGAACGCTCATATGCAGCACTCATTTACACCTGGGTACATTTGTTTGGTCCAGAGCTCAAAGTTCAGGTTTACATTTGTTAAAGGAAGTGATATATCTGAACTGACTAACTCCTATCCTATGACTATCCAATGACTCTAACCTGCCAGTGTGAATCACAAACTACTACTGTCTATATTTTTCAACTACTAGAGCACACACAGCACATGCAGAGATTTAAAATCAAAAACAGACATTTGTATTTTTGACGCATTTTACCCCTTGAATTTCCAATGGGAATTTCCTCAATTGTCCCCTGAAATCAAACCACAATACCAAATATATGTTTTTTTTTTCTAAAATGTGAAACTTAGATAAAGTTATCTTGTAGCATATAGCATAACCTTTTGATGCCATTCGGCTTATTTTTCATGTTCACTATATAACTTTGTTATTCTTATTAAACGGCCCAGGAGCCCATTACTGGCTCCCTGCTGCGGCCATCACCAGTTGTGTTTACTGAAAAATACAACCAAGCTGGAGGCCCCAGCTTTTAAGTCACAAAAAAAAAGACTTCACCTCATTTGCGTCACTCTGTATTTTTATTTGTAATGAATGAAATCAAAGCAGGGTTGAGGTTGCGAGTGCTGGCTGTTCTGCCGCGGCGTTGGCGTGGTGCTGCAGCGGCCAGCGTGAGACGGCTCCTGTGCTGTGAATGAAGCCCGCTCCATTTGTGACAATGGGGAGATGAAAGCTTCAAGTAGGGACTAATGAGAGTAGCAGCGGGAAGACCTCTTTAATACGACAACTTCCCATCTCTTTATTGAGCAATTACTTTTAAGTAGCTGCTTTGTGAACGAGGAATCCTAATAAGTGATTAACGTTGTTTGAGAGACCATAAGATCGATCAGGAACATGAGAACTGGTAAAGAGATGAAGAGAGAGTGGAGATGGATCCTGCTGTGACGCGGCACTAATATTAAACTTTGTTTTTCACATAAATTAATGATTATCATTTGCATTTCCATGTATGACTAATGATTGGTTGATTCTGAACTTGTTGCAAATGTATTGCTCCAAAAGTTGAAAAAGCAGAGTGGAAGTATTTTTTAAAGTAAATCTGCTGGAGGATTAGAACATTTTGTGGAGGAAGGAAGATTGGATGTTGAAGCATATGTTAACAGATTTACATATGCACAAAAACATTGGAGTTCACATTTGTAATCTGCAACCATCTGGCCTGTAAGGACTTAGGACAAAGGTTGGCTCTGAGTGAGACTGCCTTTCGCATAAAACCGCCAACATTTCACTGAAAGGTTTGGTTTCCAGCAGAGCTGAGGAATCCTAAAATGCAGGGAGTGTGCGTTTATTTTCAACAACTTGAATTTGATTTATGGCTAAAGGCGGGGCGGTCTGTTATCATTTACTCTGGCTGCGTGGAGCCTAAATAAAGGCAGAGGAGAGAGGACAGGGTTGGTGTCAGAACGTTGACTTCTCTGAAAAAGTGAAGAGTGACCTAAGAGTTTCAGATGGGGAATGTAGGCTTCTTTATTTGGTTCCTCCAGATGCCCCCTCTGTGAGGCATCCTCCTTCTAAAGTAGACAGACTCAGTTATTTAACCTCCTTCAAGGGTCACACACATTGAGGGGGTCACTCAGGCCACGTACACTCACTCACCCCGCGTCTTTAGGGCCGCATTTTTTTAAATGTTTGTTACACCCTTCACTGCTTAAAACAGGCAATGGTTTCTGATAACCTCAAGGATGTTAAAGGACAACAAAAGACTTTGATTTCTTCCAATATAATAAAAGTAATGGCTGGTTCAAAGGTAACAGATACACTGTTCACGTTTATCTTTAAGCACCAGAGTACCAGAGCTTAGTTCTGACATAATTATGGGCTCTCAACTCCATCTTTTGTAACTGACATGATATGTATACAAGAGTGAGCTGCGATTTTAAAAACATGGGAGAGAGGATCTCCCGTTAAGCAAAGAAGACTCAGTCTGGCGACTTGCAGCTTAACATGGGAGGAGAAGCAGACAAAGTATGTATGACAGTAAGTGATACATTCAGAAGGAGAGTACAATATAACTGAACACCGGAAAACAATTATAGCAGTGTGTGTGGACGATTGAGGTGTTTTTTCAGGTCAAGACCGATAGACTGAACTCGACCGACTGTTAAAGCAGACGTCCTCCACTGGAGATGCTCAGACTGTTGCCATGTGACTACATTACATGCCTCCATTTTTACGGTCTTGTATGTACACAGATAGAAACTTAAACTTGGACTTCTTAGGGATTTTCTGAAAAACTGTGAACGGAATCCTTATAACTTTTGGGTTTCACTGTTAGGTCAAATTACTATATTTTGAAATGAACAAAACATGTATTGATGAGAGATTTTGGTCTGGACCAATTAGATGGTAAGTTTTTAGATTTGAAGATTATTTTCATAAGTTTGGCCAGCTTTAATATCATACAATCACAACCTTTCTGAAATTGTGAAAAAACCATTACCAATGAGAAGTCAATGTAAACTCACGTCTATGCATGTTTCAGGCTTCTGCGTTAGAAAATTCTGCGTTTAACGTTGCTATGTACGTTTTAAGGTCCAGTTTTTAGCATTGAACATGTGTTGAAGGTTAAACAAGGTTGAACTTTGACCAATCAGAGACTCTGATTTGTTAATGACGAATGGATGACGTCCACTTTAAGTCACAGAAGTGCCAAGCGTTTAAAAATTGATAATGAAAGACAAATTCATTAGTGTTGTTTGCTTGTGTTCTGAATTATGTGACTCCAAATCTTTTATATATCGGAACAGAGCTGTGAAAGAATAAACCTGGCGCAAGATTCGCAAGATTTGAAAACATTCCACACCGAGTCTCTTTCAACGGTCAGTGATGGACATGATTTAGTAAACAGGAGCAAAAGAACTCCTTGTCCAGTGCCAACGCCATATGATGAAAGTTTATTCTTGAATGTGCGTCACATGCCTGGTATGAACTTAGCATTACAGTTATAAGGACATCGTAGATCCACAATGATCATGTTCAGTTAAAGAACCATAATACCCCTTTGACCAAAAAACGGATTTAAACAAAAAAAGACAGCGTACTAATAATTCACACACAGACAACTTTTTATCCATAATTAATAAAATCAAGAAAGGAGAAGCAATATTGGAATATGACTGTAAGTATGACACTGATTCTGTTTTAACTTTTAATACTTAAAGGTTGGCCTAATAGGGGCTTGGTCTACTTATAAAACAATCCACCTGGCTATCAAGACCAATAACACAGTTGGAGACTGGTGGTTTTCATCAATGCCATCAGAACCTTTACAAAAAACCAAATAGCCTCAATGGGACTGGACTAGTTTTATATTTCATAATTTAGCCATTTAACCTTACATACAAAGTCGGAACAGAGCAGATTTTCAAGATCAGTTTGATACTTGCTAACTCTGTCTGGGGAGATCGTGCCTTTTCTGTACTGGCTCCTAAATTGTGGAACCAGTTGCCACAAGCTATTAGAGAAGTCACACTTTTGGAGAGTTTTAAAGCTCAACTGTTCCTCCACTATCACGCTATTGTATCTGCCTAGCTGCTTTTTATCATGTAAATTTTAATTTATTTTTAAATACTGTAGGTTTTTACTTATGTTTTTTTTTTAATTGTTTTTATGATTCTCATATATGGTATTTTCTTGTGTACAGCACTTTGGGCCTCCTTGGCTGGTGGTGAAAGGTGCTTTATAAATGAATAAATGAAATGAAATGAAATGTCTATCAAATCTGCTCTTTGAGAGAAGGAGGTCCATTTGAAATAAAACCTCTTTTGATGTCTTCACTCTGCAGGCCTTGATCTTCATCAGTGGTCCTAAAAACCCTGATCCTCAGTAATTACCATTCAGCTTGTCTTCCAAACATTCATGTCCTACTGTCCTGCTACTAATCATCTGGATCAGTCAATCCAAACCTTGAATCACTCAATTCAGCTAATCGGCAGCAATAAAAACTGTGGTAGCAAAAAAAAAAAAGGATCTGGAGGCTCAAGGTTGAAGACCACTAGTCAACACGTTAACAGAAACACTGTTTTCGTAAAGTAAAGAATGAGAGTCCACACAGTTTAAGGTGGCCGTGAAAGAGTCCCGTTAATGTGCGGTGCCTGCCAGAGGGCACCGCTTTCAATTTACCGGCTGATCTAAATTCCACCCCTCATATATGGAGGTGACCTTTGAGTAGTGACCGAGAGACTGAGATTGCGAATTCAAACGACCAAAATGTGCCCCTTCCAAAGGGTGGCAAGGTTCAGGTTTACAGATAAGGAATGGGGCTCAAATATCCGGAGGGACATCACGGCTTCAGCTGCTGCTGCTCCTTGGTGTCACAGCCAGAACAGGAATTTTCCCTCTTCTGACATTTAAGTGATAGAGCAGTCCCGTGACTCCATGTATGTATATTTATTTATTAAACTTTCATTGAGTCCTTGCATCTTACATCTCACCATTAGCTGTACATGCAACCGAATGGAGCATCTGCTAACTTCTCACTTCCTCTGGTCAAACACACATAGCGCTCCACAGATAGGATGGAGACACTAATGTGCAGAATAATTTAAACTGTCGGGCAAATTTCAGGAAGTAAAACGTTTATTTTAAAAACTAACTGATGGCCAACAAGGAGTTGTGCAATGAAAGTTTAAATATGTATATATATAAATATATATATATTCAAAAATGTTTGACCATAAAAATAAAAAAAGGAATATGTGAAACAGCTGCAGTTACACCATGCACTTGAGTCAGCTTTGCACACGCAGCAGAATAAACAGTACAAGCTAAAGTACAGTGTATGTTGTGTTCTACTTAAATAAAAAGTTGTCTTTGTTTGCACCCCGAGCATGAGCCTGCGGTGTCTTTGGGGACACTTGTACACTCGTCAGTGGATTTCCTGTTAATTCTCCTGGTGACAACCATGAGGGACTCTGACATAACAACCGGTAGTCAGTTTGCCTCTGGGCAGTCAAGCAGGGAGGAATAAAAACAGCTTATGCACATGTTCAACACTTTCTGAACTGCTCACAGCAAACAATTAGGTCTGTCTGTTGAAACTTTGTGATACAAGTTTGTTGTAAGAGGACAAAAAAGCACTTTTTAAAAGCCATAATTAACCCTATTTAACATGAAATAAGCACATAGTATTTAGTCTGAATGGATTTGCCTTTTTTTACTTAATTATTAAAATTGCTTGATACAATATTATAAATAAAATAGAGATAAAACTCATTAAAAATTATTTAATTACAATAATCAATCAGAAAAATTATACCAAAAGGGAAATTAATCATTCAATTGCTTTTTGAAGCTAAAATAGGTAACATGAAACCTGCAAACGGCATTGCCATGAAACCCAAACAGAATCTAGTGAGAGTGAGCTTTCTGCTCCTTCTCAGGAATCTGACCTCTGCCCTCCACGGTGTGTGCAACACTTAGCTCTCCTGCATTATTTACACCAAAACAAAGTCCCAGAGAGCGGACACAAACTTGTTATCAGCATATATGATCCATGCAGGCAGCTGCACTGAAATCCAGTAGTGCAGGAGCATTTCTATGAGGTTTTTTTCAGAGCTTGACAGCATGCACCCAATGACATGTTGGTGTCAGTTTGGTTTTAAACAGACGTGAGGCTAATTTGCTTTTAGAGTGTTTGTTTTTATTGCTGGGCTGTTGCACAGGATTGCATTATGTTGTGCTGTAATTCATTTTAATTTCTCCACATCTACAGGATGTTGCATCGCGATTCCTAATGCACTTTATTTGTCAGAGTGCTCACCTTTGCATTGAAGCTGCTCTGCATTATAATGCAGCAGCAAAATTCCAGGAAGTGGAGCAGGAGCCCCTCTGCACATACATTATTGAGAAAAAAAAAACAATCATGCTTGACCTTACTAAAGTGCATGTAAAACAGCAGATCAACATAAACCTCACAATCTGATCGAATGTAAATAACGAGGAGTTCAGGGTCACTGTCTGAGACTTCCTCCTGCTGGGCCTTAATCGGTACAAGTTCACCCTAAAAGATAAAAAAAAAGAAAATCCATCTTTCTCCTTGTGGCCCCCCACTACCACCTTCATGAGCGTCTCGCCGCACACAACAAGCGTGACCTCAGACTGCTCATTCCTGACTTCATCCTGGCCTCTGCGAGACAAAAGGGAAGGAGCAGCGACCAAGCCAGATTCCCTTGTCCCTAATTTTAATGCTAATCCTCAATTTTCTATCAGACGCCCCCACATTCTGCATAAAAGAATTAAAAAATGAGGAGAAACCAAGATAATCTGATCGTAAAGACGTCTTAATCTTTGACAAGTACATATATCTGCAGATGGCTCTGCAAGTTCAGAACTCTGGAGATCAGAAGAATCGGCATTTGAACTAAGACATGCTTCTGCAGCAATGGAGATCCAAAGGATGGTAGGTTGAGTCTGTTAAAAGACATTTGAAGTAACTTCAACAATAATCAACACTTAGAAGCTGAGGCATTCAAAAACAATTATGTGAAATTACATTCAAAATCCAAATCACATTGTTTTATTAATCCTCTTAATGTGATGGACGATGAGTAATAAAAAAAAAAAACAATTGAGGCCAGATTACATGATGAAGTTGTAAGATGACAAATTATCCACAGAAATTGATGTCTTTTCTTTTCTGAGAGGAAAAAAACTGAAAAGAAATAAATCCAATGGGAAAAAAACTTTACTTCAAATAAAACTACAAATTACAATGCAAAGCTTGCCTTTATTTCTACAAAAGTAAGAAGAAAAGTGTTCATTCAAGTAATACTATTGACAGCCCACAAGGTGTAGCTGTGATTTTCTTTCTATTAAAATAATAATTGTAAAGATTTTAGGTTAGGATTTTTTGTCAAATGAAAGCTTGTATGATTGTTCTTTTTATTGCAAGCCAATAGATATATTTCCTCTCTGAGCCAACTCCTGAAACATAACTGGAGCCAGGTAAGTTTGTGAGGTAACCACTAGGTGGCTTGCTGCACTATTTAGGATCCACTCCAATGAAAATCTTGTTTTTTGAAGTTTTTATCATGAACATATAGCGTTTGTCTCGTGATGAAGGACACATACACACACACACACACATATATAGGAATTTAAGGTTAAAACTAAGTTTTTCAGTATTTCTTTAGAATTTTTAATTTTAAGAAGTCTCGTTGATTTGCTCAAAATTGAAATCCTCCACTTGAAGACAAATGGATCCATTAACGTCTTAATTTTCCTCATCTGTGCAGCTGGACAGCTCTGATACTGCTCACCCTTTTTTTTTTTTTTTGGGTAGGTTAATGTAGTGAAGTGAGAGTAAACAAAGTAATACTGGAATACCAATGATCAATGTAGGGTTACTTCCATGCCAACAGTCCCGGCCACAACTCAGAGGCAAATTTCTGATGAGCTCTGAAACACTGAATGTGACCAAAAAAAAACAAAAAAAAAAAAAACAGACCTTTAGCAAAAAAAAAAAATAAGAAAATACTGTTATTGTACCTAAAAGACCAGGGAACACTTAAAAAATATATATATATAGTTTTTTTAATTGCAAACTCAAACATGATGAAAAAAAAAATGAAAAGGGGACAGAAAAAAGAAAAACTTACTGTATTGCAAGCCCCTTTTTAACAAAAAAAAGAAAAAAAATCAATCAATCAGTAAGAAGGAAAAAACATAAAACATGTTGCCAATTTAGGATACAAAAGGAAAATATGAGTAAAAAAAAAAAAGAACAAAACTGTACAATTCCAAACATCAACTAGTGCAAAATGAACACCATTCCTCGGGGATGAGTAGTTTTTATTGATATCAAATAGATTTGAAGGCATAATAATTATACTTTTTTTAATGTAGTTTTTAAAACTTGATAATGTTGTGGTAGAACGTAGGAAGTGAAATGATTCAACACACTCTAAAGATACTTAAACAAAAATACACAGACTTAGAGTCCGGCTGCAGGATCTTTTCCCTCATGACTTCGCTCTTTCTGTTTCGCGTTGGTGGGCAGAGCTGAAAAGCCTGTCGTCTAAGAACAGTTTCAACACAAAACATCTGGAGCAAAAAAGGGTGTGAAGTGAAACCACAAACCCCACTGACAGACGAGTTTTCTGCCTCCCACTGTGATCACTACTTGCTGAATTTCATAACCGTTTCCCCTGCTTTAGAAATCTAGGGCTCTCTCTGGGTGGGTGGTTAAGGGTAGACGTTCAGGTAAAGTTCCAGCTGCAAGGCCTAAACGTAGACGCATGTGAGCACACTTCAATGCCAGGACTCTAGCAACACAAATATTTAAGATATAATCAGGAAATTTGGATAAAATAAAAAATGATTGAATGCAGCAGTGAAAAGATTGTGCTGCTTTAGTTTCCCTCTAATTCTAAATGACCTTCGTGAGTCACTTCCTGTTATTTTGTATTGTAGTTAAAAGATTTTTTTCTGCAAGTGATCTGATTAAAAAAAATAATAAAGAAAATTTAATATTTGCTAGCATATATTGTCTTTTTAAAATCCTAAGTAAAATATAAGCTTTTTTTTTTTGCTAATTTTGTAACTTCTTCCTAAACAAAACCAATTATCCTTTAAATCAACAGCTCTTGTTTAAAGCTTTGAGGCATCAAGGAGGCCTATCAATGACACAAACTCTCCTTTTAGAAATTTTTTTGATCAGCTTAATCTAAAATAGATTTTTTTTTTGTAAATTAGATTTGAAAGACCTACTTCAAGGTTGAAGCCCCGCTTTTCTTTTAGAAAGCGTTTTAATCTCACAGCACCGCAGTCTTTTTCATAAAAACAAACCATCATCTCCCAGGAGACCTCAAAAAAAGAAGCAGCAGCAGCACACAACATACGGCTTCCTGAGCGCAGATCAAACTGCAAACCACATAATTCACACTGTATTTATTCGAAACTATTGATGCATTTACATATTCCCCCGCATGCAGAACTTGACATTTAGAATTTCAATTATGGTTAATTTTAATAATGTAAATAAAATAATGAGGGCTTCAAAGATGCTGCTCATTGCTTACATCCCTCAGTCCTCGAAAAACACAGAAGAAAGCTCTCAGAAATCATTTTGGCACAGCTCAAATCTACAGATATCTGTAATTGAAAAATCTCATGAAAGTGGGAGCACTTCAAGGTTGTTTCTGTTGTTCACAGTTTTTTATTTCTCACATTCAAACTCTTAAAATCTTGTAAAAACTTAAAGGAAAGATAGAATAAAAATATTTAAGGTTTCCTATGTGAAATTTAGGACTTTGGAACTTTTTAGGCCAATTTGAACAGAATTTGGTGTCCTTTTCAGCCCGTTTTATAGTACTGTAATATTTTGTTTCAGCTCGGGTATGCCATCACTGGTAAGTGACAGAACTGGAACAGGTTTGATTTGTGAAAATAAAGGACGAAATAGTGTAAAGATGGCAAGAAACTGCCGCCAACAAAAACTGCTTGAGGTTTCTATTTTATTACAGAGATCTACACCTAAAATACTCAAAAAGTGGCTTCAATAAAAGCAATCAAAGATATATATTTTTAATAATTTTAAGTTTCTTTACTGTAAATAAAGAAAAATACTTTTCATGTTTTATTTGTTTTCCACCAAGAGAACTATTCATCTTTATTTTAAAGTAATAAAAGTTCTAAAGAATAAACCAAACCACAAATGTTTGTGTGGCTGTATGATTTAAAGACTGGATTTTAGGGTTTAGCATCTCTGTTTATGTGTCAGAAGGGAATCCTGAATGTGTTGATGCTCAGACCTCCGCAGCCTCAGGTCTGCCCACCTGTCAGTCATGCTGAGACTCGGCAGAATAAATCCCGAGTCCAGTCCGTCGATTAAGAAGTAGCAGCTTCATTGCTGTCATTGTTACTGTGGAAGCAGTGATGTTTTTTTCACTGCACATCCTTTAATCTCGATTGGGTGACACCCCCAATGATGGTGTAACGCTATGTGAGCATGAACACAAGGATGTGTATAGTCTGCTGTGGTGGCTGCTGAGTGAACAGACATCGAACGAATGAGCAGGGCCTCGGTTGTGCCTTTTCTCTAAGCATCTGTGCAAAAGCTCCTAAAGGTTGTGAGCATTCAACCGAGCAAATGCAAAGCAGCTGAACTTCCAGCTTTAACACGCTGACCAAATACTTCCATTACAGCAGGGGATTAGGCTTTTTTTCCTACTAAGATCAGGGGTCCCCAGTTCCGGTTCATTTCACTTGGCACAGGGCCACATATTTTTAAAAAATACATACGCTAACTTAAATTGTTTCCATTTTGTTAATTTTTTGATTCTGAAGGAAGTTTTATTTTGAAAACTGACAGATTCTGTTCATCACATCAGTCTATGGTCACGTGAGCTAAAGCGTCTGCTCGGAGCGCCAAGTTAAAAGTGAGGAAACCATGAACCGAATTTATAACTCTGTACCCCCTTCATGTGATACAATAGATGTGGCACTGCGAGAGCATCACTTACACATGCATTTTGGCTCTGAAACGCTTTAGCCTCCAAATATTTAATTGATTTACAAATCAATTTGGTAAGAATGTGCCCCTAGAGAGAACACTATCAGTCCTTGGATCAGTACTATTTCTTTAGAATCTTTCTCCTCTCCCCAGAAAAAAACTACTCACAATGGCTGCAAAGAAACTCATCTTGTTACAATGGGAGCATCCTTCTCCATCTTTTAAGAGGTAGTTGAATGAAATGGTAAAGTAGAGCAAATAAGATTTGAAAGCAAAAATAAACTAGGACTGTTTAGTAAGATTTGTAAACTATTATTAATTTTTTTACAATATAAATAATCAAAATAAAAGTAAAAAGAAAAAAGTGATGAAATCAAAGAAAAGCCTTTGACTTTAAAGAAAAATAAAGCTGCAGTCTAGAGAAAAAACCCGGAGTCTTCCTCAAAACATTGGATGTATAGTGTTACGGCTGAGGCTGTATTTGGTTCTTCTTTTTGTTCTGTGTTTTGTGCATTCTATTTCTGTCAGAGTGGGACTTTTGTATTTTTGTGGATCTTTGTTTGTCTGTCTGTGTTTATTAATTTCAGGCATGTTGCTGGAACGGTGTGGCTCCCATTGGTCCTATAAGCTAGCGACAGTTGTTACGATGTGCAAAGCCCCTGCATTATGTGTGGTGACTGACTTTTGAATATAAAGTTTAAGATACGGTGGATTCCTGTTTATTGTTAGATTTAGAAAATTTTATGACAGTTGTGTCATTTTATCTTTATAAATGCATCTTAAAATTTGGACACACCTGAAGATGGTGTCTGGTTGTTAGCTTCCACTTTGACATTTAAGGAGACATATTAATTCCAGCTACACACATTTTACAGAGAACGACGATTCGAAAAAACAAAAAGAGAAAAGTTACTGATTTCTGGAATCTTCTAAAAGGGACATTTGAGAATTTTACTATAGCAAGGCATCTGCACAGCCATGAATCAGGAAATACGTAAAAACAAAATATGATACATTTTTCTCTGACAGATAACCAGCCTGGACTGAGTTCTGAGTGTTAAAATTGCATTTTATGGGGGAAAAACTTGTAAATTTGCTTTTATTGAATTTATATAAATCATAAGCAACTTCTACAAATCAACAACTTTGTTTCACTGAATCTTCGTCATCTGTAAAAAAAAAATCTACTGACGTTTTCAGCCTTTTTAAAAACTAGTGGCATTTCAATTTGAAAAATTAATTTTTCATTAACCGGAAGTTTAAAAAATATTTTTAAACACTAACTTTAACCTTTTAGGAATGGTCTATGAATATGTTGTCTGATAGTAGCCCTTGTTCTATCCTCGGCATGTTTACATTAAAAGTGGGGTCACCTGGACCCCACAAGACAGCGCGCTGAACTACATTTTTTTTTTTCAAGGACTGGTGTCCATGGCAGAGATAAAATCCTGTCCACCTTTGTCATGGGAGAGATCACATCACTATAAGGGTCATCTGGATTCACTAAGAGAGCACGAGGGTTGCACTGGTCTGCCGCCTGAAAAAGATCGGGGGCCGCTGCTCTAGATGTGAGTGCCGTCTTGGGAATACGCCTGCTCTTCTCCGGTTAGAGGGTCTCATGAAAGCAGCCGTGTGTGCTCCTCTGTGCGTTTACCTGCTGGATCGAAGTGAGCAGCCTGTTTGTAGGGGTTGAACTTCGGTTTGGGTGCGACCACCGGGGCAAACTTCTTGGGCACCTGCTGCTGAGAGACGGAGATGCTGGCACTCCCCATAGATGGAGTCGTCTCCATCCTGGCAGTCACTTGTCCCGACTGGGTGTTTGCTGGGTTCCACATGGTTCTGATGAGAAAAGACAAGAGTGATTCAAACTGAAGCCAACAGCTGTAAGCTCGAGACGGGCTGATGGAAACTCCCTGACACCCACAACAAACGTGTGAGGTGGGATGCCTCAGGTTTCTACCAGCAAAGGATCCCAACAAGCATTACTTTTTCTTCCTTTATCCCCCTTTTCCTTTCAACTATTGAGTCAGCTCCAAAGGGACTGGCAGAATGACGTTGTGGAATGAAAAAACAAGGTAACACAAACTGCACCCTTAACATGTAACAATATGTCTGACCGAATGAAGTATTGAAGCGTGGAAGAAACCACTTTGAACTCTGACTCGGAGCCTTCGCTTTGCTCGCAATGCCTACACAAGATCAACAAATCAAACACAAGTCAAAGCGCTACAAAAGCAACAAAGTATTTAAAAAACAAAAATACTTCATAGAGGATGAAGGTATTGAAAAACTCTGCAACTCTGATGTAACCATTTCCTATATACATGTGTGTTGATTTAGCTGTCAAAACCCAGATCAGATCTGTGTTAGAGAGAACTTAAAATGTAGGAATTCACTCTCTAATCTGTTTTAATTTTTTTAATCTAGCAGTGACATTTTCTTTAAAGTAAAATAAGATTGTATGGCTTGGTAAAAAAAAAAAAATAAATAAAAAAAGTGTCCTTACTACACCAAGACGGACAAACGAACGCACAAGCTGAGGACAGAAACATCCAGTATTTCACCATCACATTCTGAAATCACTTGAAATATCTGAACTATTTATGCGGCAGACTTTTCCCTATCCTTCTTTTTGTTTGTTTGTTATGTTCTGCTGTTTATTATCTTCTCCCCGACTGATGCACACTTTGCATTCTTCCTCTGGAGCACAGAAAAAAAGACCCACGCACAATCATCTTTTAATATCTGCTCCGACCCCTGCTCCTCTTGCTGCCTGAATGGTTCTCAGTTTTGATTTCTTTCATCTGCTCTTAGAGCGCTGCTGTCTCACGCTTACCTGTCCTTTTAGTGGAGATGCTTTCATTACTTGACAGTCAAATGGCTAACGGGATAAAAAATGGATTGGAGATGGGGGGGGGTTAATGCATGAATAAGAATAAAAGAAAAAAGTTTGTGTCAGTAACTCTGATTGACTCATTTAATACACCGTGGGGAGTGACTTTGAGGACCCCACATTAACCTGTCATGACCGCATACTGAGGATTCAGCTTCAACTGGTTAAAACCCGATATATCTCAGTGTGCGATCACTTCTTCTGTTTGTACTAAAACATAGAGAAAAGGAAAAAGATTTGAGTGTTTAAATGGCTCAATAAATAACCACTTGGTTGCTGATTTTAAGGAAAAAACATTTAAATACTTAAAATTCCAATTTTTTTTGTTTGTTTTTAACTATAGGCCCGATGGCAAAATATGAATAAACAGAGACTGAACAATAGATTCTCATATGCATTATGTCCTACCCATACAACAGATCAGTCAACTTTATGGACAATAGCATTGCTCAGTTGTTACCATTGACAGTATAATCAGTGGGCTTATCAACCCCTCCCTGCTTGTGTTCCAAATAGGAAGTCACTGCGGACACCAAGAGGATCAAAATCCCATAAACTTCTATTGAGCAATAGACAAGTTATTTCCCAGTCATTTTATTTATCAGAATAATCCTTAATCCTTTTTTAAGACATCATTTCTTTATCACAAATTATTCAAGTTATAATTGACCAATTAGAAGCCTCAGTAAAAGAACGTAGTGTCCGCTGGCCCCACCTGCAACATTTGATTGACAGCTTCTCCCGAGAGGCTCTCAGTGAGAGGGGTGTGGAGTTCAAACAAGCTCGCTCATGACTGATGACAGCAGTTCCTCTAAAAACCTAAATGGCGTCAGACGATCAGGAAGCCAGGATGACGGCTTTGGCTTGATTTTGCGAGGGTTGGTATGAATTCATTTTCAATGGGTGACATCAACACCTTGTATTGTTCAGTGAATTAATACATGTCTGTGGTTGTTACACATGAAATAAAGAAAGAACTCTCACTTTTTTAGTTCAGTATTGAAGCTCAGTATGCATCAATTTGCCGTGCTCCTGACTAAGTACCCATAATGCTCCAACAATGCATCAAGCTATTACCAAAGTTGTTCTAACATGTTTTTTACAGATTTGTGAGTGTCGTGTACAACAGAAAATTGGTTCCTGGTCAGTAAGATCCACCAGAACTTATACATTTTTGAGAAAATTCAAGGGTTTTCCTCAAAAATTCAAAGTTTGCTTTCTAAAAAATACATAAACATAAAAATTTGCAAAAATTAGAAACTGTTCAAAAAAGTTGTCTACCAGTGTTTAAGAGGTATTTTTTATTGCAAAACAACCCTATACAACCTCATTTGTTCAATTAGTCCAATAGTTCCAACTGTTTCTGTAAACAAGAGAATTACAAATTACAATTCTTTGTTGAGGTCTGAGACCTTCCTAAAACTGTTTCTTGCTTTCACTGAGTAAAACAAAATGACCATGATGGGTTTCATTTGTAACTATTCTATACACAAAAACCTTTGCAACCTTTCTTCTTCTTACATTATCTTACTTCTTACTTATCTGTTCTTTACAAGACAGTTTTGTGCTGCTGAATATGCTTTTACACAATAGAAAACATAAAACAACTCTCAAACAAAAGAATCATTACTGCAATTTATTGTGGTTTTTTGTTTTGTGGTATATGACTATTGACACACACAGTCAAGCACTCAAATTTCATCAAAGTGCTTGAATCACAGCATGTCTACAGGGGAAATTACAGAATACAAATAAAAAAGGATTTTGAAAGAAAGTTTTGCAGAGACCTCGTACAAACAGAGGAGTCTGGATCCATTTAACAAGCGGCTTAACCAATGACAACCACTCGTTGAAAAAAAGTCCAGAAAACCTTCAAGATGCATTCAGAACAGGACAGTCCCTGGTCTCAGTTCATTAGAATGAGAAATCTTAGAAATGTCACACCTCATTTGGTATGCTTTGCTTTCACATTGCGCTTCTGAGAGTGAACAAACCATGCGGGTAAAACAACAGCTGCACATCCACAACACATTCTAAAAGTTTTTTTTAGCTCTTTTTTTGCCCAATTAAGATAAACAAGCTAACAGGACAGTTACCGTACAAAGTCTAATGAAACACAAATAACAGTAATTTTTTAAACTCACACACGGTTTCTCAAACTTCAATCATTTTTTTTTTATAGAGTTTGGATTTTAGGTGGTTATAACAAGACAAGCAGCAAATTAGGTTGACAAAAAGCAAGCTTTAATTTGGTTATTTTTAGTTTTTTTACGGACATTTAATGGAAGACTAAATTCAGTCGATTGCAAAAATGACAAAAAACGCTATTGTATGTTTTCATCCTTTACTTTTAAAGAGCTTCTATAAAAAAAAGGATCTCATGAATGCTGTTGGATGATCTCCCTGACCTGGTATTTACTTTATTTATTGATTTCTTATTTTTATGCATTTCATCTTCCTCTGCTTAGGGTGTAGTTGCTAATCTTTCTCTTGTGCTTTGAGGGACTTTCTTCTTTGTTATTAACAGTTGCAAAACATTTTGATTGCTGGATAGTGTCCTAGAATGCTATACAAAGAAATTTCACTCACTCATATCAGAAAATAGTTGTTTTGTGATGCGATGGGTACCTTTTATAATCAACTGTGTTTTTAACATAAATAGTCAGACTTTTACCCTCATTAGCACCTAAAACACATGTATTTAATCTAAACCCACTTGGAACCATTGATAAAAGTGCTAAACTGATCTTCTGAATTGTAGCTTGATTATGAACCAGCAAGATAGACAAGAGGGATGTGGCATCTGTGGAATCTGTGTCCACAACTGCATTTCAGTATTTAATCCGTTTCGAAGCTCGACCAAGACTCATGTAGTCCTGAATGTTAAACCAGTAAAGCGGGAGAGAGAACACTGTTTGAAGGAGGAGCAACTCAACAACCTGGTTTTGGTTTACTGTCAGAGTAGTGAAAAGAAGTGTCCTCCTGTTTTCTGAGGAGGTGAAGATGACCCACAAGGCTGACAAACCTTGTTTAATAGTTTGTTTTAAAAGGGCACTAAAGCCTGGCTCACAGCTCCCATTAGTCCCTCTGCACTTTTACAGATGTCATTGAGGAACTGCTGCCGCTTTAATATCCATAAATCAAACTGAACCATCAAAACAGAACCACTATCAGTTCTGAATTTAAGCATAACTGGAAGCCTTTAGACATTTTGGGGGTAAAAATCAGCTTTCTAGCAAAACTACCTATGTGGTTGAAAAACTGAATGTTGAAAACTTCATCAAAACGACAGTGTTCATAAGCGCATCCTTTAAAACGCTCCCGTCTGACTCCTGACTGACTCCTGCTCCTTTTATCTTTCGACTGAGTCTTTGAAGCTCTGCTGTAAAGCTCCGCTGAAGTGCTGAGAATCTAAGATGAGCCTAAACTAGCCTTTGCTCAGGGAAGATACTTCTCCCTGTCATCATCGGTGGATAAAATGGGACATTACTGTTGGGTTTCTGTCGGGGTAAAACAGAGGGACTGATCAAAGACCGTCTACGACACACAGACACACACACAAACCGATGTAGTACTGAACAGATTTCACTTTTAACACCGTGATCTGTAGCGGTCCACTTCTCCTACATGACAGTCTCCACTGACCTGTGAACAGCCCAGCATAAATAGACAGTTTACTCAAGAAAACACAAATAATGCACTTTTGGTGGAAAAAAAATCCCAACACTGAGCTACTACATTAGTAATTTAGCACTACAGTAATGATAATCGGTTCACCAAAGCCATCTATGTAAGTGAAAAGATAATTGTGTCTTTTTTTGAGAAAAGTTATACTCTGTAAATACATGAAAACCTTTTTCTTTCCAATACATGTCATGTATTCTCCAATTTTTGTATTCAATGAAACAGGCTGACTCACCACCATTTAGTAACATTAATATTTGTGCTCAACTTGCTATTATTTTTTATTATTTTAAAAATGGCAGAAAGGTGTTAAAAGGCAACAGAAAACTGAAAACAAAAAATGGGCAGCCAAGTACATCAAAGAATCCATTAAAGTACCTTTATTTTTGCTACCCTTATGCAGTTAATTTTATTATTAGCTTCTCTTTTTGTTTTAGACAAGCTTTTACTTATTCCGGTTTGCTCAGTGTCCCTGTATTACACATTACCTAAAGCTTAATGTGATACTTATTAACCTTACTTTCAATGGAACTTTGAATTATCCATTTTAACAAAGATAAAAATAATTATTTCGAATACGTCTTTTGTAGAAAATATAAGTGGCTGGGTTAAGAAAAAAGTAATCAGTAATAAAATCACTGATGGATAAATAGAAACAGAAAACAAACAGTGAATCAACAAAAGACAATTAAGAGGCAATACATGGAACCTTTTCAAAGCTAAATAGGAACAAAATGTAAATTTGGGTCATTTTTGGTTTTTTCCAAAAAAACAATAACAAAAGTAAATCACAATATGAGGAAAAAAAGGAAAATCACTGAATTCTCAACTTAAAAACATTCTTTTAAAAACAGATTTTTTCCTTACATTTTTAATTATTGCCTTTTAAAAACTGATCTAACTATTAATAAAAATGAATAAATACTTTGGTTGATATTTTATTTTTAGAGGGAATAATAAACTGTGATCTAAAGGGTAATTATGCTGCTTTACTCCAACCGAGGCCTCGTCCCATGAGTGGAAAAGACTTAAACTGCACAGTTTTTGGCTCACTAAGCAACAATCAAAACATCACTTCAGAAAGACACTGCAGGAACGAAGATGGAGGCGCACTTTGGCTGGCAGCCTCTTTCATAGCGAACAGAGGGGTGGCAGGCGACTGGGATTCGCACTCACGGTTCGTGACGCAACTTGCGGAGGATCAGCCATGCGGATGAAAATGCTTTAAAAATTAAAAGTTCCCATCTGCAAGGGGTTGCTGCCAAGGCTTCCCAGCATTGAACTCTCTCTGCTTTAGAGGCCCGGTTGAATGGCTGAGCAGGTTAATGCGACATTAAACAAACAAGTGCTCACTCCGCTCCTTCCACTGTTTGAAAACAGGGAAGAGCTCAGAGTTCAAGTGGTCATTATAGGTCTGGAAATGTTTGGAGCAAAAGGCTAAATATTTGAAAGGGCAGTAAGTGTGACACCATGCCACGTGCTGGCATATTAATAAAAGCAAAAGGCTGTTTTGGGCCTCTTTCAAGTGCTGAAATTTTAATGGCGAAGGTGCAATAGCAGTCTCAGGACATCAGATGACTGGGCGAGTCAAACATCATGTTCTGAAACAGAACCACTGCAAACAGAACAGCTACAAGACAAGATTATCCCAACACCTGTCTAAGGCTACGGCGAATCCCTCGTGGCTTATGGCGCTAATTCAGCTGCCGCCACGCCGAACCAAGAACAACTAAAAACACTCAAAAGTGTTTTGTTGGTTTTTTTTCTCTTTTCTAGCGAGGGATGAACCCATATAACGAAGGCATCCTAAGTATTCGAGCTGTGGGGGAATAATTTATCAGTTGCTGGCCCTTTTAAAACGGCTGGGCCAAATTTACTCTGCTCGAGTAAATTATTGAGTGGGTTCAGGGGTTCAAAAGGGTTACTCAGATGTGTTTGGCACATCTCATCTGGATTTTTCAGATCCAAGCACTCAGAGAAAGGAGAAAAAGATCCAACATACGCTGCTCAGAAAGTTTGCAAACTTGCATAAATGTGTGGAGACAAGGCACTGTCATTTAGAAGAAAAGGCTCTGAAAAGACAATGACAATAAGACACTTTTTGAAGATTGTTCACCTTTTAGGGCTGCCACAGTGAAAAAGCTGTCACCAAACGGCACATTCGGTTTGCCAGAGAGTTTTACGAAAGATGCCCTTAATCACACAACCCTGCTGGGCTGGGGACGGAACCTTTTTTATAATCCAACACTAAAGTTCACTTCATTAGTTGTACCACACTATAAGATCTGTTGTATAGAAAATATTATTCCATAATTTTTGCTCATTATTACATATAATTTTCAAAAAATATATATATTGCTAGATAGACATGTATTCAGACCGTTTTCCTTTTACTTAACTTAGATTATAATGGTTGACAGGACTGGATGCATCTAGAGAAACACTCGTCTCCCATCAGACAACATGTTTGACAAGAATTTGAACTTTATAATAAATTACAGAGGCAGTAGAGCTTCAAATAAACTGATTTTCTCACACCTAACACTATTTTTACTCCACAACACAAGACAGATTATGATATAACATAAAATAAAACATTATTCTACTACATGAAGGGGATTCACTGCTATCAGACTTCATGATAAACTTCTGTCCCACTTCATTCTATTTCTTTTACAACTTAACGTTGCATGCTGGGATAAAGTCTGCGCCGCATGAGCAGACTCACCTGAACCACAGCCATCAGGCGGCTGTGTACACACACCTGCTGTGGCTCAAGCCTGTAATCAGAACTGGCAACTTGACCCAAACAGACTGCGACAATGAGGAGTGAGAAAGCTAGCAGGCAAAAAACACCTTTGTGTTGTGTCAAAGCAGGCGGCGCGGAGAAGAAGAAGAGGAGGGTCGCGGTTACAGCTCATCCAACCTGCGCTCAGACCCCGGCCTGACGCGAGGCAGCTCACTCTGGGCTGACAGGAGCCGACAAGCGCTCTTCAGAGACGTGGCAACAAAACCGCTGGGTCAGTTACACCAACTCACAAAGGCCATTCACTCGCCCGCTTGTGTGCACGCCGCGTGTTTCATACCTGGCAGCCTCAAATAGAGGAGCTGATCTTTAAAGATCTCACTTACAACCATAACTGAATTTTAAAGCGATTATTTTGATGGTTCCACGTGAAGATGTAACGCAGTCGCTCTCTGCTAGTTTGAGGCCACAAAAGCTCAGACCTGTTTGTGTGAGCTGCAGCCAGACGTTTGGTGTAAAGCCTCTCATAATTAGGCTAATTACACAGGATAATATGAAGGTTAATCAAATGATAAACACACCGATTTGTTTTCCCCATTAGCTATTGTGAAGAGCCCAGCCACTTGATAACCATTACAAATGAGATTTGGAGCTGTGACTGCTACAAAGACCAGCAACCCCCTGCCACCCCCACCAGGCAGCCTCACCACCAGCCTGTGCAGAGCACAAAGTGCTGAATTAAGTATTTCTTTGCCTTTTTTTTTTGTTCCAACATTAAGAGCTGAAAGTTACAGCCTCAATAAAAACTGGAGCGGGCTTTCCACTCTAGCTCATAGATTTCTGAGTGTTCACTTTTTTTTTTTTGAAGTGCTATTTTCTAGATATCAATTTTGTAAACTCAAGCTGCGCTTGATATTATGCTTCACTGAAATGACAGAGCCGAGACCAAGAGGACACAATGGCAGACTGGGAACACAAAGGAGGAATGAGATGCAAGAGGAAACAAAAACACACAAAATTATTGAAAAAATTTGTAGAGAAATAAAAAATATTAGAACTGAAACAAACAACAATATCTGCAAACAGAGAAACACACAAAAAGGAGGATGTAAACAGAAACAGTACATGGATAGAAATGTTATGGTTACATCAGCCGATACGCAGAAGATCAATAATGAATATCATTTTTTCTACTGAAAAATAGAAGCAGGATGTTTATAACACTAAAATATCTGAATCTAACTGGTGTATCACGTGTTTTTTTCTTATTCGTATGTACCATCTAAAATGAAAATAAAGCTAGATGCACAACAAAAAAAAATTATAAATAGCATTTTTTTAAACATAGAAAAATAAATGAAAAACACTCAACTGCAATATCGCTGAGAGGGAGTCTAAAAGGCTCTCTTTGCAGATGGAAATCATCGAGACAAAACAACCTCAAAAGGAAGGATTACGACTCCGACATCCATGTGACTCCAGGCACAACTCTTATCTTTTTTTCTAGCATCTCCTCACTCAGGCAGGTTTCTCCCCCTCTCAGTAACGGGACTATTTTTCAACTAGAATTTCTCCTATGAGCGAGGTTTTCTGTCCAGACTTGATTATTAAAAGATCAATTCCAAGGAAAATTGTGGTTTTGGTGTTTTTAACATCTGGGATTTTTCTCATAATGGAGGGCATGTATAAAGAACATTAATCTTAAGATTATATTTGTATTTCTTTATTCAAATCACAGTGAATCAGGAGCAAACGGGAAAAAAATCCCTTTGAAAAAGCTCTTTGTTTAGAAGTAAAAACTACAATGGGTGGGTCAAAGTTTCATTCTGATGCACCCACTTACAGACAAATAGATCTGATAACGCCTTTTTTTCCCTTGTCCGAGCTGGTATCTGGTTGTGGGGGGCTGTAAGCTAGCGGAAGAAAGTGAAAACAAAGGGATCATAGGAAATAAGCAGAAGTTTACTTCCGCGCCATCAGTTCCGCTCACAGCTCAGAGGAGAATTTCTAATCAACTACAGAAACCATGTCCTAGAAAACAACACAGCTTTCTTTATTTTTCCTAAAAGCGTCATAATTATAAATCAAAGACCACTGGGATTGCTTCTAAAACAAATCAAGAGATGAATCTAGTGTTTTTTTTGTTTGGCGGGGGGGGGTTAAACAAATAGAGCCACCATTGATTAAAGGATCTCCATCTTCGAGCTGCTCCCTCCCCAGCGCTTTTCAATTTTCTGTATAAGTGTATTAACTTGTAAATTCCTGCCTCACTTGAGCATAAAATTACAAACTTATTTCAAAAGACAACAACTATGTTTGGTGAGGTACTGAAAAATTTTTTTTTTTTTTTATAACAGCTGTTCAGTAGTTTACTTGAGCTTGTGGCCTTTGCTCCCTAATGACAAAAACACAACTTTTCTGTAAATATGCAAGTCTGACTTTAATGCTGACTGACAGTTTGTGTAGGCTTGGGATATATCAAATAGAATTGGATGGCTTGGATGACTGGAGTATGTGCTCCTTCAAACTGCAAGTGGTAAGACGCGACGTCTCAGGAGTTTATCTTTTCGGAGTCTCAGGAGGTTACTGACTGACAGCTGTAAATATATCACAACCGTCTCTCGCTTACCTCGGCGCCACCTACTTAAAAATAATATTTGCATCCACAACAAACATACAAACAAACAAACACAGCGTCTGTAGATTTCATATTTTCAGCAAATCAATGGCAAATGAGTGAAGACAGTTTAACTTCAGTTGACTGTAAAGGCTGGTGTTGATGCCACAGAGGCAGAAGAGCAGAAATGAAGCATATTTAACGGCGCTTCTGTGCTTTGTAAAGCTGCACCCTCATTATTCTACTTTAGCGAGAATCAATAGGAAAGGAGTAGCAAGAAAACAAGCGTTTGTGTTTGACAGAAAAGGACAGATTTAAATGTAGATGAAGACAGAAAATGAAGACGAGCGAGGATTCATCCTTCATCTTAACGCTCTGTTGAACTAACGACCTAACAAGGTGATCTGTACACACTCCTAACTTCCCATATCCTGCTTTGACTCCAGACCAATAGAAGAGGAAAAAAAAGTTATTTCAATCTGAATAATTTCAGTTCCAGCTAAAATACTCCATTTATTTCAGCCTTACAGTTGTGTGAGACAAATATCAGCCTATCATGTTAGAAGATCAATAAGCCCAACTGATAAATGTCTGTAAGAGAATCTACTTAACATCTTGAGGGGAAAAGTGATGTAATCCATCCATCTATCTATTATTGGCTGCTTATCCAGGGTTTGGGTCATGGGGCGGGACTCCTTGAGCCACACCAAACTAAAGAGGACCTGGCTGCAGACATCATCGACTTAAAAGCACACGTCTCCCCATATTGCTCTTTAAAAAAAAAAACAACTTTATTTTAACTGGCGACCGAAACAGTTATAATTTAAGCTTTAATAAAAGTTTTTTTTTTTACAACTCTTAGCCCATTTGTTATTGTCAATATTTACAAAAATAAAATAAATTCCCGTAGTGTTTTTGTCCAATTTTACGTACGGGTAGGAAAAGAGCTCACGGAAAGAACTCTTATTTCATAAATAATTATTTAATTAGTGTGCCAAAGATAATATATTATCATATTTATGGATAAAGTTTACTCTGAAAGGCTGAGGAATAACATGATACACCGAAGGCAATTAACAGAAATGCAGACAGCTGCGGATGATCATCAACCCAAACCTGGTGTGAATGACAGAGAACTTAAACAGAACATTACAAGAACTGAGGCAGGGGTTTGGTCAAACTCAATCGCAAAAATGGCCAAAATCCAAAACACAACTTAGGTTGCGGGCTGCACAGGATATACATTTATTGAACACATTAAAACTAATTTTTACAAATTTTAAAAATGTAACTTTTTAACATTACTATGAACAAAAGCAGGTAGTGATATTTTTCCAGAATAAATCAACTTAAACCTTAAATAACTTTCAATGTTTTACTCTCCATAAAATATGTTTTGTCAAAATGATTAAAATAAGAAATAAGCTGCAAGATAACAATGGGCCATTAATAACAAGGAAATAAAATGATATGGAGGGCCGGACAGAATTACCCGAGGGGCCGGATCTGGCCCACGGGCCACATGTGAACTAAGTCAATCACACTAAAAAGCCAAACCAAAGAGCACAATTTTTACAATCACATAATCAGTTTGATTTAGATACAAAAATCACAATTTCCTACTCAACACAATTTGATTATATTTATACATATTAAACAAATTGTGTTTAGCAGTGAAAGCGCATTTCCTTCTTGTTCATATGCAGGTTTCATCCACGAACTTTTACAGTCCAAAAACAGGTCTTATAGATTAATTAGTGTCTCTAAATTGCCCCTAAACGTATGTCTGAAACACACTAGCAACCTGTTCAGGGTGAACCCCAGCTTAGCCCAACAATAGCTGGTTGGCTCATGGAGCCCCATGACCCCACGGACGGACGGGACCGATTTAAACTGAGCAAAGGTGAAACTTTCATTTCAAAATTGTGAATTATTTTATCTTAAAACTAGGCAAAAAAGCATTTTTTGTATGGTGTGTGTCTACTAATTGAAGATTAACTTTTGGATTTGGTTTATTTCTTTTTAATTATAAAGGAGTATAACAGTCTCAAACTTATAAGAGGACACATATGAAGAAAGCTTATAGGAAGAGAGCTTAAGAAAAAAACATTACTATAATTTGCCTCTTTAATGTAGCCTTGAAAATCCAATGAATAAAATGGTTGATTGGTCATTAAATGATGCAAATCAGCAGGTCCCCCCCTCCCGCTAATATGTTAAGCAGCCACGGCTTACATCCGTTTCTCGCCCATTGAAATTTCTGTGCACAACAAAACAAAGGAGCTCAGGGACACGGCCGGCCTTTGCTCAAATGTGTCACACAATTGCATTACAGTTAAAAACACACTAATTGAAAGATCATAACTGAACACTGGCCTACAGCTACACATGTCATTCTGGATACAGAGATGATGAACATCTCTAGTTTGGGAGCACACTGGGGCAAAGTCATCAGGGTGAAGCTCATCTGAGAGCTGACAATATTGAGGGAGCGGAGCAGCACAGTTTGCCTTGAAATCGAAAGAAACATCACATGAAGGCGTCATTAATTAGTGTCATTGGACGAGTGTTGCTTCTTAGGACAGCAAAGGAAATGTTCACCATGCATGGGTGGCTCTTTGTATCTTCCTGCAAAGACTAGCAAAGATGAAATGAAAGAATAAGGTACCATGTTCAACCTTGAGGTTTCACTGCTGCCCTTCATGTTTGGATGCAGGCAATGAAAAGACAACTTCTCTATCTGAAAATTTCTCCTTCATTTTGGAATCAACCTTTCTGAAGAAGAATAAGATAAATTAAAAGCAGAAAGAGTTTAGCTGCAGTGCTCATTCGGCTGGGCGTTTCAAGGATTGTCCACCGTGTGAGACTAGGTCATAATTAAGATGACTGGGGTTTCTAAAGCTTTCGAAAATGTAATTTATGAGGACAAGGACAAGCTGGAGTCCTCATTTTACAAAAAAACCAAGAGTTGAAGATGGACACATTTAAAAAGGAAGGCAGTGGTAATTATGATCCTAAAGCACACAAACAAGTCAACTGTGTGGCTTCACCATTGTAGTTGCTTGCTTGGTAAAGACTCAGGCGGTGAAATGTGATGAAGGCAAGCTTCCAGACTGAGGGATAAAGCTGTCAGATGTGTGTGTTTTATAACAGTGTGTTGTAGAATCGGTAAATCGGTTTTTGAATCAGGTTTATTTTAAACTTCAGGAGACTTGGATGGATACGGTTGACTCACTGCATTGATGATGAGATTTGACAACCATGTAGACATGTCTTTTTAACACTAAAATTATATATAAAATCCAAATAGATTAGAACTGTTCTCTACCTAAACATTATATAAGACTTAAAGAAAACTAAAATGTTATACAGTCAAATGTTGACAACTAATTTTTTTTTTTTTTCTTCAGTGTGTACATATTGCATGTAAATGAGCAAGCAAAACAGGGTTTAACAAGTTTTAAAAGGGCCATACTATGATTTTCTTAAGCCTTTCAGAGTAAATTATATCCACATACTATCTTTGGAACACTAAAAAACAATTTATGTATGAAATATTAGCTATTTTTTAGCAGTTTTTTTCCTACCCGGAAATAAAACTACTCGATTCCTGAAGCTCTGCCTGGCCTTGAAATTGTGTGGGTGCCGCCCATTTCATGATATCATTCTAGAGCCTTCGGCAGCGTGTCTGTGTTCTCCCTTGAAAATAATCCAACTTTTTTGTCAGAAGTGGATGCACATACCATACATCTGTCTTTAGTAGCCCTGGTCATCGTTACACTGGACCAAAACACAAATACACCCGGAGTCTGCATGACTGTGCCCGACAGGGGTTGGGGGGGGTTGTGTCTTAAATGAGCCCCGGGTCTAATGTAACGAACAGTTTTAACTGGAATTTATTGAAGACAAGACAATTGAAAGATAGACAGTATTGTGTGTCTAAAATGAAAGTTTTTTTTTCCTGATCATTGTAGGGAAATTGAGTGTTGGTGTTTGACTGGAGGCAATGCTGTCAGAGCTGACTCGTCCTGAAAGGTGCTTTCTCACTTTGTGACATCAGCACTTATAGCCCCTTTAAAACTCATACTTTGATGGTAACAAATCAATTAATGGACTGAACCATTTAAGCATTTTTAATTTTGGATATATGCTTTTTGTCTTAAAAAAAAAAAAATCACATCATCCCAGTTCATAGAATACCTACTCTGTATAAATATTAGCCGATATAAGTTTCTAAAACTTCGGAGCAAAAATGTGAAAATGTTCATTTGAGAAAGAGTTTAGTTGCTAAAACATTGAATTAATAATAATAATAATCTTTATACACTATATAGCACCTTTCAAGTTAAAAATTAAAAATTACTTCACAGTAAATCACAGAACAAAAATATAATAAAAGGCAAAGTAAAACACAGAATATAAGAACAGAATGTGCTGTTTTTTTAAAAGAAAACACTGAGTCAACAGAACTGAGGCTGAGAGGAAAATAGTTCCAGAGAGATGGAGCTTTTGCTGCACAGGCTCTGTCACCTTTAGTTTTTAACAGAGTTCTTTTAACAACCAGCAGGCCCTGGTCACATGATCTCAGGGACCTGCTGGGAGTGTACGGCTCCTCGAGGTCCTTTATGTAGGCCGGTGCCCAGGTATTAAAAGCTCTATAAGTTATAACCAGGATTTTAAACAGCACTCTGAAACGGATGGGGAGCCCGTGCAGCTTGATTAACAACGGTGTCGTGTGAATACTTGGAGGTCGTGGTTAAAAGCCTTGCAGAAGCGCTTTGGACAACCTAAAACCGTTCTAAAAATTTTTTACAAAGACATGTGAAGATGGAGTTCCATTAATCAAGACGCAAAGAAATGAAAGCATGAACGAGCATCTTCATCTCAGAACATGATACAACTGGACTCAGTTTAGCAATGTTTTTTAAATGATGAAAACAAGAACGAACAAGTGAACCGGCATGACAATCAAGAGATAAAACTGGGTCTAGAGTTACCCCGAGGTTTCTAACAGAGCGCCTGACAAAAGAGGCAAGTGGACTAAGCCACTGGACTGTCTGGGGGTGGTTTTTGTCAGGAGCACAAACGAGGACTTCAGTTTCATCGTCGTTTAATTGGAGAAAGTTGTCTTTCATCCAACTCTTGACTGAAATGGTAAATGGCGTATACTTGTATAGCGCTTTTCACCTTCCTTTGAAGACCCAAAGCGCTTCACAGTCACAGACCCATTCACTCATTCACACAATGTTGGTGGCTCCACTGCCGAACACTGGTAGAAACCTTCCACCAGAGGAAATATGGGTTTCAGTGTCTTGCCCAAGGATATTTTGACACATGGGCAGGCAAGGTGGGAATCAAATCCGCAATCTTCAAATTAGAAGTCGACGACCAAATCCAGACATCTGTGTAAAATCTGTATTGTAAAAACATCCTGAGGTTTAAAAGATACATAAAGCTGATTATCCTCAACATTAAAAGAGCTTAAAATATGCTGCAAAGGCGACAGACATAAAATTAACAATAAACATCCCAAAACAGAGCCTTGTGGAACACCGGATGAGAGGGATGCAGAGTTAACAGTTTTATTTTTTTATCAACCCACCAAGTAGTTACAGGGATTTACTTACTTTTGGTTTCAAACCAGTCCTAAGGAGTGCTTCCACTCTGGGGGAAGTTACAGGGTATCACACACTAAGGTACAATATATCAGACATGGCCTGTCAGGCAAGGATTATCACAATACAAATCACACTGCAATAAATTCTTAGAAATATGCTGCGTTATAAGATAGGAATCCAACGTGGCTGGAACATGTTGTAATTTTAAATAAGTACCTTCATCTTGGGTCAGCTTTTCCATATTCTACCTGCAGTACCACAGAATGCAAACGCTAAAGTGGAGCCGCTGCAGAGCGACGCTGCTAGGAAATGACAGAACTTCAGATGCAAGTCACTCTAATCAATCAGAGTGCTCTCATTAGCTGTGAGACAGTGACATTCTCCATTACGATGCAGGTGCTCAAGTTCTTTTTTATTATTACATTTATTAAGATATAATTTTTAAAAATACAGAACATATCCTAAGGCAGGTCACATTTTTTTCATAAAATTAGATAAGAATAGCCTTTAAAAAATGCTTTAAAATGAATAAAACCTGAATTTGCCAACATTTAAATTACTAATTTAAAAATATAAAGATGTCATCTCAGAAAATTTTAAATAAGTAAAGTTTTTTCATTTGTAGACTGATAAAAATCTCAGATCTCAATACATGAAGGTTGTTTGGACCAAGTTATTTGTTTGTTTCCTTATTGTATCCTCATTGAACATCGGGGGAGATTTTGCTGCACTGACAGTAAAGGGGCTGAATAATTTTGCATACCCAATTTTTCAATTTTTTATTTCTTAAATACATTTGAAATATCCAATACAATTTTATTTGTGTCCCACTTGTTGTTGATTATTCATAAAAAAAAATACTTTCACAAGGCACTGTAAATCTTTAATAATAAGTTATAATTTGTTGGCCACTAATATTGGTCATTATTAGATTGAAGTAAAGATCATTTGGCCCAATTTAATTGATCTGGACTGGCTAGATTATGATGTCCATTATAGGTCCAGTTCGCTTCTTGTCCTTTGTGTTTTGAGAACCCTAGTTGTGAATTGAAAGTTTATAAATAAAGATAAATAGAATTTAATAGATCATCCAAATATTTCTCCTAACTTTTCAAATTAAATTTGTTCTGAAAATTGAAAACATTTACAGTAAATTAGGATTGTACACAATTGTAAAAAAACGTCATGAAGAAGGGTTTGAAAAATAACTTCTAATCGTGACATTATGTCTTGAGTTAAAGATCTTGTTAGGACCTGGATGAGACTGTATCATTCCTGGATTGAGTACATTCATATTTCAAAAAATGCATCGTCAGTGGTTGTTATATGTCATACCAGGCATGTGAACGTAGCATAACAAAAATGTAAGTGCGTTCTTGAACGCATGTTTAGCATATTGAATTTACACTCACAGTCACTACCCAATACTAGTGGATGGTCGCCACCTATGGCTGGAAGAGGCTTGGTGTGAATGTTGAAGCAATGCAAATCTCGTAAATCTCGCTCCAGGCTTTTTCTTTCATAGCTCTATTCCGATACACGAAAAGAGTTGGTTTCATAAAATTCCGGTCGTGCACAAACAGCAATTATAAATTGCTCCTCCATGATCAATTTTAAAATGGTTGGCACTTCCGTGAATTAAAGAAATGTCCTCCACATGTCGCTACCAAATCTAAGTTCCTAATTGGTCAAAGTTTGACATGGTTTAACATAAATGCACATTCAATGGATGTACGTTTTATAGAAAGACCTTAAAAACAGTATTAAATATGTGCGTAGTGACACATTAACATACATCGGCATTAATTTACATCGGCTTTTCATTGAAAGTAGCCGCTTGAACGTGCCTTGCGGTGGGTAGTGGCAACATAGCTTTATAGTGTTGTCCGACTTCCATAAATAAATAGGTTGTGATGCAGTTTCAGACTAAAAGAGTTTAAGATAACAAACTTCACTTGTAGAGCCAGAAATTAGCCCATCCCACCTCCTACACATCTAGATCATGGAGTGCAAAACTGTTGCAGTGAAATGTAAAAGCCAAAGCCTCTTTTTTTATACAAACTTAGTAAACAAGAAAGAAAACTTTATTTAACAAAGAAAACAAAGAAAACATTAAAAAAGCAATTTAAAATGTTTCAATCCCTAATAAATTGCAGTTCAACTGAATTAAAATTGAACATTTTTTCCTAACAAACTTGACTATATCATTGATGTTTAAGAAGAAAATAAGGGAAAAGAGATTGTCCAACATCTGTTCTTCATCTCTTCCATTTAGCCAATCTAAGAAAAGCTTACTTAAAAAGTATCTTTAAGGAGTTGTAAACAGCACGCACTCAACATCTGAATAACAACAGCATTAAGGCAAATTGGGGAACACAGAGTTAGATGAAAATACAGACAAAAGTCACAGAAGGTGTAATCCCTGCACTGTACCACAGCTGGATTAAAAGATTTCTGGTTCCTCCCTGAATCTACCATATGCTACCACAGTTACACCTTTGCCCTCCTTATCAGTAAACTGTGTGTTGTTCGGGAGATGAAACTTTTACTAAGCTGCATCAATACAGTCCCTCAGCACAAACATCGGGAAACATTACGATACTAAGACATTCTTTACTAAGAGATTTCTGAACCTTTTCATGACAAGCATTTAGTCGTTATTTAAATGTTGAGTACAGCTTATCCTCTCCTGTTACAATGAGCTCAGCTCAGCCATCCCCTTATTCAAACTTGTATTGGGTTTTTGGCTTGGGGGCATAATCCCCTCTCCGGCTTGCTCACCACCAAAGCCACAGCTCATCAATAACACTTTGTTTACTGAATACTGACGTTGTTCTACAAGAATCCCCTTAGCACCGGGCGCGTGAATGAACGTAAGCTTCAGACAAATTCATCCGGGCTTTTTCCAAATACTTGAGCAACCATTTACGCAATTGTAGCAGATGAAGATTTCACATCAAAATTGTATCCTCCTAATGTGGGCTTGGCCCAGTCAGACACATAGACATGAAACTATGGTGCTTGGTTCTTTTGTCTTGACTTGCAGGTATTGCTTCAGCTGTGCACAAAAAAAGCCTGGTGGGTTGGCAGCCAAAGCTCTCTAGAATCAGCGGTGCTGGACTGCATGGCCAGAGATACACAACAATGAGAGGCTTTAGGCCCATAACTTTATCATGACACACTAAGCCAGAATTTCCTCATGCTCTCTTTACAGCAGACAATACTGGCAGCAAAACTCGCAGAAAACTTTCATACTTTGAGAAGAACACAAAAATGTTCTGCATAGAAAAGCTTAAAACTGATTCTAGGCAGATAAAACATTAAATATTATGGTGAAGCATTGAAATGGAAGATGTTGTGTAAGAAAACAGACCTGCTGTTGTCTGTGTATGAGTGTTATTCTGGTGTCTAAGTGCCTACTTACAGCATATCATTGGTTGAAACATTTCACCAAAGGCAGGGGTGTCAAACTCCAGGCCTGGAGGCCCGGCCTCCAGCTGGTTTTCTAGAAACCCTGCCTTATCTGTTGTTCATTACCTGGATCAGGTATGTTTGTCCAATAAGGAGCTTTAATGGCAGGTTAGTTAGAAAACATGTAGGAGGCCAGTCCTCGAGGACTGGATTTTGACACCCCCGCCCTAAGGTATGTTGCTGTAATCCCTCTTGTTCTTGAGTATAAGATATTTGGCCTGCTGGTAGAAAGTTGATGGCTCACTTTCCATACAGTTGCGCTTTGACCGCCAAATATTCAAAGATTCTAATGATGGTAATTCTGAGAGGATTCATAGTTTCCAGTTTATAAGCAAAAAACTAACTATGAGAGCATTGTGAACATTTACTGTTTAACCCTTGTGTTCTCCTATGGGGTGCAGATGACCCCATCCTTACATTGATGTGTGAACTCTTCCATGAAAAAGGTAGACAAAGTGGGTAGGACACCAGTGAAGATAAAAAAAATCCTTGGAAAAAAAAAAGAAGTTCGGCACGCTGTCTCCAAGAAGTCAAAATCCCATAAGCTTCTATTGAAAACAAATTGTGTTAATTATATTTGATAATTCTAATTTTGTAAAGTTATTTATGTTATAAATTCTAATCTAATCAGATGCCTCAATAAAAGTATGTGGTCTTTCGTCAAATGTTTAAAACATTTGATTGGCAGATTCTCCTAAAGCTGCTTTCAAGTGGAAGGGGTGTGGACTTCCAACAAGCTAATTCCTGATTGGCGAGAATGCTTCCCAAAGGATTACTCAGAGTGACTTGGACCAACCACAGCTTAATGGAAATTTTTAATGCCAAAATGGTGACGTCCAAAAAAATAAATGGCGACTGAATTGACTTCATTTGGTTGGAGGCAAGAGCAAGTCATTTTCCAAGGGGTGACGCTACACTCACTCTGTCCAGTTCCATTATATGGTCAATGACTGTGACGAAAAAAATAAATTGGTCTATCTGGTCTGAAACTGAAGCTGAGATCTGCTTAAATCATAAAAATAAGTAGCAGCATGTTGGCAACAGCAATAATAAAGACAGCCACTTCTGTTACCAGAATACGTAGCAATTTTGTTAGGGGGAACAGATGGTAAAGAAGCATTTTGATTAAACCCAGGAAACAATAGCAATGAAACTCTTTTTTGATTATTGGTGGTCCTGAAGAGCCAAACAGCCTAGTATGAATCTCAATTTAGCTGTTTATGGCCAGCACCAACACTGTCCAGTTGTCATCACCAGAACATAGAAATGCTGCACTGTACAAGAATAGGGATGCCCTGATCAGTTTTTTTAGGCACAATCTGATTCAAAGTCATTTGATTTTGAGTATCTGTCGATACAGAGACCCAATCCATAACTTTCGTAACACAATTAGAAAAAAGAAAAATATTTAATAAACAGATCCAGTTTTTTTCCCGTTTTTTTTTACCTCTTTTTTTAATCATTGAAGACATAAGCTTCCCTTCTGTATAGTAGCTTTAAAAATAGTGAAACTATCAACTAGAAATACTAGTTAACTATTACCTAGCAAATATAGGCGATAATTAGTCATGTGGAGAAAGTCTGGAGATTGCAGCACTAGTTTCTTCAAAACTATTAAAACATTTTTGATCAGATTAAAATCTAAATTAGAAAATTCTAACAAATAAATTATGGTATTATTTTAAATTGTTGCTGTAGCATAGATATAATGACGGGTATTCATAACTAGCTCATGTCAGTGGAACCATTTATTAGTTGTGGTTGTTTTTTCATAGATTGTGAGATTCCTTATTCCAACCTCTTTAGACTTGGCGTCAACATGCATGGACATAACAATTAATGTTATATTATATGCAGTTGATCATTTTTTCTAACCAATCTTTTATCTGACAAAATGCCTTCATAGGTTGTTGTTTGATTTAAGAAAAAAAACAATTGAGACGGAAGTTCAAATTTGGGAATTTTTCACTAGCCTAGCTTAACTTAGTTGAAGTGTTTTTGTGTACCTCCTGCTCAAACTAGCGCTACAATAAATTGTGGTGATCTGTTCATGATATGCAGACTTCTATTAGGTGAATATCTAGAATAATAAGCTTGAAATATAAAGCGCTGATCATATAAAGAATAAATTAAATATCTGATTCTGATCTGGAGACCTATGATTATGATTGGGCCTGATTTGCGATCACGTGATTGGATCAGGACATTTCTACAAAAGAGGAAATTAAGCGTTCACACATTGAGTCTACTATTGTTTCAGCTTTTCAATTCACATTTGAGGTGGATATTGAAGAGAGTCCAAATTCCTGCCTCTCTAGAAACAAACGGAACTGGTTTATGAGAAAGCATTTAGGCGTCACACATCAGAAAATGTCACACATCAGAATGACTCAGTGTATCGAGCTCATTTGGAGAGTTGAACAAAAAAGTGAAGTGCGTGCACGCGCCTCTTTATCTGTTTTGTCTCTGTTCAGGGTCAAACATGGACAGGCTGTTCTGTCCAAGTTTGACCATGAACAGGAAAAAGAAACAAATGGAGGGACAAATAAAGAAACTTTTCTAATGTAGCTCTGAATCTAGCACATTTGTTACTTTTTTTTCACAGCAAAATAGCCACAAAAAGCTAAGTTAAAGATGTACTCTCAATTTACTCAAGCAGGTGAGAAAACATAGAATTTAGTTGGGATTTGATGATTGAGAGAATTTGGATTTTGTTTATCAAATCAACTGGTCGTTTATGGTCTCAAATATTCATTTGTTGGTTTTCGTCTTTATTTTGAAATAGCTGTATGATTTAGTGGTTAACTAAATTTTCACTTAAGAAATGATAAATGAATCTCATTAACCCTTCCGCTCTCCTTAGCTTGTTTACATTAAAAGTGGGGTCATCTGGACACCACAGGACAGTGCGCTGAACTTTTTTTTTTCACTGATTTTTGAGTTTCACTAATGTCCATGACAGACGTAAAAACCTGTCCCACTTCGTCCACATTTGTCATGGAAGAAATGGCATAACAATATGTGGTTGGAGCCATCTGGACCCCAAGGAGAGCGGAAGGGTTATGGAAGAAAATGTAAAGATTCCAATTTCTCTACTACAAAAATGTGTTTAAAAAGAAAAGTCAAAAAGATCTTTTGTGGAATATCTGACTTTATTTAAAGTCAAATGTTGAGTTAATGATAAAACATTATCAGTTCTCTTCAATTTTTGTCAGACTTGCTTATCTTTTTGGTAATTGATAGTCATGGCATGAGCTTTTCTAGTCAGTGTGGCACTAATACTTCCCTAAGGCTGGTGCTTGAAGAATATTTAGGTGAGACTGGAAAGACTACCAAGTATTATTTAAAGAGCAACACTTTAGAAGTTGTTTTTTTTAGGTGGTATAAGATTGGTTAAGATGTTTTGTTTTTTACTTTCCTGATAAACAGGGTTTTTATTATGGGGATTTGCAGCAAGAACTTTCAAAAACAACAGATGATGACTCCGGGTAAAGGATTTCTCAAAGATCTCTCACAAACAAGTTGAAGATGTTTTCTGATGTTTCATTGTCATTAAAAGGCTTTGGTGGATCCAACTAATGTGGGTGATCATGGACACTGTTCTGATTGACATTGTTGATCGAAAGATCACTTATGAGGGAAAAAGTCGGATGTTTGTCTACTTTTGGAAGAAAAACAAAAAGCTGAAGGCCTGTAGAAGCAGAAGCATCTGTGCTTCTTAAGCAGGGTTGAGTCGAACGCTTTGAGCCATGCACGCTCCTTACTTAATCTTTCGCTCGTCCACTGCTCACTCTGCAGCACGATGACCTAAGTGACACCCAAAGAAGATTAATTGTCAAGTTAAAGTAGTTGTTTTGGAGAGGCTTGATCCTTAATTGACTGATGGTTACTGCTGTTTATTTCCTTCATGCTGCTTAGAACTAATCCAAACCCGCTCACTAGTCTTCTGAAAATCCACTCAGGGTATCTATGTCAGCCTCTTAATCACTCTGGGGTCGTTTTAATCTAATCTTTCCATCTTAAGCGTGTCTTATTTACTTGTTTTCTGCTCTTCACTTTCCTTGCAGAAGGTGATCTCAGCTCAGCTGTGCACCATCATCTGCTCCAATTTCACACGGAAAGCATGATTGGTTTGAAGCACTTTTTCCAAAATAAAAAAAAAAAAAAAAAACCAACATGCCATCCAACCCACAGCGTGGTGATGAGAAAGTGCAGTTCAGCATGGCATCATTTTGAAGTGAAAAGTGAAAGCGAGTGGCCTCTCACAGCTGACAGAGGAAATTCACGCTCACTTCATCTGCATTTCAAATCTGCACTCTGCCAGCAGGAACGGCCCGTCACACAGTCGACCCAATGAGTCACCAGGGCCAAAAACTAAAATGTCATTTTCAAAAAAAGCCAGAAGATTTCTCACAGCTCTAAATGTAGGAGATGTGTGAATCTTCCACCGACATCCAAGACCACAAAATTACATCCTGAAGAACCCATAATATAATGTCTGTTTCAGTGCAGCGAGAACTCAAGGAGTCGTTCATTTACATAAAGTCGCTGGACTCAGAGATGAGTCAAGGAAACCCTTCAGCTACAGTCAAAGCCAATAAAGAGTTAAGCTTCTGAAATTGAATTGTGAAGCTAAACTGTTCTTTAAATTGAGCTGGCAGACAGGTTGGCTGTTCACGTGTCAGTTTAACGTTTGCTTCAAGAATCCAGCCTTGAACATACACAACACACACAAAACAGTTTCAGAGAGCAGCTGCTGCCGCGCTTCAGACCAACGTGAGCGGATTTCAGTCAGCTGCTGAAACAAACCTGCCGCTTTCACAGTTTCACATCAAAACAAACTGACTCATCAAAAAGCTCAGTTTACTGCTTCAGAACAAAGGTGATAAATGAGTTAAAAATTAGGACAGTTTAACCTGACCTGCAAAAATACCGAAGTCTCTAAAAGGATTTTCTTGAAAAGATGTGAGCCATTTCTCAAAACAAGAGTTTCTTCACAAACTAACATGAACAATAAAGGCAGATTTTACACCCGAAATAAGACATAAGGGTTGAATTTAATCCACCACCTCATCACTGTTATGCCTCGTTTAGACTGAACACTACAGTCCAGTCTGGTGTTTTGAGCATTTCTATTATAAAATGAACCCCTTCAGTGGGACCATACCATTTTTGGCCTGTGTTCATCAAAAAATGAAATGGACCAGTTAGCAAGGAGCTATTGATTGGTCACAATGGAAAAAGAAAGCGCCAAGAAAGCGGCTGTATTCTTCTTCACCGCCAGCAATCTTCTCTAAAACAACTTTAAATGCTTTGTATGAATGAGGCAACAAAAGCCAAACAGAAAAAAATACGAGCTGCTGGATAGCCTCCAGTCTTGTTGTTGCTAGCTTCATTACGCAGGTCCAACTTTGAGTGGAAAGGCTCACCTGAATTGCCTGGACTGGATAATACGGCTCAGTGGGAACAAGGTTTTACATTTCCTTACCTTTAACACAACTTGGAACGATTGTAGCTGATGCCGGTGATCGTAAATAAAAATGGACGTGTGTGTGCTGTTTTGTAGCGTCATGCCTGCTTATGCAGCTTAATGCGTATGTTGTTTTGCTCATGTGTTTTTCAGGTCTGCAGGTAGAATTGTTTTCCTTCATCAGTTTAAGTTTTATATATCATCATATTTCACACATAAAAGGTAGATTTAAATTAGTTTCTCACAGATTTAACAGATAAAACATAAGTTCTCGCACTAAGCTGCCATACCATTTAAATTTAAGGAGAAATATGAAAAATAACTACTTTGAAAAAAAAGAATTAAGGTATGAATAATGCTTCACATGTTATGGAACACCTTTTGCACAAATGTAATTACTATTTGCAACAGCGAATGAATGGCATGTTTGGCATCTATACTATGCAATAAATGTGTATGTTGAAAGCTTGTTTCCAAGTATATGTGATATATATAAATAACTAAGACATCAATTAGACATTGTCACAAATGTATTTCATTTTTTCGTTTTTTTTTTTTCTTTTTTTTTTACTTTGACAAAGTTGTTACTCTGTTTCTTAATTTTCTTAGGTTTGTCCATTTATCCTGTCATTTGCATTGCTTCCAAAATTGTTGGCATTGTTAACAACATCAATAACAACAAAAACTTTTCACTTTCACTATTGTAACACACATACGAAGACATCTTTTTATTTTGTTTAGTTTGATTTTTATTGCTTTGTTCTGGTGAAAAGGCAAAACCATTGAGTACTTTCTGTCTCATTCACAATATGCTGTCATTATTGTGCTGTCCTAGGTATGTTAGCGTTGGGAGTGGGGCCATCTGGACCCCACAAGACAGCACACTGAACTTTGATTTTCTTCCATGATTTTTGATTTTCACTAGCAGACATGAAATCTTGTCCACCTTCATCCACATTTGACATGGGATGCATAACGCCAACGTAACGTAATGCCTGGGTCATCTGGACCCTATAAGACAGCACAAGGGTTACAGACAACTAAAGCTGAATTTGTTTTTAAATCTAAAAAACAGCTTTATCATTCCACAGAGACCATCATTGCATTTTACAACAAATGTGACAGATGTGAATGTGAATCAAGCGTTGGGTGAACTTTAAAAGAATATGGGGAAAAGCTGTACAACCTTGAGAACATTTTTCTGTTTTGTCAGCCTAATAAAACAAAATTATGATCGATGACCCTGACATGCACTTTTTCTGCAAATGCAAGGCATGTTTCCACGGCAACATTGTATAAAAACCATGCGTTTGTTTATAAGATAGAGCTGCTGGCTGACCTGTTTCTGTAAAATGTTTCACCTTTTTTCTGTGTACAATAGCATTTCTAAAAGCGCCTTTTGGCTAGAAAGCTAAAGAAAAAGGCTATTTCCAAAGCTGCAATTAATCCAAAGAGGATTAGCCTTCAAATTTTGAAAACAAATCAAATATTTTCCTGAAATACCAAAACAATTCAGAGAAATTTAATAGTGTGAGTTCAAAAGAATCCTCATGTTCAATTAAAAGAAGCTTAGGCTCCCGTGTGAGCAGTTCAGCATCTGTTGCAAAAGCATATGGTCTGAACAGAGCATGCTCATGCATCTCAGAGCTAACCAAGTACCAACAACACGCTATTCTTTTTTTCCACAATGAGACATGCATAAGACAGAACTCATCATATATTGTATTTTTCTCATTTGAATTGTTGATTATTTCAAACTAAGCTTACATTTTCATATCTAAGTATTTGTTTATTCAAATCATTGAAAATTGGGAACAGATGAACCACGATTTCCCTGCTCCACTCTATTCCTATTCATCCACTTGTACACGACTAGATCCAAGTATGTCTTTTCCTCATCTGAGCTGGCATCTGGCTTAAAGCTGTACGACTGGATTGCTCTGATATTGCTCGCCATTTTTGTCGCACCGCTAATGTTAGCTTGTGGTTGTGTGGCACTGTAAGCTAGTGGGAGAGCTGTAAACAAAGAGAGGATGGGAAATTAGGGTGAGGTTTATTCTGCACCAACACAACTTAGAGGCAAATCTATCATGAATTACTGCAGAAACTAGGTCCTATAAAAGGACATAGCTGAAAATGGCATAATCATGATTAAAAGACCACTGGGAACACTTTAAGGGGGTCTTCAGAAACAGTCAGCTATACAAAAACATGCAAAGGCAGTTTGTTGTTTGTTGTGAAAGCCTCACTGGGCTAATATTTAAGACAAAAATGTGCCTATCTACAATGAGGTCTTAAAAATTCAGTTCTCCTTAAAGCAAATGATGTACAACCAGCCCCTCACTTCCATTTCACTTAAAAAGTGAAGTTTTTCTGGTTGCCTCCTCCTCCTCCTGACATGAACGAATGAAAACCATCTGTGGAGGGTTCATGGTATTCAGCACTGACTAGAACTGAAACTTCTGCAAGCTTCAGCCTCTGTCACCCACATGCTGTGACATGTCACAGCTTTCACTTTACAGCTCCTCCGCTCCTCTTTTAACCCTGAAACATCATCAGCATTCAATCATTTCAAACTGAGCTTTTAGGTGTGCTTTGCTTCTTCACGCTTGTTGAGTTTCTCTGAACGATACTCCAGTGTTTCTCCACTTTAACCAGCTGTGAAGGCGTTCCAGGCTCACAACCAGGTATTTCTAGGCAGTTTTTTTATTTACATTTTTATTTTTCTGGTTTCTTTAAAGTTTAGACTGACTAAGGAAATATAATGAGTCTGCTGGATAGGACCCTGTCCTTTAGTCAACTTTTAAAGTGAAAACTCACTAAGAATGAATTAGAATTTAAGTTGCTGGTGTACATTTAGATTTATTTTTGAAATTTCATGATGTACACAAAATACGTTTTTTGCTTACTTTTTTTCTGCTGTATACTTCAGAAACCTAATATGTCATTTTAAAAGATCAAAATGCTTAGCAAAAAGTACAGGCAGTAATGTCAACCAAGCCTACTCTCTTGTAATGTGGAGTGATCTTCACCGAAGGCCAAGGATACTTCTGTCAAAGCACTTCCACATTACCTTATTCAATCCACCAAACTCAAATGAAAGGTTGTGCAAACTTCCACAATACTCTTAAGTGCACCTTAGAGCTGGTGCAATACTCCATAACTTATGTCCCTCCTGAATTTATCGACCAGAATCTCTTTGGCGCCAACTTCACCAAAGAACCTAAAGACTTGGAATCCCCAGCCTCAAAAAATATGCTCCAACATTCAACATAAAGAGGAGCCCATGTTCTCCATTCAGACGTTTTTATATCCACTAATTGCCTTAACTATCTATTAACTATTTTATTATTTATACCATTATACTCACTATAACAATTATATGAAAGGATAACCAAACAATAAAATGTTTTTAGCTGTTGATGTTATGAGGGTTTTTTTGCCAAATTATTGGTAATTAAAAATAAACTTGCTTAATTCCTGAAATTGTAGTCTAAAACGAGGGTCTCTTTCTCTTGTAAGGGCCACATAAGTGTTTTCTTCTCTACTGGGGGGCCAGGAACGGCTTGTAAGCTAACAGAAAAAGTGAAACAATCTAAATGTTTGTCTAAATGTAAACAATTGTTGTTGTTTTTTTTCAGAGAGCAAAACAAAACCCCATATTAACAATCCCTTTCTGTAATCTTCACAGAGAAAATAAATCTAAAGCAGTCCAAAAAGTAAACAACTGAATAGAGAATGCTCTCCTGTCATGGTTGTTTGGAGACGTTGGAGAGCTGCAGCTCCTCACACAGAGATCTTATAGACATCTGAATCTTTTGGCTCTTTAGATCATTTTGATGTTTTGTTTAACTTATCAATAACTATAAACTTGTGCTAAAAACGAATGACTGATGTAAAAAAATGTTTTAATATGTATTAGTGTAAAATATGTTATTATTATGTTCAATTATGTTTATTTTCCTCCCAGATAATATATATAAAATACACGATAAAACAAAGAACAATTGTTTAGTGTTCAACTTTTAAAGTGAAACAAAACAATAATCACAACACAAAACACTAATTATAATGTGCAAAATGAAAAGGAAAGAAAAATAAGGTTTGTAAATCATGGTAAAGGTAGAGATTTAGAAATACTAAATATCTCATCTATATCTGGTTTCTTATGTCAGTATTTGATCTGTTAAAGTTGTTCTCAGATTTCTGCACAAGTTGGTTCTGGAGTCGGTTCTGTTTGAAATTATCTTCTTACAGATTCTAAATTCTGTCTTCTTATTATCAATAAAAAATAAAATCATATCAGATTTCTGCTCTTTTTAGAGTCACTCATTTTTAAAGTTTTTGTGTGGACGTCGTTTGTCGTTTGATCTGGACCGTGAGCGCCTGCCTCGGGAGAAGATGGAGGAGAAAAATCTTCATCCTCCACAGAAAGTTCTGTGGAGATACTCTTTTCTCTTTTCTCTGTACCACTCTTCATATTAAAGACACAGAATGACTATGCTACCTCAATCTCATCTCAGTCATTCACACTTACCCTGCATAGCCTGCTCCTTTTTTGCATTTTTCAAATCTGGGCTGAGAGTGGAGTCAGCCTCCAACTGCCTTGTTGTGTTACCCTTTAACTATTAACCATCAATAATTACATCACTTCAAAACCTCAACAACACCAAGTAAAGAAATCTTCCATTTTCAGATGATTAACTTCAAAGGTTCGTGGTTTAGGCCTTAAATTCATCCTAATTTTGTTGTTAAAAGAAGAAGTGGGTCAGGTACTTACCAAAACTTGATTCCTGTCTGGGTCAGAATAGCAGGATCCTGGAAAGACACAAGATAGGAGGTCCACTTTAACAAGAGTCAACTTAAATCGCTCCTTGAACCCACTGTCATCCTTTGGTTGTTTACTGTAAAAAAGTTTGCATTAAAGGAGCAGCTCCAACTCCTAAAGTGAGGCACCAACTTTTGACTGCAGGGGATAAATTCAACAATGATAATTGTAAGGGAATTTGCTATTTCGGGGGTTGTGAATGTCCTACATTCTGTTTAGATGCAGGTACGGATGGGGGTGGAATGATTTTTGTCTCCAGGGCCCTAACATACGTATTCCTCTTGCTGAGGAAAGCTTTTGTTCTGATAAATTGACGGCGTCAGTTTCCCACGTTGCCACAGTGTGGCATATCCTATAGGGAGCAGTAGTGGGAGCACGGATGCTGCACACCACCAGCATCACTCAAAGTGACAGCTCTTGTTTATTATTTTCTTTTGAGGGAAAGGGGGGGCTATTTTTCTAAATGTAAACTTCCAAGTCAAGGAAGCAGGAAGGAACAGGAATTAATACACCTACACTCGCCTTCTCCCTTTGGAATGGCAAAAATGTCTTTGTACTCGGATCATAATTACTGGTGGGCGCCAGTTTGGGATTGTTCTCCTCGCTTCTTTCATACTTTCCCCCTCCCCGAGTATGAAACTATGTTTTTGGGACATGTAACTGACAACTAGGTCTTTTCTCAACTTCACTTCAGTTTCTTGAGGCCGCCTTATTTTTAGTTTTAAGGAATGGCTGGTGTTTCTTCTCTCTCTGACTGAGAGCCAGTCAGGAAGAGAATCAACCACGGATCTGTGTCATACATGGACGTGGATTTGATGAGAAACGCTCGTGCTATCTTCAGAATAATGGCTTGGATTTGGGGGGGGTGAATTAACCGGTCCCTATGACTGCAGCTTGCTGCTTCTTCAGAAAACAAGTTTTATAGCTGTGACCATTATGCTGACCTTATCACATAAGCATCCAGGTTTCCAAGAGCAGCAAAAAAGACTAGAGGTCAAAGCTTTAAGGATCTAGTTTCTTTATCATCTTCTCTGGTTTAAAAAGAAACTGTTGATTTAATTCAAAGTTTAAGTGTCATCACAAAGCAAAAACTACAATTCCCACTTTTGACTGTGGTCTCTCATGCCATTGTCTAATCTTCATCCTTTACATTTCTATGTGTTTCTGAGGAGCATCTGTCTCCAGGCATCTCAAGCATTTTGCTCCTGCTCTTCATTTTCTGTAGCTGCTTTGAAATACGGTATGAAAAGTCGTCTTTAGGAATCAAATGAAAACTGCATATAAACACATATTTTCAAAGCAGCTCTGATTTCTTTAAATGAATGTTACATTCAATAAAATTGATATTGTAATCTAGATTAGTTGTAGATGTGACATATAAGAAAAAGAAAAAAAACTCAAGTGTTACAGGGAGGAAAAAAATTTAAATATTCAATAGAGCGATATAAATTACAATAAAGTCTGAAAGCAAATGAAAAGAGCAACACAACAGTAAAAACATACATCCTATTCCAGGAATGAGTGACAAATATGAGCAGAATTTTCATTTTTACTTGAATTTTTGTTTACAATTACTTTCTTCCCTCATTACCCAGATTTTTTTTTCTCTACTGTAACCAAAATGACCTAAATTTAGGCACATAAATTAAAAAAACAAAACTTTTGCTTAAAAGTAGCAAAAATACTTATTATTGGGGGTAATATCATTCGATTTAAAGTGATTCTATACAACAGTTACTTTTTACATCTTAAATATCTATGTTTGAATTGTGTGAAACTCTATCACTAAATTTTGAAGTATTCAAAAATGTCTTAACTAAAAATTACTTGTTTTATATGGAAGATTTCTATTCCATCAATCGTGACTTTTTTTGAGCTTTTGAATCTTTACTCTGAATTTTTTTGTGCTCCAGTGGAACAGAGCAAACGCTGTAGTCACGTGCGTGATTTGATTGGCTGGCTATCGATGTGTTCTTAAATCAACTAGTTGTTCAGGTCAGACAGAAAAAGCAACATTTTTCCCGCTATTTTTTTTTCCCCATCAAATTTCTGGAGCATTGAAAATAAGAAAAACTCAGAAAGAAAATTTAAAGTTTTAAAAAATTCTGAATTGATGGAAGAGAAAAATATTTTCATGTAATCTAGTTTCCTCTAGAATAGAATAGAATAGAATAGAATAGAATAGAATAGAATAGAATAGAATAGAATAGAGTGCAGTCACGGCTCTGTAGCGCCTTATAGAAGGCAGCAGTTTGAAGAGGGGAAAGCCGGGGTGAGTGCGGTCCTTCAGAATGTCCCTGGCTCTATTGAGGCAGCGGGGGGTGTAGATGGAGTAGATTTTTTTTTTTAGGCTACCTCTTTTTGTGATGTGCTCCTTTTCCCATTTTATTAGAATATGTGTGCTATATATTGTTTTTCATCGAAAACATTTCAGTTTTCTTTGTTGCACTGATCACCACCAGGAAAAACCATAATGTCTAAACACTAACTCTGCTTTAGCTCATCTTCTGCCAAATAATTTGTAGTTTTCAGTAAACCTTGAACCTGCCATCACACAGCGTTAACACAGATCAATAAACTAAATAAATATGACCTTCTGATTTGAAATCTCTGACATAGCAGCTTCCATTAGACAATACTGCCAGCTTCTCATGTCACCAGGTGACTATAAAGAGACACAAGAATCCTAATGAATTTTAGGGGGGAAAATAAACAAAGCAGGAATCACTCTCCACACTATTTGATCTCATCTTTTGCTCCATCTATCCATTTTTAATAAACACTTTAACCCCCACTTTGAACTGCAACTCCCTTTGTTCTTTAAAGATTCATTAGTGTTTCTGTCAAAAGCCCCTTTTTAAATTTAAACGGGAACATTTTAAGACGTAAACCAACTGTATTTGTTTACACTGGAATCAAAAGAATGAGCCTATTTGTAAAAAAAAAATAAAAATAAAAATACAAAGAGAAGAAAACATTATGAACATAAATGATCAGAGTGATTTAAAGTGAAGTTTCTGAAGACGATTACACTCTTTGATCTGCGTTTATACTCTGAGGATAAAGTCCTCTTTTGTCTCGTTCAGGTATGATCTGTAGACGTGCTTCATGTTCAAAGTTTGACAGAGATTTAACAGCTATCAAACAGCAGAAACATGAAACCGCCTCTTCTCGGTGAGAAAGCAGGCACCAGCCGCTTTCAGTCACCAGCGTGCAACCACCGGCACGCCGCGCTAACCTGCTGCTCCGACACTTTATTCATCTATTGTTTCAACATCTGCCTTGCCAAATAGCATTGTGACAAGCCCACTAAATTATTAAACCAACATCCATGAAAATAGCTTCATGTTTTGGTGTGCAGAAGTCACACGCAGCATTCCTAAAAGACTCCGTCTGCAAAGCTCTGACGATGGAAATGCAGCCCGAACATCCTTTGAAACCGCTCAATAAAACCAGGCAATTTCATTCAATGCCAGCTCCATTATGATAACTCAGGATAAAGTCTTTTTAGTCGCCTAGGCCACGGGGAAAAAGACAATGAGCTAAATACTCAAATTATCAAAGCTATTAAATGTTCAGATAGAGTAATTTGCTATCAAACACAATTGATCATCCAAGAATATTAGACCATTAACACAATTCTAAAGAAGAGCAATCTGTCAAAGAAATGTAATTTAGGTCATGAAAAGGTCTTTTTTTCTTCACTTTTTGATGAACTGAACTGAAAGAGACTAAAATCAAATGTTCCTTCTTCTTGTTGCATTCTGGATGATTCTGCTGCTCATGCAGACCAAAAAAATGTTAAAATGGTGAGAAATACATACATTTTGTGATCTTTATTTTCATGGTTCACAGATAAATCTATAGACTGCAATTGCTAAATATTGCCCCCAAATTAGCCAGAATAATAGGCAGATAAAGCCTGTTCGCTTAACACTTTAAAAGTCTAAAATAACATTTTATGATCTGCTCTAGTTTAAAATTGGAAAAAAATTAAATGTAAAGTTTGAATTAAGATAGCTTATCATCAGCATACCTTTTATTTCCTGCCATAAAGTTTTGCAATTTTTAATTTGCAAAACAATTTAATTGCAATTTAAGTTTTAAATTGAACAGATTTCTCAAAAGATGAAGACAGCTGCCTACAGTGGCGCTACAGACAAACATTAAGGGTTCTAAACTCTTCGTACTTCTGTGTTTTTGCAAAGTTGTCACAAAGTGGGCTATTGCTGAGACAAAATGCACAAAGTTGATCCTTTTCTGAGCCAATGGGTCAGTTGTGTGCTGGTGAGTTCACAGAAATATGCCTGGAGTCACACAAACAGTCATCCTCACATGAAGCTAAAGGAAACTTCTTTCAACAAACCTTGGGATTTAAAAGCATAAACAATTAGAAAAAAAAATAACTTTCATTTTTTTAATTTAGCACTGACTGTATTTGTGTGTATTTCTGAATTTAGATTCTGACTATTTTTTTTTTGATAACACATTTTTTGCTACGTATTAAAACACATGTAACATTAAAGAAAAAATGAAAGCAGAAGTATTGTGAGGCTCACAGACGCTGAGCTGGACTGAAGTGGAATTTTTATCTCCTGTTTGACACAGATGATCCAGCCTTGCTTTCAAGTGAAGAAAGATTCCAACAGGCGTCCTGGAATTTTCCACATGCTTTCGCTATTCCTCACCTGCCCACAGGTTGCCTCCACTGAGTTTCACCTGGCCCCCCTGAACCTGCTGAGCCAGTTTAATAGCTGCAGCGGCGGCCTAGCCGTTCGCACGCCTCGTTTGTTAACTGATTTACCTTTCAACTCATCTCATAAAACTTGCTAGCTCATTCTTAATCATAATTTAATCCTAATTTCCTATGTGTCTAGTGAGCATTTTTATTTTTATTTTGTATTTTTAAGTCAAAAATGTTGAAACGCACTTCCAAAATGTCATTGTACCATTCTAACAGCTCTCTGCAAAGCTGTATGTGCAGAGGAAGAGGGCTCCAGAGAGATCCAAAAATCCAAAGCTGCTTAATGAATAATCATTACAAAAGAAAATATTAAGAAAAATATTGTGTTTGATTAAAATGTTTCAACTGTAACAAAAAAACAACCTTGCTAAAATAAAACCTCTCGAAAAGCCTTTTTTATCCTCCTAGTTATATATACTGTTTTTATCAAAGTCAGTATGGCCCCTTTAAAGAAGGGACATACTTTCCCCCCAGGCTGTGGCAGGACGTCCTAACTGGGGTAGCGTGACCAAACATCAACCTCTGCATTAGTTCCTGTGCAGTTTGCATCATGCTGCTGTTGCCCTTTATGACTTTGTCGTGTTTACTTTGTGGTTGTGTGACTCCTCTCCACAAAAGTTGGCCCAAACAGGAAACACTCCATAAAACGCAGAGCTGATGCCCTCAGAGGAGTAACTGCAGGAGCAGCAAGCCGTGACCCCCCCTGTCTGTCCTCCTCAGATAATTGCTGGGTCTCAATCCGGTTTTATTTATACACATACAACAGAAATGAGTGAAAGCTGGTAGACCACAAGTAAAGATAGTAGGCCACGCCCCCTTGCTTGAGCTTTCTGTTAGAGAAACTTCTACAACTTCTACAATTATACAGTAGCGACATGCTACTTTAATTTCTACTTTATAAATGAATAATTATCACAAATGATACATTAACACAGAGTAAATTCACACAAATGATACAGTATCACACATGATAAGTTCACACATATACATGGTAAATTCACATGCATATCTGCAGACTTTTGACACAACTTGTAGCCATTCTCTGAGTATGTTTCGCCATTTGAAAGTTTTTGTCAACGATTGACTGTCATTTGTACTCCAACACCAAAGCTCCACTTTTATGATGAATATTTCCAGACAGTCTATTACAGTTGTTGTACAGACAGTTCCATACTGGCTAATATTGTGTCATATAATCATGATAGCGCAATAAGAGATGCAGTTGAGCCTTTAGGAAGCCGGCTGCACTATTGAGCATGATCTTTATCTGTCATCATTTTTGGGAACTGAGAGACTTTATGAGTAATGCAGGTACAAGGAAGAGACTTAGGCACAATAGATTGGTTAGACCATCACTAAACGTCATTGGCAGAGACGGTTTGACAGATGGAAGTTGTTCAAGATGACAGCTTTAAGACAAAGATAAGGGAAAGTTTATGGTGACTGGAAAAAGAGGCTGCAGCGAGAAAAACTTGGTAGAATTGTTGCGATAACAAAATTGCAAAATCCTGGAAGGACGCAAAAAAGAACAACGAGTGACTAATTTCTTTGTTTTTAAAAGATAAGACCAGAGATACTCAAACAACCTTAAAAAGATGCATTGTACTGGGAAACTAGTAAAATTGTAATAATTGCATGATTTTCTGTAAATCCAACTAAATGTTAACGTTTATGAATAATTTTTGCTTATTCAAAACAAGAACTGACAAATCTAATTGTTTGTGGATTCAACAAAAATTAAGAAATAAAATACCAAAATATTATTTAACCGAGAACTTTTAAAATGCAAAAACCAGGTATTCACAAGAGAGAGCATCATGACAGCTATAACAGACTTCTGCTGTTAAAAGCGCGATACCGAAGCCTAAACGACTTCATGACTGTGGATTCAAAGTTTGTAGATATTTCACTGAAAAGTGTGTTTTTAGAGAAAACACGTCCCTTCCTTTTTGCAATCATATGTTTGAAACGGAACAGACTCTGGATCACAGGTTTTTTTTTTTATTGTGCCACAAGCTGCAAATAATCCTGTTAAATATAAATGATAAAACCTCAACTGCCATAAAATAAAGATTCAACCTGCCTTTAGGAGCACAACAAACAGTCCCAATATTCAGAGACAGTGATTAAAAGACCTAAATTCTCAAATTAAATATTTAAACAAAAGTACAGTACTATGCATATTTTTATGCATTTTTCAAAGCATATCTATAGATTTGTTAAAATTTAAATAGGACACTTTTAAGCAGGGCTGCCCAACACTGGTCCTGAATATGCCACCACCCTGCATCTTTTTTCTTTTTTTTAGTTTTTCTCTGTTTTCTGCTGATTACCTGGATCAGGTGTATTCAGTTAATCTGACCCTGGAATCACTGAGCTGAGTAGAAAAACAAACAAGGTGGTTCATTGAGTTTTTGGTTTAGTAGCAAATCGTTATCATTTCAAAAATCGATGTTTGCTGTCAGTTTATTCATCAAATGCTAAATAGTTTTCACTTTAATATGGTCTAAAATAAAATGTGTATATGTGACAACATGGTAGGTCAAGGCAGATCTATAGGCAGAAGTCAATCAGTTTGTTTCCTGAAAGTTGATCCCCACACACGAAGAAAACACACACACACACATATTTATTAACACACAGACAACCATGCTGAATGTCTAATGTTTTTGTTTCATGTTCATGCAGAGCTTCTACAACAATTGAAAGTTGGGCCTCCAGAGGGATTTCAGGGATTAGAGGATGTGTCTGATATTCTGATATTACCAGGAGTGACCTCGAACCTGACATGTGAGGTCCGTCTCACAGATCAGCTTAAAGCCACGAGCCTTCGGCCTGAAAAAGCCTGCAGGCAGCTCAGATAACAGGACGGCCATATTTAGTGCAAAGAGTATGAGTCAAAGCCCAGGGTGGCTACACAGTATGATCCACAATGCACGCAACAATACGCATAATTAGATAATCCATTAACAAAGCAGATTCTGGGGCAACCCACTAAGACCCGGAGCACAACCTTTAACCTCGTATGTATTATATCTGATAGGAAAACAGTGGAAGTACATGCAAGTGATGACAGACAAAGAGGCTTTTCTCTGGCTGTTATGACAGACCGACAGCATGTGGATGTCCCCTCCACCTCCTCCATTATGCCTGTGACAGCATCAGCAATGCTTTAAACCCCATGCATGAGTGCACTCATCAGCACCATGAATAAATGGTTTCCATCTAGTTAAGCCTCGGTATTTTATCTTTGCGTCTCCTGCTTGGAATCCAACATAAGTTAATCAGCATGTGCAACTGATTTACATTATAGGGAACACCAAACAGGATGAAGAATTCGCATTAAGATTAATTCTTCTGACAAACAACACAGCACAGAAAAGCACTTGTCTGCTCTGACTAGTGTTTTCTTATTGCTGCTGATCTGAAAAGAAAGATAAAAGAAATAATAAGTACATTGATGTTAGGAGTCAATCAGGACTATCAAACTATTGGTTTGTACAACTCGAGTTATTATCACTTCTGTTGTCCTCAAATCCCCCCATCATGTTTGCAAGGAAAAGTAAATCTCAGCCAGAAAGGACGTCTCCTCCATATGCTGGATTTAATTCCCTCAAAGCCTTCCTGATTTAAGTTTAGGAAAGGAAAGACAACAAATAGACTCTGGAATCTCAGGAGTTTTTAGATTAAGCTGAGGAGCAAACCAGTTCTTATTTGAGGGCCTCTGCAAGGGCTTTCTACCAGCACAGAAAATAGTCAAGTGAAAGGTGAAATGTTGACTTTATGACCAGTGGTCAGGGTTTTGTCTTGTTGTTGGTCAAGCAGCAGACAGCGGTCAGTGTTTGTTTTGCCCGCGTTGTCACAGTAAGCCCACCCGCATGAAGGTGGTCCTGTCAAGTGCAGTGGAAAATCGAGCAAGACCGATCCGCAAAACAACAACTTGAGTCGTCATGGCTAATGGAAAGGAGCTCCAAGTAATGCAAGGAAGAACAAATCCTCCACTGTTTATTAGAAAGTTTCCATGAAGCTGTTTGACTAGAGACAAGAAACTTTAAAATCTTTTTTTTTCTTATGATAAAAGTACAGAAAAATTTGTTTATAAAAGGTTATTCCATCAATTATGATTTACAAAAATTTGTATGGATTTAGATATTATAATTATACCTCATTCAATTATACCCTGCGACAGACTGGCGTCCTGTCAGGGTAAACCCTGCCTTCGCCCATCAGCAGCCGGGATAGGCTCCGGCACCCCCGCGACCCCGAAAGGGACAAAGCGGTTAAGGAAAATGAAAAAAAAAAAAAGAATTATACCTCATTAAATTATACGTAAAATTACGTATGTGCATGTGTGTGTCTGTGTGTCATGCTAAAATATTGATCCGCTGATACGATCCAAAATAAAAACCAAAACTCTTTGACATAATAAACCATTAAATCTTTTAAAATCCTAATTTTCCACCAACCAACAGACATCAACACCAAACAAGAACTCTGTTGTTTCATAGGCTGCTTCAAAACGAGGGAATCCCATTTAATTTCTTTATTCTTTGGATCCCACATCAACAGAGGACAGTTCAAATCAGAAGACAACTTGATGTATTTCTTTGACATTAAAGAAAAGAAGACACTCGGGTAACAAATAACCTGTGTTGCTTCTGTTTGGAAAATTCCCCGTTAATCACGGGAACATTAAGTTGTAGCTGTGGCATACGAGTGCAGAGGGGCTCCGTTTGAGGTTATGTGAAGACCGTCTCAGGTGAAACACTGCCACAGCAGAGACGGTGACTTCTGGCCTGCGCAATGATTTGGGTCAGTAAGTAATTGCATTCTTGGACCACGGGGGACTTGTTGGCAATTAATCCCGTCAATGAGCTGTGAGAAATATGCACATGAGACTGATAAATGCAGGTCCGTTAACACAGCTCTTTCGAAGAGTGATGGGTTAGAATTTCAACTGCTGACACCACAGCCACGGCTGTAATAAAACATCACATTTGCGCTGCATCTGATGAGCAGCTGCATCGGAGGCGTAAAGTATCCCCTCCTTTGATCTGCTGTAAAGGCGTTACCATGGGGTCTTTAGTGTGATTATGCCGTTTTAGCCAAAATCAAAAAACCTGTACCGCTTTCCAACACATTAGAAATTTGCCTTTTAGTTGTGAATGGGACTGATGACGGCAAAGTAAGCCTCCGCTTATTTCCCATCATCCATTTGTTTGCACTCTCTCCCACTAACTTACAGCCCCTCACAACCCAGACCTAACATAGCCGGTGCAACAAAAATGGCGACCGATATTTGAGCAATCCAGCTGTACAATTTTGATCCTGATGCCAGCTCAGATGAGGAAAATGAAGACGTACATGGACCTAGCCGTCTCTAAGTGAATGCATCAGAATGTTGTGGAGCGTGGAGCTTACAGCCTGCTGAACGTAAATTTTAAAACAACAAGCTTTTTCAAAAAACATTTTTAGTCTGTGCCTAATTCTCAATTATCTAAATAAAATAATACACAGAAATACAATTGTAATTTTAATTTTCTTTAAATATGTTTTCCAGATAATTACCCAGATCATTATATTTTATTGTTATTAATGGACCAATATTATCTAGCACTTATTTCTAACTAGTATAATTTTGACAAAATATATATTTTTTTTAAAAAAGGAGTAAAATATTGAAAGTTATTAAAGGTTTAAGTGATTTTTTTCTGGAATTATATTTCAGTTTGTTTCTATTCATAGCTATTATATTTTTAAAGTTCAAAAAATTTGTTTTAGCGTGTTCAGTAATTGCTTATCCTATTCAGCCCAGAAACTAAGGTGTGTTTTGGCCCCCTGTGTAAAGGAGTTTGACACCCCTGCTCTACAGGAATACCTCACTAAAATTTTAGTACTTTTGAAATGACCAAACGCCAACTTTGCTTTCTACATAAGATTATCCCCATATATTTGGTTAAATAAGAAATTACATGATTTCCTTCATTTTCACATACAACAAACGACAGACTGATCTGACAGAACGACAGATCTGACACCAAAAAAATGTAGTTAAGACCAACACATTGTTGTTTTATGTACTTTTAAACTAGAGTTAATTTATAGTTCCATCGTTTATCACAGAGGTTATGTTCTAAAACCACCTGCGATATGTAAAACCCACAAAGTAGGATTATAGATATTTTACGGCTTTAAAACCTCTCAACAGTAACTTTATACCCTTTTCTCACAGTCATGAACAGTTTAAAACAGAATGAAAACAAAGATCTAATTGTGATCCAAGATTTACATTAAAAAAACCAGTGTGAGCAGGAGACATGGCACAGAGGAGCTTGATTGACAAAACAGCCAATCAGGACACAAATCAATATGCTGCAAAATAATAATAATAATATTTGGAAAAGATGTAAAATTGCACTGAGAAAATCCACAAAACAGAAGACTATGAAAGATGAATCCCAATATAACGCGGGACGACTGTATGCAAATCGAGATGCATGTTCTTGTTTCAGGGTTTAGTCCACAGCAAAGTTCAGGTAAGCTGTGCCACACACATCAACTGAAGTAGACAGAAGAAATGAATTCTGGTGTGTCATAAACACTTACCACCTATCTTCAAGATGCTCTAATCTAAACCTTTAAAGTCATAAGTAATACTAAAAATGTGCTATTCAAATGCAAAGTTCTTCTTCCTTTTGTCACTCTGATGTGATTTATGTTTTCCAGTTTCACTCTTTTGGCACGTCATTAATAGCTCTGTATTTTTCCAACAACATGCTTCAGTAATTTGACGGCCTTACGAAGTCGCATCTGTCACTGCATACCAAGCAAGTGTATCAGTCATTCTGCGAACATTAGCTGCGAGCTTCTGTCTAATCTGTGATTAATCAGTGAGTGACATCTCATCTGAAATGATAGAGGCACTGAGAAAATGCCACTTTTGGCACACAATCACTTCACTGAATGGAACTGTTACCACTACGACAATGTTTTAGGGATTAGTGCTCGACAAACTGTGAGGAGAAAGCATCAACATGTCAACCGAGTGAACAAGAATGGGATGAAACAAAGCAAATTTGTCAGACTTTGTGAGGTTTTAGAATGATCTCAATACAAAAACTAAAATGGCTTAAACAATGTGCAAGTCCTGGAGGTTTTCATGAAGTAGAAGTAGTCTGCTTTTGAACAGAAGTCGTCTTCTGATCCAGAAGATTAGAAAGAAAGTAGCCGTTCAAGGGAGAGAGAGTCTCTGCATGGAAATCTACAGCAGTAGTGAAATATGAACCTCTGACTGCCTAGATCAACACCAAACTCTTCCTTTCTTATGATCATTTAAAGTCATAGCGAATATTAAAAAAGACAAGTTTTTTTCAAAACGTAAGAAATTGACATAACCCTAATTCTGCAGAAATGTTTTTGTTTGTTGCATTTAGTGACGTCCTCCAAAAGAGACTCAACACTGACTGGCAGCTCTGAGAGAAAACCCTCCGAGCTCAGCTGCAAGTATAAAAACAAGAAAAAAAAATTAAAGTATGCATTATGCAAACATTTTTTTTGCAACAGCATAAAATGATTCTTCTGTCATAATATTAACCGTTTGAAAATGAACTCTGTGAGTTTAAAAAAAGAACAAAAAAAAAAGGGAGAGCCTTTTGAAGAACGACTTTCAAAGCACCAACTGAAAGAATGATTTATGTTCAGGCATAATGAAGACTACCAGCATGCAGCTAAATCAACGGTCAAATGAGGGCCCAGCATAAATAATGTTTCTAAGATTGTTTATTGACTCCACCTGTTCCGCAGCACAAGAAAAACAGCTTTTACTCAGAGAAAAATCCTGAGCAGACACTAAGTTCCTCTAAACACTTCTACATATGGTTCAGAATAATAGCTGCCAAGACCGAGTCATTACTTATGAGGTAAACAAGACCTTAGCACAAAAACAGAAAGTAATCAACCCCTTAAAGTGATTCTCCCAAATAAGAAAGATAATCTTCACCTTTGCCTGATTCCCCTCCACTCAGCTGGATCCTCCCTGTAATTGCTCCGTTAATCATCCCTTAATTTATTGACAAGATTCATTTGGAAGAGTTGCCTTACAAGAAAAAAAAAAAAAAACGCACAATCTCTTGCAATCTGCCTGTGCCAGAGTCTTAAAATGAAGGACGAGCAAAGCAGAGCCAGATTAGGATTGTTTAAGAGCATTGGAGGAACCGGCGGAGATTGATGCGGCGCCGATCAGAGCCCCCCACTGATTCTCCAAGCAGACGACTCGATAATCCCCAAACACCTGACAGTGACTCCCCAGAAACGCTTCACAGCAAAACCCCCGATGAACCACAATGACATTAATAAACTCTCCAGGTTGTAATTAGTACACAGATTAGGAAGTCAAGGTATTTGAAAGTGTCTTTGTGCTCAGGAATGAGAGGGCCACAAATGATGTCAGATTTGGCAACAGATCCGAAGAAAAAAACATTTTTTCAGTGTTTTAACCGTCAAGACTCCTCAAGTCCTGTCTCCTTTAAGCACATCCGTCACTGTTTGATAAACATCTGTCAAACAACATTAAGGAGAAGTGCACATATAAGATAAAGTTAAACAGGACATGACAGTAACCCAAGCAACACCAAGAACAACCTTCCAGAGAGCAAAACAGCTCCAACCAGCCAAACAACACCAAACAGGCTCTCAAGTCTGTTTGCTCTTTTAAAGCATCAACAGACAAATATTTTCCTTACACACTTACTTATCAACTATATTCATCTTAAATGTTATTATACATTGACATATTTGAATTGATACATTTAAAATAAAAGCATTATTGCTGAAATTGAAATTGAAAAAGAGATTGAGCTTTTTGAACCAATTTAAGGCTTTGCCTAAATGTATTCACTCCTGCCTAACCCCTAAAAAACTATAGTCTGGGACTATCTTATGCACTGGATTTTAATAAAATTCAGACACTACAAATTGTTTTGTAAACACCAACCATAACGTCATCAATTTGCCAAAGTAAAAACCTAATAAATATAAACATTTGAAAAAGATCCACGGTGTTCTAATGATGCAAACTTGCATGATTTATTAAAAAAAATAAGTGTACATATATTTTTGTGAAGATTTGTAACATGTTTGTGTGTTACAATAGTGACAAGTTGCAAGTCCATTGCAAATTGTTTGTTTTTTTTCCTGCTGAACTGTTTTTGGTTTTGTGCAAGTAGTTTTTTTTTTACCTATCGTAAACTATAAACTTAATACTTTGTGGTCTGTATCACAAATCTAGTGAGCAATATAGCACACTGTTTTTTTCCCAGAGATGCCTGGGAAATTTTTAGAGCACTGGATTTTGGAATTGTGTATGCAGACACTCCAGCAAAATGGCAAATGCCATTAACTGTGTGATACATAACGTAGAGTATTTGTGGACACCAATTGGAGAGTATAGTGAGTGAATTCAAACACATTCAGACTACATCTAGTCTCTTGTTAGAGCATTCTCACTGCCTTTCTTTCTGCCATTTGTTGTGATGTATCACCATGGAAACTGCAACATTGTGTACTTAAGGAAGCAGCTTCCAGGTAAGATTTGAAATACACTTATTCGGCCCAAAAAATAAGAATTGAGAAGAGCAACAAAGGAGAATCAAAGATTAGGAAAATTAGGCCACTTATTTATGAGAATGTCACTCAACAGACAAAGCTGGAGAAATACTAAAAGTCTGTGTCTGCTCTAAAAATTAGAGCCATATGATAAAGAGGGTTCTGTGACTCGTCTGAGATCTTAGAAAGTGATTTGCAAAAGTAGATGGTACATGAGGTCCTCAACATATTGGGAAATGTTGCACACCACCTGCACAGTGAGCTTCATCAGGTCTGGTGCATCACAATATCTGTCCAATCTGCAGCAATTAAAGCAAAAAATGAAACTCCATGTCTTGTTTTGACTGGTGCAGACTGATGATATATTTACTGGAATTGGCATTTGAATTAAAACAGTCAAACGAATGCTTGGAGATGCTTCTGAGGTCAGTAACAGTGAACTTTAGCAGTTCACAGACTGCATCACTCTGCTCTGTGTGCAGACTGCAGGTGTGCATTTATACTTACACCGCTGTGCCCCCTGTCACGGATCATGACACAAGTAAACTCTCGTTTCAGGAAAAAATATTTTAAATCTAGAATTTAAAGACCTAGAGGAACTATTTTTTTCATTTCTCAAGCAGCATTGAGAATTAAAGTAACTTGTTGCACCAGGACATTTTTATGATGAGATGTTGTCCGTTTGCTCTTTACATTCAGTTAGATTATCGCCCTTTATAGATGGTTCTTATTTTGGAGAATTACAATTTAAAATTCAGCTTCACCAAAATAACAGAAATTACAGCATTGAGGTGTTTTAAAAGAATATTAGCCTTTTACCACCAAAATTCATTTTTGTCCATCTGTACTACAGTGCATCAAATTCCTTGAAAGATTAAGAAATTCAAATGTGATGATTTAGGTTTCTAAGAAAACCAAAACCATCCATCAAAATTTAAAAAAAAAAAAAAAGTAAGAAAACATTTAATATAAAATATGTTCTTCTGCAAACTGAAAGCTGACAGCGCCAAAGTTTAGAGAAAATAATTTGGTAATCGTAGCACATCATGGCAGCAGTAGTAGCTCTGACACTTTTACTGTGCTTCACACTTCATTTATAGAGGAAAAAGCTGCCAGGCTGAGGAATAGCAGTCTGGGCATGGAGGAAGGTCAGACCCGTGAAGGTGGAGTCATCAGTCACACTCCATATTTGTAACGCTGACCTGCTTAACACTGTCCGTACTCACGCCACTCACAAAACCACAAATATCTGCGAGAAAACTCACTGGACTCTTTGACAACACGCAGTGAGAATTGTTAAGTCTGTTTGGTGAGATCTTTGCAGCGCTCTGCTTCTCTTTACACCGACAGATGTGAACAAAACCGTCTCTTTGGTGAAAAACAAAAGTTCCGTGCTGTCAGGCTCCATGCCTGTGCAGGAACATGTGGTCTCTTACATAAGGAAAATAACAACAACTCTCTGCCAAACACTAAAACTTTCAATGAAATAGCGACGCAACCCAATCTCTCCGTAAAAGGTAAAAAAATACAATTGGGCATTGCTGGTTAAACCGATCACAGCATGACACTATAAACTGAGAACAGAAGAATACTCACAGTTTGTCTGCAGATCACGAGGCGCACAGAACTGATGGCCTAACTGAATGGAAGTGACTTGGAAGAGTCCTCTCACCCCTAAAAAGGCTTGCGCAGCTGAAATGACTCACATCCCTTCTTCCAACCTCTGTCAACCATCATGAGGAGGTAAACATTTCCAAATATGGAGAAACTATGAAGACAGTATTGAGGGCAATATCAGTTTGGTTTGCTTTTAGTTTGGAATGCCATATTCTGGGAGCCAAAGTCGCTCAGCAGAGCCAGCTCTGTGGTGCATACCTCTCACTTGGAATAATAACAATAATAATCGTGGAGAACTTTTCACTGTTGTTTTGGGTTTGTTCTGACCTAAAATGGGTGACGGCGCGAGCTGACCAATAGATTGTCCAATTCCTTATATGAAGACAACTTTGTTAAAAAAAACTGACCTGATTATTTCAACAAACTCCTGAAAGGGCTATACTTTCACGTTCTGACACTTCAATCATGATGAGAAGCCATCATGAGGCACAGATAGTGTTTAAATCATTGAGAAGGGGTAATTAAAGTCAGATTTTTCCCACGAGGGCTATAGGTCAACTGCCTAATGGCCCCAGAGCGAGAACACCACACTTCACTTCCTGCGCTAAAACTCTATTGAGGAGCAACAGTCTTCGTTTCCTGCAACAGCCCAACCAAGTTTATGATAGTCCCCAAAGGAAAAATGCACACTTATGCTCTCGTGGTCACACGTTCATGGGAAAGACGTTCAGTCTAGTGGATTTCCTGAAAAAAAGCAGACTTCTGCCCAATCATCATTTAGAGTTCTAAACTGATAGGAATGATTTGTGGTGACCTTAATGTGAGGAGATCTTTCAGTTGCAACTAAAGGTCTACAACTATAGAAATAACTGTAGAAATGATCAGATAAAAACTCCAGGTTTCTATGAGAAGGAAAAAACAGACTGAGACTCTAACACCAGCACATGAACATAAAGCTTCAAATCTTTTAAAAGCACAAGAAATGTCTTGTGACTTTTTCCATTACTGTGTGAAATGTCAGGTCTTTTACTTCTCTGACTAATACTTCTCAAAGTTCAACTCGAAAAAATAATTTCGACATTGACAGAAACCGCCATCGTCCATATGCTGCATGATCAGAGAGAGGTTAAATTACAGCAACAAGACAAGCTTTATAAAAAGGCTGACGTGACATTTTCTTGGCTTTGTATGCCCGATGAACAGATGAAACAACAACACAAAACAGCTACATTAAAGAGAAATTGAGCACAAATGTAAAAAACAGTAGTGTTCAGCTCTGTCATTTCCCATTTTAAATGCATTTCATAGTCATACTCTCCCTACAGTACTGCCATTTTTAGAGAAGACATACAAAAGAAGTAAACTGATAAAGCATGAACTAAATCATCTGATCCCCACTAGGTCTTAAAACTGGGTAAATACAGTCTGAGATGTTTGCTTTTATTTTACATGAGTGGTTGATGCGGCACAGCGGTTCAAATATTTGCTAAGAAAAAACAAGAGGATTTGATGGAAAGCTGAGCTAAAAGCTAGTTAGCAACGAATGAGAGGGGGGACTTATAGAGGGAGCATAGCACTTCAGATCTTAACCCTATAATATTTTAGCTGTCGCCACCAAAAGCAAATAACCTAACTCTTTTAGCTAAAGTCTTTGAGTGTTTTCACAAGTGACATAATTTCAACAGATTCTGATGCGAAAAAAAAAAAGGTGTGCACCATAATCCAACACTTTATTGGCACAGAATATGAAGGTTTAAGTTGACTGCATAAAAACATTACTACTAAAGTATTGCATATTAACACAAAGCTGCTTTTCTCCTCTTCAATTTCAGTTGAAATTACAATAATTGCATTGTAACAGTTGGAGTTACTGTAATTCAAAGTACATCAACTCTAGTGTTGGTTTCCCAAAAGTCAATGTTCAATCAAGTTGAACCCCAATACTGTTACTGCGTGAGTACCGTATTTTCTGGACTATAGAGCGCACCTGTGTACAAGCCGCATCCGCTCAATAAAAAATAAATAAATAAAAAAAAGTAATACAAGCCGCACTGGGCTATAAGCCGCAGGTATCTATGTTGAAAAATTAGATATTTACTGCATGTACAGAACGACTTTGTACATTAATATACCTGTCGCCTTCAGCGTCTCACCATAGATTCATTGACGCTCAGCTTGCGTGCAGCAGCGCGGTTTCCCTCCTACATAGCAAGCTCGATGGCCTTCAACTTAAACATTGCATCATACAAACTTCTAGTGGTTTCCATGATGAAGGGACCAGGATTTGAAAATAATTACCAATTAATAATTTGTCTTGCGTGTTTTATCTGCTAAAGATAAAGTAGGGTAGGCTACTCTTATTTGAATTCATTTTTCGTGTGTCTTATTTTTTATTCTAATTCCAGTTAGAGCGCCCCTAGTGGTGGAAGAAAAATCAACTCAATAGTCGCACCTTGGTATAAGCCGCACAGTTCAAAACCTAGGAAAAAAGTAGCTTATAGTCCAGAAAATACGTAGTTAACAAAATGATTAGTCACTATCATACGGCAAGATTACAACCATCCCCATACCTGCATGTCATGGGTTACATAGGATGTCGTGGGAAGTCATAGGATTGGAATGTTTAATTATTGTCAAACTGAAACATGAAGAGATCAAAAAGCAAGAAATACTGGATGAACTCCATTGTTACCCTTCGTTTGTCCTGTCCATACTCCACTTTATAAATACTGCAGCTTGCATTATATTGCTGTTCTGCTTTAACTATATTAGTAGTCTGGTGGTGGAGTGTCCACCCTGAGATTAGGAGAACATGGGTTCAAATCCACAAATCACAGAAGAAACAGCGGACAAACCCAACTGGGGCCCACATTTTCTGCCCACTTTTAAACCCTATTTTTTTTTTTAACTTGGCCTTGCTGGGAGAGAAGTCCCTCCTACCTCTTGAGGGCTTTTTCTTAATAGAAAACTGGAACTACCCAATAAAAGCAACGGCTCATTATGAAAGTAGGTCAAACTTACTACGCTGACTTTGTTTACACTGAGTACTCTTGCTGATCAACTACTTGCATAACTATTTAATCAGAATATTCAACACTGGAAAGACTTGCTTAGGTGCAAAAGCAACATATGTTGTCTTACCTTTTTCCTTCTTCGTATCCAAAGATTTTCTGGAAGATGGTTGAGCTCTCTGCGGTGTGTTGAAATCTGCTGACATTGAGAAATAAGACAACTCTGTGTTACTCAAAAAATTACTCAACAATAATTGGACTCTGCATGGCCACGCCAGCATTGTAAATACTAAGTGTCATCTGAGAAGCATTCTTTTGTGTCATTCATTTGTGAAAAGATCAAGCGTGGCGGACTTGTAAAAATTCCACCTTTAAAAACTTGACAAACTGTCTAATAAAAATCTGTGTCACACTGAGGGGAGGGACAAAGACAACAACAAATCATGACTTGATGAAGTCAACCCAAAGTCAAACCCAACAATAATTATGTCTGTCAACATGGTACATGGAAATGGCTATACTTTGACAGCTGCATTATTTTGTCTACAAACAGTGCTACAGATGAGTCGATTCCAACTTATGACCCGACATCAAACATTTACTGACTCAGATATAACGGGTTCAACAGAAAAGGGAAACATGCAGTCTGGGCGTTGCCCAAAGGAATTTTAATGTCAGCTCAACTGTACTATACTCAATTGTACACATGCCTGCAGGTAACGCTATCTCAGACAACGGAGGAGCAATAAGTCAGCAATCAGCCAACAGACACGTTGGCTCATAACCAGTCAAAGATTGCAGTCCATAAGAGATTTATGGTATACGAGATAGACACAAGGAAGTACCACTGACCTACCTCCAGTATAAAACAAGCATTATTGTTATAGATTCTACCTTTTCTTTTTAAAAAGTCAGGAAAATAAGAGAAATCTTGTTGTGACAAGCAAACTCTGCGAGCTTTCTGCCTCTTTAGCAAATGTACAGTTGTGTATTTTCTTCTCACCAACAACACAATAATCAATGACACAAGAGTCATTTAGGGGTTTTCCTCTTTAATTTTTGTCAAGCTAACCTTTCTTGTATTTTCGCTACAGAGGGAAACCACAACCTCAGGTGGTTTAGTTATAGTCCACAACTAAAAAGTATTACTCGAATTAACTGTGTTACTAAATATTTAGTCTAAATCTAGTTGCCTTTTTTTCAAGTGGATAAACTGTTTGTTGAAAATCAACTCCTGACCGGAGGTAAGAATTTATCACTGAGATGACAAATCCGATTATTTGGGCTTAATAATTGTGGTGTCTGATTACATAATTAACCAAGTATTATCTACAAATCTGTTTTGCATAAAACAAACATTTTAAACACTGGCAACAAAGGATGGAGGCTGATGTGTTTGGTAACAACAGAAGTCAAGGGTAACAGGTTTATTTGCCAGTCACTCAAATACAAAGCTGCAAAGGAAGTGACTCAGTGGTTCACAAATTTAAACACAACATTGACACACTCATTTCACTGTTACAGTAAATGATCATTTTTCTCTCAAGCTGGTCTGACGACATTACTTGACATGGATCCTAACTGTTTAGTCAAAAAAGCTTTAGAGACATCCAAAAGAGTTGGAATCTATTTGATGAAGTCTTATGAGATTCCACAGAAATTACCATTTAACTCAACACTTGACATTTTGTACTTGACTGGAAGCCATAAACAAAAAAATGTTTGTGTGGAATTTTATCTGATTTAGTAAGAAAAAAAATCAATTTTTGATTGTGTTTGTGGGAAAAATAAGATGTGCCTGATTAACGACCAAGAGATTTAAGAGAAAAACTTCATCCAACAGTAAAAAATAACCTAGTGAAAGAAGGAGCAGATATTTTTCTTCAAACATGACTGGAAAAAGTGGGCCTTAAAGAAAAATCCACTGGGTAACAAATTACTTGTATTTCATGTCCATCTAGGGGCATAGTTCTGAGATGGTGCTTTAGAAGAAAATAATCTCAATTTAGACCATACAAACAATATTTTAAAGCCAATATGTTTGCCTTCTGCAAACCCCTTAAAATGTTAAGTGGAATGCAAAAAAAAAAAAAAAAGAAAATAATCAATGCGTCTAATAAATAAATATTTGATCATTTTTTGTTGCATTTTAGGAGGCCTCACAAACTCCATGAATATACCTTTTTTTTTTAAAAAAATAACAATCTGGAAAAAAATATTGTACTAAAAAAAATAAAGAGAAAAATCCTTTAAAAATGTAGCAGTTTTACAGAAATCTGTGAGTAATTTCTGAACAATGTTGCATTCGCAATAAATTCTAACTTCAAGGATGTAAGACGTTTTTGTAAACTGAAAGGAAGGCGGAGGATGTAAGGTAACATTTCTGTTCAAATGTATAGGGAAAACAAAACTAGTCCAATCTGATGCTAAATGGCATGAAATGCATGAGAGGACAGTACACAATGTCATTTCTATGGATTACACTTGTGAGTGACACTCTTCCTTCAGTTCAGTGCTCTTCAAAGGACACCTGACATCCACAGACAGCTTCCCAGGCTTTAGGAGAGAGGGAGATGCTGCAGCTCCTTAAAGAAAACGCCAACCTCATTAAAATATGCCAGGAAACACAAACAGAACACCAGCTCGGGTAAACCTACCAGGGGGGCCTGGCCTCAAAGGCAGCTGAGGCACTCATCTTTTAACTTAAACATCATCAGCGATGTCAAATGAGTCCTTTTTACCCCGAGATTTTAAAGACAGTTCTGTTTAAAGTCGCTGGAAAATGCGCCGGATGTATTCGGTTTGATGACAGCTTTCCCGAGGGGGGGACCTTGGTGTCATTGATCTGAAATTCACATTTAAGTCAAAGTTTGTATTCAGTCCTTTATAGAAAAAAGTGGATTTTTTTTTCTTTTTGATATTATTGATTTCTGGGTAGAACAATATTCCCTATCTAAGCACAGAAAGTTGATAAACTTAAAAAGAGGAAGACAAATCTTGGGAACTTCTGCTAAACTTTTCCAGTTGTCACAAGAAAAACATGAAGCAAAATATAGAAAACTAAAATAAAAGAAAAAACAACAACCAGGATACTCAAAACAAAATGCAAACCAAACGTAGATATAATAGATACATTTATACTCAAGCTTTATTTAGTGTCGTCCTCATCTTCCCAAAGAACACTCTTGGCTCAAATCCAAATTGCTTCCCTATCCCGATACTACTTATTGATCCAATTGTAGAGGCATTTAAAGCTGTAGTGGTGTCAGAGCCTTTTTTTTTTTTTTTTTATTAAAAGGAGCCATAGAGACTTAGGGTCGGCTATACTTTCGTCAGTAGGGTGATCTGTATCGCGCTTGAGGCATAGAGGAGAATCGCATTTCTTCACGCGAGTGTGCCCTGGAGCACAGAATCAGAATTTTACACTTAAAAGTATTGACTTTTTGCATGACTTTTAAAGTTAAAAAAACAGTGTTGTGATGTATTTTCCAACCGCTGGCAGCTACACGCTAACGTAGATGACCGGCGACTATTAGTGACGTCATCAAGTGGTAGTAACGTCCAAATTTAAAGACACTCTTTTCTACATATTTCTCCACTTGGGTGGATAAATGTTGGGATATGGAGAAGCCGCACAGGCAGGGAAGCAATTTGGATTAGAGAAAAGTATGATATAAAAAAACTGGGAGATGGGGGGGTTGACAGGTGATAACATTTTTATAAATGCCCTTAGTTCTATAAAACAAACCACATTACTGACGGTCAAGTTTGCACAGAACTGGTTTCTCTCAGGTATCTGATTTTTTGGGGATGCAAACGGCCTTCCGGATGCACAGCTATGTTTCCGTGACTGGAGTCTAGTCACATTAAATTTATGGAAGTCATGATAACACAGCTATGAACATGGATCTCCAGCTGGAGTGTCGCTGATTTCAGGTTTAAAAACAAGCACCACTATACCTGGTTGGGACAGGTGCCCACCCAACAGCTCACCCTCGTCGTCCCACTGAGGTGCTCTTGTTTGCTCCAGTGGAGCAACTACCAGGTATGAATTTGCAGGTGTGCGTGTGCTTACCAGAACCAAATGGACTCCCCCCTGCATTAATAAAGGTTAAAGAGCGACAAGCAGGTAGGTTTGAGTAAAATAACAACATTGAATCTTCTGTATTACAAAACAAAATTCAAGTAATTTATGATAAAATCTCCTACTCTGATTATGTTTTGATCTATTGTAAACGTGTTCCCATTGGTCTTTTAATCCTTATGGGGTCCAGATGACCCCACCCTCATATTGATGTGTGATCCCATGACGAAGGTGGACAGGATTTCATGTCTGCCACAGACACAAGTGAAAATAAAAAAAAATGGAAAAAAAAAGTTCAGCGTGCCGTCTTGTGGGATCCAGATGACCCCCCTTTTAATATAAACATGCTGAGGCTAGCACAGGGGGTTTATTTATGTTTATTTATGCCGTTTTTAGCCAAAATCCAAAAAACTGTGTTTTCTAGAACAGAGTTTCTGCAGAGCAGCAGAAGTTCAGCTCTGAGCTGTGGTGGGATTGTTGGCACGCAGCAACCTTGTCCACACTTCCACCTGTTAACATCATTGACTGTATGTAAGAACTGGATAGAGTGACTCCTCCCCCCTCATGTTCCGAATAGGAAGTACTCACTGGTCCCAAAAAGCTGAAATCTCATTGACTTCTATTGAGAAAGAAACAACTATTACCATCAGAATAACAATTCTTGCTCTGAAACCTTGTTTTAACATGGTCTTGATAAACCTATTTTTTTTGCATGATATTTTTGCTGAAGTGCTAGTTATTCAAGTTATAAACTGACCAATCAGATGCCTGACTACAAAAGTAGATGCCCTTGCATTGAACATTCAAACCAGGAAACTTTCAGTGGAAGGGTTATGGCCTTCTAACATTCTCACTACTGATTGGAGAGTGGTTGCCATAACAATGTGTAGACCAACACAGACCAATCAAAACTTACTGGGAGCGTCTGATTCCAAAATGGCAACAAACAGGTTGCAGAAAAAATAGCAATTGAACTGACTTAGTGCTGGACAACATGGGGATAAAGAAACTATACCAAGATATAAATCATTCGATATTACAATAAAGACATATAACACAATATACCACAATAAAGTATATAATTGACAAAAATGTAATTACTTTTCTCTGACTTTTTTTAAATTAGCATGCTATTAAATTGTCAAAAATGAGAAACGTTTTTTAAAGTGAGCAACATTTTCAAGTTTCTTAGTAGGCAAACTCTTATTTTAACAAAAGTTCAGCAGTAAAAACAAAAACAATAGAAATGATAGAAGAGAAATGTCATGATAGACACTTTTCTATGGTCCACATGTCATGTACTGTCATATCCCCCACCACTACACTGACTGCATTTCCTTTATTTTCTATAGGTGATGTCTTAACTCACTCTGTCCAGTTCTATTTATACATTCTCTCCAGCTAGCTTGCAGCCCCTCACACCCCAACCTAACATTATTGATGCAACAAATGAGCAATACTGGAGCGATCCAGTTTTGTGTTGTTTCCAGTTGTCATTAAGTAGATGCATCAGAATGGAGCAGAGCAGGGAGCTTGTGGCCTGTCGATTGAACCTTCTTCATCACAACTACAAGCTTTTTCAAACCACATGTTTTCATCTGCTCCTGATTCACAAAAAAATTGAATAAACAATAATAAATATTTGTATATGTTCTCTTAAAACACAATTTTCAACAAAGTTGGTCTTTAAAATGAAATTTAAAAAAGGTAGCATACAATAGTTCCACTTTGAAGTGTTTTATTTATTTCTGTAACATACTAACCCAAGACCATCAACTTCCTTAAATGAGAGGTTGGTTATTTGGCTGGGAACGGTCAGGCTCATTTGAGGGAAATTGGGGGGCCCCCCTGTACTTGCCATTGAGGCCCCAAAATCCATGAAGCGGCCCTGACAAAGCAGCCGAAAATCCAATGACATGTCTACACATACATTATGCCTGGTGACATGTACGTTTTGAAGTATAAATAGAAAAACGAGAGCCATGACTTCTATAGTAAACACATTGTTCCCTCTGGGTGGGAAAAGGAGCAAAGCTGTGACAAACAATAAAGTTTCTTCAAAGAGAGTTATCTGAATGTTTATGTAACTTCAGAAGCTTTTGAAACCACTGAAGTAAGACGGAGTTCCATAAGGGTTCCTGTCTCCGGTAAGTCTGTCTTCCGCATTGCTCGGCAGTGGATTCCCCAGAGACCTCCGGGAGCCCCGCTGAGCAAGAAAAAAAAAACCGGCCGCCGTGCCGCCTTTCGGACATTTTCAATGCCTGGGTGAGCTTGAATCCGCACAAACGAGCGACTAGTTAGCTTAGTTAGCCCGCGTGTAGCATTCCTGCCGGCCACGGCTGTCGAGTCCACGCCCTCATGATGGTTCAGCTCCACAGTGAGCCTCGCATTCACGCACAACCAGGCCGAACATTCAGTCCCCCGCAAAAACACGCCGGTTTCAGCGCCGCCGATGGCTGCCCGAAGGTTTCGGCTGTGGCTGGACAGCGGTGTGCGGTTCGCTTACCTCTGCGCTTTCTAGGAAACTCGGGAGAAGCTGAAATCCCACCAAAAAAAAGTGAAACTTCTTGAACCAAAATCTGGGAGAGTTGTGGCCAGTGACGTCACGCCTCAGCATTCCAGCCGTCTGAGTGAGTTCAGAGGTTTGCCCATGTAAGGCAGCAGGCCAAAACACGGGCCCACGCGGCAGGCTGCACGCGCACGAAAACAGGGAAGAAACGCCGCACAAGTCCACTTCCACATCCACTCTGTCATTAGGAAACATAGCATTTAACGGCTTTAATACTCTGAGAAACTAGCAGAGTAATGAATCTAATGAAGTTTGGTAATAACTGAATGCCGGGAGTAGTTTTACTGCACATCACTTGACATTTTTAAGTGTGAAAAAGAAAAAAAAAAACATTACACTTACTAAATAGGGTGCCGTCACCCTTTTTGCTTCACTATTCATTCTAAAAATGGATGAGATATTGGCACAACAGTTATTTCAGCAGATAATTATAGGTGTCAGCATGGTGTCTTTAATTGTATTCATGTTGTATGACTGCCAGACAGGGTGTAATGTTTGTTTTTTACCACTATGAGGTGCATGTTTGGAGGTCAGGACACATCACCTTTACCTTCAGTGGAGAGGCTGACTGTTTGGAGTTTTGAGCCATTTGCAAAAGAAAGTGTTTAATTTTCGGTTCCTAATATGTTGCAAAGCATTTTTTTTTTTCTTTGGTCACAAACATTTTTCCTGTGAGGTCATCACCAGCGAAGCTGTCAAGGTCAAGCTCAGAGCTGTATGATCTATTTCAGGCATATTTATATTTAAAGTGGGGTCTTCTGGACCCCTCAAGACAGCACACTGAACTTTTTTTTGTCTTCCCTGGTGTCCATGGCAGACATAAAATCCTATCCACCTTTGTCATTTGGGGGAATCACACATCAATATAAGGGTCTGGACCCCATAAGATGGCACAAGGGTTAAAGGTCAAAGCAAGGGTAAATATTTCTGGTGATTACTCTTGAAAAGGATATAGTTCAAGTTTGTTTTAATATCTGAACACCTACGACACCATTTCAAAATCATGTGCAGATAGCAAACCTTGTAAAGCAACTGTCCTAGGGTAATTTACATCACAACCTTATTACTTCAATAATGATGATAACCTAAGATAAACATATATTTTAGAAAAAGTTTAAATATCAACAAATGTTGACATTTACAAAAAAACTATACACACACTAGCCACTTTATTAGACACACCTGTCCAACTGCTCATTAACACAAATTTCTAATCAGCCAATCGCATGGCAGCAACTCACTGCATTTAGGCATGTAGACATGACAGAATTCCCACCTTAATCCCTAAATACTGAATAACTATATAGTGTAGGACTATCTAATGCCCTGAATTTGAAAAGGAATTCAGACACCGTGCTCACTACTTTACTTTTGTTTTTTAAACACTGGATAGAACGCCACTGAATTCACAAAGTGAAACTTGAATCAATATGAACATTTCACGACATCTATTTGTGAATAAACTCGATAATGTGAATTGTTTATTAAAACGTTACATTTAAACATGTTTTTTTTATGAAAAATGTTCGACTTCAATGCATTGTGATCTATATTCGCTAATTTAATAATAGATATTTTGATAATAGATCTTCATATGCAATGAAAAAGTCTGAAATAGTGTTATATTTAGTCACATAGTTATGTGATTATTGTTACTTGAAGACTCCTAGTAACCTGAAACTATGTTGGAAAGATATAAATATCTGATCTTAAGTTCTGAACTGATGATACACGTAAAGGAAATGGTATGGTCGAGCTGGGGTGGGATTATTCAAGTTTACTTCCTCCCACTTCCTTTCAGGCAATCTCTTAATGCCTAGTTCTCCTGTGTTTGACATGTCTTTATGGATGTAAACTTCTGATGATTGATTGTATCGCACATTAATTTTTTTTTTCATGATTGCTTGAAATAAACCATTTGTATTCTAATCTAATGCAGCGAGCATAGATGCATGCTAGTTTTTGCAAAGACTTCTGTGCAGGAAGTTTTTTTTTTTTTTTAAACACTGTTAGTTGTTGACACCATACTCTAGCCAGTACTTCAAGGCCTGGATGAGGCCGCTGCAGTTACTGGTGTTGAAAAAAGGACAGAAGCAGGAGGATGGCTACAATAACTTTAATCACACTTTAGCTTTTACATCCACTGGTTTGAGGTACAGATGTATGTATAATTCTGTGTGCATGGGTTTTGGTTCATCAGCGCACGCTAAACATCCAAGGTATAACTTTTTTTCTTTCAACTGGCAACGCAGTGGCACACTCACACTCATGGAGCAAAGCTGACAGGTAGACTGCCGTGCAGCAATACGATGACGTCATCACTCTCGTAATGAACATGCGCTTGACTCCAAACAGAACTGAAACCTGAAGGAAACATATTTCCTACGTTATCATCTGAGTCTTTTGTAAAGTAAAATTTTTGGATACTTTACTATGGAAAAAAGATAATTCTTACATCTTGTTACCAGCTTTTTATTAAAGGACCTATATGATGAAAAATCCACTTTTAGAGCTTTTAACTATACTGTAATCCTCATTCTTCACTATAAACAACCCCAAAGTGGAATTTTGATCCATTCACACTTTTATGAGAAATCCTCTATTAATCAGCGCTCTGAGCACCCGCCCCTCCCATACCCACGAAAACGAGCAGGTTCTCACCTGTTGATGTCACAGAGGGAGACAACCCATTTCAGGAAGATTTTCCGCTACAGCATGCAGTCTCTAATAAACGCTGGGTAAGCTGCCAAATTTTTGGAATAAACGCTGGGGCTACTTAAGGCACATCATTCTTTGCAAAAATTTTGATGTTTGTTTTTGTGGGGGAAGCACAGACAAGCTGCCAAGAACAGCTCTAGGATGACGTCATTACCCACAATGAGCGAAAGGCGGAGCCTCAGAGATGTCTTATGTCTGGGTAATAAAAAAGCTCACAAAAGTAACTAATATTTCATGAATAATTTGTGTTTTAGTGTGCTAAAGGTAATATTTGATTATATAAATGGATAGTTTACACTGAAAGACTTAAAGCCCCCCTGCAACGATTTTTAAAATTTTCTGTAACCCTTCCGCTCTCCTTAGCTTGTTTACATTAAAAGTGGGGTCATCTGGACACCACAGGACAGTGCGCTGAACTTTTTTTTTTCACTGATTTTCGAGTTTCACTAATGTCCATGACAGACGTAAAAACCTGTCCCACTTCGTCCACATTTGTCATGGAAGAAATCGCATAACAATATGTGGTTGGAGCCATCTGGACCCCAAGGAGAGCGGAAGGGTTAAATGTTTCCAGTGGCGTTTTAATTAGGATTGTGAAGTTTTTAACAAAATTCCACCTCCTAAATGTCTTAAAAAGCAATTTTTCCTGTTGATCTGAAGCCTTCGTTTTCAAAAGTCCCTCTGTGTGGGCGTGGCTTATGGTGCTGAGCTGAGTAACCCCGCCCCTTATCCCCCCAGACATACTAACGAGACACACACTTTGAGAACCCCATGAAAAAATAAAAATAAAATGAAACATTACCATTCAGGCTGCATTCCACCAGCAGCAGCACTAGCTGGGGTTCATGACTGATTTCATTCTAGCACATGCTGATTGTTGAATTCACTTGAACAAGAAATCAAATGAAATGCCAGAATACAGAGAGGGTCTAATCGCGCGTCAGTTTGTAAATGAGTGCAGCCAGTGCTGACGTTTTTAGATGCAGACGAAGGTTTACGTTCAGGAGAACGGTTCAAATGTCCGGTTCCAGTGTCCGGTTAAACCACCCGGTGGATCCTGAGCGGCACTGCTATAAACAAAGCAGCGGCACTCCTTATAGTAGCTCGCGGCGAGCTGACAGCTAATGGTATATTACTTTCAGCTTCTTTTTAAATACATGAGGCCAACTTAAAAAAAAATCCCATCTTGGACACAATTAAAATACGAGCTGGTAATGCAATCACCCGCAGTTGAAAAATGTCTCTTTTTACGCAAAAAATCAAGCAATTATTGACGTTGCTGTGACCAATAAATCCAATCCTTTTTTTCCTCAGATTCCTTGGGAAAATATTGAAAGCTAACATCAGTATGGCCTTTCACTGAATTACAATCCTTTACGGCACAGAAGTGGGACGTTACATTATCTTTTCCAGCCCCCACAGCTGCATCCGGGATAGTTAGCTTTTGTGACGTAGGCAAGTTTCAAGAATTCAAACAGAGTTTTTCTCGGGCACTTCGATTGACAGCAACTTCAAAGTAGATACACTCGGAAATACAAACACTAAATGATTTCTTGTGATATTTTTTCTCTTTCAGAAGAAAAATGCCACACATATGTGTTAAAAACTCAAAAAACAGGATTTTCATTGGAGGGGGACTTTGAGAAAATCATGGTATAGGCCCTTTAAACATAAAGCATTTTTAGAAAGTTTTGTAAAGCGTTTTATAGTATGTTGACCAAAGAGGAAGCAAATGTCTCTGAAGGATGACAGAGCAATCATCTGTTGAAGTGTGAATTGGTACGTGCTTATAATCGAGAAGATTCAAATTCAAACAAGATGCACTGCATGCTACACTGCTTCCATATCCTGTCATGCACTGTCTGCCTTCTGGAACAGTGAGGAAGACTGGTCATTACCGTCTGTGGCTTTTATCTTAACCATAAGCCTAATTTAACTATCATTTTTCTGGTAAATTTGACCAAAATCTATTTCCGTAACACAAATAATCTAAGTGTGAGTTTAAAGAGACCACGATGGTAAGAAAAGAAAAAAAAGGTTGATGCGATAGTGGTGCAAAACTTTGATTTTTTTTTCCTTTGATTTTTAATTTTTTTAAAATATTTTTTTCATGCAACAATTAAGCAAGCATGGTCAGGCCTTGCCTCTTAATAGACCCCCACCATATAAAATAACCATAGAGCTGCTAACACTTACACAAGCAATTTGTTTTCTCTGCCCAGGCACTACAGCAAAAAGGATATGAGAAAATGATTTTAAAACATAAAAACAAATTCTTGTTTTGGCCAGAGTTAGTCTGTGTGCTGGTGTTTCTTAACCATATACTCTGAAAATGAAACAACTGCTCACTATTAAATTCAATCACACAATCAGAAGCTAAATTTGCAATTGTTCTTTAATCCGGCTGTCAGTTTGTTTAGAGAACTCTGGTAGTTGTTTGAAAAAGAACATTTTACAAACAGATGACCTGTTGTCGTCTTGTAAGATTTTCTACTCTGCTATCAATTATTCAGTAAAGATGTAGCAAAAACTAAATTGTTTGTGGTCATTAGTAGCATCATGCTGCTTCTGTGGGCTTGAAAGGGTTTATCTCAGAATCTGCTGTGAATTACCTGTCCTTGATGAGCTGATTATCGGCAGATGTGCAGACCTCAAAAAAGCAGAAGTTTAGTCGGTTTGCTGCTTTGAATGACAACACCACCAAGGAAAGACTTCAGCGACAATCTTAGAGAAGCATTTGCTGTTCCACATGGTTGCAAAACCATCTCAAAGCAACTTAGGTTTCAGCCTTTCGTGGTGCAAAGATTTTCAATCAGTTTCCATTCTTTTCAGGTTTGGAGATCCTATAAAAAGTATTTTAAACATTGTAGCTGTCTTGCACTGAAGCGTACTTCTGTGCAAGATAAACTGTGTTTTTCCAGGTTCTCTTTTATTAAACCAAAACTTTAACCACAACTTTTTTTTCTATCCCATTTACTGTCACAAATATATTTTAGGTGACAATTATGACGATAATGAAAAGAGGAAGGAAAAAAGAAAAAACGAATTCACAGGGGTGTCCATGTCAATATTTTAAAGTAAGAAAAGGTAAAATAAAACACATTATTAAAATAATTGATAATGTCTATTAATTGGGGTAATGAGGCAATAAGCAACAACAAAAACATTTTTTTAATTGATTCTGCCTTGATTGGGGGGATAAGAATTTAAGAAAAATCACATTAAATCAATTTTATTTATATGGCCCAATATCACAAAACAATTGTCTCATTTGGCTTCATGCTGGCAATTGTACAAAAGCAGAAAGTCAGCAATAAATATAAAAAATAGCTGGTTGCTACTAAATTAAACAAACTAAACTAAACTGGTTATCCCTGCCCTTAGAGCCTCTTTCTCGGTGAGGAAAAACTCTTAAAAAAAAAAAAAAAAAAACCTGACTCCAGGAAAAAAAAAAACTAAGGGATGTCCACATGAAGGAGAGATCCTTTCCCAAGATGGACAAGTGATTTACCAGGACTCTCAAAGAAGAATTAGCTTATCTAACTCTACAACTATATGTTTAAAAAGTCTATAGAATATTATAAGGGCAAAGTTGTTAAAGAGAGTCAAGATCATGGACATTTCAATAAGTGTTGTGTGTTTTTTTATTGAACAAATAAAGTGGAAAACTTTTTGTCTGTCAATATTACAAATAACTTAAATTATTTTCTGCTTATTTATTTATTAATTCAGTCATTACTTTTCACAGATGTTCAATAAGCTCAAGAAATTGCATAAACATTTTTGAATGTAATCAGTTGATTAAATAGATCAATAAAACAGTGTCAGGTCATGCATTCTCTGCCCATTGACATCATTCGTCCTCGGTATATTAATACACTTAATATCAGTAACACTTTGGCTCAAGCATCCATACAGTCATATTTGAATATGGTGAAAGCACACACCAATGGTGTGTGCTTTCACACACCATTGGTGGTAAATCGTCACACATTTGAACCCATAACAGACTGAAAGGAGCACCTGGAATCTTGTACCCCAAGACCTCACACACATCAATATTTATTAAAAAAAAACTGTTGTAAACAACAACGAAGAAAAAACCTAGGCCCAATCCAAGTTCTTCCCTTCTCCTTACCCCTCCATGTAAAGGGGCTTGTGAAGAGCAAGTGGTGTCCAAAATATATTTTTTAATATCCTCCCCTCCAAGCGGAGGGAGACAGACCTTTCCCTTATGAGGAGGTTCCGCATTTCGATGTGCCCCGGAGGAGAAGGGAATTTCTTTACGTCGTGTGCTCTGAAGCACCGAAGTTTAGATTCTGTTATGTCCTGCTGCTGCTGCCAGGCCCCTCCAAGACTCGAGCCATGTTGTACCCCAGGGGACGTAACAATTTAAATGTAAGTAATTACTTTTTGTTTAAGCATGATGTTTTTAAAGTTATACAACCACTGTTATAATATATATTCGAGCACTGGAAACGGCGCTAAAGCTAGCTGACCGGTGACTATCTGTGACGTCATTGAACAAAAATGATTCGGAGACACAACTTTTTCATAACTTTCCGTTTGGAGGGCTAAATGTGGGCGAAGGGAGAAGGGAAGAAATCCAGATTGAGCCCAACATATAAAACCCTTGAGACTCTGGAAAATGGTACAAAACTACAGGAAACTGAAATTTTTAGAATGCACAGCACCCACTGCTTGCCTTGCAGTGAGCACGGTCATGAGAACAGAGAAAATCAACGTTAAATGTTTTCTCTCACGATACAGTTTTCCTCCATATCACCTTCTTTTTTGAAAACAAAATCCATCCTACTTTTTTTTAGAGTAGCATATGCATAAAGGCCTCTGCTGTACTGGTTTCTTTAATACAGTCTTTAGCTGAGTCTTTACATCCATCAGCTGCTTCTGTCTGTTGACACTAAGAGCAATGCTAATAGCTGTGTCTGTTTTTGGTTTTTCTCCTGCACTGGACACAGGGTAGTCATGGGAAAACTCACTAGAGCATTATGTTGGCCAGACTCACCCATATTTTACTCTAAAATAATAGATTAAGTCTGAGATTTTTCTCCTTCAGTATCACAATTTCTTATCCAACCAAAGCGGATGTAGAGTGGAAGAAATTAGGATTTGATCTCATACCATCCTTCCATTGACACAGTGACAGCCCTGTGCAGAAAAACACCACTAAAGCATAATGTTTCCACCTCTATGCTTGACAGTGGGGATGGTGTTCTTGGGGTCATAGGCAGTATTTCTCTACCTCCGAGCCCAGCAGGTTGAGTTGACGCTAAAGAGCTCAATTTTTGTCTCTTTTGACTTCAGCACCCTCTCTTCTTTGGCAAACTTCAGGTGGGTCTGCACTTGTGCCTTCTTAAGCAGGGGGACACTTTGCCAGCACTGTCAAAGGTTAAACCATCGCAGCTTGAAGTATTACCAATGGTTTTCTTGGTGACTGTGACCCATTCCGGTCTTGTGCAGGTCTACAATCTCCTCCCTTAAATCCACTGGATTAGTCTTTCCCATGTCAGAGAGTTTGGAGTCTGACTGATGGACTGATTCTGTGGACAGGTCTCAGTATACATGCGATTAGTTCAAACAGGTGTCTTCAATTCCGGTGATGGGTTGATTAGGAGAGTCTATCTGGTCTGCATGAAGAAGAACTCTTAATGGTTATTAGGGGATCAATGTTGTTCCCTCAATGAAATGCAAATAAATGTATATTAATTTCTTTGACAATTTTTTGGTTTTCTTTGTCATTTTATATCTCTCAATGTTCAAATGACCCCACCATTAGGATGACAGACTGTAAATTTCTTTTTAGGTGAACAAACCAGCTAGATCACCAAATACCTACTGTATTTTCTTCACTATCCATGTTGCTTTCAGCTTGAAACCTTCTTTCTGGCCTTGATGTCACAGACTCTGGACCAGATATTTCACCTGACTTGGTGGGTTACAGCTCAAACCAGCCTGCTTTGGGAATTCTGAAGGCCTAAGTCAGATGTCAAAGAACCTAACATACCTGCTTTGACCTTTGCATTGTCACAGGGATGCTGCTTCCTTACTCAGCTACTGAAAGGTGAAGGCAGAGCACACACTGGATAGTTTTAACACAAACTTGTAGAGGCTTAGAACTTAGGAATGCAAAGGAACCTGTGAAGCATGTTTGTGGACTGAAAGAGGAGGTCGGGATGTCAAGAAAAAACCCATGCATGCAAGGGGAGAACTTGCAAACTCCACACAGAATGGACTCATCCAGGGGGTGAACCGGGACACTGTGAGGTGATAGTCGTTTTCACTAAGCTACTGTTCAGCGTGCTAACTAAAATATAGATGGATGAAACTTCCACTGTATTGTTCAACAAAATCAAACAAATTATTTTTATTTATTAAAAAAAAGTCAAGCAATATTTAAAAAAAAAGAAATTAAATGTAGTCAGCGGAGAAAGCCATGGTGGCCTTGATGGCTCCTTACTGACTAATAAACTGCATAACTAAGGCTTTGCTCAGAGTCACTCAACCTATGAGTTTTATCAAAAATAAAAGTTTTAAGTTTAGTTCTAAAGATAGAAGAGGTGTCTCCCTGTTGAACTCAAGCTTTTTGGTCCCAAAAAAGCAAAAGTTGACAGTTCTATCTCTTCTAAATCATTAACGCTGCAAATACAACATTTTGCTCCCAAAAAAAACTTGAAAATAAATTATTAATAATAAAAAACTGCATCTCATTGACTTGAACAAAAGAAAGTTCAGATCCACACCAGTTTTTAATAGTCCCTATGCTTTTCTTTGCTCTGACCGTTTGGATTGTGACAGTGAAAAAAACCTCCATTACAGAAGCCAGGCCACAGTTTGTGTTGAAATGCCACGTGTGATTTATTTCAATAGTACTCCATCGTATTCCATCTAATTATGACTGAGCACTCGTTATCCTCACTCCACACAAATGTGCGGATCTTCTGCCGCTCGTCGTTCATCAAAGCTCCAAACGCTCCTGTTGGTCGATGTGAGCAACACGCTGTCAGATGTGGCGACAAAGCTCTCTTTTTATGTGGGCTTTCCCTGACCTCAGTGATCTCTGCCATGCAAACTAGACAATTAGTTTGCATGCTCGTGATTGCATGCAAATACAATAACAGCTTTTTTCATAGCTGGATGGCACTACTGTTTGTTCTTTCCATCGCATTCAGATATTGTTGGCCTTATCTCTTCTGAAAAGGGAATCCGATGGATGATATCATTAATTATTCATTTCTGTGAGGTGGGAAAATGAAAATGTTTAAAAAGAAGTTGTCTCTGGAAACCAAATGTAAAATGGAGTCATTCATTCTGATCTTCCTTCAGATAATCCGCACTTGACTGCAGCTGATTACATTGTGCTTCAAGCTGTGAATTTCCTTTTTTTACACTGTGCATGAAGACAGCACAAATAGCACTTTGCAGATTGAGCACACAGATAAAAAGCAGACGATTTGAGCTATTTTGGAGTCTCACCCATGCATCCCCTCATCTCAAAGTTTCAGGGCAAACGGAAAAAAAGGTAATCTTATTTGTAATGTGTGACAGCTTATTTGCAAGAATCTAAACTCTGAGGTTTTCTTTTTTTTTTTTTTCTTTCCAATGGGCCCGCTAGTGAGAAACCTTTCACTCTTAAAGCTGATTTCCCAAAGACACCCTGGAACAGTTTGGATGACACATTGCCATCGCCTGTGAACCCAAGTTATCAATCAAGCACCAATTAGCATGCTTGGTTAGAGCGAATCAAGGCCTCTTTGATGTTGGGCTGTTAGGGAGCAGAGCTAAGCATGTCATTAACATGATGGGTTTCAGTTTTATCCATATCCTATGAAAAGAAAGACGCTCACAGGCAGGGTCCAGCACAACAGATAATTTCCTCTCTCTTCATCAAACTTGCCATGTTTAACATTACTAATTTTAACTCCAGACAAGCTGGAGGAGCAACAAAAATGAGCGAAAACAACCTAATTTGCTGTTTCAATTGTTCCAGCATCGGATATCCTGTTTTATTTGCTGGTTGTAACACTATCTTCTCCCCAAACCACTTCCTCTGAAGCAGGTAACCTCAAACACGGTGCAGCTGCGCTGTCAACACGTACTTCCTTATAAAAGTGCCAGACGACTTCTTCCACTTGTGCACTAAATTAGAAAACGAGAAACGGATCATCCCCTGAATGATACTGCCTTTGCTTTGATTAGGCCCAGTTTTCAGGAATCAAAGGCGGCTGATGATATCGTGCCGGCTGCATGTGAGCGAGCAAAGCAGGGAACTGTTTTTGCGGAGTGTAATTTTTATTTACGATTTTATCGCCTGTGTAAGCGAGCTAATCAAACAACACTAGACGTTTGCAGAGAAAAACAACAAATCTGTGTCTGGAAACTAAATACGCTCCGTCAATTAGAGCTGAGATAGCAGAGTTGAGTCTTCAACCATATTACAGAGAGTCATGCTAAATAAGGGAAAACAGACGTGGGAGACAGGCAGACTCGCTACAAAAACAATGTCCCAGAGCTACTAATCAAACAACTCTTCATCTAGATCTAGACCTGAGATTACACTAATGAATTCTAATTCCTGTGTTTTAGCATGTAAATATGTATCAAAGTGGTAGAGAGAGACAATCCCTGCCTGCAGCAAAGGTTTTAGCATAAATGATCCACACTCGTGAGTTCACGCTGTACCTTTGAAGCGTTTTTTTAAGCAGCTGGAATTCTGCTGTTAGATCTGGAAATCAGATTTTTTTGGAGCTTGCCATTAACTCTGGCTATTTTTCTGTTTTTGTTTCAGTCAGAATAATCATTTGTCTTATCTATGAAGTAAATGCTTTCATTTCAGTTTTCTAAAGCGCAACAAGGAAAAGGAAAAATCCACACAAACTGAATATATGCTGCTCTGAAATAATAATAATTTAAGATTCTTTATGTCTAAAATAGTCAAATAATTAAAAAAAAAAATATTTTCTTTATTGTAGAGCCAAAATAAATATGACAAATTGAAATGTTTTGGTGTAATTTTTCTGTACTGAGAAAACAATTGATGTCTTTGAAGAAAAAATGAAAGATTATTGGAAGAAACTATTGAGTCAAATTTATGAGTTTTCAACACATTCTCCTCCCTCAGTTGTCACATATTGACGCCTGAATAAAGCCCCCTCCGCGTCACTTTTTGACGTTTTGGGTGTCCCCAACTCGTCATCTTTTGACGTGCTGGCTTGTTTGTAAAATCAAGGGTTCGCAACCCTCTGGACGTGGTAGCGGATGCAGTACCGGATGCAGTACCAGATGTGATACCGCATGAGCATTGGATCTTCAGGACGTGTCCAGTAGTGGTACGTTAAGAGTCTAAACATTCATAAATGCTTGAGACTTGCCTTTGCCTTCTTCACTGGACAGCTTATATAACACAATAACTTTTAAGTGGTTGTTAATGATGAGGTGGAAACCCAATACTTCCTCTGATGTCAACTGTGTTGCCAGCTGATTTTGTAATTTCTCCCATTTCTAAATGAACCAATTTCTAGGTCAAAATAGCTACCATTACAGCTGTTGGAGGTACGACTTCATGCCTGGATAGTCTTTCCTAGAGACAAAGCTTGTGCCAACATAAACTAATAGTAAGAAATTCAGGTCAGGGCAACTTCTAAAACTACAAAACAGACTAACTGTGAGACTGATGTCAGAATTGGCCAAACAAAAGAGTGTTGACTTTCCACATTCTTATTGTTCAAGGCACGTGCTAAAAACTGCTTGTGTAAAATAAGCTGTCAAGGGGGGGGGCAGACGTTGTGCATTGATGTGTGTTTAACTCTTTAAAGCAGGAGCTTCAGCTCCAGTGTTGACATTCTTTCGACTACTGTGACTTTTTACCCGCTTTCTCAATTGGCATAATTTAAAGGAAAGAAAAGATTCTTTGTACTGACATGTCACATGACAGTAGTGAAATGCTTACAGTAAATGATTCCTGTTTTCCAGCTCTACCTGCATTGCTTGATGCTGCCTACATAAATCAAGTGTGTTCAGTCAATCAGTTTGTGAAATCTTTTGACTCAGCTATAGAGCAGCAAGCTATTCCAGGTGAGCTGGAAACAGGTAGGGTTGTGGCTCTTGAGGACCAGGGTTTGCCAGCCCTGGCGTAAACAGTCGAGGAGTTACGGTATATCAAATAGAGTGAGTTATTTAGGTGTGCCTGGTAACATCTCAGGTGTTAAAGGGTTCAGCCCCCTGATTTTACGCTACAGACCATCACTCTAAGTGAGCAGGAATCTATGAGGACAAGGACAGTTGTGCTCTAGCGCAACTTTCATGTAGCACAAGTCTTAGCAGCAGGATCCAACTACGACATTTATTTGATTACAGTCTGACAGTACAGGAAAGAGACAAACAAAAAAAACTACCAGAATGGTACTTGAAAGGTATAAAAAAATAACTGCAACTCATTTCTGGTTAAGAAAAACTACTTTCTTGAGAGTTCTATGCTGTCCTATTTGCTCCACAGCGAGTCCTTTGGACTGTGTCATTTTTTTTAGCTCTCAACGATGTGCTTCCATTGGTGCTACCTTCCACTTGAATGTAACAAAACACCAAACCAGTGGTAGGCCTAAAATCATAAAAGCATTTACTTTGTTATGGTTTGGATATTGGAAAATATCAATGAAAAAAGCCACACAAAGCCTTCTTTGGCCCTAATTTTCTTCAATGACTTTATAAAACCACCAAGGAGCTTATATAGGAGCCACCAAGCAGCTGGGTCCATTCATGTTTTGACCGTTTGATTTCACTGCTTCGAATCGTTCAGGGTGTTCCCTGTCTCTGCCCTAAAGCCACTGGAACTCATCCAGCTACCAGAGGTGTGACCAAGTCATTGTTTTCCAAATCACAAGTAAGTCTCAAGTTTTTGTTGAGTCCAAAGTCAAGGCCCTATTAGTCGCAACTCACCTCCAAGTCATTGAATATTTCAAGTCTTTTCAACAACACACAAAAATATTATTATTATAACAATGACAGAACCTCTCTGAAGAAATAACATAAAAATAAAAGTTCAACCGCCCTCATGCCCCTGCTAGCAGTCCTGTTTTCTGTGTGTCTGTCCCGCTATGTTGCTTGCATCCATTATTCAGTCAATACTCACGTCCCGCCAATTATGGGTATATGAGAAGAGCTACCTTCTGCAGGTATTAGGGGTCCTGAGTGGTGGAAATGTCAAAATGATCCAGTCTGTGATTACACAGAGCTGCCTGCACACCCGCACAATGCAACGCTAACAGAGTTTACTGTAGTTTCATGTAGCGCAGCTAGCGTCAGCTTTCATCCAGAAATCACAGATTGTTCTGCAACTTCAAGAGTCTGGCGAAGGTGGTCATTGTTGGTTCTGTCGGTAATCCTAGTATCCACATGTTCAGCAAACTGCAAACTGGTTTTTGTTGCCAACCTCATAATTTATACAGAAACCTGTTAACACCACCGATTAGAAACTGCTACTCGACAGATGGCGTCAACTGTTATTCTCGAATTTGATTGGTTGAATCAAACCAACGTGGACCAAGACAGAGACCGCGGCGCAGTTTATGTCAACATACTTTTTAATCTTGGATTTTGGGAAAAATAGCAAGTCTTTCCAAGTCCAAGGGCTTAAGTCTGAGTCAAGTCACGAGTTACTGAGTTTTGAAGTCAAAGTCACAAGTTACAGGTACTCCTGTAAAAGTCCAAGTCAAGTCTGAAGTTGTCAAATTCACGACTGGCATGACCCCTCTGCCAGCTACCCATGTGACAAAAAAGGATGGATGAATAGATTTCACTGCTAACTTGAAATCTGGATAAATGAGATTTAGCATCACTTCCATTTCCTCAATGTAGTCATTGTAGTGCATTAAAAAAACTAGATGGAGTTAATACACAGAAAGACAGCTAGAGTTTTGGACCACTTTCTGACAACATTTGATGCTGAATTCTAAAGTAACTAAAATTAATCTCAAATCAAAGCCTATGAAGACCATGGTGGAAAAAAAACATAAGAACAGACGCAGGAAAGGTGAGTGAAAGCATATAGAAATACCCCAACAATCTACGACTCGTGTTGTGGTGTGAATAACGCAAATGCAGGAGACAACAACAACCAAAATCAAACTGTTACCTCAAACATGGGAGAAATCAGGGGTGACAAGCAGTGATTGATTATTGCAATGGTCTGTATTTTGCTCAGTGCTCATTTTACCACCTGCAGCCAGCTCCACCACATCCAGATGGGAGAGCGTTGCCGCTTACTCTGTTCCTTTCACTTGTACTTCAGTTTAACATTTTAGCTGTGGGTTCTTAAAAGGTTTAAGCCATCTTGCCCCAACTTTGATAACAGAGATTCGAGGTACCTGCTGCCACTTTGGAGTATTATCATTTTGTACACCAATCGCTGACTGTTATCGGTCCCCTTGTGTGACATGGCCTTCCTTTAAAAATGTCTAATCTAACTTGACCATTCTAGAAAGCTTAGAATATATGTTTTTAAGAATGGCTTTTAATAATAATTATTTGGTTATTCTTAATTTATTAATTGATTTGATGTATTTTATTATTCATTGCTTTTCATAGTATTATGCTGTTGTTTATATGTTTATTTGGGGGAGGTTTCCTCTCAGTAGAATGGTTTTGAACCTTGATAGTAATTAAAGTTCTAGTTCAATACAGATTAAAACTATGAACTTAAATTCATGTTTTGACAGATACCTAAAACACAAGCAGCTGTGAATAACTGGAGGCTTAAACTGGTATGACTGTGAGGGAAACCACAAAACCAGGAAGCAAACATAGAAAACTGAATAAAAAGAAAAATAAACCCATAACTGTGGATAAGATTCATCCCACCTTAGTTTTGTCAAAAACTTTGTAGGAAGTTTACGTCTATCTAGCCTTAAATACAGTTGGTTGGTTGAACTGAAGAACGGAGATGTTTCCACAAAAGAGGAGCAGGGAGCTTGTGGCCTTCTGTTGTAGGCCCTACATCCCATCTACAAGGTTTTTCCAACTGTTTTTTTTTTTTAATCTGCTCCTGACTCACAATGATTTGAATAAAGAAACACTCAAAGATGAACATTTGAGACTAAATGTCTTAGTCTAATATCATCCATGATCGGAAAAACGCTGCAAGAACATGTTAAAAGCTTAAAAATATATTTTTTTTAATCAGAAAAATAACAAATATTCAAAACAAAAACCTCTGGATTTACCAAAGCCGACTGGTTCTAAGAACAATCAATGTTTAGACGTCGCTTTGACACATGAAAATGAAACTAAGACAAAGTTGGACAGTTTGTTTTTCTTTGTTTTCTGAGTAAACCAATCACCATTTTATTTACTTTTGCAGAAAGGAAAACTGTAGATGTTTCAAAGTGTTTTAAACAAAAACTACATAAAAAATTTCACCCTAACAGATTGTTCAACACAATGCAGACAATCTGGATTACTTTTAAAATATCCTTAAACCTTACATCACGGTTAACATTTTTAGATAAAAGTTAAAAATCATCTTCCAGTCTGCACATGTAATTCAACAAGAACAAATGTTTTTCTTCCCTCTGGATATTTCCACTCACCTGTGGTGCAGATTTGTTCCATTCTTTTGTAAATGACACTCCAGGGATTATTCTGATATAGGAGACAATAAAATAAGTCATGAAGTTTCTCCACTTATCATTTTAGACACTTTGACCATCATGACTCCTTTTCTTTATTGTCATTAGTGGCACTGGAGCATTTAGAGAGCTGAAGCAGGTCCTGTGTGTGTTGAGCAGCTGCCACAGCGGGATGTTGGTAAATGTTAAAGCAGAAACCAACTCGATAGAAGATTAGCAGAGAAAGAAAATTCTAAAGTCTCCAGCTTGCTGCGATTGTAATTGCTTCCAAAGCTTTTATAATATGCTTCCTGAAATAAAATATATGTCTTTAACTGGGAAAGGTGGCACTTGAATCAAGACTGTCAGATGCGGAAGTATGTGCTCACAGCGTGTACTTAAGTCTGCACAGAAAATCTAACTGGAGAGTTGCAAGGCTTGAACATGCCGAACAGAAAGTGTTCGCCGCAGTAACTCCCAACCAGCTCTGAGAGGCGAAGCAGTTTGGTCGAGAGGCCCACAAGCCACCCGACATCTTTAGATCTAAAAGCAGTGGATGTTTTCGGGTTTACGTGCTGCGACAGGCATGAATGATGGAACGCTACAGAGGCATTCTTGTCATCTGAGGACTTGCTGCCGGTGGCACTCCACCTGCACCAAATATTTGACACCACGTGATTTCCAAAAAGGAAACAGGGAAAGACCGGATTGTAGAGATGACTGTTCCTATAAATGTCCTGTCTTTACAAGAACAAAACATGACATCAGCATTTTATTTGGTAAATATTACGACAAATCCAAAAATTAAACTTGGGAAGGGTGAGAAAGTGCAAAGTCAAAGTGTCCTTAGTTGTAAAGTCTCACTCCGATCATCTTTTGATCTATTATAAAGACTCGGCCCAATGAAAATGGTGTTTTTACCATGTTCTTGTGCATTTTTCTTATGTTGGATTGCATTTATGAAGAAAATGAAGCTTGAAGCTGCATTTCTGAGAATTTCTTTATCCAAATCGTTTTGAATCAGGAACAGACGAATAAAGGTTGTTCAGAAAAAGCTTTTAGCTGTTACATAGAAACTTCAGTCGGCTTCCATAATGTCCCTGCCGTCCATTCTCATTCTCACTGGTCTTTCAATCACGATTATGTCGTTTTTAGCCAAAATGAAAAACCTGTTATTTTCCAAGACGTGGTTTCTATAGGACGGCAGGAGTTCATCAAAAAACTTGAAGATAAGTTGTAAAAGGGTCTTGGTGTGAACCCATTTGTTTATGTGCTCTACATCTAGCTGTCCCCTCAACCCCAACTCAACATTACAAGTGCAACAAAAATAGTATATTGAGCCGTACAAATTTCTGGCTCCTCTATTCTTTATTACTTATTTTATTTCGTTTTCTATGCTTCTGTTTGGTCCGATGGAATTCCTTTTTTGTCCCTCTTTCCAGATTCCAGGTGGCTCACCTGTGCTCCTGTTCTTGGCCGTGGACCTCACCTCTGGCTCGTCGTGGCTATGGACCTCGTCCCCAGCTGTTTCAACTGGATGAACATTATTCAAACAAGTAGTTATAGAGTTGGATGAGCTAATTCTTCTTTAAAAGAGGAGCTCTCCTTTGTGGACATCCATGAGGTTTCTCCTTTTTCTCCTGGAATCAGGTTTTATTAGGAATTTTCCTTAGTGGGAAGGAAGGTCTGAGGACAGGGAAAATTAGTTTAGTTTAGTTTAGTTTAGTTTAGTTTAGTTTAGTTTAGTTTAGTTTAGTTTAGTTTAGTTTAGTTTAGTTTAGTTTAGTTTAGTTTAGTAGTTTAGTTTACCAATCAGCTTTTGTTTTTTTTTTTTTTTTATGATCGACTTTCTGTTTTTGTACTGTTACAGGTATGAAGCCCAATCAGACAAGTTTTGTGTAATGTTGGGTTAAATAAATAAATTTGAATGGAATTGAAAGCCATCTCGGACGAGGAAAATAAAGATAAATGTGGATCTAGTCATCTATAAGTGGATGCATCAGAATGGAGCGGACCAGGGAGCTTGTAGCCATCTGATTGAACCACCTACATCACTGCTACAGGCTTTTTCAAACTGTATTTTTCTATCTGCTTTTGATTAACAACTATTTGAATTAAAAAATGCACAGAAATGCTATTTTAAGCTTGATTTATATCTTATGGATGTTGTTACATGGATTGGGTACACATCCATTATTTAAATATATGTAATTATGATAAAAATCTACCCTTCTCCCTTTCCTTTATTGAAGGAAACTAAAATGTTTTCTGTGATCTTATGATTGATCTGCATTAACAAACCTTTAAAAGCAATTAGGAACACATAAATAAAAAAGAAATGGATCTCTATGATGTTTGCTTGGTAGAAAATGTCCAGTAAATCAACCAATCAGAAGAAGAGATTCTTTGGGCTTTCCTCGAGTAATCACGGCCCATTCACACTTCTGTGAAGAGTCCTTTAACGAAGCAGGTCAATCCCACAACATTGACCACAATGCTTTCACTTAGCAACATTTGTTTCATGGAGCTGGGGTCACTCCCGAAATAGATCTTCAATTTGCTACATAAATGCCAGCTAATGCAAAGCTGCAGATTTGGCTCTCGTGACCTTTATTAGAGTTGATAGCGGCAGCCATGAATACCAGGGAGCTCCACATTGGCTCAGCAAAGGCTGGCTAACTGTGGTTCCAGATGTATGTGATAGCAGGTAAGTAAAAATGACAAGCAGGTGTTTCATCCCTTACTGATGTGATAATTGCCTTCGGTTGAAAGGTTATCTTCCAAACAGAGGACAGGTAAATGCTCTATGCAGCAGGATGTTTGTGGAAGGGTTGTTGTTACAAATCGGCAAGTGCTGAAAACAGACAATAACATCTGATAAAATGGCATTCTGAAAAGCTATTTTACAAGTTTCCATGGGTCTGATTTTCTTGAAATCCTTCAGCAGGCATACCTTTGCTTTATAAAACCTCTTATGTGTCAGACCTTACTTTTCTAGAACGATTTCTGGAAGGTCTAATAAAAAAAGCAAGGCAACAAACAGAAAAAAAAGACACTTCAGGAAACCAGAATCCCGTTGGCATCTGAACGCGTCTTTTGTTCATTCATATCAGATGGCAGCATAATCCAACATCTTTCCGAACAGGAAAACGTGCCTGATGTTGTTTGGCTTTGGGGTTTACGGCAGCACTCGCCTCTGTAGCAGGATCATATGGATTACACTCTGAAAATTGACCTTGCCCCCCTTTCATTTTTTTCTGCCTGCCAGTCAAACGATGACCGCATGCGTCGCATCGCTGCCAAGTAAAACCCAAATATCCCTCTGATGATTAAGGTCACTCATGTGCTGCTCTACAGAAGCCATCCTCATATAAGCCTCAGAGAGCCGACTGGGGGGAGTGGCGGCGGTGGGTTGTGTGATTGGAACCCCCCCGACCCCTGTCAATCTCCTCATTGTTTCGGCCTCCTGCAGGTTCTCCGATCGCTCGCCGTTTGCCACAAGAGGAGGACAGGGAAGAGTTCTCCTCTGAGGCCGCGTGACCTGTTGTTGACTTTCATTTGTGTGTCATTAAGAGGTTTAAGCTTCTTCATGAGTTTATCTCTGGATCACAGGGATCTGCGAGGCTCACCGGTCATTTGCTGTCAGGATCCCAAGGGCTCAGATTGTTGGGGGCTGCTTTACTCTGAATATGATGGAAATGTGTTGGACTAATTTGGCTTTAGCGGGATTGGCTGAATATTAGTCGACTCATCTGGCGGATTATCCCGCAGTCGCGAAGAACACACTCCACGTGGGACCCTTCGGACATCCGCGGCCCCTGGTTTTCTCTGGTGTGTTCACCTGTTACCCAGCATGCTTCAGGCCTGTTGAAGCTGCTACATTCAAAGCTTCGGAGGTTCTCACCCTGTTTATCTGCTGTCTGTGTTCATTAGAAATCATCATCAAGTGTCAACTATAATTAAGCACTGTGTGGACGCATCAATGAAAACATAAAAACAATGCTTTTCCCTGCAACTGCAAGATAATCACTCCACAAGATTTGAGACAAGATATCTCAACGCTGACTTTTAGGTTTGTTTCCCGCTGCCGTTCTTTTGTTGTCAGGATTTTGCTCCCTAATTTTCTCTGCAGCAGCAACATCACTGATCTGCCCATTGGCCGGGCCACGCTCAAGTGACAGCTGGGGTGATGTAACAACACCCCCTCCACTACACCAGTCATAAAGAGCAATATCTAGTTCCATGGATTGAGATAATCTTAGGTAGATTAATGCTCCGGGACACTGAAATGTTTGTTGTATAAAAGCTCTGTTTATAAAACAATGTGTCGTAGCTGTATATGAAAAACCCATCTGACAGATGGCCTGAGCTCCAAGAGTTCCTCCAGGTTAAAGGCACTGGTTTGTGCTCCGCTGGCTTAATGGGATTTCAGCCTCTGCATTCAAATGAATTCTATAAAGAGGAACTGGGATTATTTTACAGGCTGTTTAATCTCTCTCTCACTCCCTCTCCTCTATTTTTTTTTCCTTCTTTCAAAACTGAGCCTGTCCCACAGTTTTAGCATTCGTGGAAAAGTGGAGCGACTGTGAGTGCGACAATCAATGAACGCTAGAGTGCAGGCGGCCTATCAGCTCAGAGAGCCAGAGAGATGCCCTGTGGACCGTTTCTCTAACGTGAAGCGTGCTCAGTCAATTTGACTCACTTCATCCCAGACGCCGTGCCCGCCTTTCCTTTCCTTTCCCATCCCGCTCAAGGACGGCAGACAGGAAGCTCCGCCAGAGCACAGACACAGATCTGGTGTGCTCCTACAATAGAGAGCATCCTCCGCCTTCACGAAGCTGCCACTCAGGAGACCGGCCAGCCTCCGCTGCTTGGGTTTCCCCGACAGTCGTCCCAGCCCTTCCAGAAGTGGACGAATCCCACCTGATCCCATCATGCCTCACTCCTTTCAGCAGAAAAAAGGTAAGACCCCTTCGTTTTGGTATTCTCAAGAAAAAAAAAATTAAGACAAATTCTACTAAGCTGAAATGCTTTGCATTCCTTTACATGTTTAAAACTGATCCATCAAATTTTTCTTGAAAAAAAGGAAAAAATATAATCTTATTTCTGACTTTTATAAATCACAACAGTTTTTTTCTGAGATCTGTGTATGCATGACTTTGTTTCAAGAGGGAAACAAACTTTCAGCTAATATCTGAAGAGCTCCAAAGCATGCTGGTGGAAAGCTGAACAGGCCACAGACACTGGTTTGCTCACACCTGCATCGATAACCCGTATATTTCCATATAACTTTTATATTGTTCCTATAATCTCTGAGATTTAATCAAATGCCTCAGTCTTTACGGGCATGCAAACTAACCATAAAGGATGAACTGTAGGCACAAGCGTGATAAAACAACGGACATCTGATAGGCAAATGGGAGTATTGACTCCACTAAACAATGACCTCAGGTTTTATCTGCAGTATGTAAAAGCATGTAAAGACGATTTAAGGATTAGCTTCGAGGTGAGCAATTTGACAGAACTTTGTGATTCCCTTTTGATTTTCCTGCCAGCTTCGCTCTGCAAGGACATGTCAAACAGAGGTGAGTGCTTTAGATGAAAGGCTTCTTCCAATCAGAGACTGCTTCTTCCAAAAAAAAAAAAAAAAAACCTGCGTTTTCACTTTCAGAGTTTGAACTTCGTCGTTAGCACAGAAAACTCTCGTGCCGCTTTTCTGAGGAATTGCCTGTGGTCAGACCCGTGCGGAACAAAAATTTTTCAAAGCATTGCAAAGATGAGGCGCAGATAAAACTGTGTGAAGGTGTTGAGCGCCGGTGCTGGCACAACTTCTGCAAGCCATTTCCTTGGTGCAGAGATATGTTTTAATGAAAGCACAGAGGCATTAGAAGAAAATTCACATTAACTGAGGCCTGATGGATTCCTAATTTTAAATCAAATCATTCAGAAACAAAAAAGTTTATTTGTGTAAATCTGCATATCAAATAGACATTCATGGCTACGTTTTACCTATAGAAAATTGTGTATTTGTAATTTTCAGGATGCATTAAGTAGATTTTTCATATTTTATTTAAATTCAGATGCTTGCTTTTGTAAAATCCATGGCAGCATACAGATTTCCTCTTCTTTTCCATATCTGGGGAATAGTTGTATTGCTTTCATCCTCGCCAATCCCATGTTGCCATGTTGGATTTAAATCCATTTACTGCTTTGGCTGGAGGAAACCTTCAAAAGGCTGACATGGAAATACACCTAAGCGCCACCGGAGGACGGAAATGTTTGAAATCTTGATGGAAAAGGAATGGCGTAAAACCTGACTGTGAAAGGAAGTGCTGGATGATCCAGCGTGAATGTGAGGTAATTAAAAATTAAGATGTGTTCAGCTCGAGTTTTACTAGCGCTCCACCCAGGATTGCATTCATATTTTAGGATTTTTTTTTTTTTTTTTAATCTAATGTGGAAGCAGCAGAGACAGACTGCTGAGCTGGAAGATGTGCCGCTTTGGTGAAGCGTGGCCTGGAGCTGGGTGTGTGCGTTTCCTGTTCAGCCAGCCCGTACACTAGTATCAGTCGCTGGCATTAGACACAGACAACTACTCTGACCCGACAGCCGGAGCAGTGCAACAGAATTAGATATGGTTCAGATCAAAGATGAACCAAAAATGGAGAAAAATAGCCAGCAACTGTCAAATGGTGGGTGGGGGTGTCTGACAGGACACCCCAGAAATGAAACCACTGGTGAAACTGTGATGACCTGAGCGCTTCTGCACTTCCTGAGCGGCTTCTGCACTTCCCTTCAGTTTTACATGCAAACGCCACCTTCGCCATGTTCACTCAATGCGCAACACGGAATACAAACCGGTTCTGCAGCTTTTACAGACGGCTTTTTTACATGAGCAGAAAACATAGCTGACAGTGGAAGTTTCCACCTCATCCAGCGAAATGTTACCTCTGTTGCCTAAACACGGATACATTTCAAACAATCTGCCTGCTCAGTTTATGAGTAAACGTGCGACAATTACCTGCGAGTGGATTTTTTTTTTTTATTTTGTTTTTGTTTTAAAGGCAAACAAGTAATATTGGAGACCTCAATTCCAGTTTGCTTCCTATCTACCATTTTTTAGGCTTTTTGGTTTGAATCCAACAATCGTTTGTCTTAGCTGATTATTTCATCTAATTGAGACAAGTGGCAGTGGAGGAATTTCCCTGGCACAAGCACTTTGGGCACACTTGTTCAGTACTCCATGCCTCAATGACACAAAAATGCAGCAGAATAAGATTTCCCTCACACCGACGGCTTATCGAGATCTACTTTGGCAGCAGCTGGGAAATGGTTTGACATTAGAGCTGAAGCAGGCACATGGTTCTCATTGGATCACGACGGAAGGTGGTGCTAAGAGTGGCTTGTTTACAGCTGGTTAGAGCTTCCTTGTTGAGGAAAGCATGTTCTGTAGAAGTTCTCCTCCTCACACACCTGAGGGACATGGGTGGGAAAACATGGACAGAGAACCTGTGGAGATGCTGGAGAGTTTCAAGTATTTTCCAGCAGACTGCTCACCTGTCATGCAAAATATGTCAAAAATTCCTCGGATGGGAAAACCGCAAGCTGCATTCCAACGTCGGACTTGCAATCCGCTAAGTGGACAGACACAGGTTTTTCCGGGTCTAGAACAAGCACAGGCGTGAGGCTCCCTGCGTCCCCCTTTTCTATCTTTAATTAAAATGTAACGCCTGACATTTAGGGGAATCAAACAGGCTGAATTGTCTTGGTGTCCAGTAAAAGGTAACCACTGTCAGAACTTTTAAACTTTAATAATAATTTAAAAAAAAAAAAGGGATTTAAGGACAAAAGTCATGTTTGTTTGTCCATTGGTGACATGTTCTACAAGCAAACGCCCTCTTCGTCTAGTTGTTGGTTGGAATCCAACCTGCACACTTGCCCGGGAGTACAAATGTAAAACGCACAGACAAAAACTACAATTGTCTACTGTTTGCTTTTTGTAATTTAAAGTTCAAAATTGTTAATTTTCATCAAATTAAATGTTTAAGCTGATGGTTTACTCAACTTGAAAAATTAACTTGATAAAAAAAATAATGTTTTTTAATGTAAATAATTACAAAACTTTAGTTAAATGATCCAATGTTTCACTTTTTTCAGTGTAGATTAGGTTAGACTAGGTTAATCACACAACACAAAATCCAACACATTTGTTTGAGTAAAAATCATGAGCAAAAATTAGGAACACAAGTTGATAAATTAAAAGCAAAAAAAAAAAAAAAGAAGACTTTAAATCAGAAAAAAATTGGCAATCTAAACAAGTAAAAACAATGAAGTGTGTGCATTAAAATATCTATCTGCAGCAGGGAGGTGACCGTCAGAGGATCACAGCAGCATCACTCACCTAAAGATTATTATTTCTAAACACTGAGGTTTCATTTGGACCTCAGCCTCTTTTCCATGCTCAGCTTGTGTGAGTCTGGACTCTTGAGAAACTAACTCTTATGCCACTTCTGTGTTATATGTTGGCATTTTAAAGATGAATGTAAGCAGTTCAAAAAAGTCTTATAGTGTTAGTGTATTTTCCACAAATCAAAGGTAAAATGTATCTATAAAGTCCCCTCTAACATCTATTTAACCCTTTAACACCAGAGATCCAGTGATTATGTTCTTTGATTTACTGTAAATTTTTAACCGTTAACACAATCAACGTAATTCCAGCATTTTGAAGGAGAAAAGCAGCTCAATAAACCGCTTTTCTCCCTCTCAAAATACTGCTGAATTACGTTAAAAAAATTACACTATGTTAAAGATTTTGAGTTTAAGCGTCATCAACAACACTTCAGGTGTTAAGGGTTAATTATGACGATGCCATTTTTAGTTAAATGGAAAAAAACTGTTGTTTTGTAGAAATTTCCTTCTACAGAGTGGCAAGAGTTCATTCAAAATTTGAGTTGTAGATGAAACTGTTGACGTGAAGTAAGTCTGCCCTCGTTTCCCATCATCCATCTGCTTACGCCGTCTCCGAAAAGCATGCAGCCCTTTGCAACTCCAACCTAACATTACTGGCGCAACAAAAATGGTGAGCAATATTGGAGCTATCCAGCCAGCCTTACAGTTTTGAACCGGATTCAAGCTCAGATGGGGAAAACAAAGACGTTCACGGATCTATTTGATTGCCAACTGTAGCAGTTATGTCATGGCAACTTTTAGCATTTTTTCATTTGCTCATTATTCACAAAGATTTGAATAAAAAAATCCTCAGAAATGTAGTTTAAATCCTTTTTTTTAATATATATATGTGTACTCCATCGTGAGAAAAATGCTACAAGAACGTGTCAAAAACATTACTTTTGCATTACATTAGCTTCTTTAGTTATGAATACTAGAAGAAGAAAATCATCTTTAAGTAATGTTCTTTTCATCCAGATGCGTAACTGATCACATGTCCTGGACAGCAAGTCCAGAACAGATCTTGGCAAAAGCATGCAGATCCCAAATGAAAATCTGTTCAAGAAAGCTGAACTTGGAGCCATGAGGGTGCGGGTAATCTTCCTGTCAGGGTTCAACTTTGTCAAGGCACAAAAGCCAGACTTTTTACCGGCAGACGCAGCCCCGCTGCAAACGCACTCCTTTCCATGTCAGATTAAGACTTCTCCGTCTGTTAATTAAAAAAGGCAGGAGGCAAGCTTCTAAAGAAAATGCCTTCCTGCGCTGCAAATCTTTGAAGTTACCTTTATTGAATGCACCTCTTGTTTTTTTTAAATGGTGCCGTCTCTCTGCGCGCTTTCAGTGATCTCTCCTAATAGATGATCAAGGAAAACGTCTAAATGCGTGCAATAAGACGCGGAGAACAAATCTCTCCTTCTGACACGCTGCAGAATTGAACCTGATGGAGAGAAGCAGAGAGGGAAAAAGGCGGTGGGGGGGTGTGAGTGGAGTTGGGGGGGAAAAAGTGAAACTTAACAATACAAAAAGAAAATTCTTTTAAAGAAAGGAACTAAAAAGAGTTCTGTAGCTAACAGCATTATCTGTTTGGTGTTACAGAGGGGTTGCATCATGCCTCTCAGAACAAAAACTCCACACTCACATCTTTGCTGACAATGAACACTGAAGTTGGCAGAATTTGCTGTGAAACGAGACAAAAGTGTGCAGTCTCTAAAAAAAAAAAAAAAAAAAAAAAGGAGTGAGGCAACCTCCGGGCCTGGGGCTTTTGTCAGTGGGCATTTCTGCTCTGTGACCCGTCGAGAGATGCTGTTGTTGCCAGCGTGTGACTCTTGGCTGCAGGTCAGCTGATCTGCTCCTTGTCTGGTAATGGATCTCTGATCAGTTTCCATTGAAGGGTATTGATCCCACGCCCTCTCTAAGTGGGTCAATCTTTATGTATTTTTTGCAAGAATTTGGTCGAGTAAAAACTTTGCCAAGGATTCGCAGTAATGATCTCCCTTCTCTATAGCCGGGCACAGCATGAAGCCCTGGTAAATTACACATCTCTCTCCTAACTCCTGGATGCTTTATGGCCGTGCATTATGCATAACTGCGCCGGAGCGTCTTAAACATCCCCCGAGTGGATTGAAATAAAGTTGACGCTGCTCTTTGTTCGCAGCTCAGTCTTTATTTGGCGCTGCTGAATCGGAGATTGCAGTAAAGAGTTTGTCTTAATTATTTTGGAGGACCCCCCTTTCCTCCCCCAGCTCCCCCTCTCCAGTGGTTTGTGAACACCTGAAGTGTTTTTTTTTTTTTTTTTTAAGTGAAATGCCGGATCTAGATGGGCGGATGCCCGGGCAATCCACAGGGAAATGTCACAAAGAGGGGGGAAAAAAACAAAAGGTTTTTGGGCTCACATCCTGCAGAAATAAGATGCATACGTTGAATATCTCAGTTAATTCAGGTCTATAAATGGACATGAAAGTCAACCATCATGAACAGGTGACCAACAAAAATAAAATGATAAATATCCCAAATGCTCCAGTCGGCATAGTCTAATATTTAGCCTATGATTAAATGTATATTTTCAATATTTCATGAAACGCTCAGATCTGAGGGAACATTTTCAAACTCTACATATGCACTGTAAGTTTTAAACGCATTCCAGCACATCTCATTAAATTTTTGTTCTGCAGCTCAGCAAATGCTCCTTCTGTGCCAAGGAGGAGTGAACAGCGTGAGGAAAGATGGGGAGTCTCTGGCCTGGAATCACCACAAACAGGGCTTCCAGGGTGAGTCACTGACAGCAGCTAGACGTGGAGCACAATAGAAAAAGAAAGAAACAAATACGACTGCCTTTGGGTTCCTCTGTCGAAAATCAGATGTGGAAGCAGTTTTTTTTTTTTTTTTAAAGCAGATATGAGAGAAGAAACAAAAATGTCCAGGATTGTGGCTGTGGATTAAAAAAAATATGCATTTTAGTTTAACTTTGAAATTATGCAAAATAAAGTATGAATTCAATTAAATGAGAAAATTACAGAAACCTATTTTTCCGACTGTCTTGTCTGTATTCATCTAACAAATGTTATTTGAAATTAACTACTTTAAAAGCAAAACAGACAGAAGTGAATTCGAGTTCATGCATGCAGCCTAACCCAAAGTCCTGACCTTCAAGTTTTTTTCTCATAATTTAAACTGGTTTAACTGCATTTTAAACATTAACTCGTTAAAGCATTATATGCAAATCGCGCGCATGAACACTCACTGCCGCCAGGTTTGAATCAGTCCATCATCATAATAACACTGTAATAATAAAAGTTTCAATCTAAAGCTTTTGTTTTTAGCAGTAATCAATCGGAACCTCTGCAACTATCTCAATCTAACCATCCACGATTGAAAACAAGTCCCGATCTAGCCTTAAACTTTTCAAAACTGAATACCTATTTAGTTCTTTCCCCCTCTTTCAAAAAGCCCCGCGGCGGTAAAGCGCAGCTGTCTCCGTCTCTTTTAAGCTCTCGTACCTTGCAGGGAAGTGTGGCTAGAGTTGTGTAAAAATGAGAACTGTCCGCTCGGACCTAACCCAGACTCGCTCTTTGAACTGTTCGTGTTGGGTCTGTGTGTAAACGCGCGGAGGGCAGCGGCTCGTTCATGAAGTCATGAAATATAAATTAGTTCTGAGAATTTAGGGGGCTGGGTCTGAAGAGCCAGTGACGTCCTCTGGCTGCGGACGCAACCAAAAGCGCGGGGGGATTTTTCTAAACAGACTGTTTTTCGTTGTCTTTTTTGACATTATAATTGTGTTTTATGTACATTAAAGCGATTGTTTTTTTCTTTTTATGGTATTTTAATATCGTTAGACTATGTTTGGCGAATTAAACACCTTAAATGCAGTTTTGTTTTTGCTTTGTGAGATTTGAGCGTCTCTCCCCCACGCTGAGAAAGTGGTACGGTCTCGGGCTCAAATTCCGAGAATTGTGCTCGTCTGATTCTTAGAACTGGGGTTCTTAGAAGTGGTGATGCAAGAAGTTTCTAGGAAAGCGCTACCAGGTGATTTTTTAAATTCCATTTTTTCTGTAAATTGGCGCGAACGTGTTATCTGCTGTTTTGCTGTTAATGTTTTATACGTTTGTCCGTGTGCGGGTGCGGTGCCGGGGGAAGCCGGCGCTGTTGTCAGTGAGCAAACAGCCGGAAACTCCGGGGAGGCTGCCGCGGTGACAGCCCGAGCGCCGCGCGCCTGTCAGAGCGGCGCGGTCCGGGCTGTCACGGCGGGGCGGGACGGGACGGGACGGGACGCGCGGCTCTCCCCGTCGCCGCTCCGCAGCGCGCGTGCCCTCCGTGTCACGATGTTTGGGTGTGAAAGAGAAGCTCAGTTGTTGAACTTGTGTCCGATCTGACGGCGGACAGCGTGGCATTTGAAGCTGCGCTGAACGGAGCGCAAAAGCAGCTGCGCCGACCCCTCTGTTACCGTAATTCTGTTGCGGAAACATTTCTGCTGAGGGCTGCGCGTGTTTTTCCTCTCTTTAAGCTGTATTTTTTTCCGATGATTGACAAGCTTTTTTTCTTTGAGTTTCAGTTGAGCAGCATATCTGCGACACAAGTCCAAAATAAACTTAAAAGAGTTCTTTGGACTTTAACTCAGAGAAAAAAAAGTTTGTGGCTGGTTGTTTTTCTCATTATTTACCATCAGTCAGTTTTGAGTGTCCTGCTTCTATTCTCGGACGTGGCCACTTATAGACTTCACTCTTGACATTGAGTTAAAAATACTTGTCATAAATCCGCCTGCGAGTGTTAAAGTCAGTTTTGCCAGAGGTGAAGCGGGTTTCACTGTATGCGTCTTGTGTAGAAGTGACCCAGAAATGCGCAGCGTGTTTGCGCTCAGACGCACAAACTTTAGCGGCGGCGCTTTATCTTGAAAGCAAAGTTATCAAACTTAATGATGAAAGTTATTATTATTATTTTATTGTAATGTTTTTTAATGCAGACATTATTTCTTAAATTGTTATGAATATGTAATAAGGGAAGGGGGGGCTTTCTTTCCCTTTATTCCACAATAAAACCTCTTTAAAATAAAACTAAAATATCATTATTTTAAGTAAATCACAGTTGGAATTAAAAAAAAAAATAAAGCTTTCATTCCGTCTTAATTTTTATTTATTATGTCAACTAAATCTGGTCACTTAAAAAAAAAAAAAAAAGTAAAAATGTAAATTAATTTCTGTCATGAAAACTTTAGTGTTTCGGACAGAGAAGCAGAAACGATTCCAAACTTAAATGTCTTATGTTTAATAAATGGCGCCTCCTTCTGGTGATTTTCTTGTCTGTCACATTTACCAGAATCAGAGAAATAGTTCCTCACAAAAAAAATGTAGGAAAAAAAAAAAAAAAAACAAAAAAAAAAATTATATATATATATATATATATATATTGCAGTAATAACCTTTTCTCTTCTGTTTTTGCAGAACTTGACAAAATGGCTTGCGCAGCTGACAGCTGCATACAGTTCACACGCCATGCAAGTGATGTTCTGCTCAACCTGAATCGTCTGCGCAGCCGAGACATTCTCACAGATGTCACCATCCTGGTGAACAGACAGCAGTTTCGCGCGCACAAGACCGTTCTCATGGCTTGCAGGTGCGTGGCGTTGAGGCTGTAACACGTGCGTTTGTTTCAGATGTGATGTTTACGGTCGTGTGTGTTGTCTTCTTGCAGTGGGCTGTTTTACACTATCTTTACCGACTCCCACAAGTGCAACCTTAATGCTATCAGCCTGGACCCGAAGGTGGACCCGGAGGGCTTTGCCATCCTGCTGGAGTTCATGTACACGTCCCGGCTCACGCTAAAGGAGAGCCTGATCATGGCTATCATGAATACAGCCATCTACTTACAGATGGACCATGTTGTGGACACCTGCCACAGATTTATCAAATCTAGGTCGGTTTACCCGCGCCCTGGCAGAATTCTGCATAAATCCATGATTATCAGCATGGGTGTGTTGGTAACGCTCTCATTCCCTTCACAGCGATCCAGCCGCCAAGCTGCCGAGAGACGAGTTCCTGATCAGTCCCTTGGTTTTACCTCAGGATGTCCATGCCTATCGGCCCCACGACGTAGTTGACAGCTTGCACGGCCGCATGGCCCCCTTCAGGGACGGACGCCCTTACGGCGCAAACATGTTCGGCGGGGTCAGCACCCCCACTAACTACCATCTCTACGGGCAGTTTCCCATGCCAGGATTCCCCTTCCCCCTCTGCAAGCTGACTGATACCAAAAACACGTTTGCTGACCTCTCGAAGGCTGGCATCCACCACAAGAACTGTTCTCCCCATGACAGCACCAGCAGCATCAGGGCAGATTACTCCAGGGCTTTCGGCACCAGCTCCTCCAGCATCATTCACTCCACCACCTACGCTTCCCGGGAGATGGGGAGAGACGATGACATCAGGAAGGAGAGCCACGAGGGTGTGGCCCACTCCGTCGGGCTCAGCTCGAGAAGCGCGCTTTCCCAGTGCTGAACCTCGAGCACCAGAAAGACAAAGAGCACGCTCCTCGGGCCGATGAAGACCTCATCCATCAGCACTACCCCCTGGGCATCTCCTCCGCTGGGCGCAAGAGTCTCGTAAGCAGCCCGCAGAGCCCCCTCAAATCAGACTGCCAGCCCAACTCCCCGACCGAGTCCAGCAGCAGCAAGAACGCTGGTCTCTCCCACGCCGGCGGGGTGCAACCCCCACAGGGCACGCCTGACCCCAAAGCTCGCAACTGGAAGAAGTACAAGTTCATCGTGCTGAACCAGAGTGCCAGGGAGGGCGAGGTGGGGCTGAGAGATCCGGGGCTTCACTCGCCGCAGCGTCTGGGCCTGCAACCCTACCACCACCCCAGCGACTCTGAGAACCTCGACCCTCAGAGCAGGAGCAAAAGCAGCGGCCACAGCGAGGACCTGCCAACGCCGCAGACCAGCCGCCTCAACAACATCATCAACGGGTGAGGCTGCTTTCACATGTTCCCAACGAGTTAAGAAAAAAGATGATCTGGAATTAAATGGAATTGTCTGCAGTTCTCTCGAGGGTTCGGTGAGGGGAGCGGACCCTTCGCACTACCTGAACCGGCTCAGCTGCTCCACCTGCGGCTCCCAGTCGCCCCAGCACTCGGAGGTCTGTCCCCACGCCTCCAGGACCCGCCTGTCAGAAGACATGTCGGAGCTCCACTCCGAATACTCGGACTCCAGCTGTGGTGCGTTTGCGCTTCACCTTCTCCTCTGAGACGGTCCAGACACTCCCAGCGCTTAACTGTGACTTTGCTTTCTCCCGGGCAGAAAACGGTACGTTCTTCTGTAACGAATGTGACTCCAAGTTTGCTGAGGACGAGGCGCTGAAGCAACACATGCTCCAAGTACACAGCGACAAGCCATACAAGTGCGACCGCTGTCAGGCCGCGTTCAGATACAAAGGCAACCTGGCCAGCCACAAGACCGTCCACACAGGTAAAACGAAAGGTGAAAAGCATGCCTGCAAGTGTGCCGCCTCGGCGCGGGTTCGTCGCTGAACTCTGTCTGTGTTTGCAGGAGAGAAGCCGTACCGGTGTAATATCTGTGGTGCTCAGTTTAACCGACCAGCAAACCTCAAGACTCACACCCGAATTCACTCAGGAGAGAAGCCATACAAATGTGAGACGTGTGGAGCTCGTTTTGTGCAGGTACTAAAGAGTCGTATGCATTTTAGAAATATTCCACATGTGATTTTTATTCTTGCTTATATATATATTTTCTTTTATTCTTCAGGTTGCTCACCTTCGTGCCCATGTGTTGATCCACACGGGCGAGAAGCCATATCCCTGTGAGATCTGTGGAACTCGGTTCCGTCACCTGCAGACGCTGAAGAGCCACCTGCGCATCCACACCGGGGAGAAGCCCTACCATGTAGGTGTACAGAACCTTAAAACCCCAAACACTCCTGCCTATCCTGACCCTAAAAGTAATCCTCCGCTCTCCTTCTTCCTCAGTGTGAAAAATGCAACTTGCACTTCCGCCACAAGAGCCAGCTCCGCCTGCACCTGCGGCAGAAGCACGGCGCCATCACCAACACCAAGATCCAGTACCGCATGTCCACGGCCGACGTGCCCACCGACCTGAGCAAGGCGTGCTGAGCCGGCAGGCCGGCCGGCGACGGTCATCACGAAAGCAATCCGGACTTATATGGATTCCAACCTGTACAATCATCCAAAATTGTAGCACCACACTGTGTTCATCAGACAATAAATTTGGCTGCGTATGCCACTCTAAACGGGTTTCCACTACATGTGAACGTAGAGCCACTCGTGGCATCTTAGTCACTTTATTGTTTCTATATAGATATAAATATAGAGATCTATGTCGGGGCGTTTTTAAGCTTTGAAGGGATGCAGATAAAGCTTTATTTTGTCGAGAAGGATGGAATGTAAACAACGTGTTTTTTGAAAAATACAGTATTTTATATCAGAGAACTTACTTTTCTGAAAGTATTGAACATTTTGATTGACGGGTGGTACATATATTTTAAGATAATGGGCTCTGCGGCTGTGTGACGTTGTGGATACGCGTTTTTATGCAGATGTACAGACGTTTCCTGGAAGCGAGGGGAGAGAAGCTTGAGTCTGGCTTTAAGTGAAGACTGTTGCTATCTGACGAGGGTCTCCCTCTTGTTGTCATGAAGCGGGCAACTGGGTAAATATTGTGACATATCGTGTTGTTCTGTGTGGGATTGCTCTCTGCGGGCAGAGCCAATCCAAGTGTTGAATTTGCATTTCAAGGTACTGCTTTGTAATGACCAAGAAAACCTTTTTTTTGTTGTTTTTTGCTTTGGACGTATTTGTATAAACGTGACTTTTGGTTTACTCGTTTTTCTTAAGTGGACGTTTACAGTTTTTGCTCTTCGTTGTAGATCCTACAGTAACGTTGTGTCGATGTTTAGGGTTTTTTCTGTTTGTAGATACACTGTGTATTCGATGTGCCTTTCTCTACGGTGACTGAATTCCTCCCCATTCAGCCCAGCTCTGTTAAGGTACGACTCAAGGACGCCGCTCGTCCTCCAACTCTGTGTGCGGAAGAGTGCGTGTGTGTAAATATTTCTAAATGCTTGTCAATAACCTTAAAACATGCAACTCCCATCATTGTAAATTTTCAGGACTTGACTTTTGGAATTTTTGTTTTTGTAAGCTGCATTAAAATTATTGTACGTTATAGATGTATGAATGTAAAATAAAGGTACTGGATTTCTATGTATTAAACAGCAGACTGGAAGCATGTTTGTCATTGACGGTGAGGACACTTTTATGAGAAAAATCTGGAGTAACACGGTTTAAAGTTAAAAAAAAAAAAATAGGGGGAGATTTTTATCTAGACAGACGGGGTTAACTTTTAGCTTTAATCCAAAGCAACAAAATGGTTGGACACAAACAGGTGTGAGGGGACAAAGAAACCCATAAATGTTTAAAAAACAACCTTAATGGTCAGTTACTGATTAATCGTGGGGAGTAGGTCAAACATTTGATGGGTTCAGGTTATCTTATTAAATCAGTTGTTTTATTATCTTGAGGACGACTTGGGGACAAATGTTTGACTCGGACTGATAAGAATATTTCTCCATTTCATAAATCCATCAACAAGTAAAACAAGAGCAATAAATACTAATAAAGTAAAAAAAAGTGCTTATATATTGAACAGATTGTTAATTAAGGACACCCCGAGAGAACTAAATTAAATGAAAAAATATTCAGTCTCATTAGTAAATGATTAACTACAATAAAATCAAGTGAATGTTTGATTGTTCCCTTTACTCAACCTTGAGACGTTGGGTTTGAGCCAACTCATTTCTTTAAAAAATCCCAACTAAATGACCAACAACAGAAGATTGTAAATGGCTTTTTTATTTAGTTATATCAGTGGAAATGTATTTTTTTTAATCAAGATTAAATAAAGCCTCTGATTAAATCATTCTCAGTTGAGATGAAAGCTGAAACGCCCCGTCACTCTGACACAGATGTGTGATTCAATTGACGCACGTCATTTTTTAAAGCTTTAAACTCCTTTTAATCAAACTCTACGAGGAGTTAGAGTTTTCCTTTTTATTAGTCAAAGTTTGACTTTAAAAATATTGTCACCACAGCTGATGTAATGATAAAATTCAAGTATTCTTTTCAAAAGAAAAGAAAAAAGGGCGAAACATCACATCAAAATATAAATTATCTTTATTTCCAAATGGCATTAAAACAAAAAAGGAAGTTACAATAGTTGGAAGATAAGAAAACGGCAGAGTCTCATCTGCAAATTTTATACTAACGAAGCTAAACTGAGAATGCCAAACCGTAGTAAAGAAAACGTCCAGAAACCCACAGACCTGCTGATCGCCAGCATCAGGAATGCTCTTAAATTCTCAATCAAACGGCGCCGTGTGTGGAGACGGTTCACAGCGGTCTTCTTAAAACTCAACTTAAAAGAACCCACGACTGGTGGTTAGAAAAGCCCCCCGCCCCGACCCCCGACCCCGCAGCTCCATCACTTTCTGCTGCATGGCTTCCTTCCGAGCGGCGTCTTGAAGCAACTGAGTGTCCACCTCGTCTGCTGGCAGCTGAACATACCGGACCACCGATCCACGGATGAAACAGTTTTTCACAGACAGCTTGAAAAAGTAAAACAAGAGTTTGGAGTCAATGTGAGGCAGATCACTTACAAGGTGAAAAAAGAATGAACACATCCAAACGGATTATTAAGAGAACACTTTCATTTATTTTTTTCTACCATTCGTAAGGAAAATAATAACAAAACAAACAAAAAAAAAACTTTTACACTCACTGACCACTTTATTAGAGACATCTATCCAACTGCTTGTTAACACACATTTCTCATCAGCCAATCACATGACTGCAACTCAATGTATTTGGGCATGTAGACATAGTCAGATGATCTGCTGCAGTTCAACCTGAGCATCAGAATGAGGAAGAAAGGTGATTAAAGTGACTTTGATGATTGTTGGTGTCAGACGGGCTGATCTAAGTATTTAAGAAACTGCTGATCTACTGGGATTTTTCACCCACAACCATCTCTACAATTTACAGAGAATGGTCCGAGAAAGAAAATCCCTTTTATGTCCACAGTGTTCCATCTTCTGATGCTACTTCCAGCAGGATAAAGCTCCATATCATAAAGCTGGAATCATCTCAGAACTGGTTTCTTGAACATTTTAGTGAGTTCACTGGACTCCAATGACCTCCACAGACACCAGATCTCAATAGATCAACTTTGGGATGTGGAGGAGCAGGAGATTGGTTGTTCAGCCGACAAACCTGCAGCAACGGTATCCTATCATGTTAATATGGACCAAACTCTCTGAGGAATGTTTCTAGTACCTTGCTGAATCTACAACCAGTCCACCAGTACTAGCAAATTGTACCTAATAAAGTGGCCGGTGAGTATAAAACTTTACCAGATTTTACAATATAAGCTTTCTGTGAAGTTTTACAGCATTAAAAACTTTTGAAAAAATGTTTCTAAACCTTTGATAACTGGACAGGACAGAGTTGTAGCTCCAACAATTGCATTCATTCGTGTCTCTTGTTTATAAAAGCAGTTCACCTGAACAGCTCCGTCATAATTAAACTGAACTTCTTCAGATGTGCTTCCTCATGTATGCGTTTAACACCATTCACGCAACTTATCTGTTTAAAACAGCTTTGTTATACTTAAATTATACTGACAGAAGTAATAAAAAAAATGCAACAGTGCTTTTCAGATGCATCTGTGCAAACATTAGAACAAAAAGTAAACAGGATGGAAGGACTTACCATGTGTGGATACTTCTCTGGGTCTGTCACACTGATGTCTGTCAGCTTGATGTTCAGGTACTATATGATAACAAAAATAACATCTTTAATAATGCAAAGATTTTTTTATTTTATTTTTGAAAATAACTATTTGTTTTCTAACCTGATCAACAGAATGAAGTGTTCCACATATACTGGAGGCAAAAGAGAGAAAAAAATGAAGGTTTCAATGCAAAAGGGAATATTGCAAATTTTTTAATTAAATATCATTGCCATAATATGCCAATTTCGATTGACCTTAGAACAAATTTGAAAGTCTTTGTTCAATAAATGTAGGCGTTTGTTTTAAATATTATATGCTGCAGAAAAGTCTGTTCCCTTCTTAAAGTCCCATGCCAATAATATTTTTGATCCATTGTTAGAGCATTCCCAGTGGTCTTTTAGTTATGATTTTTTAAGCCAAAAATTAAAAACCAGTGTCGTTTTCTAAGACATAGTTTCTGCACAGCGGTAGGAATTCATTCAAAATTTACCTCTGAGTTGTGGGAAGGACTATCCTGCAAAGGAAGCCTACCCTGATTTCCCATCATCTCTGTGTTGCTTACACTCTCTTCGACTAATTTACAGCCCCTCACACCCCAACCTTATATTACTGGTGCAGTAAAAATGGTGAGCAATTTTGGAGATGTCCAGACAAACACTTTTGATCCAGATGACATGGAAGGACATGTTAAAAAAACACACTTTTTTTTTTTTTACTTAGTGGGGTTTGAAAAACTGCCATATTTCTAAGTAACATCCATCTGAGAGAGGAGCCAAGAATTGAGTCACGTCAGAAAAACTTGCCAAATATTTAAAACCCAGTGCCAAACAACTCATTTAAAATGCTTTTAATTTTTACTTTTGGCTGGAGCTTTAATCCTGAAATGCTGCTGATCAGATCTTTGAATGGGTTTGGTTGGCAGCACTATTAAATACGTTCCCCTGCATCAAGTTGCAACTTTGTGTGCACTGCGCAGAATGTCTGAAAACTATAAAAACTACAAACATAAAGGTTTGTCACGCTGTTGGGACTTTTTTTGGAGAATGCATGCAGTACCTGGGGTCTGTTGGTTGTCTTCAACCGAGGTGACCAACAGAACCAGATTTATAGTGAATACTTTCCTCACATGCTGTTCATCACTGTGACCAGCATGAGAGGAAAACACCAGGCTGAAGGGAAAAAGACAGCTGCCTCAATCAACGACAAAGTGGTTCTTAGCTACACTCATTCAAACAGCGCTACCACCAGCACGCGCCATTTTTAACCACATATGGCGCTTCTAAATAAAATGTTGGGATGTTGTGTTATCAAAACCAACCTGAGGTCGTTTTTCAGCTCCACCACCACGTCCTTCCCAACCAAAGACTTGAAAAACGAGTAGAAGAGCTGTAAATAAAAAGGACGACGATGTTAGCATGAGGCCGAGCTGCGGCTCTGTAGACCGCGGGAGAGCTCAGCGACACAACAATATAGACTCAACACAAGTCAGAGGTTTACAAACCTAAAATGTTATATTTAAACTGAAAAAAGTGAAACGTAAAAACGAAAATTAATTCTTACCATTTTGGCTGTGGCGTTTAGCAGAAAGTGTGGCTGCTACTGATGACGTTTCAGCCTGCGCCGAATTTTACCGGTGAGTAATTACTACTTTACTCCACTAGAGGGAGACACAGTAATGCTTATCGACGAATAACCAGACGTTTCAAATATTTGAATCTGAGACCTTTTGCCCCCTCACTCATAATTTTAATTAAAATAATAATAATAATAATAACAACATTGATTTTAAAAATCTATTTAGAATGTCAGTCTCTTCTTGAAAATTTTGACCAATTTTGACCAGTTTCTTTAAAAAATAATGGAATAAAATACAAAATGTCTGTGTCAGATTTAGCCCAGCTTTAACCCTACTGGAACATTTGTTTTGTTGTTCTTTTCATTGCTCAATGCTTTATTTAATGGTAGCATACAGGCCCTAAAATAGATTAAAAAATATATTGTGATATCAAAAACACAACCTGAAAGAAAATGCAGAATTAAAAAACGAATGTCTATATTTTTGCAGCAAGAGCTTTAATAAGTGTTAAACTGATTATTTGATTTTCACCAGAGAACATAAACCCGGTTAATCTTTACAAAGAAGAAAAATAATGCTCAAAGGAAGCGTTTCTCACTAGTAAATTACTATTAACACAGGACATATTTTTAAATTGTTTTTCAGGTTATTTTTTTTTTTCCTCAGTGCCTATTGGAGTTTTATAATATCTCTCCTGGAAAGTATTTCTGACATGAGCAATAGTTTGATGCATTAAAATCAGAAAATGAATACATTTTGCAGCTGTTTCTTTAAATTACGTCTTTCTGTATTCTGGTAAGGCACCACACGGGGGCAGTGTCGAGCTCTAGGATTTTTGGTAAAATCTTACTTTGCTCATCATGGTTTGCAAACTTTTGATCTGAAACCCGTTTCCCCCGAACTGCTAAAGCTAAACTCTTAATATAACCTCCTAGATGCATGGTAAACACTGTTTATTTTCAAACTAAAGGCAAACTGGACTCATCCACAGGATTGAAGCATGTTTTTGGTAGAGCCTCAATGCCTGACTCTGTTATCCAACTTTAATTTATTTATTCTCAGCTCATTCAGACTGAGTCTTTTTCTCTGCTGTCTTCCTGTTCTAGCCAGAGTTTGACCACAGAATCACTCTGCTCTTCCTTTGCATTAAGTGTGTGGGTGTGATGCAGTTTATGCCTCTGCAATATTGGCATTTGTGTCTTTTTATACACAAGAAAATTCCTGTCACTTCCTGCAGACTTTGTCTTTTTTAGTTTCACTTTATGTGTTTTTGATCCAAGTCCTCATTTATTTAACCTACTGTGTTTTGCCTGCTGCACGTATTTCCTTTAAGTTCTCATACTTCCTGAAAAAATAAGGAACAGATGAAAATTAGAGCAGATCTCTGCAATCTGAACCAAACTCGAAACTAATGTCTTTCTATAGACACAAAAGTTTGTGAGACCTTACAAATATATATATTTTTACATTGTCGTTCTTTATTTGCCAACTAGCAAGTAAGAAACTTCTTAAAGCAGAAGCTTTTTTACAGAAGCACATTACTTATGGATATTATGATGTTTTGCACTAATCTTGGATCAACTCAGTATAAAAGATAGCAGTTTTTGTCTCAAAAACTGAAATGTTATATTGAAATGTATTGTCAAACTAGCCAAATTTTGCACAGGTGCTGATCCCATTTAATGTGAAATTAAATACACTGGAATGATGGATGAACCCAAATCAAATGACACTGCTCACAAAAATTAAAGGACCACTTTAAATAAACACATTATATCAATCAGATCTCAATATGAAGTTGGATATCCATACAAATAACGGGGCAGTGTCTTAGGAACAAAAGGATGTCAAGTCTTTTAATGGAAATAAAAGTTTTCAGTCTGCAGAGGGCTCAATTGTGTAGACACCATAAAGTCAGACTGAAATGAAGATGTGGCAGGCTAGTCCATTTTCTCCAAAACTTAATTTCTGACACTCAAAATGCTTTTCAGTATCTTGTGTGACCCCCACGAGCTTGTATGCATGCTTGACAACGTCGCTGCATGCTCCTAATGAGACGACAAATGGTGTCTTATCGCATTTCCTTCCAGATCTGTGTGAGGGCATCCCTGAGCTGTTGGACAGTCTGAGGAGCAACCTGGCAGCGCCTATGGACCCAAACATAATGTCCCAGAGATGTTCTATTGGGTTTAAGTCAGGGGATGGTGAAGGCCATTCAATTGTTTCAATTCCTTCATCCTCCAGGTACTGCCTGCATACTCTTGCCACGTGAGGCCGGGCATTGTCGTGCATTAGGAGGAAACCAGGACCTACTGCACCAGCGTAGGGTCTGACAATGGATTCAATGATTTAATCTGGATACCTTATGGCAGTCAGAGCACCATTTCCTAGGCAGTAGAGGTCTGTGTGTCCCTCCATGGATATGCCTCCCCAGACCACATCACTGACACCACCAAACCTGTCATGTTGAACCACGTTGCATGCAGCATAACGTTCTCCTTGTCTTCTCCAGACTCTTTCACGTCTATCACAGGTGCTCAGGGTGAACCTGCTCTCGTCTGTGAAAAGTACAGGGCACCAGTGGCGGACTAAAAGTCTGAGTGTTCTTGAGCAAATGCCAGTGGAGCTCCATGGTGCTGGACAGTGAGCACAGGGCCCCCACTACAGGACGTGGGGCCCTCAGGCCACCTTCATGAAGTCTGTTCCTGATTGTTTAGTAGAGACGTTCACACCAGTGGCCCTCTGGAGGTCATTCTGTAGGACACGAGCAGTGCTCAGCTTGTTCCTCCTTGCACAAAGGAGCAGGTATCGGTCCTGCTGAGGGGTTGAGGACCTTCTACGGCCCTGTCCAGCTCTCCCAGAATAACCACCAGTCTTCTGAAATCTCCTCCATGTTCTGGAGATTGTGCTGGTAGACACATTAAACCTTCTTGCTGCAGCACGTGTGGATGTGCCATCCTGGAGAAGTTGGACAACCTGTGCAACTTCTGTAGGGTTAAGGAATCTCCTCATACTGCCAGTAGAGAGAATTACACAAGATCAGCACGAGTGGAAACCAGCCAAAAAGATCAAGAGGGAGAAACTTGAAATGACCTCCACATGGAACAGCAGTCCTGTTTGGAGGGTTTTCTAATTGTTGCCACTGAAGTGCACCTGTTGTTAATTCCATGAACACCAATACAGCTGAAATTGATTAACGAGGCCCTCAGCTGCTGAACCAACAAGAACATTATCAGACAGGTTTAATTCAATTCATGCCAGGCCCAATAAAAAAAGTGTTTCTTTAATTTTTGTGAGCAGTGTATATCTTAAATTATGTCACTTTCTCAGCAATGTGGGCTGATTCCCTGAGAGGTCCAGTTGCCAAGGAAATACAGAAATTTAGTTCTGCAAGTCAATACAAAAATGAAAGCAATCAACCACAACAAACCCCCCCCCCCAAAAAAAACAAAAAACAATGTAGCAGCTCTTTTACTCAAAATGGCCTTTTAGAGAGCAAAGGGGCGCAACATGCCAGCAAGTCTTGGCAGAGGCTGCATACTGAGGCTTTGGGTATAGACATATACATCACTGGACAGCTTCCCTCCTCATGTTCCAAACAGGAAGTACCTGCTGGCTCCAAGAGGCTCAAAAACCCATAGAGTTCTATTGAGAAATATGGAGCCATTTCTAAGTCATTCTATTTTTCAGAATAATCATTCTTCTTTTGAACATCTTCTTCCTGATCCTATTTTTTTCATGACTTTTTTCTCTTTTGCAAGTTATTCAAGTTATAAACTGACCAATCAGATGCCTTAGTAAAAGCATGTGTTGCCCGTCGGCCCCTCCTTGAATGTTTGACTGACAGATGCTCAAAGCCCACTTTCAGGAGGACAGGAGTGGACTTCCAATAAGCTTACTCATGATTGGCGACAGTAGAAACGTTGACTCAGACCGACATGGACCAATCACTGTCGACTGGCTCAGGATGGCAGCCCCTGTATAGGTGACCCAATTGGCTTCATTTTGCTGGAGCTGGAGGTATGGCGTTTTCTATTGGTGATGTCACACTCTCATCTTTTTTTATTACAGTCTATGGCTTTGAATTTTACAGCTTTTGGCAGCAAGAAAAACCTAAATGATTTTCTTGCTTTTCCAATGTAACAAAATTTTTTTTTTTGCTATACAAAGAGTTATGTAAAGCATAGCAGCCTTAAACTAAAGTTACAGTTCCTGTTTCTGTCATTCAGCTCTGATGTTTGCTTTATGTCCTGTAAAAAGAAACAAAATTTTGAGTAGAAAAACATTTGGATAAAATTGGACTTTTGGCTGAGGAGGTGGAAGCAAATTGTTTACGGAAGGACTGGATTCATTCAGCGCCAGGAAACTGCAAAATCAATTTTAATGTAATGTTATAACCACAAAAACTAAGCAAACATTCATTCTCGAATAGATTTGAAATTTTCTAGCTCATTCTGAAGTCATAAAGTTATTTTTTGTGGAAGAAAATACTGTGGAGTAGAAATTCATTAGCCACAGTTTGGTGTAAAATTATTTTTTATTTAAAAGCAGAGATCAAAATTTGACTATTGCTGGAGTTGGAAATATTCAGTTTTTAACCCTTTTCATACACACACCTGAGAGCTGAAAACATTTATTAGATTGATAATGATTAGTTTGGTGTTCCTAATCACAGATTTCTTGTCTCTGACTGTAGAAAAACAGTTTGACTTGACTTTGGAGTTGGAGGCGGGGTTTAACTGACAGACGCTTTGACAGACGCCATCGTGTCATCTGAAACTATAAAAAGCGCACACAAAGGAGGAGCATCTCATCAGGGGTTCACAGTGAGAAGTGGCTGAAGCTCCGTCTTTGTGTGTGTGCAGAAATGCAGGGCAGGAAGATGATTGGAGCACGCCGACCGACCGTCGCTGCAGCCTCCTCTCAGTTCCCGGGGCGACCCATTTTCGGGGCATCTGGATGCATCAAGAAATGAAGAATATTCAGTTATTAACCGTGTTCTGTCAAACTACGTACACATCTCGCATGAGTGGAGTGATCAAGAACGCGCTGAGAGTTGTTGAACACACTTTTGGCATACAGTGTTCACAATGGATTATCATTATCTGATACTAGTGCATGTGATACAGTTGGAAAAGGCTTGGTGTGAAATGTCAAAGCGGTTCAAATCTCACAATTCTTGCTCCAAGTTTTTTCTTTCTTAGCTCTATTCTGATACACAGTGGAGCAAAACAGTCTTTAGTCAGCTACCAATTGTGCAAGTTCTGTAATTTTCCTCTTACGTATACCTCAACTAAGAGAGATATTAAGAAAATTAAAACCAGAAAATCACATTGTCTGATTTTTAAAGAATTTATTTGTAGATTAAGGTGGAAAATAAGTATTTGGTCACCTACAAACAAACAAGATTTCTGTCTCTCACAGACCTGTAACTTCTTCTGTCCTCCACTCGTTACCTGTATTAATGACACCTGTTTGAACTCGTTATCTATAGTAAAGACACCTGTCCACAACCTCCAACTGTCACACTCCAAACTCCACAATGGACAAAACCAAAGAGCTGTCTAAGGACACCAGAAACAAAGCTGTTGACCTGCACCAGGCTGGGAAGACTGATTCTGCTATAGGGAAGCAGCTTGGTGTGAAGTAATCAACTGTGGGGGCAATTATTAGGACATAGAAGACATACAAGACCGTTGATAATCTCCCTCCATCTGGGGCTCCCAGCAAGATATCCCCATGTGGGGTCAAAATGATGACAAGAATGGTGAACGAAAATCCCAGAACCACACAGGGGGACCTAGTGACCTGCAGATACTGGGAACAAAGTGACAAAGGCTACCTGCTGGGCAGGGACTCAAATCCTGAAGGGTCAGACGTGCTAAAGCCAGTACATGTGCAGGTCTGTCTAAAGTTTGCTACAGAGCATTTGGATGATCCAGAAGCCGACTGGGAGAATGTTCTATGGTCAGATGAAACTAAATTAGAACTTTTTGGTAAGAACTTTACTGTTTGGAGGAGAAAGAATGCCGAGTTGCATCTACTGTAAAGCATGGGGGTGGAGGCATCATGTTTTGTGGGTGGTTTTTTATTTTTTTTAGCAAAGGGATCAGGACGACTGATCCATGTAGAGAAAAGAATAAATCATCAGATTTTTAGTGAAAACCTCCTTCCATCACTGAAGATGAAACGTAGCTGGGTCTTGAGCATGACAACCATCCCAAACACACTGCCCAGGTAACGAAGGAATGGCTTTGTAAGAGGCATTTCAAGGTCCTGGAGAGGACCAGGCAGTCTCCAGATAGAAAATCTTTGAAGTCCGTGTTGCCCAGCGACAGCCCCAAAACATCACTGCTCTAGAGGAGATCTACATGGAGGAATGGACCAAATACCAGTTTGTGAAAACCTTGTGAAAATGTCTGATTGCTGTCATTGCCAACAAGAAGTATATAACAAAGTATTGAGTTGAACTTTTGTTATTGACCAAATACTTATTTTCCACCAAATTCATTCTTTAAAATCCGTACAATGTGATTTTCTATATTTTTTTGCTATTTTTGTATTATAGTTAAGGTATACCGATGGTGAAGATTACAGGCCTCTCTTATCTCATTTAAGTGGGAGAACTTGTATAATTGGAGGCTGACTGCATACTTTTTTTGCCCACTGTATAAAACAGCTGATGTCATATAATTTAAATGGCAATCATTGATTTATTCTTTACGATCAATTTTTAAATGGTTGGCACTTTTTTGTATTGAAAAGGACATTACTCAAACGTCCCTGATTAGTCAAAGTTCAACTGGTTTAACTTTCAGTGCGTGTTCAATGATTTTGAACATAGAGCCCAAAAACTTACAAACTTGCAGTAGCTAAACATGAACACCAGAGTTTTGAACGCGTTAGCTTGAATAACATATTTAAGACTTTTCACAGGAAGTGAACGCTCGTGTTTCTGAGCCTGGTGTGAATCAAAGCCAGCTCCTTACTGTCTTTGTGGGGCTGGGTGGGTCTCGCTGGCGCTCTGTTTTTGTTGTGGATGTCCGAGATGTCCCTGTAGTCTCTGGGTTTGGGGGCCTGGGGTTCTGGTCGTGACTTCGCCGGCAGGGGAGGGCGGCTGGGCGCCGTCCCGGCCTCTGAACGCGAGGGCACCACCGGTTTCTTCTGCACCGTCGGGAGCAGGTTAGCGGGGGTCGGGGGCTGGGGTTTGTTGTCGGAACAGGTGTAGGAGCGGTTTCGCGGGGTGGGTAGAGGGGGGCGTTCGAGCTCAGAATCTGCTGCTTTGGAGGACGACTGGGGGAGATCTCCAGGCGTGAGGTGGTCCGTCTGTTGATGGCTCTGCTCCTTTCCCCTACCGTGGGATTTTCCCATCGACCCGTAGAGCGGGTTGTCAAACATCTCTGACACGGGTTCATCCCCGCCCCTGCAGAAGACAGCAGCCGGTAGGTTTTAGTGTCTGTTTGAGTTTTGAAGCTTCACAGATTATGATCTTAAACTCACACTGAAGACGCTTTAGCTGTGGGGCTCAAATCATAACCAGCCTTCTTTGTATCTTTGCCCATCTGTCCAATAGCATCAGGCCCTCGGTTGAGCATGTTGTAACTCCAACCCTTTTCCTTTACGTTCCCAACTTTGAACGACAGTCCCATATAGCTTGGGTTTGAAATATCATGAGTCTGTGCCATGGCAGACCTGAACCCAGAGGAAGGAAACACACGTCACTGCTTGAACCCCAATGTTTTAGTTTATGGCACAACAAAGGACAGAAATCTCACTTGTCTCCTCCTTTTGCTTTGAAAGGGACAGCATCATCCCTCTCGACTTTGATAAAATCTGAAAGCAGAAGAAAATCAACGTGATTGTAGCCAGAATTTTAGAAAAAGATCTTCCTCCCGAAGGTGATGAGTTCTGGCCTCACCGTATAACTTCTCAGTGGGTTTGCCCTCTGAGGTTCGTAACTGGATGCCGCCCGTCAGCGTGCCAGTCTTCTCCCCGTGGTGAGTCAGTGTGATCTGAAACTCCCGGTAGCAGAACTGTGCAGCCCGCAGCGCCACACAACCCTCTCCTTCATGAATGAAACATCCACGGATTGAGAACAGTGCTCCACTCAGCACAAACCGAAGTTTGCAACCTCATCTTACCGTACGACTCGTCGCAGTCTGCCGACTTCACGCAGATGAGGATGTGCTGGTCCAAGAGGTACTCGGGGTCAGAGATGATGGGAGTGAGCTTGGATGGAGAGGGCAAATAAAATCATGTTAGATGCTGAAACAAAAATGCTTTTCTGATCTAAAAGCACTGATTTACCTCAACTTGGTTGCCAAATGTGACTTTTATGGAGCCGTCAGACTGTTCCATGTTCTCCCCCTCTTTAGTCTTCATGCTCTCTGCCATTAAATCAAAGGAGACCATCATAATCATCTTCAGTCGAGTAAAAGAGTCCAGACGAAAGGTCAGAGGGAGTGAGCTCACTCTCCAAGCAGCTGGAATGGAATTCAATGAAGAACTTTGTCTTTGCTTTAGTCAACAAGACAGCAACGCAGTTCATGATTTGTATTCCTCCTTGACTTTCAGTGTTTGGATCTGAGGAACAGAAAACAGAGAAAAATCAGATTCCGGCTTTGGAGCGTCTGATCTTTATTTAGCTGAATGCTGCACTTGCCTTGTTTGGAGACAAACTGTGAAGCGACCCCGACTTCAAACGAGGCAAAAACAGGTGAGTGGTCACTTGTCATGATGTTGTTAGTGCAACCTGCAGGTTAAACATTTGTTTAGACTTACCAAATCTGAATAAAAACTAAATTTTCTGTAAAGTCCCACTTCAACTCTATCAATATCTACTATAATCATCCAAGTGGTCTTTTGATTATGATTCTGCAGTTTTTAGCTGGAATTTTTTTTGTTTGTTTTTCAAGACATATTTTCAGCAGGGGAACAGGAGCTCAGTAAGAATTTGCCCCTCAGTTGTGGGCGGGATTGTAGGTGTGGAAGTTAGCACCGCTCATTTCCCATCAGCCCTTTGTTTATACTAGGGATAGGCAACTCCGAGCCTCAAGGGCTGCATTCCTGCATGTTTTCCAACATACAACTCTCTCCTGCTGCATTTATTCATTGTTTGATTAAAAGCACTTTTGCTGTATTTTCCCTTGTACGATACAAAAGGTTTGTGTGGCGCAAACCCCCATGATTTGCCTCTGTGAGCTATGCAAATAACTCCAACTCTAGTCACTATTTCCTCATTTCTAAAATGAGACTATAGGAAAGTCCAGAAGTGAAAGGTCTGGGGAAATATCCTGGTTGGAAAAGCTGAAGTGTGGTATACTTTAAGTCCCACTCCCTCTAAGCCTCCACTTATACATAAAAAATGCCAAAAACATCCAAATGTGTTGAAACAACAGGGTGTGTTCTCTACTTACACCCTCTACCTCTGTTTACTCAGAGGATTCTTTCAAAGGGAATTATTCAATCTGCATGTTAGTCAAAGTTAAAGGTTTGTGAAGATTTGTCCCCTTTGACAGCCAAAAGTCTGCATTTGTTCTCATTTTTTTTGCTGTCCAGATTTGAATTTCAAATGTTCAAAAATGTGCGAGATTGTCATCTCACAATGATAATGAATGCATATAACTTAGCTACATATTTAGAATGATGGATTCACGTGAGGTGAAACAAACAGATATTTTCTTGTTAACTGAGACTCATCCAGAGCTAGAAATTTAGCATTGATGGAAAAACAATGATTTCATGTCATTGTAAATACATGTGGAAAGTACAGTCAAACCTATCAGTAAATCATTATTTAGGGCGGGTGTTGCCTGCTCAGAAAATACACCAAAACCCTTCCAAGAATAATTCTTTATAAAGGCTATCTTGTAACTTGGCCATGGTGGATAATCATTCTCATATCAGTTCTTTGTCTTTTGTGCAACTCTGTGAAAACCTCGGTTGCAAACTGTAACTTTGTAAAGATCACTTACTTAGCTTTATGAAAACTATCTTCCTGTAAACTAAAACAGGCTTTACACTCAAGCAACACAGGCCTAACATCAACTTTAATCTTGAAGTTTGGATTGTTTTCCCTCATTTTACTGTAGATCCAGTGAAACATTTAGAAATAGTTCATTTATTTTCATTAGGAAATGTAATTCTGTCTGTTTCAATGAGGGATGATTGTTGTTTTGCTTTAGCTTTCTTGCTGTTGAATAATTTTGGAGAGGTGGTGATTTAATGTCAGTGACATGGACCTCTGGTGGTTGGGATGTTGAGTTAGTTTTTTGAGTTTGGTCAAGGTCTGGCTTTTGTCTCTTTAAGAGTTTGAGTTTATTTTCGTGTGAATGCTGAGTAACATTCTTCTAACCATTCTGGAGGCTTTTGGCTCACACCTCAGTCCAAACCCTTTCCTGCAGTTTGTCTACATAAAACTTGAATGTTATCAGACTAGTGTCCGAGGTAGTGTCCTGAGATGACAACAGCATCTTTCAGTGGAAAAATAAAATCAACAATTATGGCAAAGTACAGGGTGAAAATGAAGCCATAGCGCATATACTAAGCATCACCAGCATTAGTGCAAAGGAAAAATGCAAAACATTTTTTTTTCTGAAAACTTGTATTCATTAGCCCTACACATGCAGCCGCAAAGACTCAACTTTGTTGTTTCAGTTTTTTGTTGCACTAAATTTGTGTTCCTGGCTTTTAAAGGGGAAGGTAGACAAAAACCACCTCACACAGAACCAATTAAAACGGGTCACATTTGAACAGATTCATGACAGCACCTGAATACATGTCACGTCTATTCTCATTAAGTTCTCAGCATGGGACTTAAGACTCTATGGTAACCGCCAAAACTCAGAAGCAGCTGTGAGCCTGCAAAGACAGAGCCCTTCTTGATAATCTACAGTTTTGCGAATGAATGCAAATGCATTCAAATAGTGCTGATCTGTGGTCTGATATGACTCAAAGAGAAAGACAGTGTTCGATTTTCAGAAGCGTGTACCCACCCATTTATAAACCTACTGAAATCTTTAAGAGTCATGGAGCTGGTGGGGCCAATCTAGCTATTGTTGGGCAAATTTACAGGCACCAATTAAGATACAAGGCTTTTTATTTGACAATTGGAGGAAGGCAAGGCGCTCAGAGAAAACCAGTGTGTGTGGGTACAGAATATGTAAACTCCTCACAGAAAGGCCGCAGAGTGAAGGTGCTAACCACTACACCACTGTTCAGCGGCAAAACAACCCCCCACTTTCAAATTAAAAATACATTTGTCTTCTTTCTAATACTTAAACCTCAAAGTGAACTACTTACCATACGAGTGGCAAACAACATGAACTAGAGGATAAGACTTTCTCAGGACTCGATCACACCATGAAGGTAAGTTGTATTTGGTCTGTAGATAGAATTTGTAAGAAATACATGAATGATATTTTTATGGACAGAGCTTTAAGCATGAATATATTACAGGAAGGCTCAAGTGTTTTCCATAAATAAATTAGTCATCTTTTGATCTATTCTGAAGGTGTTCCCATTGGCATTTAACCTATGATTTTACCGTTTGAAGCCAAAACATTTAAGAGGGAATATTTTCTGCAGAGCGGGAGCGGCAGAAGTTTAGCCCGCCTCACTTCACACTATCAGTCCGTTGACAGACACTGCCCCCCACTATCTCACAGGCCCTCACAATCCAAACCCTAATATTGCCGGGACAGTTTTCAGGCAGATTCCAGCTCAGATGAGGAAAACAAAGACGTACATGGATCTATCCGTCTGCAAGTGGATGCATCAGAATGAAGCAGAGCAGGAAGCTTGGGGCTTGCTGCTGTAGAACCTGCTGTCCATCACAGCTATAAGCTTTTTAAATCTGTCTTTTTTTGTCTGCTCCTGATTCACAACAATTTGAATTAAAAAAAAAAATTCAAGATTTGTTTTCTTCATATATGTTCTCCATTATCAGAAAAATGCTACAAGAACATGTAAAAAAAAAAAATAGTGGGTCTTTTAAACTTAGTTTCCACTGTGCTTTGAAGTTCGATACGTTCCAGTCCAGTTTAGAATGGACCAGGCAATTCAAGTGAGCGTTTCCACTTAAAATTGGACCATCATGTGGGGTGAAGCTAACAACAACAACAATGGAGGTCATCCAGCAGCTCATTTTTTTTGCTTGGCTTTTGGTACTTGGTGTATAAAAAGCATTTAATGTTGTTTGAGAGAAGATTGCAGGTGGAGAAAAGGAATACAGTTGTTTTCTTGGCGTTTTCATTTGCCATAATGACCTTATGCCAATCAGTGGGTTTCAACAGTAGCTCCTCTCTTACTGGTCTGTTTCATTTTTCTATGCACCTACAATCAAAGGAGGCACAAAAATTACAGTTTTGACCAACTAAATTAGTCAATGGAAAACTCAAAATACCCAACTGAACCAGACCGGGCCGCTCAAAGGGAACGAGGCATAACAGTGTCGCTGAAATTAGAGGTTTAATTACTCTTAGATATTAACAATAAAGCCTCATTTCCACTGAGCAGCCCGGTATGGTCCGGTCAAGTAAGGATGGAGATCATCCAGCAGCTCCTCTTCTTATTGATATCATTTTTGTACATTGTGAATAACAGGAATTTAAAGTTGTTTGACAGAAGAAGGCCGGAGGCTAAGAAGAAAACGATCGTGAAGAGGACAACGGAATCACTACACTGGTGGTTTCTAATGTCTTCATCACTTTCTACCAATCAGATCTGTCCCATTCCATTTTTTTTTATAGATGGGGGCCTTCAAGAGGGACCATTATCTGTTTAATGGGTCCATTTTACAATGGAAATGCTCAAAATACCAGACCGGACCATACTGGTCAGTGGAAAAGAGACAGACGAGATAAGATATTTTTAGTGTTTTTCCTTTTTTTTTGACTGACATGTGGGACTAGAAGGTAACAGATAACAAACATAGAGGTCATGAGGATGAGCTTACCCCTGTGGCTTTGGCCTTTGTGTAGGCATACTTCTCCCTTGTGTCTCTTTCAAAACGATACGTGGGTGCAAAAGTGATTTCTTCTTCATCTGCAAAAAAAAAAAAAAAAAACTGAAATAATTTTTTATGTGTTCATTTATTATGTATTCGATGTTTGTTTCTTTCATCAAGTATGATACTTCCGTAAATATTCATTGTTTTGCATATTTTTGCATTTCTAGTTCCTCTGAAGCAGCCAGAATAATCCTGCTTTTGTGGCTCCACAGCTCACCAAAATGCAAGAAGACCTTCCCGTCGTTCCTCTCCATGCTGAGCTGGTCTTTGATAAGAAGTTCCTGGTACTGCTGCTGTTTGATCTTTGCCACAATGTACTCTGCTTCCTGTAAAGGGAAACAGAGCAAAGAGTGAGCAGCTGAGACCTGACAACCCGCCAGCTCAATCCTGCAGCAGCCACTGAAGCTCTGATGTCAGGAAAAGTGTGGAGAAATTCTTTCTGTGCTGCTTATATTAAAGTGTTTATCCCGTTTTACAGACGCACTCTGATCAACTTACTGTAGATGGAAGTTCAACACGGTAGTTCAAATCCCCGAGCCAGAAGAGGTGTGTGAATCGATGTGTGATGTCGAACGGGTTGAGCTTCTTATCGCCCAGATTTAAGAATCTCAATATGTTTGTGTAGTTCTGATTTCGCCTGCAAATGGAACAAAAAGTGTTCAGAAAAGAGAGGTAAATAAGGCATTTCGTTTAAAACTAAGGAAAACTGTTGAGCATCATCGTGTCTGCGTCTTTTTCACTTTTCTCAAAAACATTTTTGAATAAAAAGCTACACAGGTGCTGAGCAATGCTTTCTCAGACAATACAAATGTTAAAATGACAACAGTTGTGAAGTTCTTAGTGTTTGTTTGATGACCCGCTCCCACCAAGCACATCCACAAACTTCCTCTTTGACCTCCTTCCTTGTATCTCCAACCTCAGCATCCTTTTATCAACTTAATTAGTGTTCCTCCTCTCAACATGTCTAAATCATCTCAATCTGCCTTTATCTCAAAAACGTCTAACATGATCTATTCCTCTGATGGATTCATTCCTGATCCTGTCCATCCTCATCACTCCCAAAGAGAACCTCAACACCTTAATCTCTGCTACCTCCAGCTCTGTCTCCTGTCTTTGCACCAGAGTCTCTGAACTAACAGCATGGCTGCTCTCATAACTGTCTTCTACACCTTTCCTTTTATGCCTCTGTCTGGTGCAGTGCGGTTCATGTGTTGTTCCTCTTGAGATTTAAGATTCCAGTTGGCTCGTCTGTGCTCCTGGTCTTGGTTGAGGACCTCGCCTCTGGCTGGCCTACCACAGCTGTCCCAGCTCCATCGGGATGAACCCCATCTGCTACACTATTCAAGCATGTAGTTGTTATTATTCGTCAACACTCCTGGAACATCACCTGTCCATCCTGGGAGAGGATTCCTCCTTCCTGTGGACACCCCTGAGGTTTCTTCTTTTTTTTTCCCTGACTCCGTTTTTTTTAGGAGTTTTTCTTTACTGAAAAGGATGATTAAAGGCCAGGGATGCCCAGTTTATCGTAGTCTATTAAGTTTAGTTTGCAGCCAGCTATTGTTTATATTTTATGACTAGCTTTATATTTTTGTACAATTACCGTTGTGATGCCCATTGAGACAACTGTGTTGTGGTATTGGGCTATATAAATAAAACTGAATTGAATTCTTGATGACATTCTTCAGTCACACATCACACCATACATCTTCCGGAACCCATTCTAACCTGCTTGAACATGTCTCTTCCTCTCTTTCACACACTCCGTTAATCCGGACTGTTGACTTTAAATACTCATAATCCTTCATCTGCATCACATCTGCTCCCTCTAACCTCATCGCTCCACTTAAGTTTTTCTCATTTACATGCAAAAACTGTCTTGCTCCAGCTGAGTTTGATTCTTTTCTTTTCAAGAGCATACCCCCCACCCCACCCCACCCCCACCCCCGATGATCCTCCACCTGCTCCCTGCTCCGACTACAAATCACAATGTCATCTGCAAACATCAAAATCCAGAGATTCCAACCTCATTTGTCTGTTTGGCCATCACAGCAGCAAACAAGAAGCTCAAAGCTGATCTCTAGTGCAGTCCCATCTCCACCTTGGAATCCTACAGCACATCTCACCACTTATCGCTCCTTGAACAACTTCAACGTAGCTCTCTGGGATTCCAGACTTGCTCATCCAAACCGCAGCTCCTCTCGAGGTTTTCCGTCATAGACTTTCTTAAGATCTACAAAAACCCAATGTAGCTCCTTCTAATATTCTCAGTTCTTCTCCAGCAGCATCCTCACAATAAATATTACATCTGTAGTTTTCTTCCTCGACATGAAACCTTACTGTTGCTCACAAATGCTCACATCTGACCTCAGCATAGCTTCTACTTCTCCTTCCCTAAACTTTATTGTGTGACTCATCAGCGTTGTGAGTCACACAATGAATATATTGATATTTTTATAGATAAATGTTATCTATGTATATTTATAAAATAGAAGTAATGCAATAATATAAACAATATAAAGTGAAAAGGACTGTGTAGTATCATAAATGTCATTCTGTTAGAAAACATATTCAATTTTCATTTTGTTCGGTTTTTAAAAAACGCGCTTGTGGGTTCTTGTTCTTATTTAATTGAATTCTAATTTGGGTGCAATAAACTAGAAAAGGGCAAAAGATAAATTAAATAAACAAACCAAGTCTGCTGAACTATACTGAGATGAAAGCACCATAAATGTACTGAGATATGGAGTCCTCCTCACCTGAGCTTCTTCTCACTTCCAGAGGTCAAGTGGCTGTTGACAAAACCGAAAGAGGTTCCATTGAACATGAAAGACACGCCCACTGCTCCCTTGTTCCCTGTAAGCAAACAAGGGGTCACAACCAGCCCTGTATGGAGAAGGGTTGAGTTAGGTCCCGCCATAGAGGACAACTCACCCAAAGTATTGGCTATCCCGGTCTTCACACTGTCCGAGAAAATGTGGGAGATCCGGTTCTCGTGCTCGGGCTTGGCGAGGATCATAATCCGGATGTTCCACAAAGTTTGAGAAGCCACCTGGTTGTTGAGAGACATGTGTTACAGGCTGCCACGTCACATGACAGTGATTGTGTTTTACACACCAGCTTGAAGCTAATGTTTGTGATGTTTCTCAAGACGCTTTTCACAGTGTCGACCCACTCCCTCTCACTCAAAGGATCCTCTTGAGTCCCGATGACATAAAAATCGTGCGGGATGTGGTCTGCACTTTCATCGCTTGTCTTCCCTTGCCCTTGCACTGAAACCAGGAGTCGATGTTGCTGGGAGGACCCACTCCTCCTGCACAGATAAGGAGCAGTTATTGTATTATCAGCTGCCTGTTCTTGATAATTTAAGGTTGGAAATTTGCTACCCATGTTCCAGGTGCCAACAAACACTGTGATCATGTCGGGTTCAGGCTTTTCTGAGTGCTTGTTCTTCATTTGTTGGAGCAGCTGACAGAAGCCTTCCCTTTTCTGGAGCACAAGAATTAAAAAGGGATATTCTAATAAATTCTGTTTAAAACCAATCATAAAAATATCACGGGACGGACCAATGGAGATCTTTACCTTTGTGTCATCAAAGACAAACTCTTTTTTCAGAGTCTTCTCCTTCTCCGTCTCCACCACGATTATGAGCTTGGCGTGCATTTTCTGGGACTTCACCAACTTTAGGACTGAAGAACAACAATGCATTTTAAAAATAAATCCACAGAATGCTGGCAACTTCACAAAACTTCTGGATGCAGATGTGCTGAGTGGAATGAGCTTTGAATGCTTGATTTTTGCAGCAACAACTTTTGTGTGTATGTTGTGTAACGTGGTAGAACAACGGTTAAAAGGTGAGACGAAATCCTTATGCTATCAGTGAAGATAACTGTACATGAATCCTCTAATTTATTGAAACAACCACTCAAATTTTGTTGAGATCATACGTTAACAGATGAAAATGTGTGAAGGACGAGACGACAGAAAAACTGTATTGAGCTCCACTGTATTGAGCCATCAAGCTCTAGTGTAGCGAGCCCCACATTAGAGAGCTAGCAAGCTCCAGTGCATCAAGCTAGCAGCTTAAGCTGATGTGGGCAAACAAAGATGGGGTCACCGTGGAAACTGTGGACCAACCCATTCTGAGCCAAAATTTTCTGCCCACTTTAAACCATTTGAGGCCCGCTTGGCCTGCTGGCTGGGACTCTGCAACGTTACAGTTTCATCCAATCTACGTCACGGGTGACGACGCAGCTTTGCGACTGTTTACCATGTGACTCCTTCTTGGCCATCTGCAAGCTGCGCCTGAACGATCATTTGCGCTGATTGCGAGCACAGGCGAGGGCACGTGCAATGGCTGGGTGGGACTGTGCTGAGTGGGCGTGGATGTGTATAATTGTTTATTTGTATTGAATCCTTTCTGTTAGTAGGAAAACATAAAATTTGATGTAAGGGGGAAAGAAAACATACTTGGCCTTAAATAACTTTGAATTTTTTGTGTTGAAAAATATTGTAAAAATCATAATTGTGACTTTAAAACTGAGTCGACTTGAATTGCTGCTTCACTGAATCGTTAGATCATAATGGTTACACATTTTTATTTGATTTTAAAGCGATACACATTTAGGGATGGGCACCATTTGGGTTTTGTTCGGTGCCAATCCATAACTTTTGATTGGATGCCTACATTTATTTTTTTTAAACTGTAATTGAATAATGTGGTAAAATCCGGCTTCTTTTGTCTTAGGCAGTTGGTGAAGCTAAAACCATTTTTTATCTAAACATCATTTTGAGGCATAATCCATGCTTTTGTTACATCCCGGCTGGATTACTGTAACGTTCTTTATTTTGGAATCAGTCAATCGTCCCTCTCACGCCTCCAGCTGGTCCAGAACGCTGCTGCTCGGGTTCTGGTTGGAGCGCGGAAGAGGGACCACATAACCCCCATCCTGGCTGCCCTTCACTTCACTGCCTGTGAGTTTTAGAATTCATTTTAAGATTCTTTAAATGAACCTGATACCTCAGGTCAGCTGATCAGCTTCTCCTGGAAGTACTGAGGTCTAAGAGGAAGCTCAGGGGGGAACGAGCGTTTTCAATTTGTGCACTGAAGTTGTGGAACACTTTACCACTGAGCATTCATCAGACATCATTAATGCCCATTTTAAGAAACTTCTTAAAACCCATTTTTATCGCCAGGCATTTGACACAGTATGAGACTGCTCTGCTGGTGTGTTTTACTGTTTTATCTTTGTTTTTATCAGGTGTTTTTATGTTTTTTTTTTCATGTAATGTAATTTACTCATATTTTTATGGAATTTTTTTTTTTACATTTTAGCTGTGTTTTTATTGTTCGTTGAACTTGCTTGACCGTGGTCATTTTAAAGCATCATATAAATCTAATAAAGTCAAACTCAATGGAAAAATACAAATGTTTTTCCCAAAGACACATGCAAATGTGAGGAAGTAGCATTGCAGGTTTCTCTGGAGCCTAAGATAACACTTTAGATGAGGTGCTGCAAAACATTCAATACAATGTTGACACAGATAGTTAATACATTTTTTAAGCTTGTAAGCAGTTTATTAATATGGTCTTTGTAGACAATATTCTCACTTTAAATGTCAATAAATCTTACTAAGTATGTTAATAAACCTTATTGGCCTTGTCGTGCTAATAAATGTTTTACTAACACCCTATAACACATTTATTACATTTGTTAACGTGTCAGCAAATTTGTTGAGGAATCTTAATATAAAATGTTACCAATTCTTATTACAACGTTAATACTATTGATCATTAAGACTTTTTGGATTTTGTCAATGAATAAGAATATATCTTGATGATAATTAAACTGATTGACAGTCACACAACTAAAGATTGACACGGCAAAGATTTGCAGAAGTGAAGCTCTTTTTTTTGACTCCAATGATAGCAGAAAGAGCGTTCACGCAGGCGTTGTGATGTCACATGTGAGGGGTCTATAAACAAGCCCCAAGAATGTTTTTCAGAACAGCAGGCTGTGGATCGCAGCCAAACCTTTTAAAGAAATAGTTCATCCAAGTTTTGAAGAAAGAAATGCCTTGTATTTTTTTCAGTATAGCTTTTTACTACCTTTATAGAGGATTAAAGCCACAGTTGCATCCAAACAGACGACTTCATCCATCAGGAGGAATGTAGGTTTCACTGTCTTAACCAAGGACACTAAAACAGGCAGGGTGGGTACTGAACTTGCAATTTCCTGATCAGAGGTTGACCGCTCTCCCCTATGCACCACAGTCACCCTCACTTTTTGGTTTTGATTGTGTTATTATTAATCACAGTGACAAGAGCAGCAGAAGAAGGTGCTCTGGTTCACGTCACAGTGAGTAGTCATGACTTCCAGAGTATTAACCAGCCTTCAGGCTTCACAACAAGGATGTGCTCTCAAACTACAAACTGTAAGAACAAAAGGATGGTGTTTATCTGCTGTAGTTAATCAAATTCCCCCAAACAAGTGTTTTTTTCTTGTCTGGTATCCAGCTATGATCTGAAAGGTGTGGTTTCAGCAGATGGCCATGACTCCTAAACTTTAAAAAAAAAGCCACATGATTATGAGCATCATTGACGTACCATATTAATTTACTTAAATGTCTTGAGATGATTAGTCATTATTTAATTAAAAAATAAAAAGGTAAAAGAGAGAAGTGAAAGAAATACTGTACATACAGTAAATGAGTCTTTAATACGATAAATGTGCATGTCTTATTTGTCATATTTTGTATTTTTACTTGATTGCTTGAAATAAATCTACTCTAAGTTTAAAATTTCAAATACATTGGTGTAAGCTTGCCTGGATCTGTGTTTTTTCCTTCTTAGCAGCTGCATCGACTGTAGTAACACACATTTAATTTTTGAACTTTTAACGTGGCTCACCAAAGCTTTCATCTCTTCCATTCTGTCTCTCTAGACGTGTCTCTGTCAAGACACTTGCTCTGCAGTGACTCTACATTGACTTGTTAGCATATTTTTCTCATGAGAGTTCCGGCTAAACAGAACTTGTTCCCACATCCAGGTTCTTACTTTTATTGTGGACAAAGTATTTGTCTTCAGGCCCCTCCTTTGACTTCTTAAAATAAAGCTTTCCACTCTCCACGTCCACCTTCAGGAACATCTTTGTGGACATGCCGAGGGATTCCTGCTTGACCTGCAAAAGGAAAGATGGTGAGCATCAAATAAACTGTAACCTCCAGATGTCTTTTTGCTTTTAATGTTTTTTTGTTAACACGGTAAGAATAATTTACCTCAAATGTAACAACTGGGATGAGAGACTTCCTGTGGCCTCCATCGTATCCAATTGACTCAAAAACTGTGTTTTTCGCCTGAAAGCAGAAACGTAGAGCAGCTTTTAGATCTCTAGCAGTGACAGAAAGGAAAAAACAGGGTTTGTACCATACCTTATCTTCAATAGAGTAGAGCAGCTTTGTGAGCTGCTCCAGTCTGTCTGATATAGACTGAGATGAACTGGAAGAAATCTGGAAAGAAAGAGTGATGCAGAAGTGTTGGGTTTGTGTTTGGGATGGAACCGAGGATCAAAACTGAAACCAACTTGTTTTGAGAACGATCCAGGACCCGGAGAGAGCTGCTGGTCCAGCGCTCGGTGGAAGATCTCCAGAGCCGGCAGGATTTGGGAAATCTCACTGCATGAGTGAAAGTCTGATTAATGAAAACCTGCAGAAAATCTGTGTATCTTTACAGCTTGAACTTCACCTGTTTAGGTTTTTGCAGACAGCCGTGAGCAGCTTCTTCAGGCCAGGCAGGCTTAAGTTTCCGTTCTGTGCTTGTTCAGCGTCCAAGCAGATTGAGGTCCTAAAATACTCCTGGAGGGCCATCTGATGCTCCTCTGACAAACTGGAAATGCAACAGCAGATGTTCATAGTAGCAAAGCTAACCAACACCTTTTGGAGCCTTCTTTACGGGACTTTTTTTGGTGGTTGTGAACTCACTGGGACATGTCCACATGCTGCAGTCTCATCTGGTAGGTGTCGGACAAAGACTTGCTGGCTTGTTCCATAGTCTTGGGGTCATTTTCTTTTGGGTCTGGTGAAATCTTTCTGGGTGGGAGTTGAGGTGGATGGTTGCTGGATTCTGTAACATAAAGGAGTTTTAGGGAACAGCGTGTTTTCTGTTGTAATTGATAAATTCATGTAAAATGGTTTGTGACCTTGCTCTTCCTCGACATCCTCCTCTCTTGGGACCGGGTACTGAAGGTGTGTGATCAGACCCATGTTGGGGCTGTAGTAGGCGTCCACCAGCTCATTCAGCAAAGTGAAGAACCTAATAGGAACCCCGTCGGATGCCTGCAGAACCAACCAAAGTGAACATGTGACTTTTTTTTCCCCACATGTTTTTAAGCTTCTCAAATATCTCGCTGTATTTCCCTTTACACATTCAGTACAGGCCAAAAGTTTGGACACACCTTCTCATCGTTGTAGTTTCTTTATTTTCATGACTATTTACATTGTAGATTCTCATTGAAGGCTGCATAAGGCCTCCTCGAGCAAGAACGAGAGCGATGGAGTTCTGCAGCAGATGACCTGCCCATTGAGATGTTTTGGGGTGAACTGGACTGCAGAGTGAAGGTAAACTCTCCAGGGAACTCCTTCAAGATTGTTGGAAAACCATTTCAGGTGACTACCTCTTGAAGGTCATCCAGAGAATGCCAAGAGTGCACAAAGCAGTAGTCAGAGTAAAGGGTGGCTATTTTGAAGAACATGGATGTGCAAACTATGGCTTTTAGGCCATGTGCGGTTTGTCAAAATGTTTAATCTGTCCCATCAAACTAAAATAAATTCTACTAATTACTCTTATTAAGTAGTGTTGGCTGAATCGATCCAAAATATTAATAGCTTCGATCCCAACTTGGTATCGGATTGATATTGACTCGCAGATACTGTATATCTTCTCTGAAACTTTTCTGTATCAGCAAAAAGGACCCAGCAAAGTTGCTCCTTCACCACTCTCACCAGTCCTGTGAGATCTCAGCAGAGATCTCACAGTGCATACAGACGACATGTATTGCTCACCCTAATTACACACTAGTTTAAGTTGTTTTTGACAAGTTACTTTTAACCTATTTTTAATTGTTCCATTTAAAGTCTGAAGAATCTACAAGTTATTTCTACCAGTTGTCTTTTAATCGTTAAACATTTTGATTTATTTTAGTATTATAGTTACTTGTTTCTTTTGGTTTGTTGACTGTTTTGCATTCACTTCTTCACTTTTTATTTAATTTCAAGAAGTTTTTATTTTAATAAACTATTTTTCATTCAATTCAAATTATTGTCTTAATTCTATTTTATGTTTATCAAGGTAAATTAAAAAGGAGAAACTTGCAAAAAAAACACTCACGATGGTTAAAATAATTGAGATTTTGAGGTTCATGTCACTTCCAATGCATTTATAAAAATATTGATATTTTGCTCAGTATCGCCAGGCCCTATTATTAATGTTACTGTCTCCCCATAGATGGTGTACTACAAATAATGTGACATTTGTTTAGGTGCAGAGAGTTATCCTGCACTCATGTGGTGTCGGAAGATTTTTTGTTTTTTTGACATTCATGTGTGTTTCACGAGTCGGACAGTCATTGATTCAGATCATTCCAACACCAGATGAACGCAGCATTTCTCTAATTTGTGTTTATCCCTTGTGGAACATCAAGCCATTGGTCCAATTGGATCTAAAATGATAAAAAAAAAGAGCTGGAGTTTTGATACAAAAGCTTCAAAATTTTGTCTTTTAAAATATAAATATTTATTTTTAATAAAATTCATGTTTTATTTCTTTAAGTATTTTCTTTAATGAGGTGGATTACCAAAATGCTCTGCTCCTGGTCCAGCCCTTCGATCAAATTTTAGAATATTTTGTGGCCCACAAGTCAAAAAGTTTGCCCAATCCCTGCATTAGAATATCAAACGTGATTTCAGTTATTGTACCTTTTTTGGGTTAGGTACAAAACTCCACATGTGTTCATTCATAGTTTTGATGCTTCAGTGACAAATCTACAATGTCAATAGCTATTATTATTATTATTTGAATGCATTGAATGAGAAGGTATGTCCAAACTTTTGGCCTTTTCTTTACGTGCAAAACTTTATTGAAATTCTAGTAATATCAAAAAAACAAAATTGCACAACCACTTTTGCTGGATTTTTTTCTAACAGCATATTTTGAAGCCATCTAAAGATTTCTGTTTTCAACAGCATTGCTTTTTCATGCACTGCTAAACTCCAATCCTAAGTAAGCTCTTGTTGTTAAACAAAAAAATGTCACTTACTTTTTTGAATAGGTCACATCTAAGGTCAGACAAGCTGCATACACCAGTTTGGTTCCTAATATTTTGGCATCTAAACACCATCACAAAGAGCTCATTGTATTTTCTAATACTTTTATTACCAACCATCAGCTTTGTATATTTTATCCGAATTGTTCTTAAAGGTAAAAACACCTCAAGGCTCCAAAACACCCAAAAGCTCAAACAATTATTCAATTAATTACTCGGAACAGCCTCAGAAACCAGAATATCCAAACACTTTATAGCACCCTCAACTTTTTTACTAAATTTTGGCTACAAATCAATGCAATTGAAGCTTTTGTGATGACAGGGACAAACTGTTTCAACTGTCTGAGGTTTGAAGGCCGTCTTTTCCACTTCCACAACTGATCAAGAGGATTTAGATCAAGACAAATCGAAGGTCATTTACAAGGAGTCAAGTGTTTTCCCCCCGAGTTAGTTAGTTTAATGATACATTTGGCCCAAACATGCCCTGACTGGCTTAAAGTTTATTTGAAAAAAACTCTGGACCTGATGCACCAACACAGTCCAGACCATTAGCAACCCTCCTCTGTGTTTCACAACAGGGACAGCATTAAAAAAAGAAAAAAAACGGCTCAATTCTTATGTGAACAAAATGGACTTCTCCAAAAAGCTCCAGTTTAGTCTGATCTGGCCAAGGGGCGTTCTCTCAAAAGCTACATATCATAGATTTGCATCTCTCCGTTTAAAATGTCAGTTAAATAAATGGAGTGTTGGAGGAAGCCTTGCTCTCTGCATACATGCTTCAAGGCCCTTCTTTCAAGAAGACCCAAAGCTTCCCACAGAAAGTCCTCAGCGACTCGCACCAGCTCGATTGTAGGTGTAAAAATAACCCAAACTTTTATTCAAAGCAGGAAAGCCACAGATGAGCTTAAAAAAATAAAAAAAAGAATTTGCCTTCTCATCTATTCTGTTGAATATTTTTTTCATGTCTTAGATCACACACAAAAGTGTCACAGATCTACAGTGAGACAACCTAGAACCGCTCAGATAGCAGATCTCTGGTTCTTGTTTCAAAGAGCTGCTGTAGCTTCCTTCATCCTAACCAACCTTCATCTCCAAAGTTGCACAACCTCATATCAAAATCTGTTTTTTTTAAGTTAAATTCAATTCAGTTTTATTTATATAGCCTAATATCACAAAAGAATTGCCTCATTGGGTTTCACAACGGTAATTTTACAGAAGCAGGTCAGTCATAAAATATAAACAATAACTAAAAATTCTAAACAGACTAAATAAGGACTTCTGTTCTGTTCTGTAAAGCAGGATCTACCGTCCACTTCACTTGATTTAAGAAATTCTGAGTTTGCTTGATTGCTCAAACACATTCTTCAACCTGCAAGAAACTTTGCAAGACGAGAAAACGCTGCGTGGCAGCAGCTGCTATGAGAGACACATCAGCTAATCTGAGGTTTATCAAAGGGAAAAATCAGTCGCTTGTGTCAAAGTGTCCACCCACCTGAACAGAGAGCTTTTTGTCCTCGTTCGGAAGGATTCTGTACGTGTAAACACATGTCTGGAATCTGGGAGAGAATTGCAAATGTTTGTCACTGGAAAATGACAAATGCAATATGAAAACATGGGAATTCAGTAAATGAAAGTCAGCCCGAGAAAAGTGGTGCAGAGGCCAAAGGCTGCTGCTTTGCTGCAGCACACAATGAAAAGTAAAAAAAGGAACTAGTTTTGGATTGCAAAGTGTAAAATAAGCCAAAACATAGGATGTGAAACTGTGAAAGACATCAGGGGGCTTTTACTTTAAATCGTCTTAGTTAGACGCAGAAAAACCACCAAAATTTTGCAAAATGTACAAAAATGTGAACCATGAAAGAATAAACAGTTAAAACACAGTGTAATAAGTCAACCTTTTAAACCAACTGCTACACATCTGTCATAGTTAAATATTGATAACTTACAAAACACAGAGAGCATACGCTCCCTGTATGGACTCGCTGTCCCGGATAAGGAAGCTTCCATCTCTTGCTGTATTGGAGAGAAGATTTTCAGCTTTGGATCGGGTTATATTACCATGGTACCAAGGTTGAAAGCTTGGCATCCTGCTTGTCATCAAAGAGCCTGAGCTCCGGTGTTTTGCATCAGCTCTTTGAAAAAGATAACAATAGTAATAAAACAAACACTAGCTTTTCTCTCTTGCCATTTTAATCTCCTTTAATTTGTCTCATCTGATCATCCTCTGCCTCGTCAAGCTGTTAGAGGAAGCTGCTGCGAGCTCTGCTCTGAACTTCCTCATTCGTCTGGTTGCAGAGAGGAGGGCAGTGGTGCCTCCGGTCTGTCTGTTGCATGACAGATCCCCCGAGCCGGAAAATAGAAATGCAGGCTTTGCCATGCACTGGAGCAGTCCTCCTCTCAATATTCTAAATATTAACCGACAACTCTTAAAATCATCAACCTGATTCTCTAAAGCACACTTAAGGAAAGGGAGAAGCAGAAACAGGAAGTAAAATAAGCTTTGAATTTGTAGGTTTTCACATTTTTTTTAAAATTGAAAATGCAGTTTGTTTTCAAGTTAATAATTTGACTTTTTTGTATGAAAATGAGGTCTGCGTCAGCATGCTTTTGTTTGAATTAAGAGGCTTTGGCAGGTTCTCTGAAGCCTAAGCATTCAGGAAATGGGGTGGGTTGTCGTGTTCATGTGATGGACAGGAAGTGTTGCAGAACTAAGACCAAAAAAAAAAGTCGGCTCACAAACCACAGTGGAGGTCACATGACATGGAAACAGAACTACGACTCAAGTCACTGCACTTCCAGAGCCTCGGGCGCCATTCTCTTTAGACGTCACTTTTCTGTTGTGGACGGCTGCAAAAACCTAAACTCTTACAATGAGGCTTTTACAGATGTTGTCAGTTCAAACATAAAGCAAAATGAGTCAAAATCAAAAAGCAATTTACTGTAGAAAGATGAGATCAAAACATTTACAGGTTACAATTCAGAGTAACGTCTTAACCAAACTTCATTATTAGAAACAGGATTGTTTTAAACTAAAGCAGAGGTTAATTGTTCAAAACAAAGCAGTTTAAATGTTTAATGATGATAAATGTATTTACAGGGTACATTTATGACTTTCAGAGGTTTTGCCTCTTTAAATTACTTGCTGTTCTTTAAAAAAAAATAATTTCAATTGCATAGTAATTGATACAAAAAAGTTTTAGTCTCATTTGGATCTTCAAATCATTGGTCACAGCAAAATATTTGACAACAATTTTGATTTTATGGTTTAATGAAAGTAAAAAAAAAAAAACCAACTTGTTCCACAAGAGTCCAATTTATCCATAATTTCATAGAAATTTTCTTCTGGAAAAATGAAGAAACAAGCAGGTTGTAACTACTGTATTAACCACAATACACAAAAAATACACATAAAAATGATTTAGTGACGAAGATTTTCCTGCAGAACTTCTCCTTCAGATGATGGTTTCAGAACTTGTTCACAGGAGTCCAGAACATTTTTTTTCATGGAAAATTTGAAGCCTTTGGTCATTCCACTGAAATCCTGCTGAGTCGATCCATAAAAGCCTGTGCCTCCAGATGAATCCTTCTCAAAAATCACATTTTTCTAATTTCTCTAATAGAGTTTGATTAGATTGCTGACTGTCACTTGATGTGGCCATTTGAGTTCTTTATTATGGAGAATTTAAGGTAAAAAAAATGTGTGCTGATTCAGCAATAAAAGTTTTTATCAGTAAAAAGGCTATAGGAAAAAATACACAAAAGAGAGGGAAACCTGCTGCAAAAACCCATTTTGGAAGTTTGACAAATTTGGCCCTGAGTTCCAAAAACTCCATCATTTGTCCGTCTGTCCGTCCACCCATCCATTATCTCTTTCGGAGTCATGGAGTCGCCAGAACCTGTCCTGGCTACTGTGGGCAAAGGCTGGCTGCACCCTGGACAGGTCACCAGCCTGTCACAGGGCCGCACACTCACACACGCACACAGCTAGGGACAATTTAAAAGTAATCAATCAAATGAGTGAGGAGAAACTAGGGTTCCTGTATAACACCCGTGCACACATGGGGAGAACATGCAAACTCCACACGGTAAGGTCCCAACTAGGATTTGAACCAGGGCCTTCTTGCTTTGATGTGATAGTGCTAACCACTGGTCAGCCCCGTTTAGTATTTACAATAAAAATGGTCCCAAAGTTGATTCTTGACATGTGGAGTTTGCATATAAGCACTGAATGTGCCATTTATACACCAGGAATCTACTCGAGCTCCTTCCAAGAATCCCTGGCTGCACACTGATGCACAGCCTCCAGTTAATCACTCTCTTCAGAACTCAGACTTGGCGCTCACAGAGCTCTCGTGTGTTCCCTTCAACTCGCCGCTCGTGGCTGCAGACATCCCTCCGTTGTCTTTGCAAAAGACTCGCCTCAATGCGCTGCGGAATTTCTCTGCACCGAATAAGTAGACCAGAGGGTCCATGGCTCCGTTGAGGCAGGTGAGGAAGGAGGTGAGGCGGTTGGCTGTGCTCAGGGCTCTGCGCGTCTGGCAGGAGACGTCAGGGTGGCCGTAGCCCAGGATGAAGGTGGCTCTGCTCATGTGGTACGGCAGGAAGCAGACCACGTAGATGAGCATGACGGCACCGATGGTGCGAAGGGCCCTAAGCTTTAGAGCAGGCTCCAGCCTTGAGCCCCGGTGGAGGCTGTGGATGATGAGAAGGTAACAGGACAGAGTAGCGAGGAACGGGGGTGTGAAGGCCACGGCCAGGGAGATCAGGGCTTTGCGGGAGGCCTTTTCTCTGTAAAGCTGCAGACACACTGTTGTGTTGTCCCTCTGTGCCGTCTGATGTGTGACCAGCAGGGGTGACATGGAGATGGTGACCAAGACCCACACAGAAAAGCTGATTATGTGAGCATAGCGAGCGTGACGGATCTTCATTGACTTCACGGCATGAACCACAGCCAGGTAACGGTCTGCTGCTACGCAGGCCAAGAAGTACAGGCTGGCGTACATGTTGACGTAAAACAGAAAGCCCACCACCCTGCAGGGAACCTCCCCAAAGGGCCAGTGGCTCCCAGTGAAGTGGTAAGTCGCTCTGAGGGGGAGGATGATCACGTACGAGAGGTCCGCCACAGCCAGGTGAATCAAGAATACAGTAGCCGGAGAGGAAACACCACGCTGGCGAGAAAAAATCCAAAGAGCCAAGCTGTTGCCGCTCAGAGCCAGGACAAAAACCACAATGTAGAACCATCCGAACAACTGGTTCTCTGTGGTGGACTCTGCTGTCACGCAGCTCTCTGATGACTGGTTCTGAGGCAGATCCATTGAGGAGGACTCCATGATTATGTCTGTGGAGACAAAAAGAAGCAAAGCTCTTGAAAATACACATTTCTAAGGTCTCTTTGTTTTTTATCTGTAAAAAAAATGCTTCTGAAAACAAACCCATAGTGGGTCAGTGTTCACACAAGCGAAACAGGAAGAGGTTTTGTAACCAAGCCAAGGTAACAATGGCTGTCAGTGTCTGTTGTTAGCATCATTCAGAGCACATAATTGTTTCATTCTGACCAGTCCAGGAAGTCAGACTCAGTCATTAGCTCCTCGCAGCTTCACCGACTGCTCCGTAACAACAGATTCACGTGGGGGGGGGGTCATGCCCACAGAGAATCCCAAGATGAAAACAAACTAGATTTCTGGCATTACCTGCAATAATGCAAGTGTGAATGCTGTAAGTTGGTGAAAATGTTGAAGCTAATATGATAGCTGAGAATGCTAAATCTGAAAACTTGCCAAAATATTAGCCAGATGCCAAATTAGCAAAAAAAAAAAGGAAAATGTTTAATTTTGCCAAAACAGCATGATGCTGAAATATTAGCTAATCTCCAAATTCACTAAGAACTTAAAAAAGTCTCATTTTGACCAAACAGCTAGCATAATGCTAAAATATTAGATAAACTCTAGATTTGTCTAAAAAACTGGAAAAATGTCTAATTTAACCAAAAACTGTTGCTGACATGTTGCTGAATTAAAAAGCAAATTTCACACACACCCCCCAAACCAAAACAAGTTTTTGCAATTTCGATTCCTACGGGCATACTTTGCCTAAAAATTTTAAAATATATTACATTTTATCAATATCAAAAATATTAGCAGTAATGAAGTTTTTTATACCAAGATTACTGCAATTGCAGAAAGTGTGATTGAGTTTTACGCATCAAAAAACATACGGAAAGGAGCAGGAGAATCACATTCACACAAGGATACTCTGTTTAATTCTTTTGCACCTGAGGCATCTTCAGCAATGCTTAAACACAGAATCTTCAATATGCTGTAACTTTTCACATACATAATTCCAGCAGATTCTGAAGGAGAAAAGCGACATTGATCGTGTTAACAATTAAAAAAGTTACAGTAATTCAAAGAATATAAACACTGGAGCTCCGGTGTTAAAGGGTTAATGCTTGTCAGGTCATATTGTGTTCTTCTAAGACGAAGGCTGCGTAGGAAAATTAGTTATACATTTCTTTTCTGTTGTTGTTTGAAAGGTTCAGTTCAGGGAGTTGACCTATTCATCTCTCATCGGGTTCTCCTGAGTTCTTTATTGTTTTATTCAGACACACCAAGGAATGTGCAGCTGTCGCCTCCTCTTCTTCTCTATTTATCAGCTCTTTCTTGTGTTTCTTTAAAACCTTCAATACTGGGGAGCGGCGAATGAAAGCTGATGTTCAAGGAAAGCTTTCAAAGTGTTCACAGTTATTGATCCGAAGCAAAAAAAAATCTCCAACCTGCTCAAAACAGCCAAATTCTATTTATTTATATCAAACTTTTTTGCCTAGAGACAGATTTTTTGGTCGAGCTGGAGTCGGTCAGATGTGACGGTGAGGCTCAGTCCTCTGAATGAGACCAACAGCGGAGGGAGTTCTCAGGCCGGATCGCCGCTCTAAGCTTTTCAGAAAAGGGGCTGCTCCCCAGCAGGGATAACAGAGCGGAGTTGAATGAAAGGCATAATCCTGGAGACTCCATGGAGGAATTCACCTTCAGATCATTGATCTGGTTTAACGGGTTTTTTCGAGAGGATGCGATGCAGCATCCCTGTCCTATTCTGTGCAAAAATTGTGAATGAATTTTAAATAAGCATTTTAGTTTTACTGGTTAAAATATAACATTTTTGGAGTCTGAAAACTTTGAAAGCAAATTTGAATTTTGTGAACTAAAACTTTTGGACAAAAGTTGTTGTGGAATAAAAGCAGACTTACCAGAGCTCCTAAAGGCAAAAGCGTGGCTGCTTGTGGAGGGTGTCGGAGCTGGAGGCTGTATGCAGAGAGAAAAAAGGGAGGACGGGGAGTTTATCTCCCACTCCCACCCCACTGGTGCTCTGACAGGAAGAATGCTGTCCTATAACCCCACGTTTCTCCCTCGAGATGTCCTCAGGCATGACACTGTAGCTCTATTTGTGCCTCAACAAATTTGATAACACAGAGGGAGTCCCGATGGGGAGCCTTTGGTTTGAACCCTGACCCCACCCTTTCTGTCTCCATCCCCTGCTCCTCAGAGAGCCACTTGTGCGTCCCACAATGGCTTGAGTCAGAATAAGTGGCGTGTTTTAGAGGCAGCGAGAAGAATGGCGTGCCTCTGCCAAAAAACGCTGTTGGGTATGACTCCATGGAAACCACCAGGCCTGGTGGTGCGCCACCATCATGCACCCCCCCTCTTAGAAAGATGGACTGTGCTGTTTATGACTGAAATCTCAGTGATGATCTATTGTGGATGGGCTTTAAATTCAAAAGAGGGCCCCCATGCCCATAGAAAAACACTAAAAAAGAAAGGAGTACTTGAAGGAAATAGAGGCTCTTGTCGGTCTCTTGCCTCCAGGGGGGCGTGTAGAATTAGAATGCCCAAAATAAGTCACATAGCCAAAGGACAGATGTGCCCCTCTGCTGGAGGGAATAGTATTTCTTTCAAACTTCACAGCTGTGTTTCAGACACTTTCCCCTTTTTTTCTTCTGTCACCGATATGCAGATGAGACCACAACCTGAATGAAGCCGCTATCCGCGGAGGACTGTGGAGAGGCTTTGACATCCCTACCCTGGTAATCCACTGCCAATTACTAATTGGGACGCCCCCCTCCCCTCCCTCCCTCCCTGCAGCCTTTGTTTGGCCTGCCTTCGTTGTCTGTTGTGCGTCTGGAAACCCAGCAGCAAAAGCATTTATTTGTGCATTCTTCTTGCTGCTGCCAGAGGGGTTCAGTTACTAAAAGCCCCCAGATGGCCTAATAGTTTGATTAGAAGCAATAAGAGAAATTAGGGTTTGTTTCTGCAAAATTTCACAAATGTAAGCAGTAAAAGTGCCCTTTTGAGGCATAAATAATCACTTCTTCAGGTGGGAAAAAACAAAATTTATTTGACATTTTGGACTTAAAAGAAACTTAATAAAAAGCTGGTTGACTGAATCTCTTCCCGTGGGATCACAGTGATTCTAGGACTTGCTTCAAGACACCCCGCAGTGTCTTTGTCAACCTATGTCAGGACAGAGTGCTCCCCATCAGGTGGCTTCACATCTTTCCAGTCATCGGGCGAGCCCAAGTCAAAGGAAATCAAGCCATTTGTGGTGTTTTGCAAAAAGTTTACATACACATGGAGAATTTTTAAAGGAAAACTGTATCTTCTAATCTACTGGCTATGTGACCAAAATAATTCCAGTATATTCTAAAGTGGAGAAATGAAATTGTGTTGGTCATGTAAATAGTCATAAAAGCTATCGCACATCAGAAATTGTGTGTTATTAGGCATCATCTCTAGTGTTAAAGGGTTAAAACCAGTCAGCGTTTGTTACCACACTATAATTCATTTGTGCTTTGAAAGAGCACGTCACCCGTGCACCAGCGTGCTTTTTTTTCAGAAGAAAGGCCTGAATTCATAAATAGAGACTCTGCAAATCAATTTTGCAAGGAAGCTTGTCCTGCATGCACAGTAACCTTGTTGTGGAGGAACTGATCCGCTGGTCTTAAATGTGTACAAAAAAGCACAAGAGTTTGATTTTTGTGGAAAATGTCTCTGAAATAGGAAAAAACAAAATAGAAAAGTGATGCTTTGAGATGACAGTTAGAAAAGTTTGAAACATTTTGTTAAGATTCTGACATTATGTAAAATCAAAGTGTTTTTGCTGTTAATGATCTCACATGAACACTTTTTAAATAACAATCAGTTTGTAAAATGCAAAAAAATCATTTTTTTTCTCTCATATCACTGATGAAGCTGCGAGATGTTTGTCTTCACATGTTGAAGCGCTGGTTCCTGGTCTGTGCAGGTCTTCTCTCCCTCGAATACACATTGACATAGGAGGTTATAAGATCATCCAACTTGTAACCCTTTGAAAAGAAGAATAGAGAAATTAAGAACAAAGGAATAAAGTAAAGCGAAATTTAGCTAGTTTTTTTTTTTAGAGCTGTTTTACCAGTGAAGTTTCACACAGGAATTTGTTGCCCTTGACTAAACTGCCGGTAGTCATGTGAAAGTAAGTGCTGCCGCTGCACCAACTTGCAATGCGATTGAATGGATGAGTCGCGGAACCTCCTTAAAAAGAGACGATAAAGACGTCAGATGAATCCAATGCAATCATATGTGTTAAATCCAATGTTTTTTACCTTCGTTTTAGGGTGGATGATTGTGAGTCCTATCTTGCTTATGGCTATTCGCACAATATCAGGGAAGCTGGGTTCAGACGTTTGCTAAAAAAAAACCAGAAGAGAAGTGTTATTCAGCGGTGGTTTCTGCAGCAAGCCTTGCATAGTGGCTGAGGTTTCAAAAGACATGAAAGTCTGCCACCCACTCCCAATCGATCACAGATGACAAGATACCTTCACTTCGAAGAAAGCACAGCCGAATGTTGGCCACCGAGAAACTGCCTTCAGAAACCCCAACTTGGCCTCATCAGCGGTCATACTACCTTGTTTGTTATAGGAGGCGACAACGGTCTGGGAAAACATAAATACAAAATACGCATCATAGAAAGATAGAGCTCCCTTGTTTGATGAAATTCTTTGCAACACTTAATGAGGTTAATAGTTTTCTGTCACCCCCTGCAGCCCTCGGGCTGGGCTCTCACCGCTCCGACAGCGGGACCTCAGGAACGCCGACAGTGCTGACATTGTTTAGAAAGTTGGAGCACATCCAAAGATATGCCTCATAGTTCTATATTTCCTCCATCGTAAAGAAATGCCTCTGGAAATAGCTGCCAAGAATGGATGCATATTTCTGACGATTCTTTCATGTATCAATGCATCGGTTTCACTATTTCACAGGGTGGCGTGTTCCGCTGCTGATACAGTGTGACTCATTCAAGAACACGTGAAACCTCAAATAGTTACTACCAATGCAACTGGTTCTTTGTGACCACAAAGGGTCACAACAAATTTAAAGACACAAATTAAAAAAAAGGCATGTGTGTAAACTCCTGCCAAACTCTAATCCTTCTTTATGGAGACAAAATAGACTCACTCTGATTTGTGCGTGCGTATTCTTTATTTGTGCATAACTTTGGATTTGTGCGTGCGTAATTCTTGATTTGTAACTCATAACACGTTTTGTGCAAAAGTAAAAAAAAATTACAACATTTGAAAAATACAAAATACAATTTACACATGCACAAACTAAAATTACAACAGCTTGAAACGAATTACACACAAAAATCTTTAAAAAATACGCAAAAATTACCTTTTACGCACACACAACACATCAGTTATGCACAAATCTATCGTGAGACTCTTTTCACGTCTCATAAATTTGTTGATGTGTTCAAGTACTACTAGAAAGCTCGTTTACCATAGTTTTCTTGTCAGCCCTTTTAAACTTTGATTGTGGATAACATCCAGTAAAACTTGACATTTTCCCACTTTTTTAAAATATATTCCCGATAATCAATGTAAAAGTCTAAATGAGCATTTTTTTAAACACAAAACAAGCAGGCTGGTGCTGCCTTTAATCGTGGCGAATGCACCAAGAGACCCTTCTAAACATCCACAGGGCAGAGGGGCTTGATCAGGCTAAGATCACGGGATCACATGGACAGATCTCAATCGCCATGTTCTGCCGCCGTTCTCTCCAGGATCCGCAGAAGGATCAGATTAGAAGATGTTTTGATGGATGTTTTTTAGCATGACGGCTAAAGGTATATATTGGCAGGAGTCTGACGATACGATACATATCGCGATACGTATCCTGATACATCTAGACAGTACCAGACAATATTTTGCTATTTTTTTTAATCATGACTTCATAATTATCTAAATATTCATACATTTTTCACAAAAGTAAAATATATGTTATTTAATGAACAGAACATTAAAGGGTAAGAAAACCCTAAATTAACTTTTTTGACTGTTGATCTCTATAAATGGGACTTTAAAAGTGCTGTCTGTTGCCAAATTTTTGACAAATTAAAAATAAACTTGTCTAATTCTTCAAAATATATTCAAAAACGGTCTCTGTGCTGCCCCACACGCTGAATAGAGATATTACATTTAAATTTCTTGATTAGTCAAACCATTTAAGTCCAACGTCATAATCTGCAGCTCCAGTAATGATAACAGTCCTGTTCCCCAAGCCCCACCCCTCAGACTGGATTTTCACATTTTGCCTGTGGGTGGGATCAGCCTCCGACTTCCCTGTTTAAGCACAACTGTATGTCACAAGTTGCTTCTATCTGAGGAAATTCAAGGTGTTTTTCTTTTGGTTCTTTAGGAAATATTAAAAATAAATAAATAAGACTGAACTACAAGTTTGCCTTTAAATAAAAATAAAATATCAACTTGGAAGTGTTTTAAATTGATAGTTGTGAATCAATATTTTTATATACCCTTATTGATTTGGGCCGTCCTGAGGACGGAGGTTTACAGCTGCACATTTTGGTTTTGGTAAATGTATCAGAAGCCACGTACCTTTTTCCACTCGTTCTCAGAGAGAGCCTTCAGCTGGTCGGCGGGCACCAGCTCCTTCAGTATCTTTGTAAGTACGGCCATCTGGGTGGTGTCTTTGCCGAACCTTGCTCTGTAGATCAGAGCTGCGATGTTGACCATTTCATCTTTGGAACAAGTGTGGTAGCCCCGCAGGTATTTTGGTAATTCCTTGAAGACAGAAGGATGCAGGAAGTTTGTCATTTGAGAAAGTTTTCCAGCTGATCTGAGCAGAAGTTTGATCGTCAAGCGGATGTATAACTGGAACAAATTTTTAATCATAAACTTTTCCGTCTCTGTCATGAGTCCTGGGCACGGTGACTCATTTGTGTTATCTTATCAGTCTGCCAGGTGGTTTATGTTTATGGAGGCCTTTATATTTGTCTCAGGTGTGACTGGAAAAACAAATCTAGAAAGACAACAATGAGATGTTCATTCAATCAACCTGAGGGAAATGGAAGATCAGATCAGCCTGAGAGTCTTTGCCAGGAATCACATTAAACCACAGCTTCCTCATGAAGAACACAAGGTAGGGTATGCTGACCGGTCCGCCTGCAGAACAAACACACAATGAGTGTTTTCAAGTCCTTTAGCGTCCACATTGTGATTGTAACCTATAAAATGATGCTACCATCTTTTATCTGCTTGGATTTCTTGGACCAGTCGGTGATCTGTCTCAGGCTGTCGAAGAAATAGTCTGTTTCGTTCAAGCTGATGACCTGAAAATAAAGATGAACATTTTATTTTATGCCTCACTGGCGCCTTATTTCATAAAAAATGTTATCAAAATGTTTGAAAATAGCAAACAAACCTTGTCCTGCGTTTTGACAAAAAGGCTGTAGCCATCACCTGACATCAGGTTGAGCTTTTTAGAAATGCTTTTGATGAGATCTTTGATCTTGGTGCCGGTTGACACCTCAACTGTCTGCATGAAGAGAAACGCGGTCACTGGAAATGCTGAAAAGCCACAGGTGAGCCAGAGACTTTCTGCCTGTTCGAACCTCTGTTGTGTCGTTAGGGAAGTGGATTTTGTGGTAGATCTGGGTGCGGTTCTGCTGGATGGCGTCCACCTCCACGTGGTGTGGTGGGAGTTTTCTGGGCTCCGACCTAGAGCAGATGTTAAGTCTCACACATACAAAAACTTAAAACATTTGATGGGACTAATGCAGTTTCACTGCCCAGGAGAAGAAGCTTCACCTGTTTGTTTGTGACCTTGACCTCCTTCGCTGAAGCAACCCCCACCCAGACACTGCAGCCACCCTCCCCCGACTCTCATGAGAAAAAGTCTAACTTTACACCAATTAAAAACTAAAAATATTCTAGTTTCTGAAGCTTTTTTGATGTATCTTATTCTCTTATATGCTTATAGTATTTATTGTTAATAAAAACGGGGTTGTCAGGAGATTTTCAAAAAGACATTTGGAGCTTATTGGTGCTCAGAATGGAATATATTTAGGGGTGTGGTTTTACAATGGTTAACTCAACAGAGTACGCCTGTATTCAACAATATATCAGTTCAAATCAAACAAATCAATAAGATTCTTGAAATTGTTATGATGAGTATTTATATATATATAAAAGGGCAACAAACGTTTTTAAGTGTGCTTTCTTTTGTTTTAGAAGTGTATTGGAACAGAACTGAGGGTTTTTTTTTCACTACATATTGGTTATTTTTCACACATTTTCAGTATTACTCTGTCTGAGACCTTTAGCATTGATGGTACTGAAGCAGTAGAGGTGTAACAATTCTGAACAGTGCACGTGGAGTTTTCCAGAGTCTTTGTATTTCTTCAAGATAATCAAGTGTAAATTAATTATGAGAACAAACAAACAAGTGAGCAAGAATTAATGTCAAATCCATTTAAATTTTAATTTAATAAAGTTCAGCTCATTGAGGTTGTTTCACATCAAAATGATGCAATTATTAGAACATTATGCCATATTATTATGATTCTCTGGCCCGGGGGCCGGATCTGGTCTTCCGGGTAACTACATCCGGCCCTCCAGATCATTTTATTTTATTGTTAAAAATGGCCCAATGTTATCTTGCACTTATTTCTAACTTGTATAATTTTGACAGAATATATTTTTATGGAAAGTAAAATATTGAAAGTTATTCAAGTGTTAAGTTGATTTATTCTGGAATAATATTCCTGGCTTTCCTGTTCATATGTTAAAAAGTTTTTAAAGTTTAAAAAATCTACTTTTAGTGTGTTCAATAAATGTTTATCCTGTTCGGTCCACAACATAGGTATTTTTTTTTTATTTTGAGCCTCTATGCCATTGAGTTTGACATCCATGCTGTAGTTAATCAAGTAAATGCTACATCTCTATACTAACCAGGTTTATTTTAAGATTTCCATCTGTGTTCACACTTGATTCTCAGGGAATTTTAAAACTCAGGCTATTGTTAGTAATTAGAAATGATAAAGTATTATATGTTCTATCTACAATAATTACTGCAGATAAACAATAATTATTCCAAATAGGCTAAAGAAAGATGTGTTATCGTTATCAATGCGCTGACTACTGCTTCCAGTTTGTGCCTTTCTATATAAAGTGAATAGGCTATTCTTTCTTCATGCAAATGTGGAGAAGCCATTCTCCTAAATTTAGCCTTCAGATTTTAAACGCAAGACAGCGTCAGCATTTCCTTTTCTCACCACATTGTTACACAATATGGTGTGTTGCAATGAAGGCTGCTAACCCTGGGAAATGTGCAACTGCTTTTCGAGAAACCTCATTGGTTGTTCTCAAAACTTTCAAAGCCTAAAAGCAAAGATCACATATTCCTCTCGCTTTAATGTCTGAAGTCTTTTCTGTGTGTCACGGCATGTCAGTCAAACCTCAGAGAGCTTTGCAGCCGCTGCAGGCAGTCGGGGGCGAGCGCCTCTCTGCGCCTGGTTTCCAGAAATCGCTGAGTGTGCTTGAGAAGAGGTTGGCTGGGGGGGAACAGACCGCAGCAAAGCCACAGCAGCTGCCAGCCCTGATCGATGCTGGATCTGAAGACAGGAGAGGCGTGTTCAAGAGCAGTCGGCACGCCTCGAATGAGAAAGCACTTAAATGGTCAAACTTTTAACGTGTACCTGTTGTTGTTGCTGGTCATCTGCTTCATGATCTGACAGTAAACTTCGTCCCGGAGAGCCTCGTTTTTTGTAGCAGGGCTGAAGATCAGATCCGTGAGCTCCAGGGGGTTCTGTTCCTGCCTGGTGGGATAATCTCCCATGTACTTCAGGATTGGTACACAGCAGTCAAAGAGCCAAAACAGCATGAAATATGAACTGCTTTTTCTTGTTGGTGTGATGTTTGATAATGCAATGTAAAGCTTCTGTATACAGCAAATCTTTGAATTGCATATGTTTACAAAGATGTTTTTTTTAATTGAAAATGTTAAAAAAAATTGATGTCTGCAATAGATTTCCAAAACTATCAAAGGAAAAGTTTTATATTTGGTTGGGTTTTAACTTTGCTGAATTCAAATTTACGAGAAGTCAAAATTGGCTTTTTTACCTCAAATTTAAGCAAAATCATTCCAATGTAATACAAAAGTGACTTGCAGCCAAGAGGCTTCAAACTACAGAGGGGCAAAAAGGACAAAAATCTTTTTCTTTTTGCATGCAGAGGATATCGGTGAAGGCCAGGCAGGCTTTCTGGCTGAGCTCTGGGTTTCCCACCAACTTCTGCAGGAAAGGCTGCCGGATGGGCTCTCTAGAGTGAGCCCAGAGCCTTTCAGGAGCAGCATTCCTGGAAATCACCTGCCGGTTCACATCCTTGGTGGGCTGCCTGTGGGGTGAGATGAACAGGACCAGTGTTGCTGCTGTCACCCGCTGAACTGAGATGAAGCATGTAGACTACAAACCGGAAATATTGCACAGAGAATTCCTTCAGGGTGGCCAGAGGTGCCCGTCCCACTGTGCCCGTTTCCTTCTGGTTGGTCTGGATCAAGTTCTTCCTCTGGTTTGGCGGGAGGTTGATGAGACTCTAAAGAGGATATTCGTTTTAAGTTCTACCATTTTAAAGCTTTTTAGTTGTAGATTTCCTCATTCATTGCTGTCCTTATCCTGAAATTTATGAAAGGGATTTTTATGCTCTCTTTTTGAATTGACCAAGTATTTTTTGGTGGTGTGACCTTCCCCTGTGCACATCTTAGATGCTTTTGATGGTTTTTTTGTTTTTATCTCCTCCAGTGTTTCAGATGACACCCCGATGTGATACATTCTGGTCCAAAACTGTGAGTTATCAAGACAACATTTGAACAGAGTAGCATCACAGAAGAGTGGAACGGACGGTATGTGGATGCCATCTGAGTAAGACTACAAACCAATAATAAAAATACATCTTTATCGTTCCACTTGCTTTACATAAAGAAAAAAAACCTTTGTATGTGCACAAAGACAAAGAGAAACTTGATTTCTTTGCTGTGTGGTTGACACCTCCATACCATGACTTCATTGGTGGGTTTGGTCAGTGTTGGCAGTATTAGGATGGCCTCAATAGGGACGGCTCCTCTCTGTCTGGTGCTGTCATTTTCCCCCTTTACCCAGCCACGCCCCTGAAGGAACTCATCATCCTTGATAATGATAATGAGATCTCCTTTCTTGAAGCTGAGGAGGGTAGGGTCATCTAAGGGGAGAGACAACCAAAAAAGCAGTCAACAATTGGAGAAGACAAGCGTGTAATATAGAATAATAAAACAGCGCCTCAGACCTTGGCTGCTTGCGTCCTTCAGTGCCACAGCGTACTGGGATCGCTCCGTCAGACCACCGAGGAACATAGTAATCAGTTCACCCATGTCCTCCGCTTTGGACCCACTCAGTGTGAAGTCCCCTTTCAGCGTCAGCAGACATACAGCCTGCCCAGCTGCTTTATCATCCCTTCAGACACAAAAACGCATCACACGTCAAGAAACTTTCCAAACAACTACCCTCTGATCCCACTGAAGAACAACCTGCTGGTGTTGACTCCAGTGACTTCTGGGAAGGAGAGCTCCAGCAGCCTCTTCTCCCTCTCATCCAGGAATGTGATTCCAGTCCAGTTTATGGCCACGATGAACTTGCTTTTTTGCAGAGGAGGACCTGGAAAACAAAATGAGTTCAATAAGTTCAGTTTGGTTAGGGAAAGACATCACAGGGCCTCAGAAAAAGGAGATGTTTTGGGTCAGATTCCCAGACAAATATTAGAAGTGCAATTGGCAGAAAAGCTGATGCTCTGCCTCTTTGGTCACATAAGTGAAGATTTATCTCCTCAGACACTATTTGTTGATCATCACTCCAGACACTCAGAAGTCCCTTTTCCCAAGTTTAGTTGGAGGTCTTTGCAATGAAGGTCAAGTCTTAAGACTCAAAACTTATGGTTATAATGACCATTTTATTTAGTCAAATTACTGCATTCAACAGGTTGAGAGGACATATTAACAGACACTGTCAAGGCAGAAGCATTGAAAAGAAGAGTTTTTACTTTCAGAGCTGACAATAAGAGCTGAAACATTAAAAAGAATATACAAACATTTACCAAAAGTTTCAAACCTCAAGTTTCCAGTCAAGCCTCAAGTCTCTGCAATTGAAGCTCAAGTCTGACTTAAATCTGAGTCTTAACCCCATGCGCCGATTGATGCAAATAAGCACTTCTGCACCGAAATTTGGTTAATTTACTATCAACATCAGTTCATTTTTTTTTCTCATAGCTGGAAGTACAATTCAAGTGTGGAGGGGTCAAGCCTGAACTCTCACGTTGGCTATTGTTATTTGTCACTTTACAGTTAATTAAATCACACAATCACAACTCATACCTGAAACCTTAGTGACCTCAAAGAACCTGGAGAAAAAGATGGGCCACTGCTCCCTGGCAAAGTCGACAATCTCCGCCTTCACTGCGTCCTCTGATTTTCTTGAACTTACAAATTGACCCTTGAGTGGTAAACAAAAAAAAAAGGATTTCAGTACATTTGATTTTTTTGTGCTTCCTTCGACTTCAGGCTGTGACTGACGGACCTCAGCGTGGCGGTGCTGACCATCTGAACCCATTTGGCCTCAGATTTGGCCTCCAGCAAGGAGTTGCGGATGCACTCCTGCACAGCTTCCTTCACATAGTCGGGGCGGCTGTCTTGACCGTGCTGGATGTACAGGTGTTTCGCTGTGAGCTCCACAAGGTCGTCTTCCTGTGGAGGTGAAACATGCATGAAGCATCTTTTGTTCAGTAAAACGGTTGTTCCTGATGATTCCACTCACCTTCTTACTCTGGTACTCCCCGAACTTCAGGCCTTGGATGATCTGCTTGTAGATCAGATCCGTGCTGACTTTGTCCTTTTTGCAGTCGTGCCACGGGGTGAAGATCTCCTTGCGGATGACGAGGCGCCACGGAGCGTGCCTCTCCTGCCCCCCCCTCCTCTTCACCTCCTGCTCACACTGGGAGATGGCATCCATCACGTGATCCCGAGCACTACCCAGAGCCCACACCTACAGAGGAAACAGACAATTCAGCTTAGCAAGACTTCAAAATGATTATTTAAACTAATGACTAAAGACTTTCATGTCTGACTGCGTACCTTTTCATACATGGCAACATAGAGGGAAAATCCAAAGGAGTCTGTGAGTTTGATTTTGTTGCAGACCATCTGGCAGATCTCTTTGGATGTGGTTGCTGGGTCCACAGGGACGTTGATGGAGGTGCCGTTCATCAGCCTCACAGAAACAATCATGGGCTTCCTCGTTTTGGTGGCCTGTTACCGGGCAGACGAAGGACAGAATGAGATGGAGATGCAATCTTTATGTTTTTTTGCAAACAGCATTTAAGTTCTCAGATGTCTGTATATCACAGAATTATTGCTAACCCAATCAATGTTTTAGAATGGCTGCAGTTATGTCAGACAGTCATCTCATCGTCAGACAACCTGTTATCAGGACATCCGTTATCCAGCTGCCTTGGATTTAACAGATTAACACCTGACACCACAAAGGACGTGCCCCATCCCATCCCGCAGCAGGCCTTCTTATTTCTTATTGTGTATTAATTTGAGGGAAAATTCCACTCACTCAAATGTGCACACACCTAATATTTGGTAAAAAATAAATTTTTGTAAATTTTTAATGAAATTTTGAATGATGAACAGCCCCTCCCCCAGATTGGGAGAAGCTTTCAAAAAATAAAAAATAAATGAGGCTCATAAAGATTTTTCAAAATCTACTAACAAAAGCAAACCTCGCGTATCAGGGATATCCAAGAAGGATTTCAAATTATTATGGGATGGCCCCAGGTTCTACGGCTTGACAGCCATTTTGAGAAAAAGCATGGAATTTGCTGATTTTCACATTTTCACACAATGTGGGAAAAAAAATCTTTTGTTCAAGTGATTTTCACAAAATTTCATACACATACTGCCAGCTTAAGTTTACAACCAACAACCAAACCTTTTTGACCTTTGACCTTGGAAAGAGACTGCTATTTTTAATTAAAAAAAAAAAAAACTAGTTTCCACTGAGCATCAGTATGGTACGGTAAGGAGTGGTACACAGAGCTGTTCGTCAATCCCAGATGACCAAGAAATAAAATGGTTGCTATGGAAATAAAACTAGCAGAAAAGTCGCCATTTTGAAAAAAAGTGTTTTGTCAGAAAGGGGCCGCAAAGGCGGGAACGGGTAGTGCCTGTGGGCAATACAACACACCTTGTGGCTTTAAATGTAAGTGATTTTAACAAAAATGATGAGCCAGAAGAACATAGTTTTAAACATTGAGTCAAATGAAACAGAAAAATGTGCACTGTTTCAGGTTATCCTCTTCTGTTAAAATCTTTCATCATTTTGTCATATTGAGCGGACACATGTAAAACTCTCATGAGAGTACCTGCAGCTCCAGCCAGGCCGGAGGCTCCCCCCTTGCTCCGTTCATCCTGGTGCGCCGCAGCCTCTCTGCACAATATGAAGCAAAGTCTCGTGGGGCGCCACGGATGAAGCTTTGAAGATACTGCCGAGACATGAGACGAAGGGTCAAATAGAAGATCCCAGCACTCCGGATGAGGTCGAGAGGAGCTCCACTCACCCGTGTGAAGCGCTCACTGGGAGGAAACACTCCCAGGCAGAGGGACAGCAGGATCCAGCCACGCGTGCTGCTGTTGGTGTTGCTGTTATCCTGAAGCTGCTTGCAGATCTGACAGAAAATCTCATCCCTGTTCAGGTAAAGCTGTATGAGTTGACGCTCAGGAAGAGTGTGTTTCTTAACATTTTTAAAGAAAAAGCCCTACCTGAGATCCTGTCTGACGATGCCATAACCAACGATGATGTGCAGCTTTTCCAGAGACGTCAGCGGCCGGTCCAGGGTGAGCTCCTCCTGATCCTCGTCCTCTTTCAGAGTCTGGAGAGGGGTGGCTTTTATCACGTCTGTCTGATCCTCGGACTGGAGGAAACACAAGATGTTCATGAGTGCGTGGAGAGCAGCATTCAGCTGGGGCTTTGTTCTACCTCCACCTCACCTCTTCCATGATGATGGACGGCTTCCTGAAGCTGGAGTTGGACCTTGAGCTTGCATTATCTGGGATCATGGATGTTTTTTTGTTTCTGGACATGAGGTCAGTGAAGGTAGACCCTTTCCTTGCTCTGGGGTTTCCGTCAGGTACGGTGTACACCTTGGAGTTCTGAAGATTCTCATTGGGCATGGGCGCTTTCCTGTTTTTTGTCAGGAGGTCCGTGAAAACAGAAGCCTTTCTTTTCTGTGGCAACTCTTCCACCGCTATCGGGGGTGTGTTCTCTTTTTTATTCCTCAGCATCCTCTGAAACAAACAGAGCATTTAGAGTTTTAGATGCAGTCGTGCCGACCACAAAAATGAGGGAAGCTGCAGATCCATGACCCACCTGATCCAGGCCCACCATGTGGCTCAGACGTCTGTCTTTCCTGGCGATCAAGTCCTGTGGCATGAATCGCTCCTGTGGGGAGTTCAGCTGCACTCTGGTCTGTTTCTTTGGCTCCGGGAGATCTCCCATGAACCTCAGAATAATCCACCACACAGTCAGCGACGCCTGAAGACACAAACACCAGAGTAACTCATGGAAGCAGGAAGACAGGGAAAAAAGTTCAGAATAAATACAAGATCGGCACCTGAATGTCATCCTCATCCTCGTGGTAGAGCAGGGGCTTCCGAAGCCGCTGGCGGATGTGATTGGGGGTGACTCCCCCCTGGAAGTACATGGAGCCAAACTTGGAGAAGGTAAACTCATCGAGATCATCGTAGTCCTCCTGGGGAAGATCTTCCTCAATGGGCAGTTCATCAATATCAATCTCTTCAATGATGGTTCTCTTCCCTTCAATATTCTGCAAACACATCGCATAAGAAAATATATTAAATAAATCCCAACAATCCTGCTACAGAAAAAAAAAACCTTTTCATCCAGACCTCGAATCCCACGGGCGCTTGACCTTCCTGTCCTCCTACGGCGTCAGGAAGAAACCCAAACATGTCGTCCACCAGCTCCATAGCCGACATGGATTCAGACTGCTTCTGCGCCTCCATCTCCTGCCTCCTCCTCAAGATTTCTTCTAAGTGTCTCTGTTTCTCCAGCAGAGCCCGCTGCTCTGCTTCTTTCTCTTTAGCAGAGAGGTACATCTAAAAGAGCAGAGACAATACATCAAGCTGTCAAGTAAGGCAGACGAAATTCCAGTGGGGTTCTCACATCTCTCTTCTTCTTCTGGAGGGCTTTTCGTGCCAGCATGCCCCTGGTGTGCGTCTGCAGCACGATCACGGCATTCCTCTTGCGCTGCCATTCCTTCCTGGCCTGATATCCTCTAACGTGGGCCTGCAGGACCAGAGCGGCCTGACGCTTCTTCTTATACTGGAGGTGGAGATGGCGAGAACGGACCTGAGCCTGAAGCCTCGCAAAGCCCAGCTGCACCTGGAGCGAAAACGCAATTCCAGCTTAATAAACAAACTTTTTTTTCAATTCCCATTAAGAAAATTAGTTTAGATTTAAGAAACATGGCTTACCTTTTTGAACAGCTTCCTGCCTTTGTGTCCTCTCCAGTTTTTCTGAATGACAACTGCAGCTGACCTTTTCTTCAAAAACTCTCTCCTTCAGATGAAATGACATCAACAAGTATAAGGCACCCATAAAAAACCGCACAACTTGAAATGTCTGCATTCATTGTAGCTTGATGTTTCCTTACCTGTATTTGTAGCCTCTCAGAACCCTCTGGATCAAAAGGGCTTTTGTGTTCAGCTCTATCATCCGCTCCAGTTCTAGCTTTGTATCATGGAAGTCCTGCAAGAAAATACCACCAAAGGTTTTTAGCTTCCCCCTAAATTGAAAATTTCTCGACATATCAGCTTGTACAATAATTGTGTAATGGAAAAGAGGGCGTAAACCTCAAAAAACGGTTATCTTAAATGTTTACACACATGCATAGATAGAGAAACGTTTTTAAACAGCCAAAGCATGCTTCATTGTTCTTAATTATGGTCCATATTAGTTTTCGACAGTCTAATAATAGATAATCATTTATAATTATTATAGTTACTCATCTTTCATTGAAATAACTTTCATTTATGGTGACTTTTATTCAAATAAAACTCACATGATCATGTGATTAACGAGGGTTTAAGCGACAACTTTCAATGAGAAATCTATGTAAATATACATGCAGTACATTCAGTGGAGCAAAAATGATGTTTTTAGTCAGCCACCACAGCAAGTTTTCCTACTTAAAAAGATGACAGAGGCCTGTAATTTCCATCATTGATGTACCTGAATTATGAAAGTCAAAATGAAAAAAAATCCATAAAAACACCTTTTCATGTTTTTAAAGAATTAATTTGCAAATTATGTTGGGAAATACGTATTTGACCACCTACAAACAAGCAAGACCTGTAACCTCGTCTGTAAGAGGATCCTCTGTTCTCCACTTCTGTATTAATGGCACCTGCTTGAACTCATTATCTAAATAAAAGACACCTGTCCTGGAAGGAACTAGCCAGTCTCCAGATCTCAACCCCATAGAAAATCTTTGGAGGGAGTTGAAAGTCTGTGTTGCCCAGCAACAGCCCCAAAACATCACTGCTCTAGAGGAGATCTGCATGGAGGAATGGACCAAAACACCAGCAACAGTTTGTGAAGACTTACAGAAAGCGTTTGACTGTTGTCATCGCCAACAAAGGGTATATAAATACTTTTTTTGCGCATTACAGGCGTTCAAAATTATCATGTTCACGCATTGCTATGCAAATTTTTAAGACAATTTTTAGGTCTTACATACGAAACACAGATCCATTCAACCCATGTTAAAGGCTAAACCAGTTGAATTTTGACCAATTTGGGAGTTGGTAGTTGTATATGGAAGTGCCAACTGTTTGAAAATTGATTATGGAGGAGAAGTTAATAATTGCGATGAGTGCCCAGACATAATTATGTGACACCAATTTTCCATGTATCAGAAAAATCAAGAAGAATCTTGGAGTAAGATTCTCGAGATTTACAACGCTTTGACATTTCGCATCAAGCCTCTTCCAACTGCATAAGTGCATAACTGCAAGTTTTCCTTGTAATGTGCAGCCCTAAATCTAACTATCAAAGCATTATTAGCACAATTTCCATGTTTTTATATATATATAATTTCCTGATGGGATCACCTTCAGAAATATCTTTGTCTTGCCAGTTTTCCAGTCTTTGTCCTCTTTGAGCAAACTCTTACAAATGGTCTCACAGCACTTTTCTTCGCTCTCCTGTGGGGCAAAGTGAAGAAAAGTCAAAGAGCAAATAAAAAAGAAAAGAGGGACACAGACTTTTAGATGGCGTCCAGCTCACAGTTGCAGGGTCGCAGACTGAGGTCTTGAGAAGAACACGGTACCGGTCTAGAAATTCTTTGAAGGTGTAACGAACAGGATACCCAGCTTTCCGGATCTTGATGGTCTCCATCATGCCGGAGTAACGCAGCTGACGCATGCACAGGTCTCTGTCAAACAGCTTGCACACAGAGGGCATCATTTTAACCTTATGAGTCTGGATGAACACAAAACCTAATTCCTGCAGTGTGGGTGAAGCTCCTCTGCTCACCATGGGCCGCTTAAAGTCATTGGGTTTGATGCAGCGAATGAAATAGGGCTGACAGGCCGACAGCGTCTTCATCAGGGAGTCCAGAGACTGACGGAACTGACCGATCAAAGTTGGCACTCGCTTCTTGTCAGGTGTTTTCTGTCAGACAGAAGAAAGTCAGTCCACCACTGTGCATGTGATCTAAGAATCAAGAGGTTGTACTCACATTGCTGGAGCTCTTGCTCATGGTGATCATCATCCTGGGATTGTTGCTGCTCTTGATGGTTTTGGTGCCAGGGCCCAGCTCACTCTGAAAGGCCTGTCTGAGGAGTTTGTTGGTGGAAGCCTCCACCACCTGGATCAGATCTGAGCTGAGGGTGTCACGGTTTTTCTCAAGGAAACCTAAAACAAAGCAGAACTTGTTAGAACAAAGCAGGAATTAAGTGAAAGAGTTTGATATTTCGGAACCAACAAAAAAACCCAAACCTTGTGAGTCGTAGTAAACCTCTCCTGCAAAATGCCGGATTCCAAAACTTGTTTCATGGTCATTTTTTGGGCGAATGTAGACATTTCCTTTCTCGTGAAACTGATTCATCTTACGGAGCAAGGTGGTGTCTGTGCCCTGAAAACAAGTCAAACTACCCAGTTATCATCTGCTGTGCTGTTACACACCTTTTTGGGGGCAAGGAAATCAGAGACCTTAGGGAAGTTGCTCTCCTCGTCAATAAGCGCCAGGATGTTCATGGTTTTGCTTGCCAGAATGTCAAGTGTCGCCTGGTTGTCCTTGTATTCAATGTGCTTCCAAACGATGTTCTCTCGAGAGTACTCCTCCTGCTCAAGCTTGAAAACATGCTTGACAAAGAACTGCTGAAGCTGCTCGTTGGCAAAGTTGATGCACAGCTGCTCAAAGCTGTTGAGACAGACCGACAGAGGATTTTCAGTCTAAAACTCAGCTCCAAAATCAACCCAACTGTTGAAACCCCCCACCTGTTTTTAGTGAAGTTCTCAAACCCAAAGATGTCAAGAAGACCGATCGACTGTTGGAGATCTTTGTCCTCCTCGGTGGGCTTGTAAACGGCAGAGTTGATTTTGTTGACCACCCAAATGAAGAGTCTTCCATAAATAGCCTGGGCGAGAAAGAACAGTAACTGGTGTTATATCACGGTCCGTCAATTCTGATTGGTTGCATGGTGTCGATTAAAATGTGTTGATTAAAATGTGATAATGAACACCTGAGAACACGTTCTGGTCATATAGCCTGAATGTTCTACATTAATGTGTTGGCCTAAAGGCATAACTGGAACAACAGAAACCTAGAACGTAGGTGGACATACATTATTTCACAGTTTCTCACAACAGCAAGACAGTAGAAAAGATCTCCGCCTTCAGATGACTATGATGGATGAACTGGCATGTCTATAAAATAATACCATCATTGCCAATGTTGCATTTAATTTTAAATACAAGAACAAGCACTAAGAGGTGCACTTTCCCTTCTGAAATGTTGATTCCAATCACTTACTATCACTTTTAGCATACATTCCACTTTCCTCAAGTGCGGCATAGTAAGGTTGGTGCAGGCTCTGTAGCAGTTACCATGACAATGAGTTGCACAGGGTCTCAAATAGTCCTCTCTTTGTGAAAAACTATTCTGTCAGGAGTCAGTGTTTTGTCTCTCCCTCTGCTCACGGTGGGAGCCGTCTCCAGAGTACTGAACACACTACATCTCCCAGCAACCCCAGTGCACACTCCCCAGATGCCCTTCAGATGATTCTCATTTGACAATCACCCACAGGACACTTAAGTGTCATGATTCAGTGCTTTGGTTTTGTCATCTTCTGTTTTCCCTGTCAGTTTTACCATGTTCCGGTTAACCATCCACAGCTGTCTTCATTTAGTTAATCATCCTCAGTGTATTTAAGTGTCTGGTCTTCAGTTTCTCATTGTCAGGTCATCTGCTCATTTACATTCTGTCACCTCACTGGTTTGATCTCCTGGTTTTGTCATGTTTAAGTTACTTTAGTAAATGGTTATTTTTCTGCCACCAAGTCCGGTCTCCTGCATTTGGGTCCTCCACCACAATCCCTGACACTTAAGCACTGCACAGAGCCTCACTCAAGTGTTGTTTGTGCCACCCTGCCTGCATTACCGAGCGTTTCTATCTGGACCTGAGCTTCTGATTCCGACCCTGCCCTGACCCTCGTCTAGACTTTGACAACTCTAGTCTCCTCTTGGATGCTCCTATGCTTGTGACTGATCTCAGCCTGTCTGACTCTGATTTAGCTTTGTGGACTTTTAGCTGTGCTTCATTCCTGTCTAAAAAAAATGAACCTGCTGCACATGGAACCATGAAACCCATGTGACAGATTTAAAGCTAAAAAAATGACAAAAAATAATATACTAATATTTGATTTGATATTTATTTATTTAGAAAAAGGACCACTAGTCCCCCTTTGAGGTGTCCACTGTCAGAAATTAATGGAACCAAGTCGACCATTAATTTCTGATAACAGACACCTTGAGGGGCATTATCTCTTACATTTTGTCATTAAACCAGAAATTATTATTCTAAATCACTCCGCTAATGAGCTTTGGAATGGATAGCCTTTATAAAGCATGCAGCACAATCTACATACTACATGCACAACTTTCTGCTGCTGGCTTTCCTTTATACTTCTTTGTAAAGTTTGTCCACAGAGAAGCAACTTACTTTGACAAAAGCGTCCCTGCCATCCACAGCCTGAGCTCTGGTTAGAGACTTGGAGACAGTCTCTTTGATGGTGGAGACGGAGCGCTGGGTCAGACCGCTCTCCAGGGCTTTGGGATCCACCTGAGATGACGTAAAAATGGAGTCAGAGAAGGCCCTCAGAAAAAGCTGCGTTCCTTCTCTGAGACAGAGAACACCTGCCTCCAACAGCTGGCTGGCCATGGTGAAATGAGAACATTTGCAGAGTTCGCAGACTTCCATGTTTTGGAGTATGATGCCTGAAATCAAGCAGAAATGTGACAGATAAGATCATTTGTAAAAAGCAGGATGAGAGAAGATCTAACGGCTGCCATTACTGTCGAACTCCACGTTTCCCAGGTGAAGGATGGCGGCGAGCAGCCGAGAAATCTCCCAGGAATCTGCCTCTGAGAAGGTGAGGACTTTCAGAGCTGAGCGGAAGTGAGCAAACTCCTTCACGTCATCTCGCCCTTCACAGCTCGTGCAGTTTCCCTGATGGAACAGCGCTCAAAGCTTTACAGTGTTTGATTCACACTCAATGAAAGCAAACTTTACGAGCGTACCATGGTCAGATACTTGTAATCAGCTGCTGTGCCAAGAGACAGAATCTTCTTCTGGTCTGCTGACATGCCCATCAGCATGTAGTAAAAGATGTGGTAGTTTCTTTCTTCAGGCGCCTGTTAAGGAAGTCCGCATAGTTCACCAACGTGACCTTTAACCTTCCCACTGCCACTGACTAATTTGCCCACCTGCCGTATGACTCTGGACTTCTCCAGCAGATACTGCTCAATCCGGGCCCCCTCAATGGCCCCGCTCTTGTTAAAGTTGACATCGATATACTTTCCAAACCGACTGGAGTTGTCGTTGCGAATGGTTTTGGCATTACCAAATGCTGCAGGGGAACAACAACACAGGTTATCAGAAGAATTGGGAAGAGTTTGTAGAGGAAGACTCTTATAAAAGAAGTTTGGTTCAACCTTCTAGGATGGGGTTTGCCTCGAGGATCTGCTGCTCAATCCAAGAGTGCTGCCCGCTGACTGCAGCCAGGTACTGCAGCATCAGCTTGGTGCTCTCGGTCTTCCCGGCTCCCGACTCTCCGCTGCGCAAACAAAAGAGAAGTGAGCGCCATGGCTTTTTTTATTTGTTTTCTCCTTTTTGACTCCTATTCCAACACATTTTTTAATTTTGTTATATAAAATTAACATTTCCTTTATTTTATATTTTTTAGGATGTTTGAATTGAAAACATTTTTTTGGTTTTAGACAATTTTAGCCACTGGGACAATTTATCAGCCTTCACTAGCTGCATTAAAAATTAATCTCCCTTAATTTAAAAAGGGGTCCCACAGGGGTCTATTTTAGAACCATTTACTTATACCAATAATTTCCATTGACCCAGCAATGAAATAACTCATTTAGGTCTCTATTGTTAATAGTTCATTTTAGTAATTATGACTCTTTTCTGTTTGGCTCAAAATGAACAAAAGATTAAATGTTTAAAAAAAGGTTTACGTTTTTACTTATTATTCTACCTGGCTTTGTGTTGGATTGAAATATTTTTTTGTGTGAATATAAATAAAAGCTTTATACATGTTTATTCTATAACAATTTGCTTTAACGTGATGTCTGTAGCAAACAGGAGCATTATGATATCATCTTAAATATCATATTTATTATTTTTCTATTCACTGAAACAGAATTGTTTTTAAAAGGACTCGACCTAATCTAATAATATAAATATTAACATAGTCTTAGTGAAATCTGAGTGGATTAAAACAAATCCTTTAAGTTTCTAGTATTAGAACCGTCTTCTGTCTGGTTTTAGCTGTGAATGAATGATGAATGATTGTTTCATGTGAAAGTAATAGTCTTGTCCAAGATGTCAAAACTCGTCTCCAGCTTCAGGCAGTTAGTTTAACTTTCAGGTCATTTAAAGGCCATTGATTCACTGACAGTCAGAGAGAAACAGGGGGACCGATCTGTCGTCCTGGGTCAGACCTGATCACACAGCACTGGTTCTTGCGATTGCGGCGCATGTTGAAAAAGCATGAGTCTGCAATGGCGAAGACATGCGGCGGCAGTTCTCCCAGCCGTCGATCCGTGTACATGTGCACGTGGTCTGTGGTGTAGATGGGCAGCAGCTGGTAGGGGTTGACTGCAACCAGAATGGAGCCAGTGTATGTCTGGAAACAGAGAGATGTTAAATGTCACACAGCAGAACGCCTGATGAGCACAAACAAGCCCCATCAGTGGGAGAGCAACATTTATCCACAGCTGTAGTTCTAAACAGCCCTTTATAACATTCTAAATACTGCAGTGATTTGACACAAGCAGATGATTGAAATCCTGAATGATCAGTGAGTGTAAGAAACAGGGAAAATGGTGCCAGTTACCAGTTTTGGAAACCACATAACATATCTAATAATGTCCAAAAACACTTTCTTTTTTTTATTTTTTGTCATTCAAAAAGTATTATTTTAAGGTCTCATTGAATCGAGGATTTGACAGTCTTACAGAAAAAAACACAATTCTTAAAATCAGTCCTTAAAAAAAAATTAAAACTAGATTTTAACAAGAAATACTTCAAGTAGAACAATATTATAGGTTTAGACTTATCTCATTTTGTATATATGGCATATCTTAATCCCATAATTTCTTTAGATTATGAAAAAAAATACCCTAAATATACTAAACCAATATATAAATAGTAGATTTTTCTTCGAGTGGTAAAACCTACACATTCATCAGTGAGTTGGAGCATTTCTACTCAGCATTTATTTAAGATATGTAATATTTAATTTAAAAAAAAAAATACGTTTGACCCATTTATTTCATATATCATACACACATTTTTAAGACCCTCATCTCATTACTATCATCTTATCTTATTGTATATAACTTGGTCCATGTTTTCTTCTTTGTAGTGGATTTTAATTCCACTAGAGCAGCTCATTTCAAAATGAGCTGCTCTAGCTGCTCCATAAAGTCTAAAACAAACACTTTTTGATGGTAAAAGTGTGGCTAATTTTTAACCCTTGTGCTCTCTTTGGGGTCCAGATGACCCCACCCTTATATTGATGTGTGATCTATCCCATGACAAAAGTGGACAGGATTTTATGTCTGCTACGGACACCGGTGAAGATAAAAAAAAAATCATTGAAAAAATAAGTTCAGTGGCTGTCTTGTGGGGTCCAGATGACCCCACTTTTAATGTAAACATGCCTAAGATAACACAAAGGATAAACCTTCATGATGAGAAAAACTCATCTATGGTTATTTATTTAAATACCAGCTGTATCGAAAGAATAGAAACCTTTGTTGATAATTAATTCTACATAATACAATTACACCATGCTAAATATGTGTGGATCACATTTGATGCAGTGGGTAAATAAGGTGTTTTTTTCCTGAACACTCAGATCAAATTTTTTGCATCTTTAATTAATATTTTTGTAAGCGATAAAAATACCAAATCACCCAACTTATCACAAATAATTTTGTCTGTATCTCATTAAATAAAGTTTTTTTTTAAAATATAGTTTTCATCAAAGGGTTTAAAAACATCCAAATTCTAAAAGAAATGTAATTTTCTGTGAATTATTCTCTTCTTTTAAAACCTTTTTGGATCATTCCTTATTGTGTCCGTAGTCATTTTGTTTAGTCACTCTTCTGGAACTTTTCAAAGGTTTTCCCATTTGTGGTGATAGTTGTTCTCTGGAGCAAAAAAGAACTTAGAAGTGTCCTTGCAACCCTTTCAGACAGTTCATGACTAGCTTTGCTTCTTTTGGGTTTTTGAAACCCTTTAATGGCAGCATCAAATGTGTTCTTTTACCTTTAACTGCTTCATTTTCTCCCATCTTCTTTTGTATATTTGATCTGTCAACTTTGAAGAAAATGATTAATCTAAATTACCTTTTGCAGCAAAAGTGATAATTTTTTTATTGGTCTATGCAGGTTTGAATGTTGTGAAAATTATCTTATTTTAAAATACATTTTGTTCAGGCTAACCCACGTAGTCTATCGTTATTTATTACATTTATTTAGTATTTTGAAAGATTAGAAGGTGAACAATATGTTTAAAAAACTTAAAAATCTTAAGGGAGAAAAGTGTTTTTTAGACCACTGTTAACAAATATCTTTTTTTTCAATCTTTTCAAAAAAAAATTTTTTTATTTTTGACTGTCGTAAAATAAAACAAAATGTTGACCTGTTTATAAACAGACAGTTTTTAGATTTAATTTGAAATCTTTGGCTTCAGAATTGTTGCAGTTTCTATTTATATCTTTAACAAAAAGTAGTAATTGTAATATGAGTGTATCTACTTAATGCAAAAAGTGAGGCAGTTTTTAGAAGACATTAACCTAAAGTTTACTTTTCATAAACTATCTGTATATTAAAAACTTAAAATATTCAAGTTTAGTCTGAAAAAGTATTCAGTTACTTCCCACACTACACGTACATAGTCTATAATATATTAGCTGTACTTATAATTAAGTTTATTAATAAAATACAGTGTACTGTTTTTTTGCTTAGGGTTGACCTCTGGCTGAGAACCCACCGCTGAGCATTAATAAAAAGATACTGCCACATTCTCCATCCACTGAGGATGATTCGTCTCCATGGAGACAAACTCGCCTGTGACAAACACCGGGTCAAAGTCTGCCGCTGAAGGTATCGAGAGATGACGTGTAAGCATTTCCAGGCAGATTATGGACACCATAAAAGTAGATGGTTCCGCGCTAAGCGAGGAGGAACAGAAACTTACATAGATTTTGCCCTCTTTGTGTCGCACCAGCAGGTTCCTGAGCAGCCCCTCCTCGTTCAGGTCACCCAGCATGATCATGTCATCCACGCCCGTCACCGAGGAGGGTGCATCTGCCGGATCTTCTTTTCATTCTTTTTGTCCACCTTGTGCAGCTTCACGAGTGTACAGAGAACAGGGATTAGTTGGCATCCTGGTGTGTGTCTGTGTGGGGGAGGACAATCACGGTGGGTGTGTTACCTTTCCTTCATCATCTAGAAGCTGAAGCTGGCCCGTGTCTGTGAGCTGAACTTCTGCCCCTATGGGGACTCCAACACCAGAGTCCACCCAAACAAAGTCCCCCTGTTTGGGAGGGCAGAATTTGGAATTATTATCCAACAGTTTGTGAGAAGATTAGAACATTTTGGATGAGGAAAATGTAGATCGTACCTTACTTAGATGCACCATGTCTCACAGATGGATTAAATCTGAAATGGAATCAAACAAAATTATCATAAAATAGACGAGACGTTAAGTACATGGCAGAATCTCTGCCTCTTAAGAAAGATATTAAAAATTCAGGTGTTCACAAACAAAGCAGGCTGGTTAAAAAATCTGTGATTTCAAATCAATCAACAGAAATAATTAGAACCTAAAGATCAAAGTGTGGAGAAACCACTCTTACCTGGGGAAAGGTGCGCAGCAGATCCTTGTATGACAGTGAAGCAGCTCGGTTTCCCAGCAGCCTCGGTTTATGATCTTTTGACTTTGCTCTTGGAAAGAAGAACCACCCAGTGTCACAAACGCCCCAACATTTACTAGCGTTGTTACAAAAGGCACGCCGTGGTGTTTCCAAACACAGAAACCGTTAAAAACTAGAATATGTTTGTAATAAAAGCCTGCAGAATATTGTGTATTTGAATCTTGTATCAAAATACAATTTTTTTTTTTTTGGATAATTGAGATTTTAACCCTTTAACACCTGAGGTGTCGTCGGTGACACTTAAACACAAAATCTTTAACATTCTGTAACTTTTCAACTGTTAACACAATCAACGTCATTCCAGTAGATTCTGAAGGAGAAAAGCAGCTCATCAATAGTAACCACTGTTAAAGTGTTAAAAATGGACATCAACAATATCTTATATTATCCTAAAGCTCCAAGAAATACTCATACAGATTATATTCAGCTTCATTTTTTTTCCATAAACATGGTGGTAAACTAAAAAAGAAGTATTTCTAAAGAATCATTCCATAAAAAACATTTAAAAGTGCGATTATTTAAGGAAGTGAGCTTTCTAAATGCCAGTAAATCTGTGCTATTCATATGTCGACCTATCTGTTCAGCTGTACTCTGAAACCTACTAACTGTAAACAGCAGATAGTGAACAGAAATAACTAGATCAACTCCTTCAGATTAGGGATCATACATAAAAACTTAACCTGTCGCAATTAATGACAAGTGATATAAGAAATTCCATTGATAAATCTGATTCAGGATACATTTTTAAAGATTATTTGATCATTTCATTTGTCTTCACGGATGAAAACTCTAGTCTTACATAATCAATATTAATACAAGTTATTTTATGGAAGAAAAGTAAAATAATGAACAGCATAGGTTGTTATTTTTCAGTCTCTTTACTATAATTACAGACAAAACCAATGTACAATAACTGGATGTTTCCATCTCGCTTCATTTTGTGATGCTGTACACACTGCAGCATGAAGCGGCGTCCGCGCTCGCACAAACACGCACACAACACAAACTGTTACACGCAGTACAAAAACTTGAACAGAAGTGAATGGAAAACCAAAAGCACATTTACAGTGATTTACATGAATACACAGCTGCGGTCACAGGGATTGTTGCCCTCCCTCTGGTTACCTGTACCTCCTTTCAGTCCCTTAGATCATTGAGGAAAAAAGTCTGGGTTCTTTAAGGTGGATCGAAGATGATTTATGCTAACTTAGCATTCCCACTTTCAGTCAGAAAATACAAATTTTCCTTTTCGGAATTTTTTTTTTTTGCATTCATTAAATTTACATTTTCTTAAAAGTACTTTGTGTTTTTATATCATCTATAAATGTGGAGTATTCCTTTTAATTAAGAAATATTTTTTCTCTTGGTTAAATGTTTTCTTGATCAATTGATGTAATGACAAAATGAAGGTACAGGCCTTAGAAAAGACCACAATTAAAATGAGTCGGTATACATAAAGTAGACTTAGGGATGACTCAGCACTCATTAACTTCTCCTCTCCGGGCATGCTGAGTTTATCATTCACCGTGCCTCCAGTTAGTGCCAAACATCACCAAAACACAATGCGTCACCTTCAACAACTGCCAGGGACCGGGAAAAAAAAAAAAAAAAAAAGAAAAAGAGGGGGTCCTCTAGTAGGCCGCTCTTGTTCAACTAAACTCCGCCCCCATCTGTATGTGAACGGGGCGTGTCTGCTCATTGTAGCCTCCCTGTCATCTCTCCGCCTGCGCTCAGGCAGTCAGGGAGGGGGCGCGCGATTGTATGCAGCAAATCATAGCACCAAAAATAAAAGCAGCTCCTTCGCCCCGTCAGGCAGGGGGCAGTGGTGATGGTGGTGGTTGAGGACGGCAAAGTCGCTCATGCCCGTTCTTTCCGCTTCAGCTTGGAAGACTTCTTGACGGCGCCGTTCTTGTTCAGCAGCTTCAGCACCTTGTCCTTGTGGTCCAGCACTTTCATCATGGTGTCTCTGGCCTCGGTCACTTGGTCCATCACCAGCTTACACCGCTGCATGTTACCCTTTAGATGAAGGAAACAGTTACTTTAGTTACATGCACCCATACAGGTGGTTGACCCATACAGGTGATGTAGGCTAAAATGCGTATACTTGTTTAGCGCTTTACAGTCACACACACACCAATGGTGAGCCATAGAGGGTCATAAAGAGAAGCGTCTGTATCTTAAGGGGAGCCTGCGTCTTAAAATTCCCTTGAGGAATAGTGTGTTCTGTCACTGGTCCGTCTGCGGTGAGTTTTACGTTGCATTGATACAAAAAAAATAGAACACCCATTATTCAGTTGGAATGCTTTCATCGCCTTCGTCATGTCTGCAACTGGTGTCTGTCAGTACACAATGCAACACAAGATTTATGCAGTTCAATTTCCAGTCCATTGATGGGTTAATTACGCTGTACCCGCACCTCTATGGAGCCTAAATGCCACTTTTTAGGAATTTAGGCCAGAAGCTTATTGGTGCTGTAAAAATTAATGACTGTTGCACTAAAGCATTCTTACCTTTCCCTGTCGTGCTCACGTGAAGCGCCCCTGGTGGATTTTTTGGGTATTTTATAAAAACCGATTAAAGGACAGAGAGGACCGGTAATCGTGCGTGAGTTGAAACATTGCAATATAGTTTCAACAATAATCTGCCCCACCTCTAATAACCACAAGACAAAGCATGTCAACACTGCTTAAACCAACGCTCATTTTCACCACAGACAACTAAAGTTTAATTTTTCAAAAGTACAAAAACATATCATTTATGACAGAACAAACCACTCCTCCAAGAGCCGGGGGAGGGGAGGGGGGCAGACCTGAGTCAGAACATAAACAAACTGACAGACGTGAGACGGACTCCCCGACGCAAGGAAGACCCAGCACAGGCGGACCCCTGTAAATCTGGCTTTAAGACATGTCATGAACACGGAACGTACCATTGTCGTGTGTGGTAAGGGATTAATGAAGTATTTGTGATGCACCATGCACTTATGACTATTTAAATGATCATATTAACTCTTATTTTAGTCACAGGTAATCAATAGCCTCAGCTGTTGTTGTAAATGACAATAAATAAACTCCTAAATACATTTGTTTCTTTAAATTAAAATTACACTTCACAGTACATGAACGTACTTTTATTTACCATTTTCACCTGATCCTCATAAAATGTAATAAAACAATTTCAACAAGCTCTCCCTAGTAATAAAATGTTGGTATAACAAAGTGGGACATGTCTATAAAGGTTTTGTGCTGGTGTCACTGACGAAGACGATCACACATCCCATAATTATTGCATCTATAAAAAAACAACACAATATCAGAGAAAGTTGAGAGGAAACCTGTCTGTTTGGTTAATCTATATGAATGAATAACATCCTGTGTCACTTCAACTGCTTCAATTTGACTGTTCCTTTCTCTCCAGCAGCACTCACTGGTAAAACAGGAGAACTGCAGTCCTGGAGTGAGTACAGGCAGATTTGGGCTTAATCCTGGTCTGAGGAGACTGCACAAATATTCAGATATGAAATGTCAAAGCAAAAAACACCTAATGTAAAAAGAAAAAAGTTGATTTATTGTTCCTAAACTGTTTTTTAGGTGTCCAATTGTGATTTCGGTAGAGGGATATCACTAAAGTTGGTTGAACAAAGTTTTTATTAGTTCCTCAGTTCTTTAAGCAACAAATGAAAAGAAGATGAGGAGAGACATGTGATCATTTAGTGTGGTAGAATGTTCCAATTATGCATCGTTACAACCCTGTTAGCAACACATGTGAGGTTTAACCACACAAACTGTTGCGATTGGCTGCAACATTACCTGTATGAGCTCATTGATTCGATGAAGGTCATCATCGGCGCCGGCTCTCTTCTTTGGGATCAGACCCTCTTGGAGGGAGGAGAGGCGGCTGTAGACGTCATGCTCCAAACTCGACTGAAGAACAAGAAAATAAGAGGGCATTAAAAAAAAAGAAAAAAAAGACGATAAAGTATTTTGTCAGAATCACAGTCATCTGAGTTTGTGAATTTTAGTCAATTAAAATCAAACATTTTTACAACATCCACTAAACACAAACCACTACAATTAAATTAAATGCTACGAATATTATTTTTAAATAATCATTATCTGCAGGAAGTTAGTTAACCTTTCAAAATAAAGCAGTTTATCATTGTGTTAATTTACAAAATAGCAAAAGATGATTGATTTAAAGACTAAATAACTTAAAATCAATAAAGTTTATATTATAGCTAAAACCAAAAGATGGTCTTGAAGCACTTTAGGAAAACCAATTGAAGTAAAATACATTTCCTGGATTCTGTTTTAACATTCTGGTCTCTCGGTTTAAATGCATCTATAATTTTAGATCATTTTTTAATTTTTATTTATTTGTAATTATACAACTTATTGCAAAAATAAAACAGGTATAGAAATACATAAAAAGTGGGTGTGCAAACAGGCCGCTGCTGGATAATCAGGATAAACGTTTACTGAAGACTCTAAAACTAAAAACTTAACTTTTTAACATAAATATGAATAATAACAAGCAGGAATATTATCCCAGAAAAAAAATCAACTTAAACCTTAAATAACTTTTAATATATAACACCAGGCCATTAATAACAATCAAATAAAATGATCTGGAGGTCCAGATAGAATTACCCGGTGGGCCGGATCCGGCCCCCGGGCCTTGACTTTAACACGTGATCTAAAATGGACCTTTGGGGATCAGCACTCACCAGCTGTCTAAGTTGTGCGGCACATAAGTGAATTTTCCAGCCTTGTGCTCTGCAGGCCACGCCTCTCTGATTCGCCATATCCTGTAATGTGCCCTTCTTATCCTCTGTCAGAGAAACAAATGTTATCAACATGCAACACTCTTCATGGAAAATATCTAAAGTACAGAACACACTCACCTTTGACCCGAATGTCGCTATACCTCTGGAAGTGGTGGTAAGCAGCCTTCCAAGGGTTACGGTAGTGCCGCAAAAGGGTAATTGGTGGGCGGGGCTTGACAGGCACATATCTCACTCCTTCTTCATCTTCAAAGCAAAAACGAGCTCTCAACCAGCGTTTCAAAACCACAGCTCAGATGTGCGAAGTTGCAGACGTACCGACGTATTCTCGAGGTGGAGACTCCCGCCGCTCCGCCCTGCTGCTCATGGGCCTGCCTGGAGCCTTCTCTTCATCTGTGCTGTTAGTTTCAACCATTTCGCTTTCCTCGGTTGAAATGATGTGCTGCTGTTTGCGGGGCTTTTTTCTCGGAGAGGCCCCGGGAATCAGATCTCCTGTTCCAGGAGCGCCGAGTGTGGAGGCCTGGGTGGTGATGGTCTGTGCTGATAACATACCTGAACTGGGATCTGCAAATTGATTTGTTTTTACTTGTCAGTTTTTCAGATTGGATCAATGTTAACGAGGATGTCAGAACCCCTCCTTACCTGGCTGTGAAGTTTCCATAGGCTCCGCCTCCTGTTTGACTTTCACATCTGGACAGGTGGAGCTAGCAGCACACGCTGCTGTGCTACTCGCTGCAGGCTGAGTGGGGGAGGCCACCGTGTTGGCCACTGACGCAGGAACGGCGGGCGTCACAGCCATGGCGGCCGGCAAGGCCGAGAGAACAGTCGAGGGTTGGGAGGGGGGCACGGGTCCTGGCGTGGCGAGCAAAGTGGGGATGGCCTGGGCCAAGTGCTGAGGATTTGAGACCACGCCCTGCTGCTCCCCTCCCTGAGCAGGTAGTGCCTCCACTGCAGCCATGACTGGTGGGGCCATAGCCATGTGCACCTCAGTTTTGGGTTTGACACTGTAAAAAATAAAACACCTACATCAGAACAGGATGCGAGTGTGGAAGTTAGAGATTCAACAGATACTGACCCAGCAGGCCGAGGAGAACCGGCTCCTCTCACACCCCCACTCTCAATCCTAGTGCCGCTGGGTTCGCTGGCTTGGGCGGGAATCAGGTTCTTACGAACACACCTGGAAGAGAAGGAAAGCTATGTAGTTACTGAGGTGGATTCTGGCTAAAACTCACAGATGATAAGAAGGTGAAAAAAACTTCTTGGAAAGTAAGCAAAAAGGCATTTCAAAAATGAGTCAGACTCACAGCTGTTTAAAGACCCACTGCAATGAAAATAGTATTTTTGCTGTTTTTAATATGCTTTTGTAGCATTTTTGTCATGGTGGAGGACATTTATAAAAGACTTTAAGATTTAAACTGGTTCTGAGAATTATTTCATTCAAATCATGTTGGATCAGGAGTTGATGAAAACCTGTGGTTTAAAAAAGCTCAGGCTTGTGATGCAGCAACTGCCTCGAGTGGGTAAAAGTTTCCCTTCTTCACTTTATTCTGATGCATCCTCTTGCAGACAAATAGATCCATTAAGGTCTTCATTTTCAGAGCTGGCGTCTGGACCAAAACTGTCCTCCTGGATAGTTACAATATTGCCTGTTATTTTCTTTGCTAGGCTAATTTTAGCACGGGCTTTTGAGGTGCTATAAGCTAAACAGAGAGAGTGTAAACAAAGCAGTGGTGCCAAATCAGCAAAGCTAACTTCTGCCCCAACATTACCACCCACAATTCAAAGGGGGGGATTTCTAATGAGCTCCTGCTACGCTGCAGAAAATGTCTTAAAAAAAACAATTTAGACTTTTTGATTTTTGCAAATAACAACATAATCAAAATAAAAAAAAAACACTGGAAATTACTTTACAAAAGAAAAATAAATAGTTGGAGTTGGACTTTAAACATTCGACTGCAGCCCAGGGTGGAATACAAACTATTAACGTGCCCGTTTGTGAGCGGCAATACATGCGCATGTCTCCACATCCTGTTTCTTTTGTAAACAGCTGAGCTATGATGAACATAATGCAAATGAGGTGCATTTAGAATAGGAAGGTGATTATCTTCTACTAATGTTGACGTTTGCAGCAGGAGTTAAAAACTTCAAACTGAAATAAAATGTTCTGTGAATTTTACACAAAATGCTGCAACACTAATCATATAAAAATCATGTTAACGATGATAAAGAATAAGATAAAAAATAATTTATGACACTTTTGCTTAATTTATGCATTTTATGCAGCAGGTAATGAGTATAAATAAATACGCAATAGCCACAAAACATTTTGTTTTGTCTAATTTTTTGTTCATCATTTCATCTGTAGTTAAATATCAAAATGAAGTTGTGTTTCCATAAATTAATAGGAATATCGAGCACAAACAACATAACCAGTTGGAAAATAATATGGTCCTTGCAGTTAGTAGACTGCTGCGAGCCATAATTAGTCTAATAAATTCAAAATGTGCTTTGCTTCTTTTAAAAAAGAGAAGTGACATGTACAGGCCCCTAAACAATGTACAAAAAAAAAAAGTTGTAAAATGCTTTTTATGCCACTGTTGTTCAAAAGGGGAACTAGGTTTTATTTTTTAAAGACGTTATAATTCTGTGTGCGACTTTAAACTTGACAAAGAAAACTGACTTGTGTCATTTCAGCAGTCAACAAAAGTTTATATATATATATATTTAACTCACGTTTCATTTGCCGGTTTCTTGCGGAGAATGCTGGGTCGAGGGGAGGAAACCAGAGTGGGACCTCCTCCCACTCCTCCCTGAGTGTGACCCTGCACCATGCTGGCTACAGGCTGGGTAGCGCCAAAGGTGGTGCTGATGGGACTGGCAACAAAGCCATCAGCCAACACAACTCCTACATTGAAGAGACAATAAAAATCATAAATTAATATCACTTCAATGCTTAGTAAAAACAATGAAAGTGTTGATGTAAATGAAAATGTGTGCAGCATCTACCAGGCTTTGCTTCACTTTGAGGTTGCTGCTGTTGCTGCTGTGTGACTATCGGCGCCTGCTGTATTCCTTGAGTTGTGATGGGTGCAGACGGGTGCAGGCTCTGAACTCCCATCTGCGCAGGCTGGATGCCTTGTGCAGCAATTGGTGCTTGCTGGATCCCCTGGGTGCTGATTTGGGCTGAAGGCAAACCAATCCGGTCAACCGCCATCAGCTGCATGTGGTTCAGGTGGACAGTGGTAGCCACGCCCACTCCAGCCTGCGTGGGCAGAGCGGAACTCGGAGCTTGTGGGGTGACTTGGAAAAGAAGAGAGAATTTCAATCCTGCTTATCTGCGCAGGCTGATGTCCTGTGCGCAGCAATTGGTGCTTGCTGGATCCCCTGGGTGCTGATGGGCTGAAGGCAAACCAATCCGGTCAACCGCCATCAGCTGCATGTGGTTCAGGTGGACAGTGGTAGCCACGCCCACTCCAGCCTGCGTGGGCAGAGCGGAACTCGGAGCTTGTGGGGTGACTTGGAAAAGAAGAGAGAATTTCAATCCTGCTGCAGACGATTCCCTTTTTTAAAAAACAGAATGTAGGTTTAACATTACGAAAGCCATAAAAGACAAACAGCGGTGCTCACCTGGATACTGACGTAAGGTGGAGACAGAGCTGCTGATCGGGGTGTAGGTTTGAGTCAGAGGGTATGAGGATGAATACGTTGGCAAAAAATACTGGAATTGAACTGGTACAGAGGGCCTTCAAAACAAAGAGATTTCACATTAGACCGTCACCTGATGGCGTTTTATGTTTTGTATGATTTTTAAATCAGATGTAGTTTAAATAAATGTTTCCAAAAACTTAATGAAATTAACTAGACGAGAATGTTCTCATTTGGGTGCTAACCTATTGTCACTTCTGGTTTCCATGGTGACAGGGTTAGGAGAAGACCTGTGTCCAGGAATGGGGATGAGGTTAGTTCTCTCTCCAGGGTAGTCGGGCTGAACACGGGATGAAGAGTGGGCAATGGGCTGTGGGACCACTTTCGCTGGAAACAACATGGACTTGTTACAAGAAAGTAGATAATCTGCAGAGCAATCAAGTATAATCAAAGAGGAAACATACCAACAGGAATAGCAGAGGTGGTCACTGCTGTAGCATGAGAAGAGTGTGACGCCATCGTCATGGTGACGATAGTACTACTGGTCATCTGAGTGTGCGGCACAGAGCCTAGTCATCGTTAACAGAGGAAAGTTAGTTTGACCAGCTAACATAGTGTTACATAGTGCAATGAGCAAAGGTCAGTACCTATCGTGGTTGTGGATGGTACAGTGTTAGTGGCAACAATTGGTGCCACCGTCGCTGCAGCTACTGGTGCCACTGTACTAAAAATGGGCTTCTGTTTGAAACAAAGAGATGGGTTATTGTCATCACAAATTTGAAGATATTTCCAGGCAGGAGCAGTAACCTGTGCCATGGTGTGTGGTGGCTGGGGCTTCTGAGCTCCAATTGCAGGGTGTGATGGCAGTGTGATCCGCGTGGTGGAGTCACGGGAGGTCTGAGGCCTGACGGTGGGAGTGGTGTGAATCGTTAGAGCTGGCCGCCTAAAGGAGTCAAAAAATGATGCATATATTGTAATCACTGGTTCAGAACCCAGAGCCCAATGAATGAAGTGTACTCTCAAAGTGACTTTCAATAGCAACAATTTTGAATAAGTGTATTTTTTAACGAATAATTGAATCCAAACAACATAAAAAAAAAAAAAAAAGGTACAAAAGCTAAATCAAACTGAAAATGTTCCGGCTTCATCAGCTATTAAAGAGGAGAGAATTTTGTTCCATCTATACAAGAACGTACCCATGAGCCACCTCAGAGTGTGTGACAGTCGGACTGATCACCGGAGACTGAGTTCTCGTTGCTGAAATAGGAGCCACCACAGTCGGAAGTACAGGTGTAGAGGTTGTTACAGCAGGTCGAGACTGCAGACGCAAGATAATAATAAATAAAATGCTCTTCTCTATGTTCAGCACATTGTTCGCAGCTTTTTAGGCACCTGAATAGCCTGGTGGATGATGTGCTGCACTGCGGGCTGGCCAGGTCCGGCACCTGCTCCGGTGGCTGGTCGCAACACAGTTTTTGAGCTGGACATGACAGCGGCTGCAGCAGCTCCTGAGGGCACAGAAATGCAGTAACGTTGATGTGAGGGTAAGAGACCATCAGAGTGTCAAGGATAAGAAATCATAAATTCTGATTTTAGGAAGACATCTTACCACGAGGTAAATGGGATGTGAACGTTTGAGGAGAAACTGTGGGGGCGCCAATCTGTCCCCGAATGATCTGAATGTTAGCTGGCATCAGATGGTGTAAGTTGCTGGAGTGACCCTTTAAAAAACGAAAAAAGAAGCACAAATTCAATAATGAGCCAAAACATACATAACTATCAAAGATAATTAAAGGCTTAAAAAAAAAAAAACTCACCTGCTGACCACTGATTGTTGCCACGGGGATGGATGGGGTTGGGGCAATGCTGCTTTCAATGGTGACAGTGATGTGACTAGGCACCTTGGGAGGGATTGGAATATGGGTCTGGTTGGAAGCTGGTGCTGGAGCAATAAGTCGACTTGGCATCGGTGGTTTCAGAACAGCCTAAAAAAAAGAACGAACATCAGGTAAATACAACGTTTATGATTTTTTTTCTACTGAGAGATCAGAGGAGATCAATGTTCAAATCAAATCAACCAAAGACTGTAGTACAGAGATGCTACAACACACAATTTAAATACTGAGCATGTCTCGAAACATGTATACACGTTGCCAGCAGTTGTACTTGCAAAAGAATACCCGTTTACTCAAAAATTTAATTACGTAGACGCAGTCCCTTCGTTCCTCAGCTCTTTGATAAAACACATCAAATGCTGTCAAAAACTGTTTTAACCTTAAGTTGTATTTTCAAAAGCCCCATGTAAACTTAATCAATTGCTTAAAAATAGCTTTAAAAAAAAAGCTCGACAGCCTCAGAAATCATTAAAGATCAAGACCATATATAGACCCCACAATACTGAAATTAGAAGTTAAAAAAATGCAATGTTCATAAATATTTTAGTTAAAAAAAAATCAATAAAGCTTGTGTGATAAAAGCATGAAAAAATTATCAAGGGTCAGAGATTATGAAACAAACTTGTTGTTGAACCAATTTCAAAATGCACATATACATTTCCCACTCCGTCCATGTGATCACTCAGACATACGAGTGTCAAATCACTACTGTAAATGTTTCTATTGTTTTGGTTGAACTCTAAAACTGTGTCACAGCCTGGAGGAACCAAAATAAAAAGAGACGCGTTTGTGTTAATGACCTCCATGTCAATACGGTTACAGCCAAATAAGGATTGGAGAAAAAGAGAAGTTTAACAGAGGTGCAGAGCAAACTTAAAGAGTTAAAATAGTATATAAAATGTTTTTGGAGTGGAAAAAATGTTAATAGATTAAGCATTTAAAAACTTTTACAAAGTTAATTTACTTTAGAAATACATTGATGTTTAGACTTTAAACAAGGCTCTTAGAAAAGAAGCCACGATGTCTGGAATTAGAACATATTCAGAGATAATGAACTGAAGACATTTTTACCTTCATCTGTCCCTCGGTGAGGACTGCCGGCTGTCCCTGTGGGAGGTGCACAGAAGGTGCAGGTACGGTCACCGGGGCACCAGGCTGGATAGACACAGTTTGAGGAGCAGCTTGTGCCTGCCCATGTGTCTGCACTTGTGGGTACGGTCTGACCACCATGGTCTCCTGCTTCTCATCTCTAAAGGCTAAAGTCCCTCCACTGGAAGCAGGTGGGTGATCTTGCTGACTGTGATCGGCTTCACGACTGCTGTCTCCTTCAGCAACAGCTACGGAACAATAGTTGGTGTTAATTGTGATACAACTTATTTGTCTTTTGTACCTGCGGTCACGTCATACCTGGAGCAGTTGATGGCTGGTTGACAGGCATCAGGTTTGGGGCAGCAGGGATCTGAGGGGTTCCTCCGCTGGAAGTAGGCAGCCCGTGTCGAGGGAATTGCTGTGAGCTCATTTCAGTATTTTCTGACCTAAAATGAAGCATCAAGACTGCATGCTCAATTATTTTGTGCGTAAAAGTCTACAAGTGCTGCAGTCTTTTCTGGCAGACAAACGAGTGAAGCTGTTGTTTCAGTCGACTGGTTGCGCGGGTACACGATGCAGAGCTGCGAGCTAAGACAACATTAGCTACGGTCCTGAAACACCCCAAAAACACACATTAAAGTAAATTGTTTTGGAATTCATGAAGTACTTCTAATTGCGAGTCAATAAATCACAAATGTATGCGTCTTTGTTCAACGACACGTAATATTTAAGTGGCAAAAACTCTTCTTACCACGACTCAAATCAGTATTTGCCCGAATTCGCCGTAAAGGAGAAACAGGAGAAAACATTTATTAAATTAAAGTACGCAATTTGATAACGCGACTTCACCCGAATTGCGCTATTTTGATGGTGGCCGCTGAATTTTGTTTAGTAGCCCCTAAACTAAAATGCTAACTCGTTAGCAGCTATCGTTGTTAGCAGTAAGCTAACGTTAGAGTGGCTAACCTGATACCGCCCGCTTCTTGTATTTAAGTCTCGACCTTCTAAAGAGCAGGGCTGCACTAACGTCACATGATAACACAAGTTTCTGAGTGTATGCATTCGTTACCGTACCGCTAAATAACTAAGCAATGGTCGTTCTCTGGATTGCAATTTTTTCCATTCGTCTTTTCTTTTTTTTTTTTTTTCCTCCAACATATAAACCGGAAGAGTGCTAAGGAAGAAACGGAGGGCTCTAATTCTTTCAACCAATCAGAGATCGAACCGCGATATTTTCGTCCAATAAGAGCTCGGGAAAATGCTACGTCCAACCCATGGCCGTTGGCCATGAACCAGCATAAATCAGCAACTTAACGTGGGGCGGGGAGATGGAAAGAGGTATGTGTGGGGTAGTGGGGGTGGGTCATTACTGCGCGAACAGTGCGGTCAGGTGGCAAATTGTATGGCAAGTAATAAAGGCCAAAACACCAGACAAAATGCTGTCTTTACAGCGTTTTAGCCTTTGGATTTAGCTTGGATTTTATCAGTACCAGTTTTACAAATATCAAAGAGAAACAAAGATGATTATTATTTCTTTGAGGAATTATGAGGACGGGGCAAAAACAATGAGAAAAAAATAATAGAAGTTCTAAGTTTTGTAATCCTTGTCAGGACAGTTCTCTTATTCAAAATGTATTTTTTCAATGGCCTATTTTGAACGTCTGTTTCAAAGTCAGGTACAACACTTTTTGCTGCTATTTTGGTAAGGCAGAGGCATGCTGCAAGACGGTTACTGAGGAGATGACCACTGAGAAGGTACGCTGATAAATGCTTATATTTGGAAAACATTGTTAGAAGTAATGCATATCACATTAAAAGTAGTATTAATAATCCTGCATTCATCCCATCACATTTCAATATGTTGATGTGTCTCATCGTTGCTCCACATTTTTCCACGGCTTGTCCGTGGCAGCCTGTATTCACCTCTAAAGGCGATTGAGACAGACATAAAACTTTTGAACATTGTGGTTTTAGAAAGCATCCCTTCATCCTATTACTAATGGCATTATTGTTTGTATGCTGCTTTGATGCAGAAGAGCAATATTTTAGAAATAGTTATTTTTAAACATTGATTTTTGTTTTTGTTCTGAAAGCACAAAAGTTTCTCCATACATTTAGTACTGTTTGACTACTTTTGAGTTTTCTTAATGGTCACTGATATTGAGATATAATCTTCGTGCAGAGACAACAACTTTCAAAAAGTCACAGCCTTTGAGCTGCAGAAGTTTTCTATTTGCAGCTTATTGAGACTTTAAAGCCCAAACCTGCAACTCTACAATCTGTTATCTTATTTTTATTGCCCAGAATTAAGTCCTGTCACATATTCGTTTTTCATGTATTTTAGTTTTTCAAAGAGATAGCATTACTGTTATTCGCATTAAAGTTGTGTAGATCTTGACTTTTGCATAAACTGCCTGTAGCAGGAAAATGTTTTTGAAACTTTTTAGACCTCTCATTATGAAAATATTCCCTAAGAAATAATCACTCAAATGTGGAAACCTCAGTAATTCCACATGAATAAATCCTGGATTTACGGGCTCTCAGTCTTAGAATCTATATATGATACCTTGGGCTCTACTTTCAATAATAAAATGTGGGCTATATTTTTGTTTTAAAGGTATTGCACGAGTGATTAAGAAGTTTTCGACTTTGTAAAGATTAACATTTCTTTGAGCATTTTATGACTAATATTTGTGTAACTTTAAATTTAAAATTTTCTTCAAAAAATAGTATGAAAACTCTTTTAAATCTATACAGTTATCACTTTCACAAAAGTGTGAAATTTAAAAAAAAAAAAAAAAAACATCAAAAGTTTGTCCAAAGTCAGTGAAGACTTTCTACGTAATTTTTTTTTAAACATTTCTTCACTTAAGAATTTTAAAGTATTAATTGTCTCTGAAACAAAACTGATAACAATTTTAAGTAAAGCTACCTATATCACATCTATCAAAAGTTTTCACTTGTCACAATGCACTTATTCAGAATTTTTGTTTTTTAAAAGTTACCACTAGAGGGAGACAGAGCACCAATGAGTATTTGACCTTTTTTGCTTCAGAGACCCACTCCTATGGAAATTGGTGTTTTTGAAATGTTCTTGCAATGTTTTTCTCAGGATGAAGAACATATTAAAAAAAAAAAACAAACAAGATTGAAACAGTATTTCTAAAAAAAAATTTTTTTTTTTCCCAAATTGTGATGAACCAGGAGAAGATGAAAAAAAATGTTATTTTAAAAAGATTGTATTTGTTACGTACAAACTACAATCTGTAGGACACATTCTGATGCATCTACTTGCAGACGAATCGATCCATTATGTCTTCACTTTCCTTGCCTGAGCTGATCTGGCTCAAAACAGTACAGCTGGATTGCGCCAATATTTCTTGCCATTTTGCACTGCTCATAAGGTTGGGGTTTATGAGGGGCCGTAAGCTAGTAGGAGAGCTGTAAACAAAAATGGAAAATGGGAAATGAGTGCAGGCTTACTCCCCACCAGCAGTTCCACTGACAACTCTAAGGCAGCTTTCAAATGAGTCACCACTGACTGTATATAGAGAACTGGACTTAGTGAGTGTGACATCACCTATAGTAAATAATTTACTTCTGGCTCCAACCGAATGAAGTCAATTCAGTCGTACTTTTTCCTCTATATGTCTGTCGCCATGTTTTAACCAGACATCCTCACTAATCTGGGATTGATCCATGTCAATCATTTCTATGGTAACCACTCTCTCCAATCAGTAGAGAGCATGTAAGAAGATCACAACTCTCCCACTAAAAGGGGACTCAAGAGAATCTGCCAAACGTTTCAAACATTAGAAGTGAGACTACTTTTATTGAGAAATCTGATTTATAACTTGAATAACTTGCGCTACAGAAAAATATGAAAAAATTAGTATTAGAAAGAACACGTTAAAAAGATGTAGCAGAGCAAGAATGGTTATTCTGATAGAAATAATGAATAAGTAATAGCTGTTTATTTATCAATAGAATATTTCAATCTAGGACGTATGGTTAGGGGAGGCAGTGTCCACTAATCAATGCAATATATGTAATTAATATGTATGTACGGGGCGGTCGTGGTGCAGGGGTAGGGCAGTCGTCCCAGGATCGGAAGATAGTGGGTTCGATTCCCTGCCCGCCCATGTGTCGAAGTGTCCTTGGGCAAGACATTGAACCCTAAAGTGCCCTTTGGTGCCACTGGCGCCAGTGTTCGGCAGCGGAGCCAACACCAGCGTATGAATGTGTGTGTGAATGGGTGAATGGGTCTGTGACTGTGAAGCGCCTTGAGCTACCCTCGAAGGAGGGTAGAAAGCGCTATACAAGTATACGCCATTTACCATGTTACTAGCCATTCCACCGGCTTAATTACTTACTGCTAATCAGCTTCTTAGACTTTTTTTATTTTTATTTTTTATTTTTAGATGTCTTTTGGGCTGGAAAACCCTGGCTCAATCTGGCAACCATGTTCAAGAAGCCAGTCACTGCCAGTCCACTGACGCCTGAGTCGTAGATGACCTCAAGCTTAATTGTCAGGGACACTTTTTAAGGAGAACCATAAATTATGTGTTTAAGCTTCATGAACAGAAATCACACCAGGACCTTCTGAGGCTCAGGGACACGCCAGATGATTCACAGAAATTCTTCTGTCATATTAGAGTACGCCCTGGGAAAAAAAACTGAAGAGAAAACCCACATCCTCATCTCCATGTGTGCTCTCATTGATATTTTAAAGACTGAGTTGATGTCTTCATCACTGCAGGGCTCCTGTTGAAACTGAAGATGTTTTATTGCCCCCATATCATCAATGTCAGGAGGATGCAGCTTTTCAAATAGAAAAGACTGAATGTTCTTTTCCTACAAATGAAAGCAGCACGGATGGCTTTTATTTCAGCTTTAACTGGGATCTATAAAACCTTGATGCTCCAAATGAGTTCCAAATAAGGTGATCTAAAGAATCCTCTTTCATGGTCTCTCTTGAGCAAAGTCTGCAGCTCAAAGAGGAGGGAGGTTTTAATGAAATTGTTTGCCATCACATTTTTGGGAAACGTGAGCCGCTTTTTGCATTTTTCATTAAAAATAAACAAACTTTCGACTCTTAAAAACTCTCAGTCCGAACTTTCCGGAGAGCATCTGTCCTCCCTTTGCGCCTGTCAGAACTGTCTCCTAGCGGGAGATGAGAGCAGGCCTTCCTTTGCTTGCACTCGTCTCCAAAACACCCCAGCTCCATCACCGTTGCCCCCCTCCCTTACTGAGGCCCTCCAGCTCGTCTGCTCAGGAATGTGTGCAGCATGCCAGGGCTGTCATGAACCTTTCCCTGCGGCTTGCTTTGTCCTCATCGTTAGAAACCTGCAGGAATGTTAATATCAACCATGTGGAAGGTTGGGAGAGGGGTGGGTGAGAAATTGTGGGAGGGGTGTATTTTCCTGTCTTTCTAATGAACAGCACATTGATAAATCCGTTCTCAGAAAGTGTGTGTTTTTCATTTTCCTGGTGCACTTCTTGCCTGGATGCTCTGCTCCCACTGAGGCCTCTGACTCACTCTGGTATTTGGCCGTCTGATTTATTTGCACTGTAAGCCCCAAACAAACAGCGGTGAGGAATTTAGCAGGGCAGGAATTCCTCTGGCTCTCTCCTCAGGGAGGCAAAGAGGTTTTCATGACTGGAGACTCCTTCAGAGGGACTTTGACCCCGGATGAAATCTGCTGCTCTCTAATATTTTACTGAGTTCCACGTAAAAGTTAAAGTCGATCATATTGATCGAATATAAAGTAGTTTCCAGTGAACTTTTAATTATAATTATGCCGTTTTTAGCCAAAATACAAAAAACATAGTTTCTGCAGAGTGGCAGTAGTTCATCAGAAATTCCCCTTCTGGGTTGTGGGTGGGGCCGTTGGTCCCCCCCCTTCCCATCACCCATTAATGAGAGCTCTCTGTTTACACGCGCTCTCAATAACTTATAGTTTATAGCCCAACCAAACATTAGCGGCAACAAATTTGGCGAGCAATATCTGAGCTAACCACCCATAAAGTTTTAAGCCCGATACCAGTTCAGAAGAGGAAAACAAAGCTGTCCATGGATCTATTTGTCTGCAAGTGGATGCATCAGAATAGAGTGGAGCAGGGAGCTTGTGGCCTGCCAATCGCAGTTTCTACGTCTCACCTACAAGCGCTTTCAGACATTTTCTTGTTTCCTCCTGATTCACAACGATTTGAATAAAGAAATATTCAGAAATGGAATTTTAAGTCAATATATGTCCTCCACCATCAGAAAAATGCCATAAAAATATGTTAAAACACCAAAAGCATCAAGTTTTCAAAGATTTTAGGCCACATAATGTTGTCATGCCTTCTAGATCAGAACCTCTTTGCAGTCCAGAACCATACAGCTCCAAACATTTTAGATAAACGATTTTTGAACTTGAATGTTCTTATTTATCCAGGTGATGGAATTTTGAAGTTGAGTTACAGCATCTGGACTTAAAATTATTATTATTAAGCTATTTGGATGAGTGACATGTTTTAAGGAGGAGGAGAACATAAGAACATTCGTTTTTGGATCTGGGTAAAATTACAAATCTTCAACAATCTTTTATCAAACATACCAGAAATGCAACTTTTATTGGACATTTTACTGCTATGGAGTAAGTGTATTTAAATAGCAAAAATACAAAAGAGAGTTTAGACACTTTAAGAAGAGCTATTCTGGGGAAAAAACACCCTAAAACACTAATTTTGAGCGATCAATCGATAGATAGATAGATAGATAGATAGATAGATAGATAGATAGATAGATAGATAGATAGATAGATAGATAGATAGATAGAATTGATTCCAGACTCATTGTCCAATCAATAAAACTACAACAAAACAGCACAATGTCAAAAATACATAATACTAATACTGTTAAATAAATTATAAGAGTTGTTCAATAAAATTACATTAAAAAAATCCTAATGTCAAGAATACATAAGTTAAGAACAGTATACAAAAAAACTATGAAAGTTAATTAAAAAATAATATATAATTAAATAATAAAACACCTTCATGTGTCTATTTTGTTTATCTAACCTTTTCAATACAATAAAATACAATTGAAAGTGCCCAAGTCTACTTTGGAAAAGGAAATATTAAGAGAAACAGCTATTCTTTTCTCCCGCCGTAACACAAACTAACAGCAGAGGGAGCAATCTTATGCTCCACACCCTCACTAAGTGAGTGTTCTATGAAGTCAGGAGCATCCATGGAGGTTGGAGGTGCATAGCCCCCTCTTTAGCCAACCACCCCAAAACTCCAAACTGATATTTTAGACATTTAAATCACACTTTTATCAACACTACTGTAAATATTTCCATTTGGTGAAAATAAAAGAGCAAATTTTGTGTGTAAAAATGGAGATGTGAGAGTTCCTAAAATAAAGACATCTTTCCCTGAAACTCATGAGGTGAAGGAATAGATTTTCTGGTGGATGAGAGTCAAAGTGAAAGTTGAGGCGTCAGTCTCCTGTATAAGTTGGTGTCCAGAGTAAACGAGCGCGCCTTGGCGACTTGCTCTGTTTCCTCCCAAGAAGAGTCAACATTTTCCTAGAATTGTTGCAGCCTGCATGCATCTCTTTGTTGCACATTCCATGGCGGGGGCCTCGGGGAACGTGCCTGATGTGCCTCATGTGAGCCTGTCCTACTTTGAGTTCTTGTTATGGCCCTGATACAGCGGGGACGTCTCATCAGTCTTCAGTCTGAATGTTATCCTGGACGGTGGACGGCGGTGGGAGCAGGTCAACACGCCTCACATAAAAGAGAACATCAACCTGCCAGAAGAGAAGCTCACCTCATTAGCTATCTCTGTGAACACGGCACCAGAAACACTCAGAAACAAACGTTTTCAGCATGTATTGAGTGCAGAAACGGTCACAGAGGGAACAGAAATCATGACTGTTTGATGAGCCTTTAGGTGTTAATTAGGATTCTTCTGTGAGTCAAATTCTGAGCTAACTTATTTTACCTCCACCTTAGCAAAAGTGGCACAAACATAGTCAAAAGTTTACCTTTTTCCCATTTAGAAATATTTATTTAAAGAAATCTCAACAAAATGTTGTGTTCTGGTGTTTTAGAATTAAAAACATCAACTGGGTACTGGAAATGTAGAAAGGGCAGCTTCAGCTTCAGCAGTGTGACTCATTCTTCAGTGCAACTTTTTAAATGCCTGAACGTCCCACATTTATCTTTTCAAACAATAACAGATCTCAGGGGCAGACTGTTCGAGAAAAAAAAAAAAACAACTTCTCAGAAATAAATTAGCTTTATTTGGAAAGATGCAAAGATGTCGCTGAAATTCACAGTCATAGTGCAGATAGGAAATCTCGCAGACCTTTAAAGACCTTCTTATTTGTAGAGTGTATGGCAGCATTATAATGTGGGACAAGCTAAATTAATAAACTATCTTCATTTTCATCTTCTTTATATTTCTCTTTAGAAATCCCCACAGAATGATCAAGGGGATGTAATCCTCTCCTCTGCATTTCCTTTCATTAACATCATCATCTTAATCTCCTTCCCTGAAAATGTGTCCTATAAGCGTCACAGGTTTTTGATTCCAGCTAAAAATCATATAATCATGATTAAAAGACCACTGAGAATGTTTTTACAATAGATCAAAAGATGATCGGAGTGGGACTTAAAGCTCACCAGATGCTTCTCATTTAGATTTTCATGATCTCATTCTGTGATGTCCTGACAATCCAGACGTCCCAAACACAACTTTTGCCCCTTAGGTGTCTCTAACAGAAAATTCCCCAAATTTTTTCCAGACCATAAAATAATAACTTCTGTTGAAAGTAGCTCAATTTAAACACAGAATTTGTTGAGAATTCTTCGGGGATTGTAAAATTCTCTGTTATAAAAGTACCTTCAAATTTACCAAAAATCTAATATGGTTTGGTTAAAAAAAAAAAAAAAAAAAACTCCACCAATGATAATGATATAGGTGGACGCGAAGGGAACCACGAGTCTGAGCGCGGTGGGAGGTTGAGGACAAACAAAACATGTTTCCTGTCTTAAATGATGGTCTGCATTGTTCCTTTCAACCTACAGTCATTACTTGACCTTAACGCACGTTTGCATTTTATTGTTGGTGTTTCAAAGAGAGCATGGCAGGAAAGGTTCTCTGAACTTAGAACTTGAAGGTAATTTTTTCCTTTGAATCAGTGAAGGTCAGAAAGGCATATTCTTTTACACACAAGGATGAGCCAGAAAAAGTTCATTGTTGAGGATAAAGCTTTCTGCTGCACCGTGCACATTGATGTACTAAAATACTCAGAACGTTCCTTCTTCATTCACTGATAATATCTGGATTATCTGGAGTAATTAGCTTGCAGCTTTATCAGCTTTCACAGGCTGTACCTTCATTCTTTCTGGCTTATTAGCAACATGCTCAGGTTAAGCAGCATTTTGTTTGTTTTACCAAAGACTAAATAAAAGAAAAAGTTCAGGAATCTGTTGTCCATGTAGTTTGGAAGCTAATGCAGAGGTTAAATACTATATCTAGATTAGATGTGTGCGTTGGAAGTTTAATAAAGTTTAGTGGAAAAGTCAGTGGGAATCTTCATTTCAAATTTCTTTTATTAATTTTTTTACTCTACCTTTGCAAATAAGTTTATTTTTTAAATTAAGATTGTAATCAAGGTGCTTGTTTTTATGTTAATTCACGCTCCAGGTTACATGTGTTCCTTAGTCCTTGATCAGATTAAAGCAAGTTTTCTCTTACCCCTTTCTGGCTTTCATAGTCATGTTTCCCTCAGATGTTTTTCCTATTCAGACTTGTTTCTGTTTCCTTATTAGATTTAGATTTGTGCCACACCTAACTCCAGTCTCCTACACAAAGCTGCATCTATGAGAAATTCATCCACCCACTGCTCCTGAATTTAGTATTTTTTAAAGTTTGTAAGTAGTTTTCTAAAGATTTTTCTAATGTCAGTTGTACCTCCATGTTTGTTTTAGAGTAAAGAGGCATTCTTTGGGTTTTTGTTCAGAGTAAACCACACTTGTCTTCTTTGGTTTAAATGAAGATTTGTGTTTGTTTTAAATGTTGTTTCAATAGGCTACAGTTACAAACTTTATTTGCAAGAGACATTTTAAGAAGTGCCTCAGAAATGCCCTACAATTCCACAAGTTAAAGTAAAATTACTGCAATAAAATTCAATAGCAAAAAAAAAAAGCTTTTGGGGTAATTCAGTTTTACAATATTTTTCCTAATTTTTTAGAATGCATTAGATTACCAATAGTTTATTTCAAGCAATCAAAGCAAGAATAATGCATGTACAATACAATCAACTGAGGTTTGCATCCATAAAAAACTTGTCAAATATAGGAAAACTAGTCATCAAATAATGAATAGATTATTGTTTAGATTATTATGTATAGATTATCGCTAAGATTATTTTATAAAAAGGCACTAAATAAAAGACACCTACTTTAAAAAAGTAATCTGCTGACTTGTCAAGTAAGCAGATTTTCCTGTCAAACAATTTATATAATGTGATATTACACATAATGAACTAAAAAAATCGTTTTTGACTGGAACGAGAAACTTTAGAATTTAGTAAACACAAACAACATATAGAAAATATTCAATTGAAATAGACAAAAAAAGACGACCAACATTACAAAATGTAACAATTTATGAAAAGCCTATAAAGGTTCTCATTTTTTGTTCCTGATCTTCAAAGTCAACATGTCTTTTAGGCAAAAATGCTCAGTAAGATTAGAAAAAAAAAAAAAAAAAAAAAAAAAAAAGATAAAATAAATAAAAAAACAAGTAAGTAATAAAAAGAAAACAAAAATCTGATAAAAAATTGTGTTTTTGATGTTCTTGTTGCAACTTAAAATTGCATTTCAAAGTGTTTTGTTGTTCAAATCGTTAATTAGGAACAGACAAAAAAATTATGTTTGAAAAAACTTATAGATGTGACGTAGAAGCTACCACGGGCAAGCCATGAGCTCCCTGCTCCGCTCTTTTCTTATAGATCCACTTATAGATAAACAGATCCATAGATGTCTTTGTTTGAGCCGGCATCTGGCTCTAAACTGAACGGCAGCATAGCTCCAAAAATTATTTGTCCTGTTTTGTTGCATCTGTAATGATAGGTTGGGGTTATGAGGGGCTGTAAGCTAGTGGAGATGTGTAATTGAAGTGATGATGGGATTATAAATGCATCAAAGAATCAAAATATAACTTTTTATATACAAATATATAACTTTTGGTGATAAAAAAATAACTTATAACTCAGTGAAACTGTGTTCCTGGTTTACTTTTTTTATATATAAAATCTTGTTTCCAAGCAGTAAACAGAACAGAAAGAGGATAAATTCCACATTTTTTTCTCACTAACACAATAATTTGCTGCTATTCCACCATTTTCACTCTTTTTTTTGTCGCGTTGGGTTGTGCCAAAAACTTTCGTAGTCAGCATGTTTTCCCAAACTCTGTGCGATCAGATGAACAAACCTTCTGATGAAAAATTCACAGGGTGCCAGTGAGTCTGAGGCAGCTGCAGAGATATTTACGAAACGCTTGATACAGGCTATGCCTGTAAAAGAAAATAAGAGTGGAAAAAAAGGCACAAGACATTGTGCTGCAGCTGATTTTAATCTACGCATCACAAGCATCCTGGGATACACTGATGAATAGACGAGGGGAAGAGCCGGTTTACATTCTTGCAGGCATTGTGATATAAACAGCTCAACATGTTTTCATTTCTGCGCCTTTACAAGAGCAATACTTGAAGACGTGACGCTTTTCCTCATTTTTAGGACTCCAAAAACATTCCCATCTTCCCACAGCAGGAAGTTTGACGAGAACATGCAGCAAAATCTGCTTTGTGTTACTATAATTCTTTCCTCTTTCTTGTTTTTTATGGGGTGAACTTGCTTGCTGTGGAGACTGAAGACTTAATTTCTGAAAGATCAGAATACCACAAATAAGTTTAAAGGGAAAAATACCCGGCTGTCAGATTTATGCTCAGATACTGACGTCTGCACTGGAAGCATAGCTGGTAGAAATCCAGATTACACGCATAAACATAGTTGGATCCAAACTACAGTGAAGTGGCTTGAGTTATTCAAGCAACAAACAAGAGAAACATTCAAATATTTTATTATTCCTGCTGGCTTTGATTCAGACTTGATCCAGTTGCAGTTCTAAAAGTTGAAGTGTTTCTCAGGGGAAATCCAGCCTTAAAATGTTAGTTAATGAAAGAAAAACCTGAAGTATTACCAAAATAACATTTATTAAAAATTTTACTTTTATTTTTTATATGTTCCGTTCACTTGTTGATACAGCTCACCTGCTAACAATAAAAAAAATGTATCTTTAAATGACAAAATTAGCTAATATTCAAGAACTCTTTTTGAATATCGAAATCACTGCTGGACCTCAGAAGTGATTTTTCTTGCACAACTTGAGTGTGACGGGACTCAAACCAGCAACTTGCTGCTTACAAGCTCACAGCAGAGCCCTCTGTGCCACGGCTCAAGGATCATATAATAATATAATTGTTATGTGATGTAAGAAAGCACCATTGCCTGAGACTTGTGACCTACTTTGGAACAAAGGAAAGGGGGAAGAATGAAAACTATGAAACTACTCTTTTATGGCTTACTACCATTTATGTATCAACAAATACAACTACATTTTTTTTTTGTGTTTTTTTATTTTCTTTTTGTAATTGTGTTTGTATGTAATCCTACTGCAGTATCATAATTTGCAATAAACAAATAATTTATGAAATATTGGCTATTTTTCGTGATTTTTTTTCCTACCCGGAAGTAAAACGACTCGATTCCTGAAGCTCCACCTGCTGCTGTGTGTACATATAAAAGCATATCAAAGAAGAAGTCAAATTAAATCAAGTTACATTGTTTATGTGAGAAGATGTCATGTTTTTATCTGTTTGTAACTTATTGCTCTGTTGTTTTGTTTCTGTATTGCTGATGCGTACTCAGGTCATCCTAAATGAGAAATTGTTCTCAATCGGTCTACCTTCATAAATAAAGGTTCAACATGAAGTTGGGTCTAAAGAGGTTTAATGACTGAAGGGCACGTTTGTAAAAAATAAGATGTGAAAGCTGCTTTTCTGTTCAAACACTTGAAAAGTACAGAATTATTGGATAACTTTTTTGCTTTTAGTCTTTGTGAGGGCTTGTAGTAACATCTGATTTACTGGTATCTTTTCCATAGTGTACTTTAGTCAGCCTCTGCAGCTTTTGGTGAATATGTGGAAGGAGATCCACAGAGAAAAATGTTGAGTGTACGCAAAACTCAAGAAACATCTTTTAATTTACTTTTGTGGTCAAAAACAAATCTGCATTTCTTTCTCCTTCAGGGAAAAAGGTGTCAACAATTACCACAAAAAACCCAGAGTAACACAATCATGATGTTTACAGAATTTACTGAGAAAAAGCACACACCACCCCAGAGGTTTTAGTTTAACAAGAGTACAAAATGGTTGGAAATGTGTTTTGTATTTAAATTGGGGAGGCCCATAAGAAATGATATTCCCCGTTTAGAAATAATAAAGCCATAAGGATGGACAATAGAGCAAAGGTTGAGAAGTATTGCCTCATTAAAGATCTAGATGACAATTAAAAAAGCAAAACAAATAATTTTTAAAAATTACATTTATGGAAATCAAACCAAATTAGAGAAAAAAATACAAAAAATTGCTTTGGAAAACAAAATATTTTTTACATACAGAAAAAAGTGTAATATTGACTCAATTAACAAAAGTTCTATAATTTGTGACACTTAAAACTATTACTTTATTTCAAATTATATTTTGAATTGAATGATCTATTAAGTTTAATTTTAATATGATAAAATTAACAATTACAGAACTTTTGTTTAGTGATCAGTTGTATGTCAGTGTAGAAATTAAGATGAAATATTAAAAACCAAAACACAAAATAAAGCCAGAAAAAGTAGGTACTACTCATTGATTGGATGATTCAATTCAATTCAATTTTATTTATATAGTCCAAAATCACAAAGAAATTTAGCCTCATTGGGCTTAATGCAGGTAATTTTACAGATGCAGAAAATAGTCATGAAACATGAAAAATACCTAAAGACTAAACAGACTAAATAAACTGGATATCCTTGCTCTTAGACCCTCCCTCTCGGTAAGGAAAAACTCCTAAAAAACCGGAGTCAAGAAAAACGAAGAAACCTTAGGGATTCCCACATGAGGGAGAGATCCCATCCCAGGACGAACAGGCAATACCAGAACTGGTAAAGAAAAATGAGCTTCTACAACTACGTATTTGAATCGAGTTCATGCAGATAGAGCTGAGGGACGAGTGGTGATGAAGTCCTCAGTCAGACGAAGCAGCAGTGCAGTCCACGACCAGGAGCAGGAGCGTGGGGGATCCACCTGGGATCTGAAATCACTCCCGCTCCCCAGAGGGGAGAGAGAGTGAAGAACAACATGTGAATCGAACTGCACCAACAAAAGCATGGAGAACTAAATATGATAAATAATAAGGAGTAGAAGAGAGGAGAAGAAATAAGAGAACAGAACCCCAGAGCTGATGTGGAGAATAACCATGATAGAAAATCTAAAAATTACATTTAAACGTATCAGTATTAATCTAGCCTCTCAAGAGCCACAGCAGAGGGAATATTCTCTGATTACTAGCTAACCTGGCAGAACGCCTGTCCAAAGAGGAATGTTTGATGTTTGACATTAGAGTTCTTAAAAATGCATCTTTAATATGCCCATTCTTATAAAATGTTTATGATAATCACAATATCGCTTTATGCCAAATAACTTTTGGTTGTAATGTTATTATCCAATCAGTCATGTCCCATAGTAACTAGCTTTTTCAGTTTCTTATCGTGTTTCATTTTTTTTAAGGTTTCATTTTGATTTTTTAAAATCTTTTTACCACCGTAGTTTTCAATTTTGAATGCCTCATAGGGCGGCTGTGGTGCAGTGGTAGGCATTCGTCTCATGATCGGAAGATACTGGGTTCGATTCCTTGCCTGCCCATGTGTCGAAGTGTCCTTGGGCAAGACACTGAACCCCGAATTGCCTCTGGTGGGAGGTTGGCGCCAGTGTTCAGCAGTGGAGCCACCACCAGTGTGTGAATAGGTGTGTGGGTCTGTGACTGTGAAGCGCTGTTGGGCCTTCAAAGGAAGGTAGCAAGTGCTGTTCAAGTATTTACCATTCAAAGTTTCTCATCAGACTCACTGTTGTCAAAACCTTGCTGTGCAGTGGACAGACCTAATGGAGAAAGACCTGCAGTCCTTTTAGAAATTATCCCTTTGCTGCAAGGAAACTTAAACAAAACTGTGTAGATAAATAAAGAACACATTTTTTCTTCACTTTTAAAAAAAACATTTGTAGAAAAATGATGCAATAAGCAGAGAAAAGATGAGAGTCTCAACTGGGCTCAAAGGGAGTTTCCAGGAAAGTCTTTCTCATGAAGGGCGTAGTCACAACTCCAAACTTTCTGCTCAACTTCATTAAAATAAATAAACTGACATCTAGCTGAAAAAATCTACAGAATATTTAGTCCTGTCAGTAGAAGTCCAAAAGGTTTTTATGGAGATGAATCTGAGGAGATCTTGGTAATTATTCATTCATTGTAAAAGTGTGCAGCAGAAACCCATGCTCTGTGCTTCCCATTTCAGCTTCAGCGAGACCATCCCAGCTGGCACTCTGTGATGGTGAAGGCCCCTAGTTTCTCCAGTGAAGGTTTATTTAAAAATTACCAGCAAGATGAAGCACGTCTTGGTGTGAATTTGAGCTTCTATCAGCAGAAATCTGCGTGGACAGACATAAACACCCATTAAGACAAAATCTTTTCCTGGGAGGTGAGTGGTGGCTCTTCCAGAACAATGCCAAACTTTTTATTGGCACACTTCAACATGAAAGAGATAAAAGATTGTCTTCCTCAGATATAGCAATGAAGGCTTATGGGATAATGACAATAATTTAATAGCTGAAATAAAATCAGACATTTCCCAGTGTGCCTGCAATGAGATTTACTCACTGGAAAATGAATGTTTCAGTATTAATGAGCATAGAAAGCTATACTATAATTGCTAACAAAAGAGTTTTTTATGTTCTGTTCCTCAGACAGCTTCTGTCTCTTGACATGGAGCCAGGATAGATAAGTTTCTGGAGATAATTTCCACACCAAATCAGGCGCCTTGTCTGTACTTTCACAAACACTTCCCTTCTTTCAGTGTCTTCTGTAAAGGAGGCATCACATTCCACACAACTCCATTTTAATCTCATCTTCTTGTTTTTACATTCTGATTTAAAAACATGTTTGGATCAAAAGACAGAATGTGATTGAACACTATATCTGAGTCAGCTTTGGTGCAACTTTGACTTTAACCACCCAGTGTTGACGGAAAGCTTGGATCCGTCATTGTGTTCACTTTATGGTCATCGTGTTGTTAATCTACAGAGACGGCAGCAGGATGCTGGCTCTGTCTTAACTTTGCAAACTGTCACCAAGCCGTTAATCACATTTGTCGTCTTTGAAATGTTTATGAAATCAGCTGGATGCAGTTCATAGAAGTTACAGAGCTTCAGATTCTACGGAGCAGACAAGCATGCGTGGTATTCTTTTCTTTGAGGAATGAGCTGAGTCATGGTGCCTGATGTTAAATATTGTGGTGAGTCATTTATTTGTGAATTCATTGATGAAAGTCAGATGTTTTTGTGTAATGCTCATGTTTTTGACTTGTTGTCAAACAAGTTTGTCAATTAAAAAAATTAAAAATGTTTGGTAAAAATAAAACTTAAAAAATATATGTAAAGTGGAAAATAACAATTCCAGACAAATCCTTTATGCACAAGTGAGGCAAATGTATGGGATTGTTTTGTTTATTTAGAAGCAGTGGTGAAGTCTGCAAAGGGTTTTCACTAGAAGCTTATCAGGTTTACACTAGAAACACTGCTAATAAAATTAGGCCACTGCAGAAATTATCATAAAACAGTTCCACTCCAACCCAACCCACCAAGCTTTTATGGTTCTAAAATAAACCTTATTTTTGTGCATTGAATATCTGGAATGGATGCTTATTTATGACTAACTTCAAAAACTGCTAATCAAATTTAAAGTATTTTAAAGATCCACTCCAATGAAAATTGTGTTTTTAAATACGATAGAGGACATACACACATATATAAAGTATGATTAATACTGTATTTCTGAATATGTCTTAATTCAAACTGTTGTGAGAGCAGAAGAGTGTAAACAAAGAGATGATGGGATAACAGCGAAGGCTTACCTCAGTCTTGTTCAAGCGAATTTCCGATGAATTCTGGCCAGTCTGCATAAACTTTCTCCTAGAAAACAACACAGGTTATTTTATTTTTTTTTTTACCTTTGCCTGGAAGTGGCATAATAATAATAAAAATCTACTAGGATTGGAGTGGGATTTTAAATCAACCTGGAATTTTTGCAGATGTTTTTCTGTTAACAGTCTTTTTTGTTAGTCTGAGTTTTTGAATTATTTCTGTTTTGTTCAATTCATTTAGTGCCAAAACTTGGGAGTATTTTCTGTGGTTCCCTTGCAGTATAAACTGCATGTCGTGCACCTGCATATTTTTTAGTTTTCAGGATTATTGTGCAATCTTCTGCTATTATATGCTCTTGTATCTCCATCATTGTGTGTTTTTGTGTCTTATTTTCCTCTGTTTCTTGAGCCTTGTGTTTCTTGCATGAACATTTATGGCTGGTATGTACTCTAGACAAAGATGCACCATTACTCATGATAATAAACAAAAGATTTTAACATTTATGAACATTACAAACAGAGAAACTCCACAAACTTTGAAGCTAAAATCAGTCAGCAAAAGCCTTATTGTACAATTGCAACTTGACTGTGTTATACTCTTTTAATGTGATGGTCCTGAATAAATGCAACTTATAAAGTTTATTCAGTTTGTTGTGACAACTCCTTTGTCCTAAATGCACATTTTCTGTCCTCATTTCAACGTCTTTCTAAGGTCACAGCCTGTATGGCGGTATCGGTCACATAATAGCCACCTGACATTACACAGCAGTGGTCTGCGGGTCTCCTCCCACGCTTTTAACACACTCACCCTGAACTGCATGTTGCACCGCTGAGAGAGAATTTGTATCCAAATGGTTTTGCTTCCTGCCCTTTATCTGCAGGGGCCAGGGTGGGATTTCCTCATTCCTGACGCCTGACCCCTTTACTCCTCTGTCTCCCTTTTCCCATTAACTCCACTCCACCATCTGGAGAGGCGGGTTATCCCAGTAAAACCTCAGGTCTGTTTGTGTTTGTTTGGTTTGAAGTTGTGATTACTAAACATAGGAATCCCTGCATGTGGGTCTTATTAATAAAAAAGAGACAAAACAATCACATTCAAGCATGGCCTATTTGTGGTTTTTAGCTTTAAGCGTTTGGTTTTCACATACAAACTTGCGTAGGGGTGTGCAAATACAAAAGTTTTGGAACATGGAAGGCAGAAATGTGTGCAATCTTGTAGACTTTCAATTGAAAGTGGTTGTTTGAACGTACAATCCTGAGCCCGGTGTGTATGTAGTTTCATGCTACATACACACCAGACAAGCCATGTCATGTTCAAGTGCCTATTTTAAATGAAAAGTCAATGTAAACGCACGTAAACCAGAGTTTGGGGCAAATCTTAACACAACTTAACACAGCTTGCACAGATCGGGCGTTCATTGATCGCGCACTGGAACTTCAACCAGTTGAACTTCAACCAGTTGAACCATCGATTGCTAAATCATGAAACAGCTGAACGACTCAGAGAATTTTCAAAAACACTGAAGTACCTACTAATGTAAACATGATCATGGAGGAGAAATTAATAGTTGTGGTTTGTGTCCGACCAGATTTATACAACATCAAGGCTCCATCTGAATTTTTCCCTTCTCCCTTCCCCATCATTTACCCCTACAAACAGAGAGTTACGTAAAAACAGTGTCTAATCTTTCTGACGATACTTTCGTTCAATTATGTCATTAACAATCGCCGGTCCGCTAGTATTAGCGCGGAGCTTCTAGCGCTTGAATATATACATAACAACAGAGGTTTTTCAACTTAAACTGTTACTTTAAATTCAGCACCATTAGCCACGCCCACACAGAGGGATTTTTGGAAACGGAGGCTTCAGATCAACAGGAAAATGACTTTTTAAGAAATTTAGGATGTGGAATTTTTGTTTAAAACGTCACAGTCCTTTTTAAAACCCCACTGGGACATTTAAAGAAAATAAGAAAAATTGTTGTAGGGGGACTTTAAATTGTCTTCTGGTTTTTGTGGCTGCAGCTTCCAGCTTAGAAATTGGGTTTGGCTCCCCAGCAAGCATCTCTTGGGCTGCAGGTGGAGACTGACGCTCTGCAGGCAGCGCAGCAGACATGATGGATGGAGGAAGATTCTGGAGGTTCTGCACTAAATACCTCAGCAGATGTTTGAGGTTTCCTTGGCAGAGCAGCAGACAGGGAAGGAGGGAGTGCAGTGTTTTGTTAGTAGCTGGTTTTGAGCACAGCTGCAGCTCACGCTGACAGGCTGGAGAGTTCTGAATGTCTCAAGACTGTTAGTCATTATAAAGCCAAACATCACTGACACGGTTTTTTACATTTTTTAAATTCTAAACATTTTCTCTGACCCAGATGTCTGCAGTTCTGCAGCTGCAGAACAACCATCTTGAAATGATGCCAATTGGCCTTATCAACTTAAATTGTCCACATCTGTGTCTTTGCCCCTCTTTTTTCAGCAGAACTGCAGACAATAGAGCTGGTGCTGACGTGGAAGTGAAAAAATCTCCGCTCTTTTGTTTTCTTTTTGATTAAGAAAATTGTTAAAAGTCTTGAGATTGGACCTGTCTTAGATGTCTTAGATAAAGCAGAATCATTCCATGATAGATAATCTTCTCATCTTGGTTATAAATCACATTCTTTGATCAGCAAATGGAGGGTGAAGGGATGGGCCATTGTCACTGGAGCCTCTCTTGAGAACAGAATGTCGACCTGGTCAGGGTGTACCCTGCCTTCACTTCATAGATGGGATAGGCTCCAGCAGCCTCGTGACCCTAAAAGGAATTCTGCATGTTTAGAAGGTGGATGGATGGATAATTTCTTATCTATTGCTATATTTTTCACTTGTGTCAACTGGAAGTGGGAGAGAGGGGTTATTTCTGATGGGTTTGTTAAATTTACTTTAAACCTTTGACAATGGAGCTTTACCTCCCCAGTTTACATATTTTTGGATACTATAACTCTACGTATTTCCAGTGGATTCTGAAGCGGAGAAAAGCAGCTTCGCGTTGATATACAACACTGTACTATAGTGAAGGATTTACACTATCAATGTAAATCAGCTGTTTCTGTCATAGAGAAAAACGTCTTTTCATATTATATATAACGGAGCAAAGCTGCCTTCCTCTCAGAATTGGCTGATTCATGTTGATCACGTCAACTAGCGTGTGTTATTTCAATGTCACCATTGACATCTCCAGTGTTGAGCTAAAAAAGTTATAATAAGTTTTTGTCCTTTTTTCAGATTTTGAGATGTGTGTAAATGTTTTTCATTACAGCTCAACAGAGTATGAAAGAATTTTCTAGAAATTGAAAAATGGCATTGTCAGTGGTTTGTCATTGACATCTGATTTTATTTAAAGTTGTGAAAAATCTATTTTTGTTTTTTAAGGACGTTTTGGAGCAGAAGTGGTTTGGTGGGTCTTTGCATAAATGGGCATCATGTAGTTTATGTGATACACAGTCAAAGATTGGTTAAAGGATTTTCCTTTATATTTTAAGTACACTAATCGTGCAGATTTACCGTGTATTATTTTACTATTCTGCATTTTCAGCATGATACTGATTTGCTCATCAGACACACTCATGAAAGCTTGAAACTCTTAGTGTGGAACCCTAAATGTAAATTATAAATGCATTATTTGCATAATTATAAATTATGTTGTTTATTTAAGTGTTTTGTTTTTTTCTTTACCTGTAAGTTCTTGCTAATTTACCTGCAATATAGATAAATGCCCCAATATAGAGAAACAAGACATTTAATAACATTATAGATGTCTCACGCAGACTTATGTGTTAATAAGCTTAAGAAGAATCCTTAAAAACTTTGTCAACATATTAGCAAGCATTAATAATGTGTTAAATGCTAGTAAAATATTTGAAAGCATTACAGGTGTCTTGCAAATGCTTGATAGTGTTAATGAGAATATTGACTACTAAGTCAGACCATTGTCTACAAAGACCATATTAGTAAACTGGTAGTAAGCTTAATAACTGTATTAATAAACTTTGTTAATCATTTATTTAATGTTTTGCAGCACCTTATCTTAAGTGTGGAGTGTTTTTACCATGAACAAGCACAAAGCATAAAACTTGTAAAATGAAACTTTTTTATATACCATTGAAACAGAAATATTTATAAACATTCTGTAACAATAAAAATGTAGCCCCGAGGGGGCCCAAGCCAGGGTCTCATTGTGCCGGTCCCAAGCCCGGATAAATACAGAGGGTTGTGTCAGGAAGGGCATCCGACGTAAAATCTTTGCCAAATCAAATGTGCAAATCAGACCTACAATATCCATACCGGATCGGTCGAGGCCCGGGTTAACAACGACCGCCATCGGTGCTGTTCACCGACAGGGTGCCAGTGGAAATTGCACTACTGTTGGTCGAAGAAGAAGAGGAGGAAGGCGGGTTCGTAGGAAGAGAGAGAAGAGGAAAGTCACTAGTGTTGGACTGAGAGTTGGGACTCTGAATGTTGGAACTATGACAGGAAAGGGTAGAGAGATAGTTGACATGATGCAGAGGAGAAAGGTAGACATACTGTGTGTCCAGGAGACCAGGTGGAAAGGTAGCAAGGCTAGAAGCTCAGGAGCAGGTTCAAGTTGTTCTATCATGGTGGAGATGGGAAGAGAAATGGAGGAGGAGTTATCTTAAAGGAGGAGTTTGTCAGGAGTGTTGTAGAGGTAAAAAGAGTGTCAGATAGAGTGATGAGTCTGAAGAAAGAAATGGAGGGTGTGATGTTTAATGTTGTTAGTGGGTATGCCCCACAGGTAGGATGTGAGCTGGAAGAGAAGGAGAAGTTCTGGTTGAACCTCGATGTAGGGATGATGAGCATCCCTGGAAATGAGAGAGTTGTCATTGGTGCAGATTTCAATGGACATGTTGGTGCAGGAAACTGAGGTGATGAGGAGGTGATGGGCAGGTTTGGTATCCAGGAGAGGAATGTAGAAGGACAGATGGTGGTTAAGTTTTCAAAAAAGATGGAAATGGCTATAGTGAATACATTCTTTGAGAAGAGACAGGAACATAGGGTTACCTGTAAGAGTGAAGGGAGAAGCACACAGATAGACTGAGGTTCTCTTTGGAAGTGACCATGGATGGATAGGATCAGGAATGAATCCATCAGAGGGACAGCACATGTTAGAGGTTTTGGAGATAAAGTCAGGGAGGCCAGACTGAGATGGTTTGGACCTGTTCAGAGGAGAGACAGTGAAGATATTGGTGGAAGGATGCTGAGTCTAGAGCTGCAAGACAGAGGTCTAGAGCAGGGGTAGGGAACCCTGGTCCTCGAGAGCCACATTCCTGCATGTTTTCTACCATACCCTGCTCTGGCATGTTCTTATTGGCTGAACACACCTGAACCAGGTAATCAGTGTAGGGACTCATGACAATTACCTGGGTCAGGTGTGTTCAGCCAATAAGAACACACCAGAGCATGGTATGGTAGAAAACATGCAGGAATGTGGCTCTCGAGGACCAGGGTTCCCTACCCCTGGTCTAGAGGAAGACCAAAGAGGAGGTTTATGGATGGAGTGAATGAAGACATGAAGGTGGCTGGTGTTAGAGTAGAGGATGAAGAAGACAGGCTTAGATGGAGGAAACTGATTCACTGAAGGGAAAAGTGCAAAGGAAAAGAAAAAGAAGAAGACCCCCCCCACACACATGCACATGCACACACCCAAACAAAAGCAGAATCATGGTATGAAATTGTTGAACCTGAACCAGTTTTCTTCAAACTCAAATTGTTATCTTAATAAACTGCTGTTTAGTAGAGATCTCAAGAGAAAATTCTGTAACTAGAACCAAAAATAGTAATTTATCAATATTACATGAATATTTTACAAAATGTAGAAAAACTACTTTGAATTCAACCTAAATTGAGAGATTGGCATGCCCATCAGTGATTAGATGTCATCTGCCTTAAATCATTACCTTTGTCTTACTGTAATTACAATTGGACAAAAGGTTTTTCCTATAGGAAAAACCTTTTGCAAATCGGTTTTTGGTAACAAAATGTACACTGCCCGATTTGCTTTTGCAGTGTTTAACATGTTTAAACTTTTAAAACATTCAGCACATGGGTGTTGCCCCTAAGAACTCTGTTTACATGTAGAGGGGCTGATCGAGTTAATCACAGATAAAGACTGGAGTGAACACTCTGCCGCTCGGTTCAGGCCGGAAACACTTTCTCTGGGCTCCACGGGCAAAACGGATCAAATCGGTCCCAGAAATCCAAAGAAACATCCGTAATTTTAGAAAGGAATGCCACATTCCTTTGCAGTTGACTGAACCCAGTCCTCCAGAGTGCCTCCTATCAGGAAGCGCTGCACAATGGGAGCAAATTGCCAGAAACACAAAGTCAGACATTTGGAACAGAGGCGGGGGCAGACAGAGGAAACTGTGTCAGTTCTCACACAATAACCTCTGCCTGCATGTTTATATTCAGTAATCATAAATCCAAGCATGAATCCAGTTTCTATAATGGGAAGAATCAGGCTGCTCATTCGTTGTTGATGTGGTAACTTATTCTACTTTAAATCAAATATGAATTTATGTGAGCAAATTTTTAGTACATCCTGGTATAAACGTATATATTTGCTAACATAGTTTCCATTTAACTGGTATATTTCATTGATTGGATAAAGTTTTTTATATAGCTTTCCATCATTCAGTAATGTCTCTATTTTCAAAATGCAATTTTTGGCAATGAGCCACAAAGCTTATTTTTTTTGCGACACTTTTTGACACTTTGATAATTTAAAACAGGAATAGCCAGATATTTTAAGTTACATATTTCTATTATAGCATTTTAATTAATCTAGATCAAATATTTAACATTTTCTGGGGTAGAAAATCAATTTTAATGGAATTTACAAAATCCCATAATATTATTGGCATATATAAACAATACATAATGTACACGTGTATGTAGATGACACAGTTGTTTATGTATCTGGTAAAACCAGCAGCACAGACAGAAATGATTATCAAGTTCCAGAAGAAATTTGTTTTGGAATAATTTTGGATTTCCAACTAATTTTAAAACAATATAAATAACATTTTTAAGGGTGTCAGGTTAAACATGAACAGATTTAACCTAATAAAGCAATGCCTGATTTACAAATGGTATTGGATATTTTTAAACTCTTTGGTCAAAATCCAATCAAATCACACTTAAATCCATGGAGAGTCTTTATAATCAGGCACTGAGGATCCTAGATAAAAAAAATATTTAAATACGACTATTATATTTTATTAAACTACATAATTTTGAAATGTAAAAATTTGATCAATTTTTGTTTTTATTCTATTTAAATGTCCCAAAGAGCTGGCACCTTAACCTTTAAAGCTACAGCATGGACGCACCAAGCATTGGACGGACGTTAAGCATACATTCAACAACATGCTAAACATGGGTTCTTGGACGTGAGTGAACCCCATAGTGGTCACACCGGACAAGCAGAGGGGCTTTTTCTTATTTTTCCACTGTTTACTAGCTCATGTCTGTCACTAACAGTTGGAAGAAGTTTGGTGCAGAATGTGGAACCAGTGCAAATCTTGCAAATCTTGCTCCAGTTTTAGCCTTTTAAATAAAAAAACTAATTCTCAGTTGTACTTGCAACAGCGCTGAAGGCACGTTTCTAAAAAAAAAATGATCTGAATGTGTGTTTTAATCCCTTTGATGTGTCTGTGTTTTGAATTTGTTTTATGTAATTTTTGATATAAACTATTTATTTATGGTATTTTTTCTCATTTTAGCATTTCTCATGCTTATAAAAGAGTAAATATAGGGACAAATTAGCTTTGCTAAAAGCATAATGAAATGGGCATGAGATTAGATCTCTTTTTCAAGGCAGACCTGGGTCAAAATGAATCATATCTGTCCATATTCAATAATTACATTCAATTCAAAATTACAGTAGAATTGTGTTTTTGCATATGTTAGAAAGCACAAACAGGTTGATGTGATCCTGAGGGCAAAATTCCTTAATTCTCAAGCCTGTCTTGTACTTTGTGATCAGCTGTGATCCTCCTTGTCCTCGTCCTGCATCAGGACAGCTTTTACTGTGTCACACCAACCTGCCACCTGCTCCCAGCCTGACAGAAGGCTCCTCTGGGCGTTGCACAGACATCCATCTCTGTTTGTTGGTGGAGGGGCAATTTAAGTGCTCCAGATGCCCCAGGGAGGCATCTTTATCTGACCTGGAAGCCGTGGTTTAGTCAGCCATCTGCTTCCAGAGAGACTGGGTGGGGGCAGAGGGGCTTTAATGATTCATTGTTCAGGCTTGTGCTTTCTTTTATTTCCAGTTTCTATCATGTTAATGCAATTTTGACAGGTTTCCGACGAGCCTGTTAAAAACCTGCAACAGACCTGGAGCTGATCCGGCATGAGGTGTTTGTTTCCATCTTAAAAATAAAAGATCTGTCTGGAAAACTGTGAGGAAGACAGACAGCTGCTTTCCTGATGAAATGATGAAATGCTATATATGTGAGCTCTTTCTCTTTGGCTCGCCCGCTCAGGCTGTTTTCTCCAACTTATCCTCTGAATTCCTTTCGATGGGGGCAGACAGGTGCATCTGTCTCTACTCTGCAGGGCAGGAGATAGTTCTTTGTTGCCCCAAAACATCTGCCTCTCAGCCTGAAGCGCCGTAACTACCCTCTACATTCAAAAAGCGCAGATATATACACTCAAAATTTCCACTGTTACTCCAATGTAATCCAAGTTTTCTTTGCTGCTTTTGTAGACGTTGGGTTTTATATTTGTCAGCAGTCTGACGGGCATTTCAAGCGATGCTCTTGTTGTGTGTTGACACAGCGCCTGTGTTGTGAGTCAAACACGCAGGGCTTGTTTTCCTGTAACTGCCAAACCGACTTCAACTGTTTTCCAAGCTTTCTGCAACGATGGCAGCGAGGAATGTTTGGTCATCAGCATCTCTGGGTGTTTACACACATCAAACAGCACGTCACTTTTCACTTAAACAGTTTTCATCTTCAGCGTGTTGTGCACACGGTAAACAGTTTAGATTCACCTTTGACTTATATCCTAATAAACAGTCCAGGAGAGGGTCTTGTTCTTAGAAATCCTGGAAACAAAATGGAAAGTTTATCTTATATCCGCCCATCTTCCAAAGAGCTGGAAAACTTTATTTAAACACAACTTTTCTGAATCATTGGGACAGATAATTGTTGTGTACATTTATTTTATTATACTTGTCTTTCATGAGATTTTAGACACAATTTTTTTATTTTTTTCTGGTCTGCTCATTTGCAAATAAAATTTGCAAGAAAAGCAAGTACTGAAGAGTGTAACATAACTGAGCAAATAAAGAATGACTTCAATATGGAACTCTATGAAAGGCAGAATTATTTGGACTTCCTGTTAGACACAAAAGCAGTTTCATGCTAGCAGTGAAAGTATTGCAGAAGATCAATTGGGGCATCAACCAAAAAATAATAAAATCACAGTTAAATACAGAAGAAACAAAATCAAAAACTAAACCAGAGTAAATTATGGCAAAGTATTTCAAGTAAAAATATCAGCATCAAAGTCATTTAAGATTTAGGATAAATACCATCTATTCTACTAATTTAAACACTGTCTTTTACAGAAATCCCACGTTGGAGGGGTAAATTCGTCTGAATTATAACTGGATCAACAATAAGATAGGGAAGGCTTTTCTTCTGAAGAGATAAGATTGATCATCCAACACAAACACCCAAGATACAGCGAGCAAGAGCAGTGAAGATTTATTAAGGCTTTGTTCCAAACAAAAAGAGATGCATTTATAGACACATGATAAAGTCTAGTACTAGTGTGAAAGCAGCAAGAAGAAGCCTTACTTTAGCCTCAAACTAAAAAAAGAAATACTGTAACTTCAGGACACGTTGTCATGTAGTAAACAAGTTTTTATGTTGATGTTGTTATGGTGGATTTTTCTGCTGGAATTCAGGTGAAGATGATAAAAAATGGAATTCATATGGACTGTAAAATACTCATTAGTCCTCTAAAATTATCACTTGACTTTCATTTACATCTGCTTTGACTGATTGAGAGTGTGAAAGGCTTACACACAGACCTTTTAAAAGTTGTAAAAGAAAAAACTAATGCTAAACCTTTTGTTCCATTATAAACTTACTTTGCTCAAACTCTGGCAAACGCACGTGACCCTCTTACTGCAGATAGATGGTTTTGCAATCGCATTCAACCCCTGAACCATTTCTAGACTAGAATCATAATTTAACAATGGTGAGACATAATCAAGAACTACAAATTATGTTCCTAACACCAGAGCTGCACAACTACGCCTGAAGTTAAGCTAAGGGAGGTCAAAGAAGATGACAGGATAGGATAGAGGGATACAAAAGATGCAAAAGTCCAATTAAACTAAGAGGAAGCAGCTGTGATGTCGACATAACCTGTGTTATTATGGCAGAAAGGAAACCAATTAAAGATACATATAAAACAAGAAAAGCTGGTCATAAGTTTAAGAAGGGAAACTGAACAGTAGAAATGGGTCAAGTATTAGCACTTCACTCAGTAATCTCCTTTGTACAATAATATAACTTTTGAGACATTTTTCGCCTCATCTTTTGTATTTTTTAACTTTATTTAATTTATTATTATTATTATTAGTTGTTATTGTGCTTCTATACACATCATTGTTTCAATGTCCCAATAGCTTATTAATAATAAAATGCTATATTATCTCTGACAGAGAAATGAGATGTAAATAATCATTCTCACTTTCTTCCTGTTTAGGCAAGAAACATAGACCAGGTGCTGCAACTTCCACTTATCTAGATGAAGCAATTACTAACGCCCTCTGCAGAACATCGGCTTTAGCTCAGTTAATCTGACTTGTAAAATTTGTGTAAATTGGATTTTTTTGTCTTTTCTTAGAAGTCAGTGCTGGGGTTAGAAATAAGTTAAACGTTGTGAAAAATAGAATAAAATATCTGTTACACTTAAAAAACTAGATACAGCAGTAAAATAAAGTTTTAATAAAGTCTTTAGCTGTTAAATAAATTAACCCTATTTAACCATTTGTATTATATCTGATCCACGCATTTGAGATCCCATCTTATTAGCAAATTTTGGACTTGATCCATGATTTCTGCACTGTAGTTCATCATCATTTCACTAGGGGCAGTAAAAGGCTTTTCAAAATGGCTGCCTCCATGAAATCTCAAAATAACTTTTGGCGGGAAAAAGTGGATCAAATTTTCCAAACTTTGCTGTAAAAATTGTTCATCTGGTTTAGGTTCAGGCTTATTGGTTTAGTTTTCCATTTGCATGATTTACAGAAAAAAGTCTACAAAATACTCAAACAAGTGAATTTATGTTGTTATTCATGACAATTTGTCATCTGTTGTTAATAAATCATGTATAAATCCTTTATAAAATACCAGGTTAAAAACTTGAGAATCAAATTTCAGACAGTGGGTAAGAATTACGTCAATATTTTTACATTTTTAACGAACATTGTTATAAGAAAAAGAACAGACTGATTCCCCCAGCGTATAAACATCATTAATACATATTTAGTTATTAAAAAACTAAATCAAAACAAAAAATGTTGCAAAAAATGTTTTGGATTCCAAAAAATTAGAATTTTCTATTACTTTATTTGGTGTAGCAGACTTAAAAGGATTAATATGACAACTTAGAATAAAATTTGTTTTCAGTTTGACTGTATGTATGATGCAACAGATGTTGGAATGGAGAGAGATTGAAGAACATAACATGCAGTTTTTTTTATTTCCTTTTGCTAAAAAAAAAAAATCATAAATGTAAACTGGCTTTTACTGAATCTGAAAGGTAATGAATGTAGGGATGGACTGATATGTGAAACATGAAATAATATCACCTGACAGGCTCGGCTCTGTTTACCACCCCTCACTGTTTCTGAGTTACCTTTATGATGTGGTGTGGAATTCCAAGAGTAGATATGTGCTGAGAAGCATTTCTGTTGCACTGAGGAGTGGGGTACTTTGTACTGATGTTGCTGATGTTTGTTGATGTTGTTTCCAACTACTTGTCTTCTGTTGCCATTGTTAGAAAAGATCTGAGGTTTCAACACTTTAAAGAAACTTTATTGTAATTCCCAGGAAAGGAGGAGACAGACAGGTTCTGCAGACAGGAGCCTTCATCTGATCCCTGTTTAGGAATGTGACCATTTGTTCCCGGCAGGAAACAAAATGAAATGAGGTGTTGGAGCATTTAACCTGTTCAACCACATGTACCTCAACCCAGAAGGCCTAGGTTAAGTTGTCAACAGGTTCAAGTGGTTCATCTGAAATCCCACTTTCTGTTGTGTCTGGGGAGAGGAATGTGGAGCATTTGTGACTTCAAGTGGATCTTTTTTCTTCTTCAGAAACGCAACAGAAATCAATCATGACCCTTCTGAAAGTTTGAATCTTCACATGTAACGAGTTGAGCCAGAAATGCAAAAAATCTGATCTGTATACCTGATGTCTAACCACAAATATGCTAAATATTACTGCTGTTAACTCACAAAACAATTATAGGATAAAGATTATATGAATGCAAACTACTTTTACTTTACAGTAATGCAAAAATCACTACGTAAGACAGATTTGAAACACCAACAGTCATCATTTAATCTATTAGTATTCGCAAGGAAGAAAGCCGTAAGAAATGTGTTATCTTCTTTTTTGCATCTTTTCGTGCTCCAGGGTGTCAAAAGTCATTATTTTTCCACAGATCTGCTAATCACACTCTGCTGATTGCTTTATCCTGAAAGTTCTGAGTATGTTTAACAAAAAGGAGGGTTTGTGAGTTGACTCCCTTCAGGCATTATAAGCACTAGTAGAGAAATAGAAAAGCAAAGTAGAAGCAGCCAACATTAATCTGTAAAGGAAAGGCTATAATTTCTTTGTCAAATGCTTTATTTTATCATTAGAAAGAATTAAACAGTTTTTTCCTGTCTTCCTAAAAAAGGACTTATGATGCCAACGCTTATCCAAAATCTGTATCTTCACACTTTCTAACTTTAGTCCACCGAACCGTCCAAATGTTTTCATTCAGTTACAGAACCGCTCCAGGTTCTCCTGTAAAAGCATCAAAACCTTTGTTTCAAAGGAGGAGAAGAGTGGCATTTATTGGCTCAAATCCAAAATTAAGTGAGCTTTCACACTTGTCTAAAGGAAGAAAGACTATCCAAGGAGGAGTTAACACTATATGTACTCAACTTGAGTAGTGAAGTTCCCAAATTTGAAGGGTGTATTTAGACTGGACACGTGGTCCGCTTAAAGTGAACAAGAGTTAATTAACCCTAAGGTAAATAACCCTAAGGTATTACGCTTTTTTTTTTGTTTGTTTTCTGCATTTCATACAATGAATTCAATGTTAAAAAACAAATCTTAAGCATAGGATTAATGAGAAGTTCTAGAGTCCTTTGCATAGTTTGATTAAGGATATAAGAAGATATCATATCACAACTATAAAACACTTGACCAACATGCTTTATTTGAAAGCAGATATACGACAGACCCTGTATGAGCACGATTATCTAACGTTATTAATGGTGGAAGGACAGTTATTTGTGGTTCAGTACAATCAGACAACGGTAAATTTGCAGATTGGGCAACACATTGTGATGGGAAAAAAACAGGAAATATGATTAAACTAATTTCTTAGGAGGAGTGGGAAAAACCCTTGACAATGGGAAAAACTCTAAAAGATCCTTTTATTCGGAATCTGTTCAATCTATCTCTATGTGAACACCTATTATCAGAGGAACTTTTTTTTCTTCACAGTCCAGAATAGACTAGTCAATGATATTTACAATGCAAACATTAGTAAAGAGATAAATTTACAGTAACTAATGAAATATTTGGAGACTGTTGTGCTTGCTGTTTCACATTGACGGCATATAGTAAAACAGAAATACCTTATAATACAAAATGAAAATAAAGTGAGTAGTTAGAAAAATTCCATCTTGTCAAACCAGATGATTCACAACGTAAAAGTCTGGCTGACGGTTATCAGTTGTCCAGGATTCTCAAGCAACTGTTGGATTCAACTGCCATGCAAATGAGCACGGTTTGGCTGTGACAGAGGAATAATACCCAAGAGTCTGTGCATGGCCTGCAAAACACGCAGAGACTTGTTTAGTCCTCCACGACCTTCAGTCATCACATTAGGATAATGCTTTTCATGCAAAAACCTCAATACCACGGCCCAACCCCGTCAGCGCCAGCTGATCCGGGCCTCCATCCACACGCATGGGTGTGATTGTGAAGGAAGTGCTGGTGCTGTCGGTGGAGAGGGGTAGGGGTCGTGGGCTGGGGGGTGTCGGCAGATGGCAGGGCTGCCCCCGTCATGTCTGCTTTTTTGGGGAGAACAATGCATCTCTCAGAGCTCTTATTAAAGGAGGCGACAGGGATTTGAGTCCACGGACAGCTGGCAGGCAGCATGCTTCACACACACCCTCCCTCTCCCACACCACGTCCACACACACAGACACACACTCTGCAATTAACTGGCACGGGCCTCAGCTTATATATTTACTAGAGCCAGGCAAACAAAATGCTGTCTGAAAAAGTAATGTCTCAATTCATCAGGAGAACATTAGAGCCCTCCTTCTATAGTAGATTCCAGATTAACCTTTATTGTAGGGAAGTCTCCATCAACAAAACATGGGGCTGTTTTCAGATTTGAATCGTTTTTGGAAGGCATGTCCAAAGTCTGGCCAACCTGCAGGCCAAATGCAGCATGGGTTCAAATTCCTACCTCTAAAATCAATAGTAGAGGGGGCCTGGGACTTCCTAAGAACCGTGTGTATGATTTCTTCATTGAGAATGTCTAAATTTTGTAACAAACTGTTGTAAAGCTGTGGGTAATTGACTTTCAGAGGGTCAAACAAAAAGAACAGATTTATTTGTTTACATGGTCAAAAGAAGTTACCTGTTTGTGGTATTTTCTTGTTCACATGATTTACAAGTTAATAATGAATATATAATAATGAATAATATGTAATATTTCATCTAAGTTAATGTTGACAAAAGTTTTTTGTCTTTCAAAGAGACTTTTTTCTTTGTTTCTGGTCTTCAAATCAGAACTTCACAGTAATTTTGGAAACATTTGTTTTTAAAATGTAAATTATTCTTTTTAATATTAAATGTGAAGAATTAAAAAAGTATCCTGCTGCTATTTAATGATATTAAAAGGGTTTAAAGAATACAAGGTGAATGGCTGGCCCTCAGCAAATCTAGCACTCTTTGCAAAAAGTTTGGACACCTGAGGAAATGTCAACTCTTGCTTAATTTGATTGAATTATGACATCCTCACCATCACATCGCAGAGCAAGAATACAGCCTGTTTTTCAAATTTTAGCATTTTTCATGGGAAGTCATCCTCTCTTCTCTACTTTTAGTTGCAAATTGGCTGAATTCATTAGCAGAAATGCATGAAAACAATTGCAGGAATGTTCATACTTGATTTTTTTTACTTACAAAAACCAGACAAACTAATAATTTCCCTGTTAAAAAAATATTCAACTTAGAAATTTCCCCAAAAAACTACTAAATTTGTCATTTTGGTTTCACTTTTTCAACAAAATGCTAGAGTTTGTATCAGAGATGTTTTAAATGATCCGTTTGGATTCATTAAGTGTCACAAAACTTAAAATTAACAATGAATTCCCAAATGTAACTTCCTGGAAAACAAAACTATAGACAAAAACCTATTTGGGGCTTTTTTTTTTCTTTTTAACTTCCTTTAGTCTCAACCTTTTTTTTTTTTTTTTTTTTTTTTGGTATGCAAATGTTTTAACGGTGGACTTTAAATTCCTGACAAAAACACTTGTTTACATGACACAAGTGCCCAGATGAGGCAGTGCTGCTGCTCCTCTTTTCACGCTCCTCCTCCTCCTCCTCTCCTCCTCTTCCTCCTCCCCCCTGCTCCTGCTCTCTATCCCACAGGGACTCGCAGCCTTTACATTCCTCTCATTCCAGGCGCAGCGAACAATCGGCCCTCAGTTACTGATTAGTGCGCCGCGCGCTGCGCTCCGCTCACTCCACGGCTGGCCGCCGGCGCGCGCGCACATGTTCATGGAGTAAAGGAGATCTGGAGACTGGCGTGGATTTAACACGAACTCATCTGATTTTCCTCAGATTCTGTCTGTGTGATGCTACTATAGTGGTAAGTATGGGGGTTTATTATTTATTTAACCAAGTTTTTTACCCCTTTTTTTAAAAGTAGGTTTACTGGATCTTCATTCCTTCATGTATTTAGCTTTAAAGTTTACTGAGTGTTTTGAGTTTTCTGTGGAATTGAATCATTTTTTCTAAACGCCACAATCTGACATTTTTGGATTGGCTTTGTTGTTTCTTCTAAAGGGTTAATCATCTGCATGTGCTTTTCAAAATAAAATGGTCTTCCTCTGATTCATATTTTTTAACAGATGCTCATGAGAAGTATATTTTGGAATAATATTGAAAGCAGATAAACTTTAAAAGTGCTGTTTTTCAGTGACATTGCGTCAGGGCTAAAGATGGTTTGTGCTTGTTTTTGTCTCCTCAGAGCTGCGATTCTGGAGCTTCTTCTCGCCATCGTTTCTGTTTTCCAACGTGTTTCCAGCCGACGGACATGAGAACATCTGAAGCTTCCTCTGGAACGGTGCTACACCGTCTCATTCAAGAGCAGCTGCGATACGGAAACCTGACTGACACCCGTACGCTCTTGGCCATCCAGCAGCAGGCGCTGCGAGGAGGCAGCAGCAGCAGTGGCGGGGGCACAGGCAGCCCCCGCTCCTCTCTGGAGAGCCTGACTCTGGAGGAGACCCAGGACATGCAAATGTCAATGAGGCAGGAGCCTCAGGGCCAGGAGCACCAGGGGGACGGTCTTCACTCCGAGGGCCCCGTGTGGTCCCTGTACCAGCTCCATGGGGAGGAGCTGCCAACCTACGAGGAGGCCAAAGCGCACTCCCAGTACCTGAACTCGCAGAGGGAGCAAGCGGCACAGGAAGTCCATGACATGAGTCAAAGTGAGGCGCAGTGGGACTTAAAGAGAGAGCATGCTCGCTCTCTGAGTGAAAGGCTCCTGCAGCTTTCACTGGAAAGAAATGGACTTAAAGACAATCGGGCTATGAGCTCTTCAAACAGCTATCCACAGCTCCATCACAGCCATGATGTGGCTCCTGGCAGACTGGGGGTCGTGCAGTGTGGAGAGGAGAGAGGGCCACCCCCGGATTATCCCCTCTACGCCAGAGTTCCTGAATACATGCTCAGCCACTCACAGGCTCATGCCCAGTACCACCTGCCTCCTCCAATGTACCCACAGCATCCCAGGTAATCCCAGCAACCTCTAGAAAGTTTTTCAAGAGCCCAAGATCAGCTCTTTAATTCTCCTGTGTGCCCTCAGCAGGTCCGCCCAAGCCCACGGTGGTTCACAGCAGCGTGTCCTCAACCTCCAACGCCAGCGGCGTGTTGATGCGCGAGAATGAGAGGCTGAGGAAGGAGCTGGAGGTGCACACTGAGAAGGATGACAGGCTGCAGAAGGTGAATTGGAGGCTCCACTGTTTCTGGTTCTCACACACTAACTTTTAGGTGTATTGATGCAGTTTTAAGGAAATGGATTCCAACAGTTCACTCAGAAATTCCTGGTTCCTTGTTCAGTTTATTGTGTTGATGAGTAATTAGCGTCTGTGATAGTTACCACTACTTCATAAACCGCAGTCTAGACACCCACTGGGAAGTCCCAACTCACAGGCCGACCTTTTCTTATTCCCTGCTTTATAACAGCTGGAGATGGAAATTCAGAGGATATCCGAGGCCTACGACACCCTGATGAAAGGCTCGGCCAAGCGGGAAGTGCTGGAGAAAACAATGAGGAACAAAATGGAGGCAGAAATTAAGAGAATGCATGACTTCAACAGAGACCTGAGAGGTATTTATCCCAAAAACCCACCGAGCTGTCTGCTTTTAGCGTAAGGCTTGTGTGCTTAACAGCTGTTTTCTTCTGTGCAGAACAACTGGTGGAAGCTAACAAACACAGAGCAGCCAAGGAGGCCGAGAGCTCAGACCCGAGGCAGCACGTCTTTGTTAAACTGCTGGAGCAAAGTGAGTAGTCGTTTGCAGAAGTTACTCTTTCACAACTATTGTTGATGAAGCAAAGCTGTCGAATCATCTTTTTTCCTTTGTCTTGCATCACTGCACTCAAAGGGAAACATAAGTTGAGCTGCAGGGCATCCTGACTTAACTCAGGCTGACACCTGGTGAGCTCCTGCTCCTTGTTTGGGCATTTTTTATAACAAATGTTTCATTCCTGCTCCTCAACCATAATCGATCATGTCTTTACATGGGATAAAAGGTAGATAGGGACAGGTTGTCTTAAATAATTACATCTGACTTCTTTTTTATCTTTTGAGTGTTTCCTCTAAAGTAGAACCACCGTGGGAAGTTTTTTTTTTTTTTTGTACAAAAAGCACTTGAAATATATTTTGAGCTGCCTGTTTACTTCACGCCCTTAGACGCATTCCAGAGTTTTTGCCAGTACAAAGCTATGCTTGTGTGCGTAAGTGGATAAGAGGAAGTCTGCATTCCCTCACAGGCATGCACTTGTGTTGTGTAATCAACCTCCTTTTCCAAAGTGGCTCGGGAGAGCTGCAGAAACTTGCTTAAATGTAACTAACTCAAACGGGGGCTCACTTTTGGTTCCGAAATGCTTTACTGTAATACTGATGATGATGATAATGATGAGTTTGGCAAACTGGTTGCAGCTCTCATTCATTTTCAGTTTAGAAGCCAATGCTTCAGATAGTTTGCGGATGACTGATATTCTTAAGAAGCTCTGGTTTTTGTGTGTTTCGCTGAGTCACATTCCAAGGAAAATGCAGCTTTCTGAGTTAGTGAAAAGTGACTGGACTGGTCCCAGCATTTTTTTTTAAAGATTATTTCGCTTTTCTTGCTATAACGCATTAAATACCTTGTTATTGTCAAAAAATAAGAGTGAAACATCCTCGTCATTCACCTGTTCTTCCTTTAACCGCTGTTTGACAGATGAGGAGCAACAGAGGGAGAGGGAACATCTGGAGAAGCAGATCCACCATCTGCGTGAATCCGGTGAGGAATGTCAGCGGAGACGGGAGCTGCTGGAACAGGCTCTGGCCTCGGCGCAAACACGCAACCGGCAGCTGGAGGAAGAGCTCCTGCGGAAACGAGCCTACGTGAAGAAAGTGGAGCGGCTGCAGAGCGCGCTGGCTCAGCTGCAGGCGGCGTGCGAGAAGAGGGAGGTGCTGGAGCTCCGGCTGCGCACTCGGCTGGAGCAGGAACTGAAAAGCCTCAGGGCCCTGCAGGTTAGGATACAGAGTCGTTGCATCTACAGCCTCAAGGACAAACATGAGAAATGTGTATTTTGACGACACATTGAAAAGCCAGTGGGACTGGTGCGTGGGAAACCAGGGTTAGTTTCCTAGGGGGCGTGTTTAGCCGAATCCAGTGTGGTTCCTCAGGCAAGATCCTTTACATTACTTCCTATGTAGCCACAGCCTGGGTTTCCCTGTGCCGGTCCCCAGCCCGGATAAATACAGGAAGGGCCACTCTCTGCCCTTAACCAAATGTTCAGTGAAAGCGTATTTGCTGTGGCGACCCTTGATTGGATGTGTCGAAAGGTGAACAACATTTGTGCTAAACCCAAACACTTGAGCTATGTTATGGGGTCCAGATGACCCCACCTTTACATTGATGTGTTATCCCTTCCATTTCATATGTGGATGAAGGTGGACAGGATTTCATGTCTGATAAAGATAAAAAATCCTTGAAAACAAAAGTTCAGCATGCTGTTTTGTGGGGTCCAGATGACCCCACTCCCAATGTCAACATACCTAGGATAGCACAAGGGTTAAGAAGACAGGGCACACAAGTTGACACACTCATTTGTGCCTAATTGTCGACTCTGGCAAATATCAAACAGTTGTTGCAGCAATATGAGCCAGTTCTGGGTCAGTTTTCCTAAGTTAACATTGAAGGAATTGGAGCCATTGTTGTTTTGGTCAAACAAAAAGCCATAAAAATACAAAGAAAATGCAGATTTGTTTCATGTTTGGTGAAGTTGTGGCTCTCTCAGAGTCATTATTGTCCACATGAAGGCCAAAAAGTTCAGCACTTACTAGGAACTTATCAGAATACTTGAGGTTTTGGTTGTTAAAAACTAGTTGACTGATCTGTAAACCTTAGTCACTGTATTGTGTCCACAAATGGAATACAAACAGCCTTTTACCGGCTCATACGTCATTGTCTGTGTCGACACTCTACAGAAGGAACAGGGCAGGTTCTGTCATGCTTTACCCACCTTATGACGATCTCAGTCAACTACATATTTGTGTCTTTTTTCTAACAGTCCCAGAACCAGCCCGCTCATCTCACGGCCTCAGACAGGAGCTTGACGACGTCTCAGCAGCAGCTGCGGGAGAAGGAGGAGCGTATTCTAGCCCTGGAGGCAGATATCACTAAGTGGGAGCAGAAGTACCTGGAGGAGAGCACCATGAGGCAGTTTGCCATGGATGCAGCAGCCACCGCAGCGGCGCAGAGGTGTGACGAAATGATACTGCTGTGGCCAGATAAAGTCTCACGAAAAAGAGTGAAAAGATAAGGTTTATTAACAGCTGCGGCTTAACTTTCAGAGACACAACAATCATCAACCATTCACCCCGGCATTCTCCAAATAGCAGCTTCAACGAGGACCTCCCTCTGTTGAGTCACAGACATCAAGAAATGGAGAACAGGTACTTGACTTTGTGTTGGTGTTTTTTGTCTTGTTGTCTTGTGGAAGCTATAAAATGGTGGGTTTTTTTTCTGTTTAGGATCCGTGTTCTCCACGCTCAGCTCTTGGAGAAAGATGCTGTGATCAAAGTCCTCCAGCAGCGCTCCAAAAGCGAGCAAGGCAAGCCGGACAAACAGGGCCTCCGTCCTGCCAGATCCGTCCCCACCATCCACACCGTGACCTGCAGCACTGAGAGGAAAGGTGAGGTTCCTCACGCTGCGCTGAAGGCCCTCCAATCGTTGATGTTACAAGCCACCAACTGACAGATTGGTCAGTGTCGCCAGACAGCCAGACACCCAGAATGTATGCATCCTAAAAAAAAGTGGAGCAGAAGACACAACCCTTTTGGTGTGACTCAAATAGGCAAAGTGTTTTTTCAACTGGAATGCATATCATCTCACACTCCAGAATAGACGCTCCAGAATAGTCATGGGAAGAGCTCCGGGCAGATGTTCTGGGGTGTGTAAATGTGGATGTTTGTGGGTAATTAAAAATTGACCTTGCTTTGTCTGCGTTTGTAGGAAAGAGCCTATCAGATGACCAGACAGGTGCTTTGGTGCCAAAGCTCTCATCCCTCGCCACAGCCAAGGGTCCAAGTCAAGATGCTAGAATTCGAAGTGATGTGCAGGAGTCCAGCAAGCTCAAAGCATCTGAGGGGATCTCAGAAGCTCCCACTGGTGGGTTTATTTGTAATGAATTACTGCTGCTCTGCAGAAACTATGACCTAGAAAATGACAGGTTTTCTAATTTTGTCTAAAACCATCATAAGCATAATTAAAAGACCACTGGAAGGTAATTTAAAATAGACCGAAAGATGACAGGAGTGGGACTTTAAGAGAAGTTATTATAGCTATATCACCTTTCTTATATTCTTTTTTTTTGTCCTCAGAGGAGCCAAAGGCCTCCCTCAAAAGCATCAACAGTGCAGACTCAGAGACCATCGAAATCCTGATATGAGGAGAAAAAAAGCGTTTGCTTGAGGTCTTCAAGACCTGTTCGGATGTCTGATCTGAAACAGACGGCGGTGCAGCTTGTAGAAGAGAGCTGAGCTTTCCTTCTGCTGCTTCTGCCCGTTTCACAAGTGGAATTCTTCAAGGTACCTGGACAGTATTCTGTGAGGCGACAGGAACTGGGCTGCTGGTGGTGCATGTTGTTAGTGTTTTGTTGAAAATGTATATTTATATTAAAAAAAAGCTGCTCTTGATGATGTGACAGATGAAAAGGTGACTTGTGTCAGAGTGCTCCACTTGTTAAATTATATTTCCATAACTATGATTATTCTCGTTTGGAGTTTTTTTTGTTTATCTTAAGTTTATTGTAGCATCTATGTTAGCATACCTTTTAAAGTAATAGGAATATTTATAAAGAAACCCAGGATAAGCATGCTGTGTGTTTTACTGTCATGTCTGAGGATTATTCTGTTTCAGCCCAAATTTAAATCGACAGTTGCCCCTCTCTGTGAAATAGGCTTCTGCTCCCATATCAGTGGGGAATTTTGAATGTGGAGCTTGCAACGCGCCTGCTTGTTTCTCTCCTAAAAAAGCCTTCGAGGATTGACAGTGTTTCACTGGGGTCCAATCTTCCGGATCCCGGATTAATGTTTGGCTACCGCCCAACATTTTGCTGCCCTCCGATGACACTCTGGAGCTAATCTTCTCACATTCCTCGCTGGGGTAATGCTCCAGTTAAAGAAAACGGCTATCTAAAGTCTGACCCCTCGGCCTTGTAAAAATGGCACACATTCTCCACATGATTCCTTCCCGGGGCCGCTGATTTCTTTTGGGCGATGGTAGCTGGTTCTATCATGAGCACAGTAATGGGCGGCTAAAACTAGCCCGCATTTGCTCCTCTATTTGTTGTCTCCATCACTGTGATATATTCGGCCATGTTTTCTTCATTGCTCAGCTATCTCACATTCTCTGAGTGGGCTATATGCTCAGCAATGGACACCTCTATTTATTTCTCCCTGCTTAATGTAGGATTACCGAACACTGCTGAATGTAGACTACTGTTTTTTAAGGAAAAATGCTCTGTCTGGAACTGGAAAGTGTCACCGTTTTCATCTATTTTTAGATTTAAAGGCCTGTAAATGTAATTAAGGATGAAGTTTAAGTTCTGCTTCAATTCGTGGAAGGAAGCATCAACCCCATCAAACTTGTTCATATTTTCCCCCATAATGCATATGCTGGTCAATGCCATTTCCCAGTTTGGAGTTTCTTTTTTGTTTTCCTGAATGTTTACACGAATGGCTATTTGAAGCAAGAATATTTAATATATTAATGTGTGTTAGTCATTTATATATCTGTAAACTGTTTTGGTTTTCATGTGCCAAAGATGTCTTCCACCTTTAAGTTATGTCTGATGAGAAATACAAGAGGCACTGCCAATGTGCTTCGCTCCAGCTCCATGATGTTGCTGTGAACTTTTGTAAAGGAAACGTTTGTCTTTTATGCCTCAGCATTTCATAATAATAGATTAAAATTCTTAATATATACCAGACACGCTTTCAACTTGTTGATTCGTCATGAGCGAAACTTTTATTACGTTACCCTAGAACACTTTCACTATAAAAAGTTACACCATCACTTTTACCAGGTAATTTTATCCAACATAATATACCCAATAAAAAGTGTTTTTCATAAAGAAAAAAGATAAAAAAATGACAACACATGATGAATTAGAGGAGTTTTATTTATTTTTTTAACTGTGGTACATATAATAAAATTAAAAAAAAAAAATAGGGAGATCCTTGAAACATACTTGAAAATAAATGAAAATTAAGAATTTGAGAAAAAAGAAAAATTACTGGAGATTTTACCCAGGGACTTATGACACTCAGAAAAATGCAACAGCATCATGTTAATACTTTTGCTTGAGTCAAAATAACTCGGTAATAGTGCCAAAGGAAGTAGTAGTACGGGGCTTTTTGTGTGATTTTTTTTTAATGGCAATCCACATTTTTAGTTCAACAAAAGCTTATTTTTTCAGATATTTTCACAATATTGCACAATAATTCCACAATGAACCCGAAAGTGTTCAAAAACTCAAATTCAGATTAATAAATTTGGTCATTTTTTAATGCAAAAATCAATCAAATTGCAGTTTATGACAGCAATCTAACATGTAGAAACAAAATAAAAATGCATAATTTAAAAAATGGAAAAGACAAAGTCAAAACAATTAGAAAAATGCTACAAACTCTATACAATGTTCAAATGATTTACGTTCCATAATTTTTTATTTTTTATTTAAATAAAAAATTTCAAAGCTAAACACTTTTTAAAACCTTTACATTAAACATTAAATAAAAAGTACACAATGTGAAAGCTGATATCATTTCTACATCTAATATAATTGTCAATCTGATCAATGGTTTCAGAAACTTAGATTTTTTAACCATGAAACACTTTGAACAGTTAATTCACTGTTTGTTTCAAATAAAAAAAAATGTTTTCAAGTAATTTGCATATGAGCGCATATGAGTAAAACCACTTTACAAGTATGAAAATGAAGATTTTCCTGAAGTATTTTATATTTAAATATTCAGATTATCTGCTGATTGCACGTTTTGGTTACAAAATAATATCTGGGCTAAAGCAGAGCACCTGAATAACATCATTATAACCATTCTTTGGGCTGCACAGACGTGTTTCACTTCAGCTCTACTCTTGAAAGCCAGACCTACCTTTGTAAATCCAGTCTTTCATTTATAATTGGCCCAAATGAGGCATTTTTCCAAAGGTCACACAAGCGTTTTCTTATAATTCGTCATCTTCTTTTTGCATTGTCAAAGTTTTACATTCACCAAATTCTTCAAATATGTGTCACAACGTTTTCAACATTAGAGTTTGACACAGTTTGTTCATATGGACAATAGCTTTACTTCCAGCCCTTCAGGTTTTCAGTTCAAGAAGTTTAGTCCTGGTTTGTTTTGCTGTCACAGTAAATTCTTCCTAAAGCTTTCTCTGCTCAGGTTTAAATTGGCTGAACACACCTGATTAAAGTAATCAACAAGCTAGAGGGGCAGGAAAAAACTGGAGTCCGAGTGGTAGACGCCAGCTGGACCAGGGCTGCAGGGCTGTTGCCACCCTGTGATAGACAAAGGTTTAGTGCTCGTAAAAAGACCTCGAGCACTAAACAAACACCGTACCGTCGTAGGTCACACATGATGAGATGTAAATATAGAAGATCTATAGAGGGATTGAGTTCTGAAATTGTCTAAGCGTTAACCTCTTCTCTTCTTCCCTCTCAAAACCTTTGGGTCAGCTGATGTGACCTCTGGGATTAAGACACTTACAGTTCATTCTGGAGATCTTTGAGATTGATCGAGGCCTAAGAGTATGTCATAAAAGGATTTGTTTCATATAAACTCATCTTAAGAACACATTCGTAGCAGAGAGCTGCTACGTATGTCCTATTAAATTCCAACCAGTTTAAAAGATATTTAAGCATCTTGTTAGACTCTGGTGTCTATGAAAGGTTGCCCTTGAGGCCCGTATATCAGCAGAATGCTTAAATGTGTTCACAACTTTACAAGGCAATAACATTTTACTGCCAGGTTGTTCCAAGTTAAAGTTAAAGCGTTTCATTAGTTGGCTTAGACTGTGGTCACATATTCTAAAATGCTTTAATGCAGCAACCTAAATGCAGGTTTTTCAGAAAATTTGACAGGTGGCTGCAGAGGTTTTAAAAAAAAAGTTACAATTTTACAGTGACCGGACGATTGGTCAAAGGTTGCCCGGGCACATTTTGACATGACGTGGCGGGAATGATGACAAACAGGGCGATACCTGAGCCGGATCGTCAGCCAGGAGCAGCTCTGACTGGACGATGTGTAAATGTCTCCGTCCATATCAAGTCCCACCAGCCGCCAGCCGCACAGAGGTATATAAAAAGCGAACCATTCAGCAACGACGCCAACGATTTAAAAAAACTATAAGTAAGAGATTCTGCCGATGCCTCACCCATCGCACGGTAGTGGTTGTATTAGTGACAGTAGCTTTAATTTAATAAAAACTTTGCTTGAATAACTACGAAAAGCTGGGAGAAAGTTTTATCCTTTAAAAAAGTGTAGATCATGACTCATTTATTGCTTTGTCACATGTTTTTCTTTTGAAGAATACGTGGAAATGTGTGTTTTTGCTGCAGTCTGGAGGTTTTACAGATGTATTATCTTGATGCTTGTCAGAATTTTTGTCATTTTTGTTTGTTTTCTGGTACATTTCCAAGATGTTTTCATTCTTCGTAAACTTTGACTTTCAATGTAAATATTTTTGTCTTCCTTGTTCCCCCTGTGAGCCTGGAACAGCATTCCACAGATGCCACACATTTTCCTCCAGCTGCCCTTTTTTTTTTTTTGGTAGCCCAGTGCCACTTTCCTCCTCCTTGCAATAATAAATCTCCATTTGTTGAACGCCATTTTCAGCACTGACACATGTGGCACCACAGTGTCTGTGATTTACCATTATTTTGGTCTCATCTATGTTCGCACTGATCACATTTCAAATACTTCATCCTTGCCTTCGGTCTGGCTACATGTAAGACACGAGCCCCCACCAAGCTGTGAGTGACGTGAAGGGGGAGCCTGCTCAGGATTAGGTGACTCCAGACACTGCCAAGTTTGAACCGTCTCACTGATGGAGTCTCATGTGTCCCTAACTCGTCATTCTCCAGCCAAGGATGAGGAAAAATGTACTGCACGTTAATGCATTCCCCACACATCTGGACATTTGCTGGAATTCCTGCACTGCTGACGCATTTATCATCATTATTTCATCACAAGCGGTTCTCCCTCGACCACAACATCAGTCCTATGGATCAACTACAGATGTCTGTCCTTGAAATTGTAATAAAAATGAGAGAAAGAGATACAAAATTCCTTCTTTTCCATGCCTGAATTTAAAAAAATGTTGCATTTAAATTTTAATCATAAAGAGATGTAACCTTGTAAATTTACTTAAAAATCCTGTCTTGCTTTGAGAACTTATGAGAAAATAAGAAAACCTGTGTGTGATGTTTGTAAAACAAAAAAATAATAGTGCGGCTCTGTGTTTTGCCTTAATTTCCATGGAGATTCCAAAACTTCCTGCCTGCAGCAGCCATGGAATTTGCCCCCACCTCCAACATTTCCACATAAATCAGGGCAACATCTTCTAAATTTAGACCAGTTCTGGGAGGATGTAAATCTCTCAGACTTGCATCAAACTGTTAGATTCATTATGTGAGGAAGATAAATAAGATGTTTTGATTTTGCTGCTGGTGGTAGAGCTGAGCTTTTCACTATTTCCTTTCCAATAGAATGGATCACAACAAACTCACAATAGAGTAAAAAGTAAAATATATGAGATCCAAACACACACTCTCACCTGGAGACGCTTTAGATCAGGGGTCTCAAACTGGTGGCTTGTGGGCCATTTGTGGCCCCCAAGTTGACAATTTGCGGCTCCCGCCTAAACCCTTTACCTGATGGTAAATGGCGTATACTTGTATAGCGCTTTCTACCCTCATTCGAGGGCTCAAAGCGCTTCACAGTCACAGACCCATTCACCCATTCACGCACACATTCATACACTGGTGGTGGCTCCGCTGCCGAACACTGGCGCCAACCTCCCACCAGAGGCAATTTAGGGTTCAGTGTCTTGCCCAAGGACACTTCGACACATGGGCGGGCAGGGAATCGAACCCGCTATCTTCAGATCATGAGACGACTGCCCTACCACTGCACCACGGCCGCCCTCATCTGAGACGCTTAAACACAAAATCTTTAATATATCGTCATTTTTTTAATTGTTAATACGGCCAATGTACTTCCAGGAGATTCTGAAGCAGATTCTGAAGGAGGAAAGCAGAATATACCGGAATTACTTTGATCGTGTTAACAATTAAAAATGACAGTAAATCAAAGAACATAAACACTGGAACTCTGGTTTTAAAGGGATAATATGAATGTTCAATGATTTCTGTATGAATAGTCCTTTTACAATGGTGTGTGCAGAGCTACCGGACCAACCAATCACGATAGCGTAAATAGGTCTTAGGGGCGTGACATTGGCCGAGCTTTAAGCAGAGAAACTTTAGGGCAAGAAACCTGACACACCCCTCCACACACCACACTATTGAGTTCCTTAATTTTGTGTTTTTTCCAGAAAATAACTATTTGCACATGATTTTCTTAATACATACATGATGATAGCGTTGCATTTGCTTTGTGACGTTGCTTTATTCTTAAAACTTTTCATTTGCTATTGTCGTTGGATCTGGTCGTCAGAAAAGTCCTTAGCAACAGTTGCTAGCATCATTAGCGCCCGTCGTTTCACAGGACATGCAGAAGATATTGATTAGTAGTACATAAACGCATGTTCAATAAACTTGTTCAGTAAACATAGACAATAGACCAAAGATAAACATTTTGGGCACAAATGGAACCCCGTACAGGCCAGCCTCAGCCAGACTTGATTCAGTGGCCCCAACGTAAACCAAGTTTGAGACTCCTGCTTTAGAGTCACCAGCTAACCTTACCTACTCACACATGCACAAGGAGAACACGCAAACTTCACATGGAAAGATTCGAGTCAGGATTTGAACCTCTTGCTGTGAGGCGAGAGTGCTAACCACTGCTCCACCGTGCAGCCCTGAACTGGTCACGGTTTAAGGAAGTGACTTTTGAGACTCACGAATTCCAACATAGACAATGAAATGAAGCAAAAGTATGCTGTTCCAGTCTGTTTCAATCATGACATTCTTGGAATCTCCTAACAACCCTCGTCATTATCTCAGCAAAAGTCTTCAAGGAATGATTGTCATGAGGGCTTTACCAGGTCCAAGTTAAAACATGTCAGCAGGTGGAAGGCAGTAAACCAGTTCGCAAAGCCAAAAAAATGTGGTGAGCTTACTTCAGAGCGCAGGACTTATTTTTATGACTCTTTATAGTCCATGTGTAAATAATGAGATTCTAACGAACAGGGAGGTAATGCTGAGTAAATAGCTGACACATATAAAGTTTGGCAATAAAAATATCAGCCATTTTTGTTAAATTTAGCCAACTGTCTTTCATTTTCCATAGTTTTTGTAGTTTAATGTCAGAATTTATTGCAAGTAAAAGTGTGATATGTTTCAAATAAAATCATTCCAATTTAAGAGCTAAATATGAATGTAATAAAAATGTCAAACATGAAAACTAAATACAAATCCTAATGTGCAAATTTAAATATTAATTCTAAATGTACAATCAATTTAAACCAAAATATTAAATCAAAATGCTAAATGTAAAATATATCATGAAATGTCTAATAAAGTCTAGACATGAAATCACATGTCAATATAAATATTATAGATACATTTTTAATCTAAATCTAAATTTTAATTCAATATTTATCCATCCATCCATCCCTGGTTGCCAACCAACTACTGTTGGGCAAGGGTGGGGTGTGCCCTGAACAGCTTGCTAGTATTTTACAGGGCCACACAACCACACTTGTGAGAGAAGTAATTTAAAAAATACCAATTAATCCTTTTTGGACTATGGGAAGAAGCCAAAGTGCTGCACATGCACAAAAAAACATGCAATCTCCACACATGTGAGTCTCAGTTAGGATTTGAACCAGGACCCGCAAACAAAAAGTTCTTGAAAATTCCAGAGGAAGACAGTTAAAAACATTTACTGCTTTACTATAAATCAGCTTTTTATAAGTATGTCACTCCCATGTCTGTCCATTATATGGCAGGGCTTTGGAAGCTGTGAAACTTGAACACATAAAACTGTTCTAAAGTTTCGTGAGGTTCCACAATGGCCATCAATTAAAAAAAGATAACTTGGTGACCTGGTGCTATGGAGCAAAACCAGGAAGAAGAATCCACTTCCTATTTAAACAGGACAACCAATGAGGTGTAGTGAGTTGGTTTATTCCTTTTGATTTATTGTGATGCTTCAATTTGATTTAAAAGTAAAGTTTAGTTGAATCAAAATGATTAGGTAAATAAAATGATTTGCTTTTATTTACTTTAAATGTGTTCCGGAGCAAGGACGATCAAAAGTGGGGTGTCAGACTGCAGACCTCGAGGATCTTGTTGTGTTCAAGAAACCCATCTTACCTGCTGCTGATGACCTGAATCCAGTTTGTTTTGCCAATACGATGTTATAAAAATACATTTGGAGGAAAACATGCAGGACACTGGTCGGCCTAGAGCTCAACACCTGTAAGCTAAAGGACAGGAAAATGACTTCCATAAAGGGAAATGTAAAACATTTTGAAGGTGGATGTTGAATATTTAATAAAAATTGTAAACAGATTTGAACCAACCAATTGTTCTGAACAGCACTTGAGGACAGTTACAACTGTTTTTGCAATAGAGAAGCCCAGATCGTGTGGAACACTCACAGCCTTTGGGTCCACCAGGACGTGCTCTCATGGCCTCTTTCACCCTGGCTGCAACACAAACACACAAAACCAACAGTTACACAACAGAATCAAACACATGGCTCTGCAGGAGGAAGAAGAGCAGATCAAGGATGGAACAGATCTTTTTCAGCTAAACGTCTCCCTCTACTGGATTTATTGACTAAACACAAGATAATCCCATTTCAACAGGCAGGTCTGCAGCTCAAATGGATACACAATAGCAGGTAGCAAAACTATGAGGAAAAGAAGAAGCACAAGAAAAAAGGAAAAGACAGAGTAACTTGTGGAGTCTGACTTGGTTTGATCAAAGTAAGCTGGCCATGCCTGGGACTCCATGCTTTCCCACCTTCATATTTGCTGTTCAGCTGCTGTTTTCTGCAGACTCAATCAACTAGACGGAAGAAGAATCGGACCTGATAACGCATCAGCAAGGCCCAAACATGATGGCCTGATAAATAATTTTGTCATTTTTTTATTAAACTTTCTTAACATTAATAAAATCTTTTCAAATAAAGCCATGAAAGCAAAATTACACATTTAAACAAACGTTGATTTACTGTCAATAAATTTAGAACTCCTCAGTTGGCAATGTTGGTGAAATGCTCTTGGTTTTAGAGCTGGGAAAGCCAAAAATCATTCCTCCAGAGTGATCCATCCACTTAGAATCACAATCACTGGTTGGGAGTCATCTTTCAAAATCAAAGACACCAGAGCAGCATAAAACACAGACCTGAGCTTTAGGTCAGCAGGTGCCGGTAAATACAAATAGTTTGAACTTTTTCTAAAATCTTCAGGGTTATCTGTAGTATATAGAAATGACCAATTTAACCTTTGCTCATTAAGCAGTCTTGGATTTCACTAAATAAATGAATTGATGAAATTACTATTGATGAATATTACAACAATAAATATTGAATTCTAAACACTTGAACATATTAGAATGTGTTTTTCTTTATGTAAATACAAATAGGGAGTCTATAAACAAATTATTTATACAAAAATTGTTTAAATATTTGGTTTTTTTGCAGATGTCTGTCATTGAGACTAAATATACTTAGACAGTTATGATTTACTGTAAACAAATGTAAAAATCTAATAAATGACAAAAATATAAGGAAAACGGGTCCATAATGGGTCCATAATTGAATCAATGAACATCTGTATATATCCAAACATAAAGTTTGACACAAAATAAAAAAACATAAAAACAAACAATTTAACATTTGGAACTTCAAATTAATTAAAATTTGTTGTAAAAGCAAAGATTTTAACGCTCATCTGAACTTATTATTCTTCTGGTTGAGCCTCCAAATAGATGAAAAAACGGTCAAGTTAGAAAGAGGAGAGGCTTTACAAACATTTGGCATAAGGTTCATGAGCCATAGACCCAAAAGCTTCCACACAGAACTCCACATCCCAGTTGTTGGTAATCCAGCATTAGAGCTGAGGAAGAAATGGGACCTGGAAAAACAAAAAAACTTAAAAAGAAATTGTTAAAGCAGATGTGGAAATAAGTTAAAGTTTGTGAGTTAAATGAACTAAGAAAGCCCCAAAAGGTGTGAGGTGGAGACAACAACACATGATCAATAGTGATAAGTATTACAGCTTAGATAAAACCTTCATGTGTCGTTGGATGAAGATGGGAACAAGAAATGAAGGAGTTAGTCTTGTAGTTAGTCAAATGAATTACCTTCAATGCAATTATGGGATTTATTTTAATATATTTATTTTATTTCTTTAAATGACATCACAGTTAAACAGTTTTAAGTAATCTGCAGCACCAAAAGTGACTCTAAATAAGTATTAGTATGAATATATAAGGGAAGATTTTTCTGGAAAGAAGAGGGATTTCCGGTGCACGTAACTGTAACTGTGGTGTGACGGTGACGCTACCTGCGCGTTCCACCAGGCCACGCCCCCTACCCCACCTGTGCTCAGGAAAATCAAAGAGAAAGAAACTCCTGCAAGTCAGACAACAGACAAACGCGCGAGAGAGTCAGCTGAAAACCTGTGGAGGTTTAAACTTTTACGCAAACTGCACTTGAAGCGGAGAGTAAACATTTACAGGACTGAGGAGGAGGTTTTCAGGTGAGTGAACACTGACCTTTGTCACCTGTTTGTGCGAATTCCTGCTCCAAGCTGACAGTTTGAGAGGCGTTTGGGGTCAGAACGAGGCTTCATTTTCTAGTATTTTTGGAAATGTTTAATAAAAAATTAACAGCAATTGTTATAGGAGCTGTGAAATGCGGGTTTGTTTTGACTCGTGGTGTTTGATGAGGTGTTGAGAGGCCAGCTGTGGCATTTCATGCGTAACTGCTGCTGCTGTTTGGATGGTGACAGACAGCTGGGGCGCACTCCTGCTGCTCCTCCTCCTCCTCTTCTTCCTCACTCTACTGGTTCTGCTGCACGCGCAAGTTTCAGCCTGCCTGACGCACAGTTTCGGCTGCATTCCCAAACTGCTGCGTCTGTTGGAGATAGAGGAAACCGTGGCTCCACCGAGCCTTTTACGCACCAAAGTTTGTTTGGACTCAGGAATAATGCACCCACCTTACTTTGCTATCATTTGAAGCCCAAACTGTTGAGTTAATTGCCTATTAAAGCAAAATGTCTAAATGAACTGTGATTACATAAAATCCAGTTAAATTTATTTAATTTATATTTGAGAAATGTTATCCATATAAGAATGAGTCAAAAATAATATTTTTATTTCAAATTCTTGTCAAATCAGCTTAATTGTCTTTGAGACACTTTGGTCCAAACTTTATATTTCTCTGCTGCTGAAAACTATTTTAGCATATTCATTCATTTTTAACATATAGGCTACAAAGGGTTCTAAAATTTGACATAATGACTGGAGCAAAAGCAGATGAAGTGTTTTTGGTAATCCATCTCATAAAAGAAAGAAATAACATCTGGATGAAAACTTGCTGTCATTTTGATTCAAAAGTGATATAAAAATAGAACACTTCAGACTATTTAACTTCAAAATTTATGGATTTAGTTTTAATTTTAATGCCAATTGCACCAATGGGTTTGTGTCCTTCAGGGAAAAACCCAAACTTAGAGAAATGCTACATTTATGTAGTGTTGAAATGATCTGGAAAAATGATTCTCTGATTTGGGAAAACAGAAGAGAACGTCAGGAAAGCAACAAATCTACCAACATTATTAAAAATTATCTTTCTGCACCTAAAGAAAAGTAAGTGTAGCGCAACATCTATATGGAGACACCAGAATCACTGGGAAGATGCAACATAATTCAAGATTATCATTGTAATTCATTCCAATTTGGTGAATCAGTTTAAAAGTTAACGGGCTGAATATGGCGCTTGGCCCGTAGTTTGCCCTCCCTGGTTTCGACAGTGACGTCTTCTGTTCTCCTTCTGGATATGTTGCTATTTTGGATTATTGCATAGTATGTTTGGATTGCAATGCTGCAGCTGTACAGGCAGGTGACTTTTCTTTGGGTTATATAATATTTTACTAGTGCAATAAGTCAGAATATTTGCTAAATCCAGACTCCTTCTCCTCTACAGAGTTTATAGGGAGTATAATCTTTGTAGCTTTGATAAAAGCCAAGAGATGACAGACACTCGCTGTTGTTCAATCTATTTGTTTGTGTTTTTTCATACATTTTTTTTTGCAGATTTTGCTCAGAATTGCTTAATTTCACTGTGCGAATTTGGCTAAAGGAGATCATTTTCAATATTAAATTCAACACTAAAATATTAAGCATACATATTTTTGTGTTATTACAATATAAGACTAAATTTGTTTTACAAACTTGCTAAAACAAATGTTTATCATTGGAGTAGCCAACATTTGATCGTTAGTGTTTATAATATTCAAACTACTATAAAGACCCTATTGGTACATTTAGATCATAAATGAACTTGAATCCTCATACAGATGGTGTTTAAAGATATGCCAGGGCAGTAAAAATGTATATCTTTACTCTAATACAATCATGTATTTAGAGGGGTGTAATTACAAAAGGGTCTAATTGTTTAAAATGCACTTGTATATGTTGGACAGTAAGTTTACCTGATTATTATGGGTGAATTGTACCACAGTACCCTTTAATGGATAATAATCTTGGCAAATTGTTTAAAACCATAAAACATTTACACAAATACTTTAGCTTTTTGTACGAAGACTGATAACAGCTAAAGAGGTACCCCAAAAAATTTAACGAGGAAACAGCCTAAAGACATATTAACATCAACATAATATACACTTACATACAAAACTGTTTTTTTTTTCTGTTTGTTATTGTATAAGGTTACTTTTTTTGGAGTTTTGTTTTTGCAAGATCGGAAAAGAATAATGGGTCATGTATATTTAATTGATAAACCCAACTGATGTTAAAAAAATATATATAATTTTTTTCCCAAAAATAATTGAGAACTAATAACTTTTGAGAAGTACACAGTTTTTGCTCTGCTAATATATATATATATATTTATAGTGAATCCAAATCAATTTTTTGTTTTTAGCTTTTGAGGGAAGGAATTTTTTACTCAAAAATTCTGAAAAAAACTTGCTGAGATAAATTAAGTGCACATTGTTACATACTTTTTGGAGGTTACAAAACTAAGCTGATTTATTATCATAAGTGTGAAAATTACAGAACAAAATGACAATTTTGAATATAAGGGTTTTAACATCTGGAAAACCCTTATAGCTGGAATCAAACCTTTTAAAGAGCAAACGTATCATATCTAGAGAGTTATGTTCCATCCACTCACCACATGTTGCTTGGTCTGGTGGAAGCATGGCTGTGTACCCAGCTGTCTGTCTAAACCTCTTTAAAACATTTTTACAGCCTTTATAAAGACTTTCTGGTTTTCAATTTATTTTTTATTCATTTTAAATTAACAATATAGAAAACTTGTCTCGAGATTTTTTTTTCCTAGAATGGTTGGTGCTATCATCATGACCCATAGAATAAATGTCAATCAGAGCAGAAATGTTCAGTTTATTTCATAATGAACAAGTAAGACTTTATGTAAATGATCTAAACGTATCTAGTGTTTTGTAACCCATAGTGCCGTCAGGTGTTTCACCCTGTTTACATACATGTTTACCGGCTTCCGCACACCTGACTTTATTGAAATCGTGACTGCCACGCCTCTGCAGAGCTCAATGGAGAGCCGTGTAGGATCAGAAGTGAAGGCATGAGCGTGTTAGTAGCTGTAAAGTGGCTTGTTTGAACTGCTTGTGTGCCTCAAGTGTGGAAGCTACAAAGCCCAGGCCTCTGGAGTACAGCTGACCTGCAGCCTTTGTAAACCTGAGTGTTTGTGGTGCAAAAGCCTCCTATTTACTCAGTGAAGGCCTGACTGCTCCTTGTTATCCACTAACCACAGCTCAGCTCTCTGCTTAATTATACACTTTTGTTTGGAATTCACAGAATGAGTAACTTTTTAAAGCAGGTTTCTGTGTTCAAGGAGAGGGTTGGTTTTCCAAGACTTTGTTGTTAACACGCTGCTCTTTGATTTGTGAAGCCTTAGAGCTTGATGTGGAACAAATGTGGCTTTACTGCTGGACAGAAAAACAAGCTGGAGATCACTCACCTTAATTAATGCTCGTTCTAGTAAAAATTGTTGAAACTTTTATTAAAAATTGTGTTTTAGCACGTTGCATTTTTCTCATGATAAAGGACAAATAAAAATAAAACTAATCTTAAAATTATATTTCTGAGTTATTAAAATCATTGTGAGTTAGTAGGAAATAAAAAAGTGCAGTTGGAAAAAACTTGGAAAGCCTGTTCCGCTTTATTCTGATGCATTCACTTGTAGACGAATTGATCCACGTCTTCTTCCTCGTCTGAGCAGGAATCTGCCTCCAAACTGTACGGATAGCTCCAATGTTGCTCGCCATTTATTGTAGCCCCGGTAATGTTAGGATGTTGTTGTGAGGGGCTGTAAGATAGCATGCAAACAGTTGGGAGAATGGCGGGCTTACGTCTTACACTGGATGTGGAACGGAGGCTGCTTCCATTGTTGGCCTATGGCGCGGTTCACACCGGGCACGGAGCACCGCGGTCCTCCACAGAAGACTCGCGGCGTGCTGCGGATCGTTTTAGCGTCTGGTCTATTTTTTACCCGAGCCGCAAGTGATCTGCATTAATTCTATTAGGAAGTTACGTCCAGATACATGCGAAAATCCGGTTTATTTAAAAATACAACCAATTTTTCACAATAAAACACCACAATTGAAAAATGTGATCAGGTTTTTGTATCTAAACAGATTGTTTGGATTAAAAAACACACACATACTCATGCACGCACACATACTTCTCTCTGTGTCAACAGATACCATTAAATAAGTGTTGGCCTACAAACTACTTGCTTCTTTTTAGTAGAAACTTGGGGTAATATTTTTAGGTTATTAACTTAACCATGATGGCAAAAACAATAAAAACCCTCCAGCAGAAGCGCCTGTCAAATGTTGCGGAAAAATGCGCGCCTGATGTGAATTGCAGGAGAGGGCAGATGCCATGCACTTTACGACACTTCCGCGCCCAGGGTGAACCTAGCGTTACTCTATCAAAAGTCCCGCCCACAACTCAAAGGTGAATGTCTGATCAACTCCTGTCACTCTGCAGAAATTATGTCCTAAAAAACAATACAGGTTGTTGGATTCTGGCAAAAATGTCATAATTAATAGACCGCTTTGAAAACAGATCAAAAGATGATGGGAGTGGGACTTGAAGCTGTTCTCATGTCAGCCAACTGACTTCTGTTTGTTTCTATGGATTAATAATTCACAGCAGGTGATGTGGGCGCCCCGAGGGCATCTGTGACAAAGCTCCTTGATCTTACTATTAGCACTATACCCGACTGTCACATAACACCTTAATGGTGCCCTCTACATGTTTGACACATATCTAGCTTCTATGTAATGAGCTACCTGTTATAGTTTCTGGGGGTTTCCTCCTCCAGGGCGAGTTTGGCTCAGGTCACTCTGACTGGTCTAAACGATCCAGGAAAATGACCACTGCCCTCCAGCTTTTGGGCGTGCTCAGACGTTTACCATGAAATTGAGATAACATCAAAGCTCTCTGTGGCCACAGTGGTGTTTCCTGATTCTCAGACACAGTTGAACCACTGTAGGAACCCAGGAAACCTAACTCCAGGCAGAAGGATCCATAGTGGAGCAAACAACCCATCAATTATTAACAGCTCAGCGCTCTCATTCCTGCATCGTAACCATAGCACCCTGAGGATTTAAACTCAGTCATGGCCTGGGACATGCTACTTTGTGGGAAAGTTAGTCAAGAAGAGAGAGCTCGAGCTGGTGGACTAACCTTGTGAAATTTCACCGGAAAGTACCAATCAGGACAAAGGAATGCATTTGTTATTTTCTGGATGGAACTAATAACTATTGGACACTTTTTTCCTTCAGAATTTGGGATATTTTTAAGGTTGATCCTATTGAAGGGCTGATTGCTGTTGTCTTCAAGGAGATGTGAATCTGTTGAGAAGTCTTTTCTGACATCACATTTTTGTAAAGTCATGAATCTGAAGCAGCGAATGAAACTGCTGAAGCATTTTGGCTCTGTCCCTCCGGAGCAGCCGCCCCCGCCACCGCTGCTGGTGGTGCCTGTAAGTGAAAGAAGGGTTATACAGCCTCATATTTGTTTATTCATCGTTTTTTATGTTTTTATTAGTGAAGAGAAATATTTGTGTTAATTAATTTGGACTGGTTAAAAGCTTTTAAAGTGAGGAATTCAACCTTTCAAGTGTTTTTTTTATTTTAAAATTCAGCCAAAAGCAACTTTTTTGTAACAGAAGCATTTAAAAAAAAAGGGTAAATTGGTGATCATGAAGTGATCACCAGTTTGAAACATTGAAACTGTAGAGGTAGAGTGTCAATTACTGGGAATGTTCTTAAACATGTTTTATTTCTCAGTGGACTTGACATATTTTGGCTGATTGTGTTAAAACAACAGCTGACTCCTAAAGTTTATCCAGCTGCATGATTTTAGTCTGCCTATGGGAACAATGGATCACTTTTCTGCTGCATTGAATTGAATTTTTTCAATTCAATGCAGCAGCTATCTTTGCAAATAGTTCAAAGGCTAAATATGTGTTTAACATAAAAGTAATATTTAAGAGGACTTTGTTCTAACACAAGATAATGGTCCTTTGGAGAACCAAAATTTGTGAAAAAGACAAAAAAAAATAAGGATTTGATTATATTTTTGACTTTCAATGATTATTTTTCTATTGTTTTAATATTTCCAGTTTCTTTCCGATGGGTTTCTCTGGTTTTATCGGTCACTTTGTTCTTCAGAGAAGTTTTATCATCTGATATTAGAAAGAAAAACGTTCTATTTTCATTTTGTGGGACAAGATTCCTAAATAATTGATGGTGAAAAGATGGCTTCTAAATAAGAAAGTAGCTTTATATGAAATACATAAACCACTTTGCGCTGTGGTATCAGTTTATTAGGGGGTCAAAGGCCTGTGACTCCACCCCTAAAACTCCACATCGACGGCCACTAGAGAGTGAATGCAAACCGGGAGGGGGTGGAGCAGTCTCCAGGTGAGGTCTCCACTTGATGTTTCTCCATTTGCTCTGCTGAGAAAAGACACCATAGCCGATCATGTTACAAATAATTTCAGCCAGAGGATCGAATATCTGCTGGACTGAGGCCTTCTTGTAGTCGGAGCTAATCTGAAGGAGGAGTTGATTATCGTGTATCAGGGATGAGAGGGTTGTTGTTGCGAGGACCGTATGGAATATAAAGAGCGGGACTGTTTGTTGAGCGCGCGAGGCCACAGGTGTTGGAAAGGCCCCCCGAAGAAAATGGAAGTAAGGTTCAAAGACCAAGCGGTAAGTGCAACTGATGTAAAGATCCTTTAAAAGAATCGATGCAGTTGCAGTGTGCCACTTTCTAAACCATAAAAGAGATTATAAAATATTCTCTGAAAATGATTTAATCTGATTTTTAAAGTAAATTCTCATTTTCCATTTGAACTCTTTCATGCACTCGATTGCTTTGTCAACCATCTTTTTGTTTGGTCAGAATCTGAACAACTTGATGTCTATTGATCCAAATATACAAACCACCCGTGCTCCAAAATTATCCCGGATTAAACATCTACACAATATAAAACAGGTGTCAAGAGGTTGATGTTCATTGTAAAATCACATTTTTGCTAGTTGTTTAATGCAGATCTTCTCCGTAATCTCTCCAAACAGCTGTTTTCCTTTTCCTCTTTCTCATTTTGCTGTTCTTTGGTATCTGGGTCAAACTGGCCTGGCTTTGGAAAGGCGGAATGATGTGTTCAAGGACTTCCTGTAAACAGGCTGTTCTTATTTTTAATAAGTGGAAGACATTTCACTTTGCTGCTCCAACAGCAACATCAACATTTGGTCAAAATACATAGAATCAGGTCATGAAATTCCGTCTTTTTACTTGGCAACTTCTGTTTCTATCTATTTGATCATTAACTTACGAGTGGCCTGTTGTTCAAAGGTCCTCCACACCTCAGCAGGTTTAAGATCGCTTTGTTGGTCGCATGCGCTTTCTGTCTGTAAATTATGGTTGAAGATTTCGGCACTGTAAATACATACTAATAATAGTTTATTCATGCCCTTTTACAACCAAATACACAGTATCCCATTTTTAGGCTTGAACAATTGGAATAGAATGAAGAGAAGTTATATATATTCATTTCCTTTTACGTCAGAACAAAGTGAAATTAATAGAAAAAAACAAATCTTTAAAAACTTAATATTTCTATCCCCTCCCTATTGCATCTTAGTCTCCAGCTGACATTTCTGTAAGTTCTAGTTTTCTGTAGTTCTATTTATCTACCATAATATCCCATCTTTAAATATTTTTTAGGCTTCTTTCAATTTAGTGTCCAATGAGTTCCATAGATTGAATCCATAAACTGATATGTGTGTTTGTCTCTAAGTTATGTGTACAAAAAAGAGCATAATTGAGAAAAATCTGTGACTTTATGGATATTTTTGTGCCTGGATAGCTTTGCTCGAGCTAAAAACGTGAAACCAGCTTACATTTGCGACTGAGTCTTTGGACAAACTCCAGCTTGCTTTTGATTATTACGGCTACATAAACTTCTGTGTGACTCGGGCATCCGGCTTTACTTGTTTCTTGTGTGAAACCACAAGCATTTGTGTGTTTATTACTACATCATATTGCATTGAAAAGAGAAACACAAATCTTAGAAGGATACTGTTGGCATTTCTGGTGATGCTTAAACACAAAATCTTTAACACCTTGTACCTTTTCAGCCGTTAACACGATCAATGTAATTCGCCGCTTTTCTCCTTCAAAATCTACTGGAATTATGTTGATCATGCTGACAATTGAAAAATTACAGTAAAAGAACATAAACACTGGAGCTCCGGTGTTGAAGGGTTAATTTAATCTAAAATAACCCGACAAATCTGAAGTTCAGGTTCAGATAAATAGAAAAAAGTTCCAGATTCAGTTTCTTTCCATAAATGGATTTCCTGTTTGTAAAGTCACCCACACCTCACAGATACTAGTTACACAGCCTTCCTCCGTACCGGTCAGGTGGGGTAGAAACAGGTGTGAGCATGCTCAGACCAGGTTGACTTAAACACTCGCTGTTCGGCTCAGGATCAACCTTCCTTCGCGTAAGGATCTGTGTTCTACATCAGAATTAACACATCAGCTTTTAATATTTGTTGCAACTCATTATATGACTTTTCTGTTTGTTTATAGAGACCAGCCATGGAGGAATTAACTATATGGGAGCAGCATACAATAACTCTAAGCAAGGTAAGTGAATTTTGTGGTCAGAGATTTTTGAGGATTTTAACTAAAAAAAAGATGATTATAAGAGGAAAATATACACTATGGAAACTGAGTGTTTCCAACAGCAGCATTTGAGTGCGCGCCCTGCAGTTTCAGTATCGTCTCTCAGGCCATTGTGCGGCTCTTTCAGAGCTTCTGCTGCAGGTGCTTGGGTTTCACAGCACAGACCCGAGCAGGAATTCAGAAGCGCCACGCCCTGCTGGCGCACCGCGGCACCCTCCTGTCTTTGGAATGTTCTCTGTCTCCCTCTATCTCCCTCTGGCATCACCTGCTCACTCTCCTGCATTGTTCTTGCTTCCTTTTTACCTCATTCATCTTTTTTTTTTTTTTTCCATCTCAGGATTCCAAACTGGGTTTTGGTTTTGCCATATCTGGAGGTAAAGACAAACCAAACCCAGATAATGGGGAAACAGCTGTGGTGGTGTCCGACGTTCTGCCAAATGGACCTGCCATGGGACGACTGTTGTACGTTTTTGACCATTTACATAAAATAATCCCTTTTATCATTATGTACTTTCAGTAGTTCACAGATCCACATTTTAATTAGACTTTTCTGGATTTTTATAGTCAAAGGGACCACATTACCATGGTGAATGGCATCCCTATGGATAACGTCCACTCAAACTATACCATTCAAACTCTCAAAACATGTGGAAAGACGGCAAACATAGTAAGTATGGGAAAATAAAAGAATACAAGTGAAAAGAAAAACTGAAACCAATGATTTTTTTTTTCTTCTTTCTGTCAGACAGTGAAGCGTCCTCGAAAAATACAAATCCCAGCAACCTCCAAACCAACGCGGGCAGCGTCCCAGTCCAACCTGCTGGATCACGACTCCCCCAGACGAACACGCCGCTTCTCCGACGGCAGTGATCCGCGGGATGCGGATCGCTACCGTTCCCAACCCCGAAGCATGTCACCTGACCGAAACGGCTATGGAAACAACTCGCCGATGATGTCCTCCGGCTATAAGCGGCTTCCACAAAACAGTCATCCAGACAGACCAATCAAAACTACTTTGATCAAAAAGAAATCCACTGATGGTAAAGAATTACTCCAAACTTATTTATGTGTTGATTTTAACATATTTTTTCATTAATTTGACCTATTTTTTGCAGAGTATGGACTCAAGCTGGGAAGCCAGATTTTTATTAAGCACATGACTGAACTGGTCTAGCTGCAAAAGAAGGCACCCTGCAGGAGGGAGACCTCATTCTCAAGGTGAAGACAGTCAGGGTTGTGGGCATTTATAGGACTAGTGCCACATAAAGGATCCTAATCCGTCTGTGTTCCTCAATGCACAGATCAACGGCATGACAACAGAGAATCTATCTTTGCTGGAGACCAAGCACCTGGTGGAGAAGAGCAGGGGCAAGCTGACCATGATGGTCCTCAGAGATGACCGCAAGTTCCTGGTCAGCATCCCAGAAATAGACGACAGCCCCCACAACACGGCGGACGAGCGGCGCAGAGACAGCAGCTCTGAGCTGGAGGGTCAGTGAAGAACTTTCTTAGATTTCATTTGAAAACTGCGAACTCTTAAAGCAGCGGAAAAAGAACTTAGAATACTGCTTCCTGTTCTTGCAGCAATTTCCGACATTGATGAAGACATCATTCCTCGCAGAACGGCACGCCAAACTGCTAAAGAGAAGCGGACACGCAGGTACAGACCAGCACCATCATAACAACCAAGCTACATCCTGAAGACGACCAACGTTACTGACAAAAACTTTATCTCTAATCCAGAACCAGAGCTGAGCCGATTCCTGTCCCAAAGTCTCGTGACTCCTCGCCGATGCGTTCCACCCTCGGACGGCCTCCTGCAAAAAACTACTCCCCTCGCAGACGTCAGTCCCTTCAAAATAAAAACACAGATTTAATTACTATTTGATAATACCTTTACTATTGCAGAGGAAAACTCTCCAAGCTTGTTTGTCTGCTGATGACGATGTTTCAATTGTTTCTTTAGCTCCTTCTGAGTCGGAGTCCGACCGCAGCGCTTCTCCTCCTATCGCCAGAAGACGGAGTCCTGAAATGAAGGATTCCAACAAATACAAGTCAGTTCACCTTCATTCTTTAATAAAGTCGCAGAAAGTTCCTTCCACTGAGTACATTACTCATTACTAGGGCTTGGGTATCTCATGATAACTCATGATACGATACGATGCGATTCATGATACATGGCTCACGATACCGATGTATCTCGATATGGCAAACATTGCAATAATCATTATATTACCTTGGTAATCTATGATATACAAAATACTTCTGTTTTCCACAAAAACGTTTTTTTTTTTAACAATTTAAAACACAATATGTCAATTCAACACCCTTTTCAACATTACAATGAAAATAAAAATTAATGTGAATGTGTCTTTACAATGATAACATATTTTAAGGGAAACAAAAAAGTTAAAAAATACAGAGTATATTATGGCCATCTCACATTAAAGAACAAAATCCCAATGCTGCATTTTAAATCATTTTACATTTTATGACAGATTTTATTATTATTGAGGCCTAATATTAATGTCCAGCCTGTTAATCATTGTTCGTTATTTTACAGTACTTGTTTCCATTCATTTCCCCTCCTTTGTGGGAGCGCAGGCAGAGGCTCGCCCCTCCCTTCTGCATACGGAGAAGCAGCGGGGAAGGACAGAGAAGTGCACCCTGTGATCGCGCTGTAGCCAGATTAATATTGGGATTTAATGTCTAAAACCTTTGAGACAATTAGGCAAAAACGTATTGGTCCGGTAAAAATTGATGAAATTTCACAAAGACATCTTCACATTTCACGGTTGTTCTCACGTAAAGCGCCCCCTGGTGGACTTTTTTGGTATTATTTTAAGAAACCGATTCAGGGAAAGAGAGGACCGGTAATCGTCCGTGAGTTAAAATATCGCAAAAGTTGGATATACCAGTATTTTGTCCCAGCTCTACTCATTACCTCATGTAACCCCACATGGAGTCATGTCAGGTCCATGGTTATTTGAACGTGACTGAAAGCAGGAGCCAGTTGAGGTGCCTCGGACATCTGGTCGAATGCCTCCCTGGAGAGGTGTTCTGGGCATGTCCCACTGGGCGGAGGCCCCGGGAAAGACCCAGGACACGCTGGAGAGACTATGTTTCTCTGCTGGCCTGGTAATGCCTTGGGTCCCCCCAGAGGAGCTGGAGGAAGTGCCCGGGGAGAGGGAAGTCTGGGCATCTTTGCTTAGACTGCTGCCCCCATGACCCAGATGAGCGGAAGAAGATGAATGAATCGATTTATGAAAGCAAATGTGTTTTGTGAAAATATTACATGTCGTAACAATGTAATAAGATGCTTAAAATCTCAACTCACATTAATGAGAAAGGGTTGTATCATCACTCATGGAGGAGGGTGGGACCTGAACTGTTGTTTTTTTTTTTTTTTGTTATACAGACCTCTGCCTGGGTTGTCTACCCTCCCCAACCCGCGCTCCTCCCCAGTACATCAGAACTGGTCCTTGCCTCGCTCCACCAATAGCTCCACAATGCCCCGCAGACCTGTGTCGGATTCTGACTCGGATGGGAGTGGCGGCACCCCTCCTCCACGCAGGCAGACCCCCCTGGTCGACAGCAGATACAAGTACGGATATTTTTCACAGGGTGTCCCATATGTCTCCACCAATGAGACATTGTGCATTCCGTACTTGTATGGTTCTAAAATGTATTTCTTTGTATGTCAGAGAATGCGTTTGAATAAAGAGCAAAATGGCAGTCATATAGTTCATACATAAAAATAGTTTATGTCCAAAAACATTTATTTTTCCTCTGCATGGAGACTTCTGGGACACCCTGTATTTGATTTGGATACAGTCTGTAATTAGAAACTGGTCCTCGGCTGGCGTTTCAGCTCTGATCGTTCCTGACCTGTCGCTCTTTCCTGCCGTCTGCAGAGTCCTTCCTGATCTTCATGGCGCCCTGAAATCCTCCCCCATCCCTGTTCGCCAGGAGCCACCGAGGAGAGTTAACTCTCCCCTGAGAATTCCACCACCAGGTTGGAAAAACAAACACACGTCATCAAATTTCTTTGTTATGGCGCACATCTGGTTCCTTTATAAAACATTTCCTTAACAATATTTATCAACTATATATGAGTGCATGAAATGCAGGTGTACACAAAGATAGATGAGACTCAAGTATATCAGGAAGTTCTTTTCCTCGGAAGCATGGCGTTTGTTTTCACAGATATGCAGATGACGCCCAACTTTTTATCACTGTGTGTCCTGATGATGATGAGTCGAATGAATGTAGTTGAACTGTATTTTTGACATAAAGTCATAAAACATAGTTTACAGCTGAACCAGAAAAAAATGGCAGGTTTGATTTCGGTTTGGAAAGCAGCAGAGAAACCAATTTATTAAAACTATAAAATTATAAAATTTCTCCTGGCTGTTCTATTTGTCTCCGAGGTAAAATTTTATTGTAAAAAGTAACCAAAACAAGATTTTATCATCTTAAAATCATTATCAAAATGCACCAATTTCTTTTTTTTCCAGCACAGAGGTGCTAATGCATGCTTTTATTTTTGTTCTCTGGTCTTCTTGTAAACAATAAGACCTTCTTCTTGTAAAAAGCACATTTAACCTTCAGTTATGCCAGATATGAACTGCATAGATGAAGACTGAAGACGAGGAGCAGAGGGCGGGAAGACCTTTCACCCAATTTAAAACTGCTGTTTGGTTCCTTACAATTGACTCGCTGATGTGTCTCTGCAATAGTTCAGAAAATCAAACTAGCATTAATAATAACTGTAAATGTTAAAATACTAGTGACTGAAGTTTACCAAGTGCTTTAATACTTGTTTTTTTTCCTCCCCAGAGTCTGAATCTGACTCCGATGTCACCCCACCGCCTCTGCAGAGGCATAGCACCTCCCACAGTCAGGACTCCCTCAGCAAATACAGGTACAGATGAAGGTCCTCCAAACCTCACCCCCTAACCGAAACTCAACAAGAGCTCGTCCAACGGAAACTGAACAGACGACAAACCCTTCTCATTGTTTACTATACCTAATCAAACATATTTGTTTTAAAAGAAATTCTTGACACTTTTTTGTCTTTTTGTTTTTGTTTCTACTTTTATTGATTTGATCAGGTTTTATTTTTGTTGTTTTTTTTTTGTGGGTGTTTTTGAATTGTATTTTCCATGTGTTGACGATTTGTTAACCCTGAATAAAAGTGGCTTTTCATTGTTAATCAATGAAATAAAAGTGGCTTTTCACTGAACGTGTTCTCCTGTATGTGGCTTAGTGGTGATGCAAAAGGCAGCAAGACTGCAAGTATGCATGTTACAAAAAAAAAAAAGTTTACATTATTGCACTGAACCTGACCAAGCAGCTAAAAACTGCACTATCTATAAAGGTTCATGTTGTTTGGTCACAAAGCAGTTAAACTTCACAAAGAGCACTTCCCTCACAGACCATCAGGTGAATATTTCAGTCTCAGTTTCCCATCAATAATCATCATTTTAGCCACTTGCCCCCCCTTCGCCAAACGTAACTGAGATTTGTTCCTCCTCCCTCACTCCCGCCTCCCTTTCTTCTCTTCCAGAGTTCTGCCTGAAGTTTCTCTGCAGCCTCAGGTGGAGACGCCACAATGGAGCGCTCCCGATGCTTTACCAAAAGCAGGTGTGTCCATACGGAGCTTTACCTGCAGCGAAATTTTATACCTTTTCTATATAAATCACGCCAAATTTTCTTAAGAATGTTTACCCACGGCAATCCAATCATTATTTACATTTTAGTCATACTTGGTCTGTTTCATTCCACAGCTCCCTCAGACTCTGATTCAGAGCCCGACTATGCACCTGTTCCACGAGTTGAGACCACGAGAAATCGACAGAGAGCCAGCGGCAGACGCAGGTGAGAAGAGACCTGCAGCTTCATGCCCTCAATTCTGCAACATCTAAACTGCCAGTTATAGTTTCAATATAGAATAAATTAGATAGAAACTTCAATCATTCAAGAACCCAAACTTTACCAACATCCTCCGAAGACTCAACCCATTTCAGTCAAACCACATATTTAGTGTCTGGATAGAAAAAGTTCAAGTTTAAGTAGCATTTTCATCGATTTTGTTGATCACAATGGGGAAGTGTGTGCAGCTGGTTTCCCTGTAACACAAAGGTCATTTGGTCTTTGCGAGCCACATGACTTCCTGCCATAATTGCATCACTTCAACTGCTTACAGTCAAAACAATGTTTGACATTTGACATGGTCACGCTGGGTTTGGCAGGTCATTCCCAATTGATGAGTTTGCTTCTTCCATTTAAAAGAAACCTGCTTTTTGCAAGAAACCAAAGTTTTACAAACATTTAAATTTGTTTCTGTCAGAGCTTCTACAAGGAAGTCTGCAGCAAAGCTGGACGCTCCACGCCATGTCCCGTCCCCTGCAAGACCACCTCCTGATGGTCAGTCTACTATTCTGTTTGGAAAATATTCCTTTCGGAAAAAGACATTGACATAATCACGATTTTTTTTTTTGGCTTTAGAATCCTCAGACTCAGATCCACTTTCACAGCTCAGAAGGTCTGGCAGCTCTGAGCGGGAGGACAGCCACCACAGGTACGGTCGAGTACTGTATTCTGCTGAAAAACATTTAAACGGACAAGTAACAGGCCTCCATAGAAGGGTAAATCTAAAGTTTTGGAAGAAGTCTGTAATAAAAAATACAAGGCTTGTAATTTATAATAATATAATGTAATTTTATTCAAATTAAAAATCAACTTTAGGCCTTTAAATTACTTTTCTATTTTTGTGATTGGTACGTTTGTTCATAAAAAGGTTCTAATGAGTTTAACTCTTTTGATGAGCAATATCTTTTTCAACATTTTATGAAGATGCTAATGAGCTCCTCTCGTAGTCACTTCTAAAATATAAAAATTTCTATTTTGCCGATTCAAATAAACTTGAAGCATTTAATTTTAATTCATAAGAGAATTGTCACTTGAATGTGAAGTTGTGTTTGAATTAGATACCTTCTAAACTTGAAAAAAATTAAATGTAAATTTTTTTCAGAATTTGTTGCTTATTTAGATTTTTTGCCTCATGTCTAAAATTATCATGAATTTTATAGGTTAGTTTCCACGTAATTCAAATCATTATTATCCTAGAAGCACATGTAATTGGCGGTTTTTGTGCTATCAGTCAAATGTTCATTTTAATATATGATGATAAGGTACTAGGGGTGTAGGGAAGAATTGATTCAACAATATATTGTGATATTTCATTTGGGGATACTTGTGCCAATTTAAAATACTGATTATATTTAATTATTTATGAGCGTCTTTCAGCGCCTTAATTTTTATTTTCCACCTAATTGCTATAGCACGAGCTCCACCTAGTGGCCAAACTGAAACGTTCTCCAGGAGAAGCAGAACAATGTTAATGATCCAAACATTTTTTAGGACTTCCCCATTTGAGAATCCATGTAACACTGTATGTTATTAACAATCTCATACGTTTTACAGCAAGTGAACTGTATCAGATTCATATATTTAAATATATAGTAGATTATTAATGTATTTCTAAAAAATGTGTATAAATGTGTAAACTCAAAATGTAATTGAATTGAGGAATCAAAAGAATAGAAAGAAATCAGAAAGGAATCAATTCAGGCTCTTGTGAATTAAATAATTTCTGGAAATTATATGGATGCCCAGCCCTACTTTCAAGCAAAAAGCACCCCCCCCCCCCCCAATTCTGAGTCAGTATTAAAAAAAACAGCTGTTGATAATAATAAAGCTTTCAGAAATACATGTTTTAGATCCTTTCATTTGTAATAGCCTTCCACTCTACCGCTCTCACTCATCCAAAAGAACCTTCCCCCTTTCTCCCTCCCCCTTTACATATAAAGTTTTCTTGCTCCACCTCTGATCTGGGCCTGTTTAAATATACTGCAACTTGGAGGAGAATGATTGTATACAATTGTATAACTCTTGTTATATTGTGCCTTTTTAAAAAAAAAAAAAAAAAACAGAAATCATTTAAGTTCTAAATAAACCCAATGAATTGCAATATTAGCTGACATGAAAAAAACAATGCAGCACTAAATATTCCTGAAATCTGTTTTTCTGCACAGTACAAAGCGTGCTGCTAATGGAAAAGCCTCGCTTCGGTCTGGGATTCCAGTGAAGCACAGCTTACCGCTTCAATGTAAGGCAACCTAAGCAATTTATTTGACCCTGTTTTGTGTGTTTGTTTGATTCTAGAACTTGCTTAGCACTGGTTTTTGTGTTATTTTTATCATCTTTGTTAACAGGAATTTCTAACAAATGTTAACTTCTCTTCCAGCCAAACTTGTAGAGGAGCCTCTCTATTTCTTACCCCCAGATTCATATCCATCATCTAATCCTGAGTGAGTGCTATAGTGACACTCAAACCTTCGCTTTAATTTTCTCAGAGTTTAATGCGCTTCCATCTCCTCTGATTCTCTAAGGTACAGTTCAGATGTTCAGACGCTGAAGTTTGCGAAGGAGCGAAGTTTGGGGCTGAGACTCGTGGGAGGCAATGATGTGGGCATTTTTGTCGGTGGAGTTCAGCCAAACAGCCCAGCATATGAGCAAGGAATGAAAGAGGGAGACCAGATCCTACAGGTGAGCTCATTTAGGTTTAAAAACCTAAAATATTCTTTTTCACAACTTCACCAGAGTGTAAAAATAACTAAAATTGACTCATTTCTCGCTTTATTTAGGTAAACAAAGTAGATTTTAACCATTTTACACGAGAAGAAGCTGCCAACTTCCTCCTTAACATAAAGACAGGAGAGAAAGTTGAAATTTCTACTCAGCGAAAGATGGACAGTAAGTTTGGATCCTCTTTATCATTCTCAGTTGGTCGGCAAAACTATTGTTATTTGGACCCTCGGTTGCATTGTTGACAGTTTTTTTTAAACAAATTGTTCCTAAATGAATTTGAAAATACTTAAAATGCTTTTTAAAAACCTCCAAATGTATTCTTATTATGATTACCAAAAACATATAAAAAAAATAGCAAAAGAGCATCTAAAACTGGATTTAAGGATCTTTAATGTAATTCCACAAGATGAAATGAAATTAATGCCTTTGATCTAGGGCTAGCCAAACACAGAGAAATTTAAAAAAAAAAAAAATTGATAAATATTACACTAGAATACAATTTAAAATAAAAAATGCTAATAAAAAATCGAAAGTATAAATAAATATAAACACTTAAACTTAATAGAATTATTTATAGATGAAAAGTATTTATTTAAAAAGGTTACAACTGTTTGATCATTTTGAAACTTCTTTTAAACATTCACCTAAAACTGTGCATTTTTATTATAATAATTGCAATTACAATAATAGTCAGTATTATTACTAGTAACTTTAATTTGAAAATGCATATCTTTTTATAATCTAGTCCAAATGCTCACAAACCTTATATTGTAAAGTACACTGAATACTTTTTTCTCATAAAATGCATACTGTTGCTTTACGCATCAAGCATTTTTTGAAACCTATTATTAACTTGACATTGTGAACAGCAGAGAAAAGTGTTTGTCCTGAGTCATTCGAAATTAAAGAAGCAACTAAATCTTATCTGAGTGACATTTGCTCTGCTTTAATGATAGATTTACCACAGCTTTTAAAGCCACATTCTGATACAGTAATGATGTTCTCTTTTAAACATGAAGTAAAGTTTAAAGAAGTGGGAAGATAATTTAAAGAAGTAATAAAAAAAAATCATGATTTCCATCATTTTCCTGTCCAATCATTTCTCATACTTTGCTTTTACAGTATATAAGAAGATCTTGAAGTCCAACCTGGGAGACAACTTCTACATTCGTACTCACTTTGATCATGAGTCAGACCATCCCATCGGTCTGACCTTCACCAGAGGAGAAGTGTTCAGGGTTGTAGATACAATGCACAAAGGGAAGATAGGAAACTGGCTGGCTATCCGTATGGGAAACGACCTGCACGAGATGGAAAAAGGAACCATTCCCAACCAAGAGAGGTAAGAGAGAGGTTTTTTTTTTTTTTGCTTTTATATTCCACATTTTTAATGATTTGATCCATCATGACTAACAGAGCGGAGAAACTGGCCAGCGTTGAGCGATTGCAGCGACCCAGCGCAGAGAGGCAGGCGTCAGGGCCGAGAGCAGAGTTCTGGAAACTCCGAGGTCTCAGAGGGAATAAAAAGAACGACAAGATCAGGCGTAGCCGTGACGACCTGCTGCAGCTCACCATTCAGGGAAATTACCCCGCCTATGAGAGAGTCCTGCTCAGGGAAGGTTAGGAACAACTTTTCTACTTCCTATTTTCTCATCAGAAACTCAGAACTCACTCAACTGGTTTTGACACATTTGAAATGTTTGTTTTGTGCAGCTAATTTCAAACGGCCCGTGGTCATCCTGGGTCCTCTGAATGACATTGCTATGGAAAAGCTGTCCCATGAGTTGCCCGATGATTATGAAGTGGCAGGTAAATTACTGATTCTTTCTTTTGTGCATTTTTTTTTTTTTTTTTTACATTTTTAGAAAAGTGGAAACAATTTATGGTCTTTGTGAATTAGTCTAATTTGAACGTTGTTTCCCGGCTGCAGAGATGGTTCCTCGCGGTGGATCAAGTAGTAGCTCTACAGTAATTAAGCTGGAAACTGTGAGGAAAATTGCAGAAAAGGTAATCAGTAACTCTCAGAACCTCATTAAAAATAGAAAATATATTGTTTGATGGCATAAAAAAAAACTCCTGACTTTTTTTTTTTCAGGACAAACACCCTCTGCTGGACATCACTGCCACTGCAGTGGAAAGGCTGAATTATATCCAGTACCATCCCATAGTGGTGTTCTTAGACCCTCATAGTCGCAAAGAAGTCAAAGCTATGAGACAAAGGTACAACCCCAACTCCAACAAGAGTTCCCGACGTCTGTACTCGCAGGCCCTCAAGTTAAGGAAACATGCCAGCCACCTATTCTCAGGTAAAAATTATTCTTAAAGTGACCAACTATAAAATACATTCTTTTATAACCATTTTTGCTGCACATAATTTCCACCCACTTGGTCCTTTTTGGGGTCACAGGGTCACTGTAGCCTATCCCAGTTACTGTTGAGTGTATGGAGGACCAGAAGAGATGAGTTGAAAAAAAATATATACGTTATTAAAATGAATGTGTTGATTATTTAGAACAAACGTTATTATTTAAAATAGACATTAAATGAATGAAATTGGAAATAAACAAATACATGCTTAAATATATGTTGCATTAAAATAGCCATGAAAAAACACATTTAAATATAAACAACATATTTATTTATTTCATAGCCAGTGTGGGCTGGAAGTGACACGTTGAAATAAATATACTTAATATGAAATAATTAAATATGTGTCATTAATTATTTAAAATTGCCATTAAATAAATAAAATTGGAACTCCGTAAATGAAGGTTCCACTTGGATGGGTTGACAGAAGTAGCTGCGTTTCCACAGACGACGAAATTGTGCAAATTGGATTTGCGCAACTAAATTTACCTAGTGGAAACGCGTCAATTAAAAAAACCCCAAAAAACTCTGATTTATCGCAAAAAGATTTTGTATCAAAATGCACATATTTCACAAAGCTTCTATGGAACCACTCTATTGTCATGTGACCAACAACTGACTGCACAGCGGGCGCCACAAGAGGTCCCACAGCATCACATAGTCCATCAAAAGTTCAGGGTGTCATGTGGAATTGTTGGATCCACAGCTTCTCTGTTAAACTACAATTTCCCAAAAATCCTTCATCTATAGCCGCTGCTATGTGTAAGGAGCTTGCAGCTCCACAGCGTGAATAAAACATCTCCTTTGATAGAAGGTGATGAGCGCTAAAGTGCAGTGGTAGAAATTTGAATGTATTTGCTGTAAATTAAAGTATTGTTCACATCTATCCGTGAGTTGGTTTGTGGTTGTTTTTTGCATATTTATGATTTCATGGAAATGGTGTAATTGCAAAATTGTAGTTTTTCAACATTTCTAGAATTTCAATAAAATGTTGTGCATCATGGAATCGCAGTTTCACTTAATTTTTTTTTTTTCTGCTAACAATTTCCTTTAGCTCGAGTGGACCTGGAACCCGGTTCCCACAGCTGGTACGATTCTCTAAAGGAAAAGATCCGCCACCAGCAGTCCAAACCGGTCTGGGTGTCTGAAGTCACGGTACGAAACACACAGAAAAGAGACACACTCAGAGCTAAAATGAATTCGGTTCATGTATCAACTCTAAAATGTTTATTTAGCTGTTGATTTTGCATTCTGAACCCCATTACTGAATTAAGCAGCATGTTTGCCAAGCGGTTGGTTGGTCAGAAGACTCAGTTTACACAAAAGACTTCTTTGTCATTTTGCTTCAAGCAATTTTGCAAAACGCCAAAAGAAGTCAGTTCATATTTTAACATTCCAACGATAAGTTCTCACTTTTATCTTCAAAGCACTACTTCATTCTACATTAAAAACATTATTTCTATTATTTATTGCTTTTGTCTTTCTTGATCTAAGGATAAATACAGGTGTCCTTAAACCAGAGTTTCTCTTTCATATAAAACATGTTTAACTGACACTAAACCAACTGTGGGTGTGAATGGGTTTGCATAATTGTATGTTCGTTCTGCTGTACTTACTTGTCTTTTCTGCATGGAAATCACATTTTAGACACACAGTTAGTTGTGACTAATTGTGTGTGTGTTCTGACAAAATTATTTCAAACATTTCTGAAAAAACATTTGGATGTAACTTTGTATTTTCATCTCGTGTGGTACTTTCAAAAATGTTTTTTTTTTTTAATTAAATGTTCTTCTGTCCAGTTGGAGAGTGGAGGAGAACCTGATCTGGATACTTTGGATCAAAACCAGACTGACTATCTCAGTGCTGCCAGTGACCTGGAGGACACTGATGGTGAGGTCTACACTGATGGAGAAGTCTACACTGACAACGAGGACCTGGAGGAGGCGTATCCCGGCCAAAATGCAGCTTTGCTCCCTCGAGAGTCCAGGGGCCCTGGAGCTGCCCTAGCTCGATCCTCTGAGCCTGCTTTTGGCCACCACAGCCCAGAGATGGATGACGAGCCAATTGATGACAGGTTTACACCCAGAGAAATCCCGCCGCTGATGCTTGTGCCGGAGCCCAAGTCGCCCCATCGGGAGCAGTACAGCCCACCCCACAGCGATGCGGATGACAATCCCTCTAATCGCAGCTTTTCAGACTCAGACTTCGGTGCTCTCGATCAGCCAGGACCAACCACTCCATCAGATGGACCACCAGATTTTGTTGCCCCCGCACCCTCGTCTCGATACGCGGTAGATGAGCCATCAGATGGCGAGGACCAGCAAGAGGACTCTCAACATGCCAACCTGTCCACCATTGAAAGGAAGCTAGAGCAGGTTTGTACCCCGGCCTCAGCTTTAGACTAGAAACCATTTATACTATGAGATCTATGTTACTCTTTCTTATAATCATACTTGTTGATTATAAATATTTAAAATATTGCAAAAGAAGAATTTTTTATCTTTTGTGTTGACCGTCAAACAGAAAAATGTAATTTACTTATATAAGAATATCAGTCAGAGATAAAACTATAAATTATTAAATTATAAAATAGCAAAACGTCTTTTTTCATTTCAAACTTTTCTGTTTTTATTGTAATTTCCTTTTTTCTAAACCTTATTTAAAGGCATCAGGGACTTTAGAGGATTCGATTACATGTAGGTTAATATTCCAGACACATCTTTCATTGTGTTGCAAGCACCAAATTTGGCATGGATTAGGACCCCCTCTTTCAGAAAATGACAGTCCCTGCCCGATCTGCATGCAGAACTCTATTGGTTGCACGTTTCACCACGCATCCGCAAAGCTGACGTCACTTCCTTTAGGACATTATCATGTCCGAACAGTAACTCTGTGATCACATGTTTTTCTAAACAATATAGAGCTTCTCCCGACTGGATTACAGCAAAATAAAAAAGTCACCCAAATGCTACAATGTATAATTGGATATTGTTCTCATTATAGACAAATGAAAATAAGCATGTAGCGATTCTTCAGGAATCTGTAAAAAAAAAAAAAAAGATTCAATCTAGTCTACATGTTCATCGATGCAGAAAGTTTAAAAATCCATTTGACAGCTTTCTATGCAGGCGCGCCTGTGAGTGTGTGCGCACCTGTGTGTAGGTGCTTACACACTGGCCGCACAATCAAGCGCTCACTTTCAAGTTTTTACACAAGTTTTTAAGTCGGGTCACGAGCTCTACGCACAAATGGGGCACGTCCTGAGAGCGTGCGCTGAATGTTCAACCCGGTTCAAGGTGCTTACACACCGGCCGCGTGCGGTGCGTTCAAGCTCTACGCGGGATTTATTTGTCTGTCTTGGTTTCACATTAATCTGAACGGGCACAAACTGCAATAGCTACGTTTACAAGGCCACAAGCACTGGGGGGGGGGCTTTGTTACGGTGTGAGCTTCGGACCGCAGTCCGTCCGGCTGGTGTGCGAGAGACCTACCGGGTTCTGGAAAACCGTGTCTCCCGGGAGAACTGTTTCTGTTCTGTCTGTGTTATCACGGTTAAAACAGTGTCAGTAAGTGGCACTGTATACTCTTAACTTGGGGAATAAACTGGCATCAAACAAAACAAAAGAAGACAAAATTTGTAGTCTGTTTGTAGTCTCTGGAAAATCCTGCAGTCCTGATTCTAAACATTTCTTTTTCTATTAATTTTTTTATAAACATAAAGTAAACGCTTGTGTTAAACAGTCTAAGAACATCCGAATATGACCATAAAAGGCTTGAGCAAAATTGTAACATAACAACCATAAATATGTTTAAGAAGAAGTGAAGCATGGTTCGTGAGCGGTGTAACTGATAGTTCCGAATACAGATCGGGTGGTGACCATGCACGTTAGCCTAGAAAAATCCAAAATGGTGGCCTTTTCTAAACATGGCAGCAACACTCAATTGTCACAAAAATGTCTATTTGCGCCAGTCTCAACAATTTGGGCGGTTCATGAAGAAAATGCAGTCTTTTGAGAAAACCATTTTAAGTTTATTGTATACTATGTATATTTTGAAAACCTTGAATTTTTTCCATGACTAGGATTCAAATTTAGTTTAATTAAGTTCAAAAATAGTTTACATTTTGAGTGGTTTCAATTTAAAGGTAAACCGCATATACTTAGAAAGTGCTTTCCTGCCTTAATTAAGCCCCAAAGGGCTTTACAGTTTCAGTCCCATTCACCCATGAAAACACACACACATAGACACACATATTGATGGCTGCCATAGCTGGTGCCAACCTGGAACAACATTCCTACGGGCATTAGATACAGGTAAGGTGGGAATCAATCCTATGACCCTCCAATCAACCACTTTACCACTTTGATATTACAATCTGTCAATTACACTTACATTTTAAGGCTGTGGATTCCTCTGTGTGTCGGTGTGTTTTTATTTTATTCATAGTCACTACAAAAGAAATAACTTTTAATCTGAAATTGTAATCAGAGTTTAGAAAGGTTTGTAGATTCATCCTAATTATTTCTGTTTTCTTTTGTAGACTCGAATGGCAGAGCCCGAGACACAGAGAGAGGATAAGAAACCTGCACTCATCGTGTAAGTGTTTTATGGATTTCTGTTACAATGGAGGAGCACGAAGTCCTCTGCTAATTTAACAAACCCTCATGTCTTTCTTCTTCACAGCCTAGCTCATCAACACCAAGCGGTTCAGTTCAGACGCACTCACATCAGAGGCAGCGACAGCTCTGAGAATGAGGAGGGAGCGGATGCGTTTGACGAGGACGAGGCAGACGACATCGAATGGGGTCCCGCAACTGAACTTTAGACAAACTGAGGATTTTAGTCTGTAAAACTTCCTGATAAACATTTATGAAAAGTTTCGCTCTTTCAAGAAACTTTTCTTTTGTAGGATGTGGATGGCTTGTTGTTGAACATCATGATCTAAGTGTTTGATTTTTTTATTTTCCATTTCTATGTGAAACAGTTGTATTAAAGCTTTCATAACACTACACAAAATGTGGCTTTAAAACGACATTTTTTATCAATTTGGATTTTTTTCTCTCTCCATTTTTAAAAATGTTTTTTCTATAATAAAATGTTCTGATTAAAAGAAATGAAATGTTTTAGTAGTTTTGTGCTTTTTGTTTAGTGTGAACTTTGAATTGCTTTATAATCATCATTAAGAGGAATTGTATGGACATAAACATGTATTGCTTATTGCCAATGACCACTGCTTTGTGTTAGGCTTTAAAACACAAAATACCAGTGACAATGAATTAAATACAAAAATTCTGAATAATCAGATTAGTTGGATCATTAGAGCCCACAAATTTACTATTTCCAGGACTAATAAGTACATTGCAGCATCATCACACCAGTTATCTTTAATTTTTTTTAAATTATGTTATTATTACTATGTTATTATTATGCAACCTTGGTTTAATCATAAAAGCACTAAGCTCATTTCATGGACTTGCTTTACAAATTGTCCTAGTTGTAGTTTATGGTTTCCTGTTGGTTTTTACCTTCTGCATAAAAAATAGAATCAGTTGTGTAAAGTGTAAGCTTTGCCATTTCATCTACTCAAGTAGAAGTAAACATATGACTGGTTGAAGATGCATCAAAACATGCAAGGCCAATTAAACTAAATTATCTTTAGCTCGAAAAACTTCCCAAAGCAAACATTTTTTTAGCACTTGGCAATGGCACTAGATTAAGCACATCCAGCTGTGTTAAAGCGGCGGCAGGTCTCTTTGCATTTCCAAAAATCTATTTAAAGACCCACTCTGATGAAAAGGATGTTTTTAAGATCATCTTGCAGCATTTTTCTCATAATGTAGGACATGTATTAAGAAATTTAAAGCTCAACATTAAATTTGAGTATTTAATTTTATTCCTAATTTTTCCACCAGGAGAAGATGAAAAAAACTGGATTTAAATAACTTATTTGCAGTTTAGAAAACACGCTGGGTGGGCCAAAAGCTCCCTGCTTGCTCTGCTCAGAGGGGAAAGGGGGGTGGGGTTGCTCACGCAAACCCCATGGGTAACCCACAACTCAGATGAATGCAGAAGCTATGACCTTAAAAACATTTTTTTTTCTTCTTGACTAAAAACAATTTAATCGTAATTAAAATACCACTGGGAACACTATTATAATAGATCAAAAGATGAATGGAATGGATCATTGAGTTTTGTTTACCCTTGTGTGGGATTTTATTACCAACCTCATTTGTGTCATTTGTTAAAAGTCAGACCCTCTGATTTACTAAGATCTCAAAGAAAAAGCAAAACAGGCAAATACATCTGAATTTTCTGTTGGTTAATCAGGACTGATTTTGCAAGGAATTTTGGTAATTGTGCAAAGAGAAGTATACTCTTGTAAGATTTTTACATTTGATAAAAGGGAATCCAGAAAACCGTCCCTTCTTAACCAACAGACTTAACAAGATGGACTGACAGCTTTGGGTTGAAGTGCACACTGAACCTTGAGTCGGACGTTCAGACATTTGAGTCTACGTTGATGAGGAATCAAAGAGTAACATAATGGTGAGCTCCAAATGAAGATTCATGAAAAATTCTATTTGCATCCTAGTTTTATTTTGCACATTTTTTCAGAATCACCCATGTTGCATATTTGTACTTGGTTAACAAACTCGTGACTATACTGCTCACAAAAATTAAAGGAACACTTTTTTTTATTGGTCCTGGCATGAATTGAGTTAAACCTGTCTGATAATTTTCTTGTTGGTTAATCAGCTGAGGGCCTCGTTGATCAATTTCAGCTGTATTGGTGTTGATGGAATTAACAACAGGTGCACTTCAGTGGCAACAATTAGAAAACCCTCAAAACAGGACTCTTACATGTGGAGGTCATTTCAAGTTTCTCCCTCTTGATCTTTTTTGGCTGGTTTTCCACTCGTGCTGATTTTGTCTTGTGTAATTCTCTCTACTGGCAGTATGAGGAGATTCCTTAACCCTACAGAAGTTGCACAGGTTGTCCAACTTCTCCAGGATGGTACATCCACACGTGCTGCAGCAAGAAGGTTTAATGTGTCTCCCAGCACAATCTCCAGAACATGGAGGAGATTTCAGGAGACTGGTGGTTATTCTGGGAGAGCTGGACAGGGCCGTAGAAGGTCCTCAACCCCTCAGCAGGACCCATACCTGCTCCTTTGTGCAAGGAGGAACAGGCTGAGCACTGCTCGTGCCCTACAGAATGACCTCCAGAGGGCCACTGGTTTTAATGTCTCTACCCAAACAATCAGGAACAGATTTCATGAAGGTGGCCCCACGTCCTGTAATGGGCCCTGTGCTCACTGTCCAGCACCGTGGAGCTCCATTGGCATTTGCTCAAGAACACCAGAATTAGCAAGTCCGCCACTGGCACCCTGTACTTTTCACAGACCAGAGCAGGTTCACCCTGAACACCTGTGATAGACGTGAAAGAGTCTGGAGAAGACAAGGAGAAAGTTCTGCTGCCTGCAACGTGGTTCAACATGACAGGTTTGGTGGTGGGTCAGTGATGGTCTAGGGAGGCATCTCCATGGAGGGACGCACAGACCTCTACTGCCTAGGAAATGGTGCTCTGACTGCCATAAGGTATCTAGATGAAATCATTGAACCCATTGTCAGACCCTACGCTGGTGCAGTAGGTCCTGGTTTCCTCCTAATGCACGACAATGCCCGGCCTCATGTGGCAAGAGTATGCAGGCAGTACCTGGAGGATGAAGGAATTGAAACAATTGAATGACCTTCACCATCCTCTGACTTAAACCCAATAGAACATCTCTGGGACATTATGTTTTGGTCCATAGGCGCCACCAAGTTGCTCCTCAGACTGTACAATAGCTCAGGGATGCCCTCACACAGATCTGGGAGGAAATGCCACAAGACACCATTCGTCATCTCATTAGGAGCATGCCGCGACATTGTCAAGCATGCATACAAGCTGGTGGGGGCCACACAAGATACTGAAAACCATTTTGAATTGCAGAAATTAAGTTTTGGAGAAAATGGACTAGCCTGCCCCATCTTCATTTCACTCTGATTTGATGGTGTCTACACAATTGAGCCCTCTGTGGGATGAAAACTTTTATTTCCATTAAAAGACTTGACATCTTTTTGTTCCTAAGAAACTGCCCTGTTGTTATTTGTATAGATATTCAACTTCATATTGAGATCTGTGTATCTGTGTTTCTTTAAAGTGGTCTAATTTTTGTGAGCAGTGTATTTTGAACCTTGTTAAATACTCCAATGAAAATTGTTTTTGTTCCATTTTTCTAATGATGGAGGACATGTATAAAGACAATTAAGCTTAAAATAACATTTCTAAGTATTTCTATATTCAAATCATTGTGAATCATGAGCTGATGAAAAAAATGCAGTTGGAAAAAGCTTCTAGGTGTGATGTAGGACCTTCAGTGGCTGGTCACAAGGTCCCTGCTCCGCCCCATTCTGATGGATCCAAATGTGAACAAATAAATGCATGATCATCTTCATTTTCCTTGTTTGAGCTGGAGTCTGGCTCAAAACTGTAGGGGTGGATACATTTGATATTGCCCAAAATTTTTGTTGCACCGCTATTGCTAGGCTAGGGGTGTGATGGGTTGTAAGCTAACAGGGGAGGGTAATACAAAAGGATGATGGGAAATGGAAGAATGCTCACTCTGCAACTGTCCACGACTCAAGAGAATTTCTGATGAACTCCTGCTGCTCTGCAGAAATGTTCTAGAAAATGACACAGGTTTGTTGATTTTGTTTGTAAAGCACATAATCATAACTCTGCTGTTAGTGTGGGAGTCCTTCAATAAAAATTGAAACTTCTCTCACCATTTTAGTCTTCTGGTTGTGCATTCTCTAAAAAAATGTCAAAAATGTGTTTAATGTGCTTAGATTAAAAAGAAAATGTTTTACAATATATTTTGTCAGTTTGTGTAACCAACAGAATCCCTGTGGCCTTCTGTGTTACTGCCAAGAGCGTACCTCCCTCTGGCACTCTAGGGAAATTTCCTAGATCCTGGCTCAGAGCTATGCAAATGAAATAAAAAAACAGTAGGAAACTTTTTTTTTTCTGAAGACAATTAAAAATTTCACCCATTTGTAAAAAATTTCTGCTGCAACACTAAGAATACGTATAAAGAATAAATGGCAAAAACAAAATGCAATGAAATTAATAAGTAAATAAGTAAGATTTGTGCAAGGCAATCCAAAAAATTGATCACACTCTGTCAGTGATCACATCAATCTCAAGTTGGTATGGGATCGATATTAGCCCGCAGATATCGATATGTCCATTTTTGTTTGAAACTTTCAAACAATCCTTATCAGCATAAAGGATCCAGCAGAGTCACTGCCTCACCAGTTCTATGAGATCTCAGCAGCAGATCTCATGCATGCAGAGGGCATGCATTGTTCACCCTATTTCAGCTCTATTTAAATGCCGAGGGTTTTTTTCATTTGGCAAGTTACAAAGGCTAAGTATGGAAGGTACAAATTATTTATATTTCTATCAGCTGTTTTTTTTATCATTAAACTTTTTGATTTATTTTAAGATCATGGTTACTAGTTTCTCTTGGTTTGCACGCTGTTTTGTATTTATCTCTTCACTTTTAATTAATTTCAAGAATTTTTTATTTTTAACAAACTATTTTTCATTTAATTGAAAATATTTTCCTAATTCTGTCATTATGTTTATCAAGTAATTTAAAAAGAGAATCTTAATAAAAACAAAAACATTTACGACAATTAGAAATAATTGAGATTTGGAGGTTCATGTCACATGCACAGGCCTGCATTTACAAAAATATAAATATTGGTATTGATATCTGCTATATTGACTCGTATGGTATCGATAACCGAATGCTTATTATTGCCCAGCCCTAAGTAAGATTTTCTGTGCCCTCCTCGCGGATTTTAACTGCACCCTTTCGTACACACACCTCTAACACTTCAAATATACACTCTAACAAACAAACACAGATACATCATACAAGGAAGGCGGGACCTTCGACCTTCAATCCCCTACCCAATCCCTGGCGGAGGGGCGGGAACCCTTGGCTTGGTGGTCTTGTCTTACTTGGGTGCTGGTCTCCTAAGCTCGGTGGCCTCCTCTTTACGCCGGGGGAGGGATCCCTGAGATTTAAGATCTAGAGCAGGGGATCAAACTAGAGCCTGGGGGTGTCCATCTCTCTGTGGTTCGGGTTCTGGTCTTTGCTCTTGAGAACTGGGCCTCTCCAAAAACTCCACCGGTGGGTGAGCCTGGTTGGGCCTTGTTAACATCACTCCTAGGGGCCCCCGTTTCACTTGGGTGCCCCTCTCCTGGGCGGAGATGGGCGCCCCGGCCTTGCTCCCCCCTGGACCGGGGGTTGGCAATGGCACTAGATTAGTCTGCTCCAGACAACAGACCGCTGTTATCTGGAGCATGGGAGTGGGTCTCCCTTGGGGGGCCCTGGCTCGTACCTGGGGTGGGGCGGGAGGATGCTCGGCGCTGCTGGGTGGTGGTGGGCTGCTCTTCTGGGGTTGGGGGGGCTCTCTGGGGGGCGGAGCGTCGCGTTGTCCCTCCTACCACGGTGGGGGGGCTGCACTTCTGGCGGGGCTGGGGCCTTCACTCTCTGTGTTCCTATGCCTTCCTGCTCTCGGGTGTTGGGGGGCCTCTGCGGCGGTCCCGCGTGACCTGGTCTGGCTGTTTGGTGGGATAGCCCGGCGGGCCGATTTTTCCTCTGGCTCCATGGGGGGTTTTGGAGGATCCGGGCTGCTGCTGCCTCGGCGGAGGGTGGGGGCGTGAGGATCCAGGTGCTTTCCCTCTTTGTACATCAGCAAAACATAAACACTCACCTGAGCACAGGTGTCAGCTCACCTGCTCACTTATACTATGCGTGATAGAATGAAAGGTTTTATTTGTATCGGTTTGTATGATTAACCCCTCCGCTCTCCTTGGCTTGTTTACATTAAAAGTGGGGTCATCTGGACCCCACAAGAAAGTGCGCTGAACTTATTTTTATCTTTGATTTTTGAGTTTCACTAATGTCCATGGCAGACATAAAATCCTGTCCACCTTTGTCCACATTTGTCATGGAAGGAATCACATATCAATATATGGTTGGAGCCATCTGGACCTCAAAGAGAGCGGAAGGGTTGTGTGAGCTGCAGTTGTATTGTGTACATTTTGACTAGTTTAAATGTGGAGACTATTTTGGCAAACAGGTATGTGTATAACTCGAGTGTGTGTGTAGACAGGTCAAGCCCGCTATCAGTTTGCTATTTAGACCTGGTTGTTTTATGATGATGCTTCCATCTGCAAACATCTTTTTTTTCTCTAAATCCCCCTCTATTACTCCCCCTCTTCCGTCCAGTCCAAAAAAAAAAAAAAAAGAAAGAAAAAAAAAGATGCAAACTGTTCAATATAAATAAAGTTTAGCATGAAATACAACAGGGGTTTATACTCAATTAATCCCTGTTGTGACGGTAAAATCTGCCCAACACAAGAGGCTCTCAGCTCGTATCTGTTTGCTCAGCTTTTTGACAGGACAAGTTTTAAAAAAAAAAAAGTAAGATTTTCTTTGTTAAAACATGATGAAGATAAATCATATAGTTTTTAAAATGTATACATTTTTTTTAGTTATTTCTCAAAGCAGCCCTAAATAGTACAATAGTTTGTATTGTAATGACGAAAGCTGGAAAAGTGTTTTCAGTTGTCAGTTTGTACCTGCAGCAGGTGCTCCGTGCACGCGCGCGGAACAATACATTCTTGGAAGCGCACGTGCGGCCGGACCCAGTGATTGCTGTAACTCTGTGTGTGCTCGTGCTTGGAACGCGGCGTTACACTAAGTTAACTTTAACTCACAAGCAAATTTATTTAAATTTTGTTTTAACTTGTTAAATGTATCTAATCTATTTTTAAGAGTTGTGGAAAAAAAATCCCCCCGTGAGAAACTCTCCTCCCCCAGCGCGCGCGGGGCGGATGCCGCGAGGCAGTTTGCGGTGAGCTGCCTGTCTCTCCGTGTGTGAGCCTGCGCGGCTCGATGAGCGACAGCAGGAGGAGGAAGACACACAGACAGTCGCCGTGGCTGCGAGTCGGCCTCGAGGGCACCGAGCTCCCGCTGAGCGCCAAAGCCAACAAGTGGCGAGTAGGGGGGTGGGTGGGGGGGCTGTACGTCAAGCTGAAGGCTGCGGGGATGGACGGCAAAGGCACCCTGAAGATGTTCACCAAGAAGAGACGGGACCTGATCAAAACGCCGTCCATCTCGAAGAAGAGCCGAGCAGGAAGCCCCGGGCCGCAGAGCGGAGCCTCCTCTGTGAGTAACCATCACTTCTGGTTTCTGTGCGTTTGTGTGTATGTGCGCGTGCGCTTAGTCAGATGACCTTCATCTGGAGTGGGCAGGCTGCAGAGAAGGACCAGGAGGACTCCATTCTGTTTTTGTTTATGGATCCTCTTCACACCTGCTGCCAGATTTGTTTAGTCAACTGCAGCTTGGACTCCTGCCTCCATGCCACCATGATCAGAGCGAGAAGTGGTCACCTGTCTGAAACCACCTCAGTCACAGAGTAGAGTCATGGAGCTGGATGTGCAGATGGGCACCTGGCGGAACTCAGATCTGGACAGCAGCACATAGGAAGTACCCATCCTGTGGGGGTTTTTGGCACCGGAGCAGCTGCCAGGCTGCTCTCTGTGAGCTTCAGAGGCGGATTTCGACTGTAGTTATGATGTGGACCGACTTCTAGGCAGGAACATGCTGAAACGTGGGGGGAAAAGTAGCTACAACCCTTACTCGACTGGTCAGAGGGTTAAGAAAGCTGATTCCAAAAGCAAGGACAAGCTCGACATTCTGCCCAACAAGCACAGCATATGGCTTAAGCAGGTACGTCTCTGTATTCGTGTCCTTATAAGCAGGGATGCATGTATGATTGTTTAATATTTAGATTCTGTGTTTGAGCTGATAAGACGAGACTAAACGTAAAAGTCACCAAACAAAGGTACATGTGAACCTAAAATTGTCTTTGAAAAGGTCATCCTCAAGTGTCTGTAGTTTAAACAGAACATATAGTTCAGCGCCATGCGCAGTTGGCCACACCCGATCACAGCTTGCACTCAGGAAGTGTTGCACAACGCGACGCAGGATCTTGTGAAAGTCTTCCTCTGTGTTTACCACCGGCTGGTGTTGGAGGCCCCAGACGTGACCGCTCTGTTTCTGTCCCCCAGCTCTCCATTCTCCCGGAGCAGCCTCGAAAGGATGGGGGCGACGCCTGTCTCTCGTCTTCGCCATCCTTCTCCTCTTCTTCAACGCTCAACCTGAACTCCGCCGACTCCTCCTTGTCGTGCCCGGGACCCCGAACCCTCAGCATGCCAAGGTGGCGACCATGCAAGGAGTGGGCTGCCCGTCCCCGGTGGGCACGCTGAAGAGGCCCACCGCGTTGAGCCGGCACGCCAGCGCTGCAGGTCTGCTATGAAACACCTGCTAGAGGTTATGAAATCTGCTTCCTTTATGGCCGCAGAAATCACACCTGAACAGAAACATCACATCCTGCACAAATTCACGACTAAAACATCACAAATCGGTTTAAAATAATTTTTTTGGCCATGATTACATCATCTTACACTTGTGGATTTTCAAAGCTCCTTAATCAAAATAAATCCTTTGACTGTCTGACTAGTTGTTGCTCCAGCCTGGCTTGACCTCCTGACCCAGCAAGTTTCAGATCTTGGGACAAAAATGTGACACTTGTTAAACCTTCTGATCTGATTTTCCATTGAAAAATGATTTTTTACTGTCACCAAGTGTGGAACAAATGTGTTTAGAGTTTGAATGAAAAGAATGTCTGACCTCTAAAAAAAGGAACTTAGACAATATATTATAATTTGTTAGTTTAATGGTTTTCTGGAAATCTCCAACAGAAAGCCCAAATAGTTTTGTGTTTTTACAGGTTTTCCGCTCCCGTCATGGGTCCACACCAAAGGCCAGGGGAAGGGCACCCTGACCCCGTCTCCTCAGTCTGAGACCCCAGAGAGCACGGCCATTGAGGTGGAGGACATCCCGGCCTTGCTGAGGGATGTGGCCCGCTTCGCAGAGGCTGTGGAGAAGCTGAAGGATGTGGTTATGACTGAAGGTAAGACGGCTCCCAGGAGAGGGTCACAAGTCAACCCACACAAGAAGGCTCCAAATATTTACCGACCTGCCTGTCACAGGGAGTCGGGCTCCTGTGTGGCCCTCTGGCAGTCGTAGATGAAGAATTGTTTGTTTTTTTTTACCTCTGCAGAGATAAGTTGTGACTTATCACAGTTTTTTTTTTTTTTTTTTTTTTCTGTGGGTTTGCAGACCGAACAATGCTGCATTTGGCTTCTCTTACCATTTCCCCTCAGTGAGACCTCACATGAATAGCACAAGAGGTGCCCATTGAAGGCCTATTGTCAGTGTTACATCAGCCACACTCACCAACACGATGCATGAGAGCAAAAACGGGGGGCGGAGCCAGTGTGCACAAGAGCGCTGTGAGCTTCCTCCCTCCAGCTGAAAGGTTTGCTTCCGCTGCACCCTCAGAGTCGACCACAGTCGTCTTCTTAAGGAAGCCAGCTTCACGTGTGCTGCAGCCCCGAGTGCACGCTCCAACCTGCACAGAGCAGCTGAGCTGGATGCAGAGAGTTGAAGCCAGAACCCCACCCTGGATCTCACCTGCTGAACGCGTTTGAACCGTCTTTGCTTTTGTTTGAGTGTTATCTGTTATATGTAAATCTTTCAAACAGGAAGCAAACAAAAGGCCGTATTTCCCTGTCTTAACTGTTAGTGTGGCTCGAAGCTCCTACAACCCGTTGCCTTTCTGAACTTGGAGCCTTCTCCCTCATCCTGTTTAGTTTTTTCAGCTGTTAAACAACAAAGAGATTTGCCTCAGAAACTTGTTTGGAGTACCAAAAAGTGATCCCTTTTCATTGAGCAATAGAAATGGAAAAAGCTGTTGTTCTGACACCCTCTTAGGGCTCTGTCACAAAGCTTCTTTGTACTGCAGACTGCATGGTTAATGCGTGTAATGTTGGAGAGAATTTCAACAAACTTGTGTGTTAGTGGTGAAGAAACAAGGACACACTGCAGACATGTGCGCTGACATCACGTTTGAGCAGACGATTTTATTTCAAAGATGCTAAGTGAGTGGCAGTTTCTTTTGCCCGCTGCCTGACAATCTAATGAATTTCCACCTTTAGAACTGGACTTAACTGGATTGTTTTTAAGTCCTTATATTAATTAGGACATTAAGTTAACATTCTACTGATATAAGAAATTCAATAAGAGTCAAATATGTTCTTAAAGTTTAATGACCCTTTCTGTGTTTTTAACATGTTCTGTTGGTATTTTTCTGATGCAGGACATTTATAGGGAAGATTTGAGTTTAAAATAGCATTTCTGAGTATTTATTTCTTCAAATTGTTGTGAATCAGGAACAGACAAAAAAATACTGTTGGAAAAAGATTATATTTTAAATAAAGAAAATGTTTTCATAGAATCCTTGATCTGCTGCATTCCGATGCATCCACTCTGAGGCAAGTGGATCCTCTTTGTTTTCCTCATCCGAGCTGGCATCTGGATCAAAACTGTATGGCTGGATTGCTCCTATATTGGTCACCATTTTTGTTGGACTGGTAATGTTAGCTTGGGAGTGTGAGGGGCTGTAAGCTAGTGGGAGAAAGTGTATTAAAAAAACAAAATTTGGATAATTGAACTTTGGTTTCTTGAGCGCCAGTCCTACACTCAGTCAACTGAGCCATAGCTGGGATGTTGGGAAATGAGGGGAGCCTTACTTCACAGCATCAGTCCAGCTCACAATTTGGAAGCAAATTATTTAAGAACTTCTGCAGCTCTGCAGAAACTATCTCCTAGAAAACAAAACAAAATAAAAAAAATAATTTTAGAATAGTTCCAAAGTAGAGGCATGAATCTTGAAGCACCTCACAATTCAATTAGATTATGAAACAATTCAATTAGGAAACAAGTATCAATGCATCCCAGATCTGCACTTTATAGAAATGTTTCTCTTTACTACAAGTCAAGTTTTTTTAAATATATTTTTTTATTGAGCACCATAAATATAGAACATGTACAAAAAGAACACAAACAAATACCAAAGAATATTGTTCCAACAATGCTCCTATGCTCTTTTTTTTTTTTCCCACCCCCACCAAACCCAACAGAACAATCCCACCCCCCCAGGACATACAGGACACTGTCAAGAGACATAAGCAAGCATGCACCACACCCCTTACGCTGTATATGACATTAATATGAGGAACCAAAATAACAAAATCATGAATTTCCTGAAGCTACAATTTGGGAAGAGTTTTGAGCTCATCAATATATTATATTTCACTAATTTGTTGTCTTATCCACATTTAATTCTGCTGTGACATAACTTTCACACTGCGTGACTTTTATCCTATTGGCCCCTTAATACTATGAAAGCCAAAATGCTTCCAAACTGTTGTTTTAAGTGAAGTTGGGACCGCTCGGATGACGACATCTGGAATGTCAGCCGTGTTTGTGTGCTCTTCAAAAATGTCAATGAGAAACGTGTCACGTTTAGTTCCGCTTGTTACTTTTACTTTAAATCATATACATTTTTTGATTATCGATTATTTAAAATTCATAAAATGATTCAGAATCATTTATAGATCATAACTGATGCATCTTAAATTCATTTTTTTCTCCCACCACTAGTCAAAAGATGATCGGAGTAAACTAAAAAGCATTTTTGACCTTTCTGTCTCCATCCATCACTTCCTTATCGTAACATGTAATGTTTTTCAATAAACAATAAAAGGAACTTACTTATGTTCATCTTCTTCTTTTCCTTTCATGTTTTTCTTTTAGGGGTTGCCACAGCAAATCAGCTTATCGATCTTTGATTTGACAAAGAATCTGTCTGAAACCCTTGCTGACACACTCTTTGTATTAATTCAGACTTGGCACAATCTTTGATTTGACTCTGTCCCCTTGCTGACACACATAGTTTTTTCAAATAAATTCAAATAATTCAAATAACTGAAAAACTTCTAAACTAGATTTTTTTGCTTTGATTGCAATTTTTTTTCTTTTTTGTTTTCAAACTGAAGCAAAGATTAGGGTTAAGATAAACCAATGACTGCACTAACCAGCGGTTTCTTGGTGCTCACGACTGCAGTGAACGTCAACACACAAGAAGTCATTTTTATGAGCTTCTATAAGCTGTTGGGTTCTGAAAAAAATCTTATCAGCCTTCTATGTTTGAACTCATCAGCTGTTTGGTTGCCACTGGTCGCTCTTCTCAAACAACGCTTTTCTCACACAGGCAAAGAAAGCCAGCGGCCGGTGGCTCATGAGTGTTTGGGAGAGGTTTTGCGGATACTCCGCCAAGTCATCAACACATACCCTCTGCTCAACACTGTGGAGATACTCACTGCTGCTGGGAAACTCATCTCAAAGGTTAAAGGTTAGTAGACTGCCCAGAAATGCTCCAGCAGTCCTTAGAGCATAGGGGAAAAAAGTTTTGAGCATTAAGTAACAAAAAAATATGAACAATTTTCAGGTTTCCACTATGAGGCGTGCAACGAGGCGGATAAGAATGACTTTGAGAAGGCCATTGAAACCATTGCTGTGGCTTTTAGCGGCAAGTAAGTGATTGATGCTCCTGTCAGAGAGCCAAAGATCTGCTTTAGTCATGTAGCCTCTGTACACACTCAGCAGTCAGGTGGCGCGTGGAAGTGCAGACACAGACAAGAGTCTGCTTTTGGGAATGAACGAGAAGTGCAGCGATGGTGAGACATTTGCATGAGACAAAGCTAAAAACAGGAAGTGGTTTTTCTTCTGTCGTCACCAAACCGATAGTTGAACATGTTCTCGACTACCTGATTGCCAATAGTAGGAACAGACCCTGGAGACAAAAGAATCAACAAAAGACAAAGAATCTTTATTAATGCTTAAAAATAAGTTTTTGGTGTCAACTACAAAAAACAATGCTTGATTTCCTTTACTTTCTCAATTATCTGTGACACTCAAAATAGAATGAAGTTGTCTTTTAAGTGCAGTTTGTGCTCCATCAGCTTATCGTTTTCATACTATTTGGAAGTTTAGACAGCTGTCACAGAGCTTCAGGAGGAAGTGAGTTGGCAGAGACGGTTGAAATCTGTCTGACAAGGCGGTTTCCTCTTTCCCTCCTCCGCTCTTCCTCTGACTTGTTTTTTGGCGTCAATAACAGAAAATGCCTGGATGGCACTGCTTTCTTAACGTAGTTTGTTATACTAAAAACAACCTCAGAGTAAATTTATAAAAAAAAAAAAGTTCTGTAAGAAAGCAAAAGTGATGATGTTTGAGTTTAGTAGTCAAAATGGATCACTTCCTGTTTGCGCTGTACCTGTCGAGGTTTCACTCTGGCCTCTTCCTCTTTAAGCCCTGCTCGCTGTCCTGAAAGCAACCCGTTTCTGCCGGGCTGTTTCTGTAAGACGCTCCCATGTGTTTCTTCTTAGTGTTTCTGAGCTGCTGATGGGAGAGGTGGACAGCAGCACGCTGCTCTCTCTGCTGCCCACTGAGAAGAGCAGGGTAAGCCCCCCATACACACACCTCTGTTTACCAACTGCATCACAAATACTCTAGAGTGATATTTCAGTTCTTTCAGTGAGAGAAAGAGGGAGGATCCCCTTTGAGTCTGTTATGAGTCCTTTCTGTATTTAACAGTCGATGGAGAATTTGTATGCTGCAGCAGGAGGCCAGGGAGGGGACGGTGGACCGCTCAAGACTGACCTGCAGGACTTGGGTAGGCAGTTCCTGAGTCTGCCAGCAACTGCTGACTCTCGCAAAGTGTTACTGCATTTTAATAAAGATCAAATATCTGTTTTTTGATTCACTATTTAGGAGTTTTTTTTGGTTCTCTAAACCAGGGGTCTGCAACCTTCAGCTCCGGAGCCACACATGGCTCTTTTACCCCTCCATTGTTGCTCTTTTATTAAATAAGATTAAAAAAAAGTTTCTAAATGTTAAAAGGTAACCATAAAGTAAGAAGTCAGAATTTAGTAAAGGGGAGTTCATGCAGTAAAGAGTAATCCTCTGAAAACCTGCGCTGTCTGTAGAAGCCCCTCCCATACCCATGAAAACAAGCGGTTTGAAACGCGCTGACGTAAGATCGTAGCCAAAAGCTCTCTCCAGGAAGAGTCTGTGCTGCAAGCTCCGCCCCCAAGACTACAAAGAACACACCCACCTTCTCCGCTTAGCTGTGGTGCCGAGATAGTTCTCCCTGCCGCCAGAATCTGTCTCCTGTCAGGAGATAACTACCTTCCTGTAGCAGGAACCGCTCTCTGACCCATCTTTTAATGTCGTCTCGCTTCGTTTCCAATCAGACAGAACTTCTGTTCACTCTGAGATTCCTCAGTCTGAATATGAAATGAACTGAGAGCGGAACAACTGAACCAAAACGGCCACCGTACCTGACAGTCATGTGAAGTAAACACGTTAGAAATGAGCTGATCGGTGAGCTGCGGACAAATGTAGAGCATTAATTGTCGTGTTAACCAAAAGGAAATAATTGTTCCAACTTTTCACTTGTTAGAACATTTATTTTAACACTACCAAAAAATGTACAACTCTCTTTTCTGTGTCTCCTACGCGGTGCGCCGGCTGCTGCCGTGAAAGCTCCATTGTAGTTTCAACAGAATTCTCTTAGAAATGAACCATAAAACCACAACGATGAGACACGGAAACTCATGGTCAGATGAATTCATGCTCAATAAAACAACTGTCAACATAATCCACACTGATTCTACCGACTTGTTGTTTAGCGTGAATACCTGTATCTCCAGTAACTGTCATGCAGGATTCCTCAAACCAGCAGTAAAAGTGTTGAATCTGGCCTTCACAGACTCTCAAAATCCATCAGCAAAATAAAACGTTTGAAAAAGGGGAAAATCCAGACAAGATCTTGCAGACTGTCTTTCTTATAGTTTTGTTTACAAATTTTGTTCAGGCTGGGGAGGCGGGTTCAATAATGACGTTGAGAAATGTGCGGGACTCACTAGGAGCGAAAAGCAGAGGCTCAGAAATTGAGTCGTTTTACTTCTGGGCATTAAAACGGGCCATAAAATTTACTCGTATTTTGTAAATAATTTTTTTTTTTTGTGTTCCAAAGGCAATATATGATCATATATATGGATATAGTTTACTCTGAAATGCTGAAGAAAATCAGGGTGGGGCCCCTTCAAACCACAACATTGACAGATTTTTGTGTAATGAATTACGCAGTATTAAGGAGTTTTAAGTGTGTTCAAAAACATGGCAGGGGTCACTTAATTAGGTCCGATTTCATTTTGGGTCTTTAGATTTACATTTCTGGCAGAGTTGCACCAACAACAATGACATTAACTATTTTTATTTAATCACTGTTGACATTACACTTGCTACTACTACTTTTGCTGCATTGAGATTGTCATATGTGACAGGGTGTCTTTTATTTTAAAAGGAACTTCAGTCAAAAGTAAAAAAATAAATAAATAATTGCTATTTTCTTTTAATGCATAATGTACAACAGTTCATTTATGTTCTTCATAGTTGTAGCAAAAACATAAATACAAATCAGTGACTTGTGTTGAAGGAAGAGTTTGTGGCTCCTACTGGGTTATAATAAGTGATAAATCATCCTGAATGGCTCTTTCAGAGCTCAACGTTGCAGACCACTGCTCTAAACAAAGGATAGAAGTTTATAGTTTTGAAAAACCGTAAATATATATTTTTTTAACTTTGAAGTTGATAGATTACATAGCAATAGCGGTGTAATGATTCATTTTAACAATTTGACTAATAATTTGTGGTCACCAATGTGATTTATTGTTGATAAATTGTCTGCTGTGATGACACTTGGTCATTTTAATTTTATTCTATAATAAAATAAACCTGTCATATCTCATTTAATTTTTAAAGGATTTTATAATGGTATAGGCCGATTCAGTTAACAACTTGCCTCGGACAGATCAATCTGTTTGGATTGTGACAGTATAAATTGAATTTGTATAAATTATTTGTATTTCAATACAAAAAATGTGTCAAAAATCCAAATGTCGCCATCTTGCCCATGTTCACTGACAAATGTTGGCGTGTCGATGCGTAGGCAGAGTTGAGGAAGTGGATGTGATCCTTCAGCACAGCGAGGGAGGGGTGGACTCGGCTCTTCTCTATGCCAAAACCATTGCCAAGTACATGAAGGACTTGATAAGCTATGTGGAAAAGAGAACTTCGTTGGGTAAGTAGACTAACCGGATGTGTGCACTGTGAGAGGTCACTACATCATAACGGCACATCTTCTGTTTTTTTTTGTTTTTTGCAGAGGTGGAGTTTTCTAAAGGCCTCCAGAAGTTATATCAGTCCTGCAAGCACAGCATAACCCATGTAAGCAACCTTCAATTTATTTAATCAACTTTTTGACATGAATTATAATATTTAAAAGAAATGGGTTCTCTCTCACTCAGCCCCACATGCCGCTGTTCTCCATCTACTCCCTGGCTCTGGAGCAGGACCAGGAGCAGAGCGTGGGGCTGCAGCAGGCAAACACCACCCTGCACAACCAAACCTTCGTCCAGGCAAATGCAGCAACATCTCAACTTCATCCTTGTTCTTGAATTAAACTGCAGCATTGTAACTCCTGATCTTTTATTTCTCACATCCACTTTGCCTGAGCAGCCACTGACGCAACGCAAACAGGAGCACGAAAAGAAGCGAAAGGAGATAAAGGAGAATTGGATTCGAGCTAGAAGAAAGCTGGTGGGATTTTTTTTGTTTTCACAATTCGTGCCGTGGAATTGTCTTTTTCTTAAGAAAATGTGTTTTTGTGGCGTTCTGTTTTTAGCTGGAATGTGAGGCAAATTTGCGGAAAGCCAAGCAGGCTTACATGGTTCGTTGTGAAGAATACGAGAAAGCCAAAACGGCGACCTGCCGAGCTGAGGAGGAAGGAGGAGGCTCTACTGCAAAGTCAGTGGAGAAGAAGAAGCGTCTGGAGGAAGAAGCTCGCAACAAGGTTGGCTTTATCTAAATTCATTCACCCTCTAAACCCGCTATATCCCTTTCTGGGTCATAGGGTTGCTTGAGCCTATCCTAGCCACTGTTGAGCAAAAGCAGGTCACCAATTTGTTTCAGGACGAATATATCGAATTGATGCAGATTTAAAAGTTTTGAGGCTTTGATTAAAATTTGAGAGATATGGACAGAAAAAGAAAAGCGATGAATTAAAGGTTTCTGTCTGCACAGACGGTCGAAGCGGAGGCAACATATCGCACTTGCATAGCGGACGCCACCACTCAACAGCTGGAGCTGGAGCACACAAAGGTCACAGTGCTGAGACAGTTGCAGGACATCATCAAACAGAGCGATCAGACCCTTCGCTCAGTCAGTAAAAGCCCTGAAACACTTCAATTTAATCAAAAAGTTATTTTTAGAAATGTTTAAATTAAGCTTTTTTTGTTTTTTCCTGCAGGCAACCATTTCTTATTACCAGCTCATGCATATGCAGACTGTAGCTCTACCGGTCCACTATCAGACTCTGTGTGAGAGCAGTAAACTGTACGACCCGGGCCAGCAGTATGCCGCCCACGTGCGAGACCTGCAGCTGCCTGGCCAGCCTACCGTCCACTACAACTTTGAGACGTACTCTCCGTCCAGCTCAGGAACATCGTAAGAACTTCAGTCTCTGCTTGATTCTTTCAACTCAACACTCAGTGATTACTTAAGACCCACTCTGAAGAAATTTGTGTTTTTGGTATTTTTAACATGTTCTTTTGGAATTTTTCTCAAGCATAAAGAAAATTGAGCTTAAAATTGCATTTCTGAGTATTTCTTTATTCAAATCATTGTGAATCAGGAGCAGATGAAATAATACAATCGGAACTAGCTTGTAGATGAGCCGTAGAAACTATAATCAGTGGCTACAATCTCTGCCTGCTCCACTCTGATTCATCTACTTGCAGTTGACTAGATCGACTTTGTTTTCCTCGTCCAAGCTGACATCCAAGTTCCAGTGTTGGTCTCCATTTTTGTTGCACCACTAATGTTAGGTTGGGGCTTTTGTAAGGCTAGCGGGAGAGAGAGAGTAAACAGATGGATACAGGAAATGGGGGCGGGGTTACTCAGAGGCGAATTTCTAATGAATAACGCAGGTTTTTTGATTTTGGCTTAAAATGTCATAATCTTAATTAAAAGACCACAGGGAAAGCTTTAACAATAGATTCTAATATTGATCAAATTGGTATTTTAAGTTATCAGAGCTAAAGATGTGAGGTCATAACTTTTACAGTTTAAAAAAGTAAATTGTATTCAGTGTGTGCAGTGGTTTTGTTGTAAAATGTAATGAAATCTTTTGATTCCAGGCATGGCCACAGACCCAGAAATGACAGTTTCAACACAGATCCACACTCGAGTCAGGCAGAGTGCCCCGTCATCAGTGTGGAGGCCTCATCTGGAGAGACGGAGGCTCAACGCAAGAGTAAGTTCATCCAAAAAAAGAAAACAAAAAAACCTGTTTGGGCTTTTTTGTTGAAACAGTTTTTTTTCTTTCTCATTCTCTGTGTCAACAGAACAAGGACACAAATCATGGGGCTCAACTATCAGCAATGACAGTGTTGGAGGGGACGGAGGCATAGATTTTCTCACTTCCAGCACAAGTATGAATGTAGCTTTGTTTTCCCCTTACATCATCGAATGTTTGCTTTCTAAATTCAATATTTCCTTAACCTTTCTGAAGCACATAAATGAGTGGAAGGAGTTTGTCATAAATGTTTGAAAAAAAATTTTTGGTTTCAGACGATATTGAAAAAATTGCTCGGACCTCATCGACTGGAACAATGTCTTCAGATGAGGAGCCAGACAGGAAAGATGGAAACGTCTCCTCATTTGAAGCTACAAGTAACGCTTTCCGATTTTGTCAGCAGAACAATAGTCGTTTTTCTTTTATTCGTGTATCACAAAGTCTGTTGTGTGTAGACATGAACGGCATGGATCCAGACGTGGTCGTCTCTACCAGACCTTTCCGTAACATCGGCCTGTCCAAAGCAGCCAAAACCCACAAACTGAGGAAGCTCCGGACACCTTCCAAGTGTCGGGAGTGTGACAGCTATGTTTACTTTCAAGGGGCGGAGTGCGAGGAGGTGAGTTTTTTTTTTTTTTTTAAACTGCTGCCAAAAGTAGACTTCTGTCTAAGACGTGGGTTTCAGTTGCAGCACCCTTGCTGTCTTTAGACAAGGATAATGTTGATGGCCAACATTGTTTAAAGGTGCATTCACTAAGAACGCAATTCACACGGCAGAGGGAGCCAACTTCAATGTTAATAATGGTACAGGTGACAGGCGTGCTCTGAGGTGAATTGAAGTCCTGTGCTGCTATATGAGCGCCTTGTGCGATAGAAGGTCTACCAGCAGCTCGATCTGATGAGGTGCGAGTCAGGCGGGACGGCCAAGATGTAAATACCTGAAGTTTGGCAGGTTGCTGCGTCGCATCGGCCAATCGTGAACTCAGCTTTGGGCACGTGACATTTTTAGTGACTCGATCTGCAGGTAGAATACTAATCCAAAGCGAGTGTTTTTGTCCTGAACTTCTATCGTTTTCCTTCACCTGTTTGAGCCGCTGGATTGCAGTGCTCATCCATCTACTTTTGGGTGAAGGCGGGATACACTCTGGACAGATCTGCGACTTTCACTCAGCTCACTCGCTTCATTTGCCGGCAGAGAGACAGGGATGCTGCAGGATGCAGAGGCTGCTGTCTTGGGCCTCATCGAGACATTAAAAAAAGCAAAAGGTCTCCTAATTTTACCCCCACACCCCTCGGATTAATATGAGACCATGAACCTTCAATCTCAGCCACAAAGACACAGAAACACTGCAGTAGTGGCTGTCATACAAACACAGCCCCCTGTACCAGAAATATTTTAATAATAATCTAAACCCAAACATTGAGACATGATTACTGATGTTTTTGTTGAACTCTTTACAATCACTAAACCTTATTCCTCTACATCATATTTGTCTTCCATTCATTCCAAGTGAGATATCCACAGACAGAGCTGGTAGCTCCTCCCACATGCGGCCGCAGCGTCAGAATCACATTTTTTGACAGGCAGCAAATTCGCTGCATGGCAAAAGAGGGGTGGGGCACGCATATTTGTCGCACAAATCGCGATAGGTGTGAAAGCACCTTAAGTTTATTTGGATTTTTATGAAACACGTTTTACAAAAAAGGAGTCCAACAAAAATCAACCCTCAATAAAACAGAATACAGTGATTCAAGAAAAAACATTGGTGAAAAATTGTTAACAGGCATAGCAAATGCTCTACTTTACAATACTCAATAATTTTAAATAATAGGAAAAAATTCACTGTTCTCTCGTTTATCATGGAGGTTATGTTCTAAAAATATATATGGACATGTGAATCTGTAAAGTAGAAATCGAGATGTTTCAAGGCTGTAAAACTCCTCACAGTACAACTTCATACACTTTTCTTAGACGTGAGCATTTCCACATTTTTCTCTCTTGTTTAACTCTCAAAGTTCAATCATAGAAAGCGGTCAGATCTTCATAGAAAAATAAGTGCAGAATTATTGAATGAAAAAAGGATCTGATTGCAACTTTAGATTTATGCAAATTTGACCAATCTGAATGCATTCTGCAAAGAAGACACGGCACGGTCAACAGCCAAACAGGAAGCAGAACTCAGTGCGTCGTAATTAAAAAAAAAAAACATACAAAAATTGCATTGAAAAATATTCTACAAAATAGACCACAGTTTTACTAAAACAAATTTTTTCATCCTCTCTAATCATTTTTATGCAGTAAAGAATTTTTACATCAGTGAGCCTAAAGGAACCTTTGATCATTGACCGTCAATGATTCCAATGGAGAAACTGCTCTGTGTTTCAGTACTAATTCACCAGTTTGGTGAAAATTTAAAATATTAGGAAATACCAACTCAAAAGATGGCATTGGTGTGGCTCTGAATAAATGCACTTGTACTGAAATCCCTTCCCTTATTTGTGGGATTAGGGACCAGAGACATCCGCGAAACCCCGACTCCACAAATACGGAGAACGTGCCATCCACCGCAGGAGCTCATTTGGACACAAAATTTTCATACAAGCGTCTTAAGTTGTCAGAGTTTTTGTGACAAACTGAAAGAGTCACATGACTGAAAAAAAATCCAAAAATACGTGAAACCACAAATATGCGGGGGAACACTTACTGAGTTTATGTCCTAATGCTGCGATCTAATAGTTATTAGAGAACAATTTAATTTCTTATATGAAAAAAAATTACAGGGTAAAGTAGGACAACTTTAAAAAATGTTTGGATATTTATGTAGTAGACACCATCTGACACTGGGTGGCCTCAGCAACTTGAATCATACTGGCGTCAGAGCTTTGTATTTTTTTACTTCAATGCTTTTTTGCCTTCTAAAGTAAATTCCTTTCTTGTAGTTTCTGTAAACTTCCTCGGTCATTGAAGAGGGTTCTTAGAGTTTTCTTCTTTGCTTTTAGTGTTTCCTGGCGTGTCACAAGCGCTGTCTGGAGACTCTGGCCATCCAGTGCGGTCACAAGAAGCTGCAGGGCCGTCTGCAGCTGTTTGGAAGGGACTTTGCTCAAGTAGCTGGCTGTGCCAGCGACTGCATCCCCTTCATAATCACCAAGTGCATCTCTGAGATTGAGAGACGTGCGCTTAAGATGAAGGTGAGACGTTTGTTGTTATAGCTGCTGGTTTTAGTTGACGATGTGAGGATTGACATACTGCTTTCTCCTCACAGGGGATCTACAGAGTAAACGGGGTGAAGACTCGCGTGGAGAAACTGTGCCAGGCCTTTGAGAATGGAAAGGAGTTGGTGGAGCTGTCCCAGTGCTCGCCACATGACATCAGCAACGTCCTCAAGCTTTACCTCAGACAGGTGCATACACACTCACACAGGCAGCTTGAAGCTCAAGTCATTAAACACACATCTAGCAGTAAGAGCAAAAAATAAATGGGCAGTAAAGGCAAATTTACAAATATGTTTGTTTTCGGAAAGTCAATATATTCTGAGTAATTCTGGAGAGCTTTTGAAGGATTTTAGATTACTTGATTGTAATCTGAAAGATGAAAATGAAGCCAAGACTCATCCTTATGGGCATTTGGCTGTAAATGTATTACTTTCCTGTTTGAATTTGGCACAAATCTCACTTGTGTTAAGTTGTTGAACAATTTTTATCTATATAAATAATTATTTTAATAGCAAAACATTATTTTAACAAAAATAATTACGGGGTAAAAAAAAACACTAATTAGAAATGATATACTTGCTATTAACATTTATTTATTTTACATTTTATTCTGCAGGTCAGATATCAGAAGTTTGTGCAGTAAAGATATTTCTTTTATCTAATAAGTTAGGAACAAATATTTAAAGCGCATCAAGATGAGCCACTTAAATGTTAATTATTGAGCATATCGATTTAAGGAAGTTTTATTAGATATTATACACAATCTGAATCCAAAGCGGCTGATAAGAAAACTCTGATGACCCAGCATTCTCTCAGCATTTAAACATACGCACAAATCTAAAAAGTGAAAAGGCTCACAACCCATCATGCACTTATAAGTCGGATCCTTGTGCAAATGTGTTTTTGTGTGTTCATCAGGTGATGTGTGTGTACCATCTAAAGATGTGTGTGAAGGATCTGCTTTGAATTACAAGTTGTGTGTTGTTTTAGTGTACTTGTGAATACATAATCACAAGTACACACAATAACGCACAAAATGTATTATACAAGTTACAAATCAAGAATTACACACAAATAAAAAGTAGCACACAAACAGGCAGATACAAGTTCCAAATCAAGTATTGCATACACAAATGTTTTGAGACTTTTTGCTCTCCATATGGATCCCTCACAGGAGCAGCTACATTAATTTATGTTGCATTTATTAAAAAAGATATTTAAATAAATGTAATAAAGTGAGAATACATATACTACCAGTAAACCTAAGATTTATTACAAATGAGATGAAAAAAAACGCTATATATTATGTATTTATTTTTGTATAGTTATCCTGATGTTTGTTTTATGTCTCAGTTGATTTTTCTGGGATTTTATAACACTAAAATTAATTGATTAAAAGCTATGAAATTATTGGATTCTTTAAAAATCTTGGTTAAAGGTTAAATTTTGTCATCAAATAAAATATCATCAGAAATCTCCTTTTGTTGTTGAAAACACAAAAAAATGTCCTCAAGAGAGAAGATTAGTTAAAGAAGGTAAACAAACATGAGTATATAACCTTATCCGAGATAATTCAAGGTATCAGAAGAACACTCCGTTAACCAAAATGTTATCAGTCAAGATTAACCAAAAAAACAATTGATATGAAATTGTAACATACTTTGAACCCATAAAAAAACTTGACATTTACCACATATGTAGGATTTAATTATTTACTATTATGGACTCAAAGATCCAAAAGGTAAACAAAATAAATAGAAATAAAAGTTTTAATGTTTGCTGTTGTATAAAAGGTGGTATTTGCCTAATCTGGAGTATTTCCCTGTCTCCTCCAGCTGCCAGAACCCATCATGCCCTTCCGCCTGTACAACACCCTCATGGGCATGGCAAAGGAGAGTCTCCATGGTGAGGGGGAGGAGTTGGAGCCAAGCGCCATCAACCCGACGGTAGGCAGAGGACCTGAGCTGATGGACCTCGGCCCAGACACTGACCCAGATGTCCTGGCATTGGTGGACGGCATGAAAGAGATCCTAAAGGAGCTACCCAAGGCTAACTTTGCTACGCTGCGCTACATCATTCACCATCTTAGAAGGTCAGCAACCTCAGAAGCCCCCCAGGTGTAACAACCAGCAGCTCATGAATCTCATCCTCCTTTCAGAATCGCAGAGCTGGAGGAAGATAACAAGATGAGTCCCAGTAACTTGGGCATCGTGTTCGGACCGTCCCTGATACGACCCCGACCAACAGGGGCAACAATATCCCTGTCTTCTCTCGTGGATTACCCCCACCAGGCTCGTATAGTGGAGGCCCTTATAGTCTTTTATTCATCCATCTTTCACTGCAAAATAGCCCAGTCCAACAAGCCGTCTGACCCAGAATCCAGCTCCACTCAGCAGGTAAGAATAGAAGAAAGCAAAGTCCAAAAAAGGTTGAAAATGAGTTGAGGCCTCCTTCATGATGGGATTTGCTGAAAATTTTATGGAAAGCTTTCATTCAATCTGCCAAAAAGCACTAAGTTTATTTGTATATTTCCTCTGTGGTTTATTGTACATCACAACTCCAAATGTTTGTTTTTCAAACTTCTTTGTTTCTTCTTTTAGGAAAATGTTGAATGTGAAAAGATGGAGAGTCCAGCTGCTGCAGAGGAGGACACCAGCAGCAGAGAGGAGCAGAGCAAGCCCGAGTCTGACAAGCTGGAGGGATGCGGTACGTTTTCTCCATTGTTCACAATTCCCTGGAATTCTGATAGAGAATTCTAAAGTCTACTGTTTGATTTTTGTTTAGGAAGCTCTTTGGGCTCCAGCGAGCAGCTCCCAGACTCTGACTCGGAGCTGGACGACAGCAGCAACAGGGTCTACAGTCTGACCAAGCAGGAGAGCGTGGTCAGCACGGACGACGACCAGCTGACTTTCTGGGACAACGAGGATCTCTCCACCCAGTCTGCAGTCCAACCCTGCCTTGATCAGGATCCGGATCAGGAAGATCAAGATAACTCAGAGGAAGGCGACCCCCCTGCTCTGCCGGAGAGCGCACCCCCAGACGAGGAGGCGCCATAGAGCAGGATCTGACAGCTTCTTTGGCTGAGCTTAATGTGAACCAGTCTAACAACAACCAACCCCTGACCCCCACACAGAGTCTGTCGGGGCTCCCTCTCACACGCTTGTGTGGAAAGAAATTGGCCCTGACCAGAAAGCGTAACAGTGAGCCAGAGTTTGTCTGATGCTTTGACTGATGAATGAGTCTGGATGATGAAAGTGACTGGATTGTGTGGAGTTTTATACATGAGGTGTACCAAAGCTCTACAGTGAGAGAATGCTCCGACCTTCCAGATTAGATTCTGAGGTTTCCATCTGTGTGGCTGTTTGCAGCTGAGTTGAGCTATCCCAGCAGTGAAACCTCTGCAAGTCTTTTGCTCTTTGATGCACTTAATCCTTTCATTTCAAAACTTGTACTTTAATGATTATTGATGTACTTTGTCTTGATCTTTTTATTTTTGTTTTGCATCAGTCTTTAAGGATCAGTCTTAAGAATGTCACTTCAGATCACATTTACTTTTTTCTGAATTTTGACAATTAGTAATTTTCTTATCAATGTTGTTTTCTTCATATGGCTGTTTAAGCTATTTTAATAAAAGTATTTTATTTTGAAAAGATTTATGTTCTGAAATATTTTAAAACTGGAAATTAAGACTAAAACGGAAGTCATGAATTCTAACATCTGTGACCTCAGCTTTAAGATTTAGATTCAAAAAACTTTATTAGTCCCAGAGGGCAATTCATTTGTAGCATTTCCAGTTCAATTCACAAACACATTGTGTCAGACCATCATAGTTAAAAATGAGTACTCCTTGGCTCCACAACAAAATCATGATCAGAAATAGGCTCAGAAAACACTTTTATCTAAGTTCAACAATGTTTGCTGAGGGCTCAAAAGACTGTGAAAAACAATTGGTTGTCTGTGTTGGAGCCTAATATCAACGCCTTGAGGGCATCAAAACCAAGTCAGGAGTCAGAGGATGCTGGGGCTGTCCCGGGATGCTCTTGGCTTTCTTCAGCACCTGTTCTTTCCACAGAGAGGGAAGGTCCCTCAGTCAATTATTTTAGAGCGAGTTTTGACAATCGCATGCAGTTTGTTTTTATCCTTCAAAGACAGACCATAAAACCAGCAAATAAATGAAAATGTTACATTACTCTCAGTAAAATAACAATAATGATCCCAAACAGCTAAAGAAAGTGAAGAAAATCCCAGCTAGATATGTTTAATTTTAAAAGATGACATAAAAGCTGCTAAAGAAAGATACAGATCAATGCTTTGGTCATAGATGGATCTCATGAAAACTGCAAACTTCTGAGTTCAAGGTTATAACTACTACATTCAAGCATCCGAAGTGTTTGTAATATGTTTTTGTGCAGAAACAATTTGTTTTACAGTAGAGGTCTGCAACCTTTAACAATAAAAAGCCATTTGGATTGATTTCTCACTGACCACAACCCAGTATAATTAATATTGAAGTTTGAAGAAAAAGCATTTTACTTTTGAGTTATTTTCCTATTGTTAAAAAGCTTCATTTTGTAAGGCAATTTATTAAAAAAAAAATAAAAATTCTATTTGTAGATGCTTCATCCATCTTTGAAACTTGCTAAATCCCAGCTGCTGGAGCCTATCCCAGCTATTGGTGTGCAACGACAGGTTACACTGGACAGATTGCCAGTTTGTTGAAGGGCTACACACCTAGGGACAATCTAAAGCCACCAAGTAACCTTCAAAGCTTGTTTTAGACTATGGAATGAACAGTATTGGTGTGTACTATTTAAAGATTTGTGTGCATGGGAGCAATTTTGAATTCATAGTTTTAATCTGGTGTAATTTCAAGTTGTGTGTGCGTAAATGGTTGGACTTGTATATTCTTGATATTCAAATACACATGTGAATGCACAATTGCTAGTATGCACAAAATAATTTGAATTACAAATCAAGCTTTAGCCACACACAAATCCAAACACACAAACAGGTGGACGCAAACTGCAACCCAAGTATTGACAACACAAAAAAATCCAGTGAGACTATTTTCTGTCCATACACTATTGTGCTGAAGAGGAACTCTGTATGTAAAGCTAAGGTTCATTTACATTTCAGCTGTATACGAAGTTAATATATTGTTCACCTCTTCTACATTCCCTGTTTGGGTTGCCATAGCCAATCATATTTTACAGCCAAACCCGTAATACAACGTCATTGGCTTTCTGGTTCAGGAAGTGGCAGAAGACGAAGATCGGAATGGTGATCAAAAAGTGCTTACTGAAACTTCTTTCTGCATCAACAACACGATGCCTTTCAAGAGGAAAAAGAAGGTAAGCATCATGCCCCGTTCACTGAATTATGTCGTTTTTTTGCAAACAGTAAAAGAAAATCAGTTTCTGTAAAACGTTTATTTCTTTCGCATTTTTCAAAAAAAACATTTGTTTAATTTACAAAATTGGTCATCAAAAACAGAAGATTGACAGGTGTGTGATGAACTGTTTTGTCCCCACTGGTGCGACATGTTGATCCAAGAGGGCTAAAAATAAAAAGCAGAAAACCGTCAGTGACATTTTCCCTTTTAATTATTACAGACTTAGTTGTTTAACATGCCAGGATACACTTCCATGCTTTGTTTTTAACTTGCTTTGGGAGCATTCATCATCACATACTCATCTGTCACTGAACCAGTCGGTATGTGATGTATCTTCCGGCTGTCTCACTGGGTCTGATGATCTTCACAACCTGAACAAAATCCATCAAAGAAACATCTCTAAGGAGGAAACCAAACACTGATTCAATGTGCACAAGGTTCTTCTCCATGCTACAAAGTGTTCTTTCATACGAAAAAAAAAAAAATTATGCATCTAACAGTTAAACAGAATCCTAAATAAAAACATTTGCATATACTCCACAATCTGCTACCTGTCCTCTTTTAAGGCCAAAGTAGCGAGCCACAGGGTCCCCAGCCTGAATCCTGGGCAGCTGGCTTTCCTTCAGTTTACTGTAATTATTATGTTAAAGATTCATAGAACAAACAGCAGTTTAATTGTAATCAGATTAAACAAAGACTATAGGGGTGTCTGAATCTATGGCTATGCCCGGATTCCCTCCTTACTACTAAAAACCCATACAGCACGGGTCGTCCAGGATTTTAAAAGTATTTCAAACACCATGCTCATTATTTATTTTAAAGGCAAATATGACATCACTGATTTGCAGAGTAAAAAACTGATTATTTCCCAATCCAGCAAGCATTGTTTATGCGTACTGGTTTTTCACATAGATTTCAGGGACATTTCTAGGGCACCTGGTTTTGGATTGTAGATTCAGACAGTACTTCAAAATGGAGAATACACCATTTGGTGAAAAATTGAAAAATTCAGACAAGTTACAACTCCAAAATCAGGAGCTCTAGAAATTTCCCAGAAGCGCAAAACTGGTGTACATTAATGCTCACTAGAATGATAAGTAACACAACGCATTGCATTTAAACAATGAAAATGTATCCAAGCTTTCATCATCAGAACCCAATGGATTCATAAATACTCCTTGTAAAATGTTCATACCGGTATTTATTACGCTTGTGTGATTTGCGTCCTCCACCTCTGTTTAGATGCAGGTCAAATTTGCCGTTTGTCCAAAAGTGTTCATAAAGCTCCTGCAACATGTGGGAGGAGCTACTGTCAAAATTCTTAAGCCTCATTGCTACATCATAGAAGACATGGATGATGTTGAAAGATCAGGTTTATTTAGCTCCACAAAAACGTTGGTAAACACGTCTCCATATCAGGATTCAGAAGTTGATTCAGCGACTCTCCCAGTCCAGTGAGCTTCACCATTTAGTGCAGGAGTTGTGTCTGATTGAGGGAAGCTTTCAGCACTACTTCTGTCTCTCTGAGATTAAGTTTGAAGAATTGAGAGAAATAATAAAAAATAGAACAAAATTACAGGAACTTTGTGTTATTGTCTAAATACAAATAAGAAAAATATCAAAGTTCAGGGAGAGAACAAAAATGTGACTTTAAAGTGCTTTAGGCCTTCTAAGAAGGTAATAAACTGCTAGGTGACGCCCCATTCACACTGGACGCGGAAGAGCCGCAAAGCAGCGCGGAACGGAGTCCGCTCCCATTTGGCGCCTTAGTTATCCTATGCCGTCGTTCACACAAAGCGCGGAGCGGCACGGAGGGCCCGCGCGGTGCAGCGGATCGTTTCGGCGTCTGACCTATTTTGTGCGCGAGCCTCGAGCGGAGCGGAAGCGGCGCGGACTCCGCTCTGCTCCGCGGCACTTCCGCGTCCAGTGTGACCCCGGCGTAAGTATAGCCATTTTCCATTTTTTACTTGACATTGAAACTGGACACGCCTGCCACGCTCAGTGTCAACAGCTTTGGCAAATTGGTGATGTCATATTTGTAGTTAAATAAAAAATAATGGGATAATGAGTAAATTAGGAACATGACAACTGTGTAAAAGATACTATCTGGCGAGAAGTTCTGTCACTTCTTCTTTTGTCATGACAATGTGTTCTGGGACAAGCTGAAAATAAACACAAAACAAAGAATTAGAAGTCAGACAGTCATTCTCTGCAGCCATTTCTAACTTTACGCTGATAACAGGATATTTACCTCGTGCTCTGTAATGTTTATTAGCAGTTCCTGCTGCAGAAACTGTTCCAGAATGTACTTTGGCGCCATGTCCACAAGAGACTGTAAAATATTATTACATTTTCAAGTAAATCTTCAGTGTTTTGGTTTGTTTTAGTAATATTTCAAATAAGGCTGTGCAGTGATTCTTTGTAGGTACCGACTGAATTATCTTAATATGAAGTATTGATAGAGTAATTTAACCAAATATTGATACTTGGGGGAACCATTTGGCCAATGTCAGTGGGTTAGTATAAGCCCAACTGTAGACGGAAGCACATATACCAAGTTATCTAGTACTGCTTGACTCTCAGTGAATGTTATGTGTTGACAACATTTAGTACCTTTTGTACTTTTTTGTATGTAGGTTAAAGATAAGTCTGTGAAAAACATATAGCACTTTCAAAATAAGATTAGAATTTCTGCGATAATTAGTTGTCTTTTAAAAGCATCTCTTAAAAGCAGTATCCCAAAATGTAATGATCAGGTGCCAATTTTAAATTTGGGGGTTTTGTATAGAAACATGTTTTCAATGATACCTAGCACTAGTTTTAAGTGATTAAACATACCTGTTTTGCTGAAGGTGTCATGCCCATCTGAACCACAATGATAGCTCGAGTAATGTTCTCCTCCTGCATCCTTTGACAGTACATCTTAATTGTCTTGATCCCGACCTTGGGTTCCTCTGATCCAGAATAAAAAGAATGATTTAAAAAAGGCCATTTCAGAAGCATAAATACACTTCAGAAGTATAAATACACGCTACTCCATTGTTTAAGGGTCAACTCCAACGAAAATCTTGTTTTTAAATTTTTTTTTTTTTAACATGTTCTTGTAGCATTTTTTCATGATGAAAGACAAATATAAAATAGTTTATGCTTAAGGGTGTATTCAGACTGGCAGTATGTTAGTCTGGATCAAGTCCTGAACTTTTGTCTGTAATCAGACTGCCTTCCAACCAGATATTTCTGTTTCAAACCAAAGCTTGTTAACAAAACTACATGACTAAAGATCTCTTCAAACATTGGCCAGGAATTGCAACAGCGTGGCAAAACAATGAGAGAAAGAATAATGGAAGTCTTAAGCGTTCAAATCTTTGTCAGGATAGTTCACTTATTCAAACTTTATATTTCGCTGACCATATTTGAATCAACGTCAGGTACAACAGTTTTTACTGGTTTGTTACGGTAGAGGCATGCTGCGGTTAGTGAGGAAACAATGGCTAAGAAGGTACGCTGATAAGTGTTTGTGACATTCAGATTGTCGAGAAAACAGGGTGACAGGCAATGTGTATCACATTAAAAGTAGCCTGCATTTATCCGACCCTATTTCAGTGAGCTGCTGTGTCTCGTCGTTTCTCCGCAGCTCGCCATTTACCTCCCGTTATCCCTGGCGACAGCTACAGTGGCCTTTTTGGTCCAGTTGTTCAGAGCGAACCAGAGCAAATGTGTCCAGACTGAATACACGCTAAAAATTGCATTTTTGATTTTTTTATTTTAATTTATTTATTTTTTTAAATCATGGTGGATTCAGAGGATAGGAAAAAAATACTGTTTAGAGGGGAAAAAAACCCTCTTTTTTGACACAGCAACTGGAATGGGTGGGCCAAAAGTTCCCTTCTCCACTCCATTCTGATTAATCCACTTGTAAACAGACACATTAACGTCTTCATTTGCCTCATCTGAGCAGACATCTGGCTTAAAACCATACAACTTGTTAGCTCAATTATTGCTAGTCATTTTTGTTGCACTGCGAATGTTAGTGTGGTGTTGTGGGGAGCTGTAAGCTAGTGGCAAAGAGAGTAAACAAAAGGATGGTGGGATATCAGCAGAGGCTTACTTTTGCACGAACTGTCCCATCCACAACTAGAGGTGATTTTTTTTTAAAAATAACAATCATTCTGCATAAACGATTACCATGAAAACTACACAGCTTTTATTTATTTTTGACTAAAAGCAGCATTATCATTATTAAAAGACCACTGGCAAAACATTTACAATAGATCAAAAATACATTTTGTAAAATGTGAATACAGGATGATATTCCAAAATTATGATCAGGTATAAACTTACCAGGAAAGAAAACAAACATTTGATCAGTGGGGTCGTCATTGTGTGCGACCAAGACTGTGAGGTCCGTCCGCCTGGGACGACCCTCGCTGGGTTTGTCTCCGAATTGACTCTTGAACTCATCCAGGGTCTGGTCCAACTCATCTTGTGTCACCAGATAGCCTCGATCGTGGCAGAGCTGTGGTTATACAGAAAAATGAAGCCAGAGTTTGATGTAAACCATTCATTGTTGAAGTTAGCCTTAGTGACATGCGATCGTGCAAAGGCTAACGGATGCGTCCATTAATATAAAATACTCTAAAAAACAAACAGTTTGGTCTGAAACATATTTGGAATGTCCTCATAGCAGACAACAACACATAAAATCCACAACACTAAAAATAAAAAAAATAGCCACCACAATAGCAGTCAAAAACGACTCCTTCACGAGAGCCACATGTGATGCTAGCAGCTAGTTGGCTAAGATGCTAGTAGATACGTATATTGAATCTACCTGCATGATTGTTTTACGGATCTTCCACAGCCGGTAAGTTTCCTCTTCATCATCCATTTTTTAAATTTTTCTGTAAACTTGACTTTAAAGCGATAATCTTTTTCTAAAATCCAGTGGCATCTATACTTTCTAGCTCAGACAATATGTACCACAATGCATTACGTTGGAGAAGTTTGAAAAAAAAAAAAAAAAAGGCGTTTTTTTTTCCCTCTCTAATTTTCATCTTCCTTGTCATAAATTGTCCTCATAAAATGTTCACACGCATTTTTTTCTTGAATTCGGCAAGTTTATTTCATAATTCTAAATATAATTTTAAATTATGGGAAAATACGGTAAAAGTTTTTTTTTAAAAAAAAAAAAAGACTTTCTGAATTTAAATTGTTATCCATAATTTAGTTTTAAAAAGCTTACAACTAAAGTGATTTAGATTAAAATTGAATAATGATGAATAAATATACCGCCTTCTATATTTAAATTATAACGTATTGTTCCATAAATCCCAATATTTTTAAACCATCCTACCCAGCTTGGAACCGTTGATTTTTCTTAGTAGTTTTTTTCCCCTATGAATCTATTTAATTCATTGTCATTTATTTTGAAAAATCTCTGACGTCATTTCCTCCACTCTTTTGCAGCATTTGGCTCCACCCACTTGAGTTTCACAACACTGGCGAAAACGGAGTCACGTGCCCTTACAATGAACAAAAAAGATTTATTTCGATAACTGTGGCCTTTTTTAAATATATTTTTTAAAAGATGAGGCCATTATTTGTCATTTTGACGGTCGGGGCTGTCGCGAGTAGTGGAGCACTGCTGGCGACTGTACTGTACTTTGTTTTATCCACCACGGTAAAGTATTACTAACTGGATGATAGTAACTTGTGTTTTCCCATTGCAATAACTGTACTATTATATAAATACATATATATGTTTTTACATTCGTACGCATGCATCCTGTTATTGTGTTTTTGTCGTCGATCTGCGTAACAACTCATAACGAGATTTGTCAATAAGCTCATAAACCTCTTATATTTGTTAGGCAGCAGGTTCTCGATGATTCCATTCAGCAGCGCAGTCCAGGAACGTTTAGAGATGCAGCTGCAGCGCCTGCTGGCTGCACTCCGTCTGCTTACTGGCATCAGCTGATAAGCTTATCAATACATGCAGTAACAGTGTCAACATTTTTTTTGCATGATGTAAAACCTTTGCATTAGTTTCTTTTTTTTCTTTTTTTTTTTTTTTTTTTACATACCTATTCAGTTTTTATGTGTATAATTGCTAAATTCACAATTTTGCAAGTTTAAATACTAAGACAGCACAGAAGAACACACACAAACGTAATGAATTTGATCAATCAAAAAGTTTATGAATTGCTGTGTCATGCTTTGTTGATCAGTTCTGCTGGATGTCTTCAGTGAATTTACGTATAACACCTCTAAACACTAACTCTCTTGTGGTCTGGGATTAGATTGTTTTTCCCTTTTGGATTTAATCATTTTGCACAATGTGTTTTTGTTTTCTGCACCCAGGCACAGAGCTCTCTTTTCCTAAGGTTATGTCATTGCTGTGACCTGTGGACTGCAGTACAAAAGTGTTTTTGATCTGCAGGGCTTAATAGCCAGCAGGAAAGTAGGAAGTGCTGGACAATTCCATCCTATCAGTTTCGTTAATGATCACGTGTTTTCTGTGTGAGGACAGTGCAACGTGTGCTCTCTGGGTATAAAGGCAGAGTCACGGGAGAGGAATCAGAGATCGGATTGTTTTGTGCCTTTATAGCGGCTAACTGAAGGGCAGCCATGCTGCTGGCAGGCTGTACAGTGCTTTTCTCTGTCCTGCTGCAGGCTATGGTAAGAAATAACTGAAGCTGTATTGGACTGGAACCTAGCTTTGCCAGCTCTGCTTTTGTTTTGTGTGTTTGTAACAATAATTTGTTTCTGTTTTATCTCATGTAAGGTGTAACTTTGTGTTTATTTTTTGGACTCAGACTGACAACCTCACATTTTATTTGTATTTTTTACCTTTCCTAACAGTCTTCCCCAACAGAGGACTGGCAGAGGGCCACGTCTATTTATGATTTCAATGCAACAGACATTGATGGCAATTTGATTCCCTTGGAAAAATACAGGTATGTGAGATATATTATTCCTCTTTCCGCTCCGTTGGAAAAAAATCCCAATCATCATGTTATGTGTGTTTCAGGGGGAACGTTGTCATCATCACCAACGTTGCCTCCAAATGAGGCAAAACCGTAGTAAACTACTCTCAGTTTGCAAAGATGCACGCCGCGTATGCTGAGAGAGGTTTACGCATCCTCGCCTTCCCATCTAACCAGTTTGGGAATCAGGTATTTGTGTTTTATCATGTAAAGTCAAAAGATTTTGTATTTGTGAATGTAAAACGTCCATATGAGATATATTTTCTAACTTTCTTTTATAATTGTTGCATTAGTGTTCCTGTGAATGCAGAGTATAGAGATGATAAAATATGGATTTGAAGTTGAAATTCATAATTTTGCTCAAGTATCCCATACATTTTCGTTTAAAAATATTTTATTTTTTGCCAAACAATAGTTACTAAATCCTATCAGTGCAGTTTGTTCATTTCTCTTGATTGTTTACATGTCACAGCCAGATTACATGTCACTTTCTGTTCAGTGTACCATGGTCAGGGGAGGGGAACATTGATTTTTGCGTGTGTGTTTGTTTGCTTGTATATAGCTCTTTCTGAGAATTGTGCCCACTTATAGACTCTGGTTGAAGTATAATTTACACTTGTGTTGGCCTCTCTTCAGGTGTCCTACATCCTCAGTTTTTAATTCCATTTTTGTGTTTTGTATCTAGTTTGGAATAAATAGATAACATACATAGATAAAATGCCCTATCCTGCTTTAAAACAAACTAAACAAATTGTGGTTGATGTTCTTTAACTGAACATTGTAAAATTGCTTTTGTCTTTTTTTTTTGTATGTTGCTTGCAATGTGTTCATTCAATTTGGGGAGAATGGAAATAAAACGTTCTTAAAAGGAGGTCAAATAAAGCCAGCATATAATCCATATTAATAGTTGTTAGTCTTTTCATAAAGTTCAAGCATTCAGTAGTTTTTTTTTTTTTTTTTTTTGGCTAAATACGAAGGGAACAATTTCCTTGAGTAAATTTTAAAAAATCAAACCACGTGTTTCAGATATTTTTTTTACCACAGTTTGTTGTTTCATAGTGGTGTCACAATTCATTTTTACGTCAGTTTAATTCATATCGTTATTTGTGGTTGACGATATGATTCATAGTCATTATCAATTCATTTCAAATGGTATTTTCCAATATTAATTATAATCGATTTATTTCATTTTGGAATGATTTTATAATAGTATAGGTTGATTTGATTAACAATTGCCTCAGAAAGATTCATATGGTTGGACCTTTGGAATATACTGTATAAATTTGTCCATCAATAATTGATTAATTGTTACCCCCCTGTTATTTTATGTTGAAATAAAATATTAATGTGAATTCACAACATGCCATGTCCTAAAACAGGAAACCTATTTTAAGTGTTTGTGTTCCTTTTTTTTTTTCCAATTGTTAGTTTTTAAAGATATCCAGAGCTTATGAGATTTTTTTTTTTTTTTTTGCTGCTCATAAGGTTTTATACTGAAAACTTCTGCCTTTTATTAATCTCTTCTCCAATGTGAAAGCATTCACAGGATGCAGAATGTAAGCCGTGACCACTCTGTTGTTGTTGTTTTTTTTAACAGGAGCCTGGTAATGAAACTCAGATCAAGGAGTTTGCTGAGTCCTTCGATGCTCATTTTGATATGTTTAGTAAGATTGAAGTGAATGGGCCCAACGCTCACCCTCTGTGGAAGTGGTTGAAGGATCAGCCAAATGGTAAAGGCCTTTTTGGAAAGTAAGTGCAGAAGAAATAAAAGTGCTTTTCTTTAAAGCATCAACAATTCGGTTATAATGCTGTAATTGAAATTACAGTTACTGTTTAATTAAAATCAAGACTAAATAGGATTAATTATTTCTAACATTTGTTTGTTTTTTCATTCTTGCAGTGGCATCAAGTGGAACTTCACTAAGGTAGGTATTGTTTTTCCACCATTAAAATGTTGCTCAAATAAAAAATGTCTCTCTTAAACATTCTTTTTACGTTTCCTTCTTTCTGTCTCCAGTTTTTGATCAACAGAGAGGGACAGGTGGTGAAAAGATACGGACCACTGGATGATCCAAGTGTACGTACCAATTCTCTGCTTGTCATAATTATAAATAAAATAGATAACAACCCACGTGTGGAAGAAGTCATGTTAGGTGGCTTTCTTTATAAACTGACATAATTTCTACTGAAATTGTGCATTTGCTTTTAATAGTTTGGTACTAAAAATCTAATCAGTGCTCTCTTGCCTTCTTTCTGCAGGTGGTGGAAAAGGATCTTCCTAAATACCTTTAACCTTCTGAGAGATGGCCTATTCCTGTTTTGACGCTGTTCATGCTGTGTGTTTCCACTGCTTTCTCCATCACTTCAAGCACCGATGAACATACTTGTAGCTCCCTTCCAGACCAATGATGGACTGTTCAAAAATCCACTCGCTGGGCAGAACAGACCTGATAAAACCGGCGTGCAAACCTGCTGGGAGGATTTACAAAGCTTATGTTCCCTTGGTTTCCTGAAGTGCAGAGAAGCATCCCTGCATGAGAACATCAATATTTAAACAGCTTCAAATCCTGCCTTGTGTTCTTAATAAATAAATTCCTTCTACTAAAATTTAGTCATTTGTGGTTTTTTGTTTAGATTGCTTTATAAAAAGAGTTTTTTTCTGGATTGAAAAAATAAAATAGAGGGCAGCTGAATAACATAGGCAATATGAGAGGGAAAACTTATAATATAATAATATATTTAAAATACACTTCCTTAGCGCTAACTATTAATCTGTATGTGTAAAGGTCTCTATTTGACATAATCTGTTAATCAAAGGTTTGTGACTGTTTTTATTAATTACAAGGGCTAATTAAACAGGAGAATTATAACTCAGTTGAGCATACTGTTAATAAATGAGAAGAATCTTTTTTTTTTAAAATGATCGTAAACAACAATTTTATGTAGGACATTACTACTAAAAAAATATTGCATTGGAAAAAGAATAAAAGCATGCTCAAATTTCCAGAGTTAGGATATAATAACAGTGTTATAGCACTATATATATACAATTTAGAGAAAATTAAGTTTACACAAAGCAAAATGCTCGGAAAAAATCAAAGATTTTTTTGGATGACTTTTCTGTTATTTTTTATGTATGTAAATGCAAATTTTGCTTGTTTATTAAAATAAAATGGTGAAAAATAATATAGACTTGTTGCCTGGAAAGGATAAATGAATACGAATTTTATGGAGTTTTTATCACTAGTTTAGATGAAACTGTTGACTGTCTGGGTGCAATTCCCTCATTGGCCTGCAGATGGCGCCAGAGTGTCCTTAAGCAGTAGTAGCAAGTGCTGCCGAGCAGAGAGGAGCAGTGAGGAGCAGACTGTCGTCAGGATACACCGCACTGATGAAGCCACCGCAGGAGATACCTATCGCCCAGTCTTTCCTTTAAATATCGAGTGTCATATCAGACGGACCGCTCTTCCCCCCGTCTCTCGTGTGGTTGTACAGTCGTTTGGGGCTTTTCATTTGGAGGAGCTGTTTTTTTCCCACCGGGAGGCTGAATGGAAGCTGCAGCCGAGGGAGCGGTCGGGCTCACGGAGGCCAGGGACGGGAGCCCGCTGTCCGGGGCCGCATCCTCCGATGATGCGGACGCGGTGGTGGGGGTTACGTACGGGATGGACGCTGCAGACATGGGTAATTTGACACTAACACACTAATTCATGTGCTCATTGAATCCTCATTGTTGTTTTTTTTTTCTTTTTAGTTTCCGTTTATCATTTTTTACTCCTTTTTTCCTCGCCGCTCTTACATCTAAAGACCCGACTCATCTCTGCTAGCAAAGAGGTTGTTAGCTAGGCTAGAGGCTAACTAAGAACAGGTGAAGTTAGGCTGCGAAGTGTGCACCGGACTGTACATTTATTGACGCAGAAAACATTAACGGAATGTTGGATTACATTAATTTGAACAACAAAATCATAAAACTATGAGTTTAGAAAGGCTTTAGCTGCATCCTAGTAATTTATTTACATGCTGAATTAACATGATATAACAACACAAGACATAATTCCATGTTTTGGTTTTAAATATATCTTCAAATCTTATTATGTAATGCAACTATACACATACCATGAATGACTAAATTATTCTTTGTGTTTTGACCAAGTTTTTTTTAGACTTAAAATATATATTAATAAAGTAATTGTTTTGTTTAAAAGAACTGTGCCTTTATAGTAGTTTGGGGAGAGTGTTCCCTATGAAATTATGTTTCAATCTTGTGTTATTTTCCCACGACAGAGGACTTGTAAATTAAGTTGAAATTGTATTTCTGATGCTTCTTTATTCTTTTTTTTAATTATTTAAATTGTTGTTACTCAGAAAATGCTGTTAAAAAACAAGAAACTGTGATATGTCAATTAATCTACAAGCTCCCTGCTCTGCTCCATTCTGATGCATCTTTTTTGTAGGCGACTAGATCCATGTACGTCTTCATTTTCCTCATCTGAGCTTGCATCTGGCTTAAAATTGTGGCTTCAATATTGCTTGCCATTTTTATTTCATTGCTAATGTTAGCTTGTGGTTGTGAGGGACTGTAAGCTAGAAGGAGAGAGTGTAAACAGATGGATGATGGGAAATGGAGGAGGGCTTTTTCCTGCCAACAGTCCCACCCACGATCCAGAGTTTAATTTCTAATGAATGATTGCCGCTCCACAGAAACTTTGTTCTAGAAACACAGGTTTTTGCTTAAAATGGCATACCATATTTTTCAGAGTTTAAGTTGGAATGGAATGGATTTTGATCACTCTACCTGATCACAACACTAAACATGACCACAAATCTGAAATACAAGCAGACTTTGTTGGTTTCAGACATTACCTGCTTCTGCTCACCTTTCGCATGACTCTAATGAGTTGACAAATTTTTCAAGAGTCAGGTCATCTTGTCAGAAAAAAGAAGCAACAGAGAACACCAATATAAACGGAACACAGAGTCTCAAACTAGAGTTAAAAGCAGTTTTATAAAATGAGACAAACTAAAAAGAAGCTATTAAGTCACAAATGTGGAAAATGGGTACAGCAATTAGCCAAGACTATCTTGTGCCATTATGTTGTAATAGGATTATATCATCACCATAGTTGTGTACATATTCCTAAATGACACAGTATTATATAATCAAGTGCACACTGAACATATTAGATTTGAATATGCACATGACTGCCCTCAGCTGTGAGTTCTGCCTTTGGCTCTAACAGACTTCAGCATTGTGACCATTTCTGTCAAATTTTCTTCTAACTGATGGATAGTGGTGGTCACTTTCACTAAAGCAGGCTTTGCTGTAAAAAGACGGGAAATTCCTCCTCTTGCAGCTTTGAATGCAAGACCATTTGAAGTCACGCACGCTGGCGTGTATGCAATCACCTCGGGTAATTTCACAAGCACGTGTCCGCTCAGTCATTACCTCGCAGCATGATACGGCAAGGCTGGCCCTCGAGCGGAAAATGTGGCTTTAAACACGTTTTTGATGTATTCCGTCTATATGCGGGTCACGCAGTGCAGCCTCATGAAGGATCTGTCATGAACAGAGATGATGTGATTGATTTTATCTGGACTTGTTTAGACTTTTTTGTTTACTAAAAAAACTATATTTACCTGTACTTTGGGGATGGCTGTTCCCACGTGGAATGAAGATATATTTATATGTAGCTTTATTGTTTTAAACAAAGCAACGTTAATCTGTGCATTATAGGCCTTTTTATGAAGTGTTTTTATTCAAGACCAACTCCACTCTGTCATTACATATTAACAAGCTCATGGCCATTTTTTATTTGAATTACTATTGCACATATTGTCTCTGTTTGATCCAATGACTGAGTGACACCCCCCCAATATTTGTAAGAATAACCATTCTTGCTCTGTTACTTTTAACATGTTCTTAATATCTCTTTCTTTTTAATATAATATTGTTTCCAGTTGTTAGTCAAGTTATTCAAGTTTTTAAATGACCAATCAGATACCTCAATAAAAGTATGTGTGAAAAATTTGAAAATTGAAATTGAAAAATTTCGGACCAATCACTGCTCACTGATGGCTCCAACATGGCAGCATCCATATCCCACAAAAAGTAGCAGCTGAATTGACTACATTTGGTTGGAGCCGGAAGTAATTCATTTTCTATGAGGGACATCACGTTCACTCTATCCAGTTTTCCCTATACAGTTAATGAAAACGGTGTATTAGGTAACTTTTTATCTGTTTAGTTGAGTTCTGTTTTGAGTTTTGCCCCTGTCACTTTCACACAGGGTTCACGTTAGTCCAAGTTTGTGTTTATTGTCTTCAGCATGTGTCATGTCAGCTCATCTGCTTGTCATCCTTTTGTTGCTTCACTAGTTCATGTTTTTTTCATGGTCATGTTTTTTTTATAAAATGTTTAGGTTTGGTTTCCTGCATTTTAGGTCCGACACCATCAGTTCACCATCCGCGAAGGTGTTCTTTCAGTGAGCAATGAAAATGATTTAAAAGCTATAGAATGAAGCATAGAAGTAGCTATAATGAATTCATACATTTTTAAAATAATGAATAATTCAACAGCTGGACAGTTCGTGCTGGACTCTGATTTTAGCTTATTTAATTTCTGCCAAATTTTGCAACAAAATAAATATTGAAAGTTTGGTGCTTTTTGCCGACGTTCTAAGAATCTTATTATACTTTAATACATTTATACATTTGCATAATTTTAAAGATTTATTGTTTCTTATTTATTGAGATGGTATTTGACATTTTACTATGGCAAAAAAAAATATGGTGGAAAAAAGTGAATGTTAACTTACATATAAGACTTTTAAAAGCTATACATTGGAATTAAAGACTGAGACAGAAAAGATTAATGTCTGTATAGAGGGACTAATGGACACAGATGGATGCTACATTAATCTCCTGGGAATTCTTTAAGATAATTTGAGAAACCGTTAGTTGCTTTTAAACCTTTCTGCTTCAGGATATTTCTTTTTGTCAGTGTTTTTAAGTTTTGTACCTTCAGCTACTCTGACATTACTAAACATTAAGTTTTAAGTTTTAAGTGCTGGTAAGGAACGATAAGAGCAATTGACGTCTTTGTTGCTAGAAGATTAATTTGCTGTCAGCACAGTCTCTTAAGAAAGCTGGAGAAGATGAATATATACAGACCACTCTGTTTAAAGAAAAGATACTAACATTGCATGTATTATTTTTTGGCAGCTATTTACTAACAGATAAAAAGTAGATGTAGTCCAAATATTCATTTAAACATGGATATCAGTTCCTTTTTTTAATGAGAAAATATATTTGTTGTAATGCTAATCCAAATCAGTGAAAGCGTACGCTCATTCTTCGTCCCCTTAAAGCAGAATTAAAGTAGTGGTCCACTGTTGCTTTCATCACCTCACTCCTTTAAACCTTTTTTAAACAAATATGGTTTATTTAATGAAAGCCCACCTGCATTAATGGCATCTGATTGAAGTGCTATTTCACCGTGCTAGAGGCACAGATGTAGTCTGGGATCTGTTGCATCTCCACACCTGAATGGATGTTCTCTTGTCTTTAGTTCTTACATCCTAAATTAGATTTTACATTCTGCAATTTATATTTACTAAAACTTAGGATTGATTCTTAACCTTTTAAGAACAAAGAATGACTTGTGTACACTTACCTTATTTTGTGTGCACAAAAAGTGTATTCATGGATTCAGCAACATATGAAACGAGAAGAGAATATAAGGCGCAATTGACTGGCTGTTAAGTGTTTGCATCAACATTTTAATGAGTTTTCTCCAATGTAAGTGGGAAAATTAATCGTTTTTCCAGTACAGCCTCTTAATCCTGTAAACTAGTGATTTTGTCCATGCATGCTGCCATTGAGACGGGGATGAAGCGGCAGCCGGAGTTTAGTAAACAGTGCTCATTTTAGCAGAAAAGCTGCTGAATGGAGATTATTGGATGGTTTCTTCCTTAAACCGGAGCCATCATGATGTATCACACAGCCAAGTGTTGGACAAATCTGTCATAAAGTAAATAACACAACATAACTTTTTAGTAAAGGGCCTATGTCATGCAAAATTAACTTTTTTGAGCTTTAAAGTGTTAAATGATGCATCTCTTAGCTGGTAGGAAATAAAATTACTCCTATTTCATAAAAAAATGTGTTCTTTACCGTGCCAAAGGTAATATATTATCATATAAAAGATGTAGAGTACTTTGAAAGGTTTAGAATATCAAGATATAGGTCCTGAATGTAAAAAAGACATAAATCACCTGAAAATATTTCAGCTGAAAGGAAGAAAGTGCATAAACAAAGCAGACATCATGACATTAAGTATCAAAGGCACTCAGTTAAGCGTGATCTGTAGATGCAGAAAACAAAGGAAGCTCACTGACAGGTCAGAAATGACAGAATCACATCAAAGCACCTCATATTTATTTCAAAAAATAATTGTGCTTGACAAAAGCAACAACAGACAAGGTTCAGACAAGGATATACTGCTTTTATTTAATGTCAGAAGAAGTCGAGTTATCCATATTTATTAGGGGGAGACATAAATGTTTTTTTAAGATGCTTTGAGAGTTCAAACTTAGGAATTCTAAATCAGTTCATATGTTCTATAATTGTTTAATGCATATTTATTGCTATTGTATTTAAAGCTCTTCTGCTGAGACACTTGTGTGATTTCTCCAGTGAGTTCCTCTCCAAAAAGAGACTGCTGGGGTGTGTCTCAAAAAATCTCTCCAATCTCCTTGTCTGGTTCTCTTTGCAAAAACCAAGGGTCAAAGGCAAGGAGATATTTTAATAGTATGCAGAAAGAGAAGATCAGAGGATTTCCGGACTTTGTCTTCGTTGTGTATAACGTGCACGAAGATTTACAACTAAAAGTTCATCTAGTGCTGCCTCATGAAGATATGTAAACACAACAAAATGCATTAAAATAGTTAGTTGCTAAGTTTATCAATAGGTTACTGGTGGCTTAAAAAGCATGAAAGATTTAAAAACAAGCTCAGTGTATCATTGATCCTTCTAGGCTTTAATTATAAACAATATGAAATTATTATATTTTAAGTTTTGTGACCAGGAAAAATAATTGAACTAAAATAGAAAATCATAGCTCACAAGTAAATGAAGCAATGTATCCTTAAAAAAATCTAAATTTGAACATCTTCTTTAAAAGTCACTCAGTTATAGAGTGTGATTGTGATTTATTATGCGATGTTATTCCATGTATTATAACCTGATTGCTTGAAATAAACCATTTCATTCATTCATTCATTCATTTCATTCATTCATAGACCTTTGTTTAAATACTCACTCCAAAGAAAATAATGTTTTTGGTATTTTTGAGATGTTCTTGTAGCGTGTTTCTTATGATGGAGCACATATATAAAATAATTTAGGATTAAAACTGTATTTCGGAGCATTTCTTGACTCAAATCGTGATGGATCAGGAGCAGGTAAAAATCTGCAGTTTGAAAAAGCTTGGGTTTTGTGACGTAGCAACTTCCATGTTTGGGCCAGTCTCCTTTCTCTGCTACAATCGGATGCATAAACTTGCAGCATTAATGTCTTCATTTTCCATGTCTGAGCTGGAATCTGGATCGAAACTGTACAGTTAAATAGTTCCATTATTGCTTGCCTTTTTTTTTTTTTTACTTTTGCTACATTAGTGTTAGCTGGGGCTTGTGAGGTGCTATAAGCTAACGAGAGAGGGTAAACAAAGTGCTGATGGGAAATTAGTGGAGCTAACTTCTGCGGCAACAGTGCTGCTCACAATTATGCGGCAAATTTCTAATGAGCTCCTGTTGCCCTGCAGAAAGCATGACTTACAAAACCATGATTTTTTGGCTAAAATCTGTAAAATTATTGTTAAAAGACCACAGGAAATGATTTTATAACATAAAAAAATATTGGACTTTAAATCAGCAGACAAAATACTGCCGCTTGTGTACTTCTCAGCTGGTATGGGTTATTCTAGGAAAATCTTCTTTTCATTCAGAAATGTTATATTCTTACTTTAAGTGTTATTTTAGATTTGCAGAGATAAAATCAATGTTACAAATGTTGACATTTAATGCCAACACAAGTGTGTGACTATTGCATTTCAGAGGCTTTGATCTGCTGGTCAGAGGTCAGTTTTTTTTATAAAAAAGATCCAGATCAGTAGAAGATCATTTAATAATAGGATCAGTCCACATATATATGAAGAAATCGGTGGAAAAGGTCCAGTATGTCAGCCTAAAGGAACAATTAACAAGTTAAAGGGCATCCCATGACATTTGTTTAGTTATGTTTTGTCCACTGAACCCAAGCTCCTCTAAATGTGGAGCTGTGAGTGTCATAACTGCAGTTGAAATCTGTCTGGGCATTAAACCCTCTGAAAGCTTCTCGTTGTTTGACCGGCGTCATTTGTCCTCACTGCATATATGAAAAAATGATCTCACTTCTTTGCCTCCAAGCACATTTCTCTCCTCTCCGCCGGCGTACTGTAGTTCCCCTCCTCTCTCCACCTCGTTAAATCTCCAATATGCCTTTGTTTCTCAGCTTCTATCTCAGCTTCCATCCCCCTCTCTTTTTTTCCCCCCGTTTTCTGTGTTCCTTTACAGTCAGCCTGAACTGCTGACAGCAGCACAAAGGGGTATGTTACTGTCCATCTGCTTCCTCCTCATCCTTTCCTTAAGGTCTCCCTTTGCCCCCCTCTGTCCGTCTCTGCATGCTGGGGGTTCTTCTTCCACTGTTCGCTAGATTATCTGATGTCAGAACGTTTGACGCAGACGATGACGCAGTTGCCGTATATTTTACATACTGCTGACTTTTTCCTGCATGTGGAGTGTGTGTGCAGAAGCTATTTAGAACACCACACAGGGGGTGAGGAGAACATTAGTAAGGTCTTTCCAACCGTTTTTGCCAGGATTTTCTTCTGACACACTGACGAAGCCTGACTGCATTTTTCTAGTGACTCTGCAGATGTAAAAGCCTCTGAAGAAGACCCTGGCTTTGTTTCAAACATTGATTCATCAGGACTTGCCTTGAAGCCATTTAAAACAAAAGCATGCTGTTTCCAATTAGGATGGTTAAGTGTGAAGGCTATTACCATTTCATAAGCATCACCTGCAGCATGACCACGGTCAGAAAGAAGAGTAAAGCAATCAGTCTTGACCATATAAAAAGCATCTCTAAAAAATATTAGGTGATTTCCTTACGTTGTTCATGCTCATGTCAGTCTGAGGCTATGTTCACGCCACCCTTAGCAATGTGTGTTCAAGCGACCACTTCCAATAAATGGCTATGTAAACACGTGTTTCAGCCTTTCCTGGTCGAAACTCTCCCTGCTTGTCCATTGTGAACACCATGAGCTGAATCTACGTTCACAAATCCATACTTAGATGCAAATGTAGCATGAGGTTTTATCTTTAATCTGTTTGTTTATGTAGTTATTTCGTTTTTGTGCTTTTTTGATTGACTTTTTTCTACTTTACATTTAGACAAATGGATCAGATCTTTTGGAATTTAAGGTTGAGAAAGAATTTACACGGAGGTGCACTTTCTGTGTATGTTATACAAAACTGATACGTCTCCAGTGCTCTCGTGTGACGGTTCCTGGCCCTGCTAAATACAAAAGGTTGTGTCAGTAAGGGTATTTGTTGTCAAACCTACATCAAGACGAATCATATACAAACATTTCAAACTGGATCAGTCACGGACTGGGTTAACTACGATCGCCAACGTTTCTGTTGACTTATAGGCTGCTGCTGGAAGTTGGATTAATGTTGGTGGAGGAAGGAGATAAGGGGAAGGCATGTTCATAGGCAGATAGAGGAAAGGAAAGCTGGGAGGGAAGGAGCAAGAATTTTGAAGTGTGGCTTCTATGAGAGGAGTTAAAACAGGCTTTGAGAGATTAAGAAGCCCTTCCAGATGACTGGAGAGCTACAGTTAAGTGATCAGGGAGACAGGGAGGAAGATACTTTGTAGTGATGAACGTAGAAAAGATGGTGGTTGTGGAATGAATGGAAATGTTCAAGAATATATTTATGTAAAAAAGAGGAGCTTAAGTGAAATGAAAGTAGAGGTGAAGAAGGTGGAGGACTCTGGGAGGACAGCCCAGAGCTAATTTTTTGTTCCCTCAATCTTGCCTTTCGAGACCCACATACAGCATAACTTTTTATCCCACCCTTCTAGAGTCTGAACTATGACAGAAGAAGACAGCCAATTGGTTTAATTTTTTTAAAGCTTTAATTTTTTTTTTTGTGAAGATTACATGAATTGATTATTTAAAATTTGGCTGCATGGCTTTCTGGAAAGACATAAATGTTTACGCTCAGGCTGTGATAAGATCTCTATCACACTTTTAGTGATTTTGCAATTTTGGTATTAAAACGTTCACCTTGTTTAGGACATTACTGCTGGTATTTTTGATATTAATAAACTTTATAGTTTATGAAATACTGAGCAAAATATGCCCTATTGTAAATGAATGAAAACGTCCATAAATTTCTTAATTTTTAGTTGATCAGCAACAAGCCTATATATATATTCATGGCCTGCGCTTTGAATTTTGTATAATAATTTTCAAAAAAATTGGAGTTTACCAAGTATTTTAGCATCATGCTAACATTTTTGGCTGATTTGTTAACTACTGGTGTTTTTTTAGGCTAATTTAGTGTTTCGCTAATTTTTTTAGCAATAGGCTTATATTTTTGGACAATTTGTTTTAATATATACTGGGTTTTATAAGCTAATTTGGAGTTTAGCTTCTATCTTAGCAGCAGGCTAACATTTTTGACAAATTTTTTTTGTGTGGAATTTTAGGCTAATTTGGAGTCTAGCCAATATTTAAGCAACAAGCTTGCTTTTTGGGATAATTTGGCATCTACTAAGGTTTTCTGGGCTAATTTGGAGCTTACCCATATTTAGGCAAAACACTAAATATTTTTGCAAAATTGGTATGTACCAGAGATTTTTGTAGCAATTTTACTATAATTTTCTTCAGAAATGTAGGTAAATCTCAGCACTCTTTCACAGTTTTTTTTTTTTTACAAAATTTCCAGCCTTTTAGAAAATTTAAGATTTTGAGAATATAAATTTTGCATTTTCGGCAAATCCCTTCAGCAATTAAAGTTAACTGCGTCCCAATTTTCAGCAAAAAGCTTCAGCATCTTAGGGTCTACTTTTAGCATAAAGCATTCACACTAGCATTATTGCAGGTAACACAACTTTTATAGTTATATTTGAAACAGTGAAATCAAAACTTTATCTTTTATGAAAAATGTTTCATTTTTTCAGATGCCAAACTCTTTTGGTTTAGCATTGTTTCAAATGAAAAGCAGAGGCTGCAAGATTTATTAAAAGTTTAATAAACTATCAATTGTCGTTATTTTTAGTTAGTTTAAAGCTAATGATGGTTAAGATGTGTGCTTTACATCAACTTGCGCATGACCTGATTAGTTGACAAATCAGAAAAAATAATTGGTGATAAGTCGACTATTAAAATAATTGTTCGTGGCAGCACTAGACAAAGACCAAAGAGGAGGTACATGGATGTAATAAAGGAGGACATGAGAGTTGGTAGCGTGAGTGAGGAGGTGAAGAGGCTCTGGTCAAATTGAGGCAGATGATTTGCGTGGCAAACCCTAAAGCAAGGAGCAAAAAAAAGAAAGAAAGAAAGAAAAGATACTGGCATACTTGTAAGATATTTTTTGACACATCACAGTTCTCTTAGCAAACCTGTAGGTTTTCTGTGTCAAAGAGGCTGCTGCCAGGTTTTATCAGGTTCTGCTCCAGAATAATATCAGGGCTGTGTGTGATTGTTCGTCTTCTTGCAGTCTGCCAGCGCTGTGGGTTAAAGGACACATTCTGTACAATGGTGAACTAAATCAGCAGCGGCGTTCTTTGTCGCTGGTTGCATAGCATTTCACCAAAGGCCAAGCTGCTGCTGCTGCTGCCAGTGTTTTTTATGTGGAACCATTTTGAGCTCTGGGAGCTGTAAAAGTTCTCTTTCTTTGAATCCAGAGCAGACTGGACACAAGGGAACAGCTTTCTGAAGGTACATAAATGGACAGAATGCAGCTGCTGAGTTACTACTGTAGGCTTTAGTATGCAGCAGAAGTGCAGGAGTTTGGCTCAATCGAAATTGCTTCGTTACCCCAACAACTTTATTTATTCGGATGTTACCATTCCTCAATGATGTTCTGAATAGCCGACGAACATCTACGTTTGCTCGTAGCTGCCAGTTCTCGGAAAATACATAGCAACATTGGTTTTATAACTTTAAGAAGTCATACTAAAACAGAATTAGGATTCTATCTTATATTTAAATATAAGCTTCTGTGCTTAAAAAAAAAAACACCACTACAGCTTTAAATACCCGTACGATTGGAGCAATAGGGAGCAGACAGAGGGGTAAAGAAGCAACTTGGATTCAGCCTCTCTGTTGACATGGCATTGACTTACTAAGATAGTTTATGCTCCATGATGTATAAAATAATCATGTCATTCCAAACTTTCCTCAACCTTCTCTTTCTGTTATTCAGTATCATATGGACAAATATAATAAAAATAAAAAAGTCTTTTAACAGTAATAGAACCCCATAACTGTAACCAACTATAATGACTCTGAGAAAGTCACAGGACAGTTTCTACAACATTCTCCTTGGAAAGCAACACATTTTATTTGAAATAAATTGAAATGTTTATGTCAAGAAATCTGTATTTTACTGTCTTAATCATATTACCACTATAGATTTGAACTTTAAACATATAACAATGACTTAGTTCTTTATTGACTTAGAAATTTAGGACATTAAAACACAAAATTACCATTTGTCTGTACTGTAGCTGCATTATAGTATAGTCTGCTGGGCATCTTTAAGGTGGTTTTATTAGATGAAATACACATAATGAACACAGAAAAGCATTAACTTCAGGAAACTTTATATTGCCTCTACATCAATGTTTTTATATTTATTCATTGAGCATAAGCATCAGTATCTTCAGTTCTTGTTTTACAGCTGTAGGAATATTTTGTTTGTGTGGACCTCTGTGAGGATCTCTAGCTGAGAGTCAAACCTTTCACTCAATGCTCATGACAGTTTACATTTGGAGAAATTATGAATACTAATTATGGATGTGAAATTATATAACCATTTGTGTCATAAGTTGACACTTGGACCGAAAATGGTCACATGTTCAAGAAACCCTAAAATAATCATAGCAATGTTCTGTCAAGACATTTTGCAAGCTAAACTTGGGAAACCTCTTAATTAAAAAAACACCCCAGAGGTCCTGCTGTGTTTGTTGATTCGTGGTTGGGTATGGCTGTCGCTCTGTGCAGTGTGGTTTTAATTTTAGTCTGGTCTCCTGCCATGGTGTTGCTGCAATGGTGACCTGGGCTGTTGTGCAACCAAGATGCTCCTTTAGTTTGAGTAGATTAGACTGAGTCACCGGCCTCTGCCCGAAGGTGCTGCTCTCAGCAGTAACAAAGGAGTAAGACTGAACAACACTGGTGTATTTTTGTCCATGAAAGCTGTGAGAGTGTAGATTCATGACATTTTGAGGATTAACATCACTTAACAGTATTTATGTGAGCCGTCCCAATTAAATCAATTGCATTATTTGATGATTCAGGGTGTGTTCAAGTGACATTTTTCCAAGAGCATTAAGGTGCTTTTAGTTTTTTTCGGAAAATATACTTTGTAAGAATTTCTCCCAGACATTTTCTCCCTTTAGTACTGTTGGGACACTTCCGTTTTTTGGATGACATTTTTATAGAGACATGGCTTTCTAACATGCGAGGGAAAAAAATATTTTATTGGAAAAATTATCATACCTTTTCTGTGTCTTCAACCTGCTACCTAAACTCCAAATTTGGAGAAACAGCTACCAAAACACTTCCCACTCAACACTGAGAGTGTTGTTGTAGTATTATTGTCACAGGTTTACGCTGCTGTCAAAAAGTCTGTCTCACAGATGCATATGCTTCTCTTCATAGTCACCAGTAATCAGTAATTTTCCAAGCATAAGCACTGGTTTTGTCTCAGAGTCTGGCGCCTCTCACTGAGAGTAAATCAACAAATTCAGCTCCTACTAACCCCGTTTGAAAGTAACTAACAGAGCCCAGTCTGCTGGAGTAGGATGTTTGGAGCCGGGGTCAACCAAAGTTTTCCGCCCCGTGTAAGAAGCACTCATTGTGTTACTTCTGTGATAGGTCCACACACATAGAAGCCTATGAGAGTATTATACTGTCTGATTTTCTGGGAAACCATAAAGCTTCTTTAAAAAGCTTAGTTTTTGGATATCTGAGACTTTTTATTTTAAAATGTCACCGTCCAAGTTTCATTAGAAAGGAAAATCCATTTAAAAAAGAATCTAAATATTTGAATCTGATTTTTTTTTATGACCTATTGCATATTAAATCTGTCAAAATTCCTAAGATCTTATAGTTTTTCACACATTTTTAAGCACCATCTGTGTGCAAGGAAGTGTGTAAGGAAGGCTCAACCAGGTAGTTCTTTTTACTCTTTCCACTCACTCATTCTGGGACGAGGCCAGAGGGGGAACAGTGAGAACCGTGATAGCTCCTTACTGCGGTAATGGAAAAATACACAGCTTTGCTAGGCCGAAGAGATCAAAGGATAAGAGCTGGAAAAACCTTAACACTCTGAATTAGATTTACTTTGACAACTCTTTCACTAAATGGCAGACATCACTCAATCTCAGTGGCAAAGAATCGTGATTTAAAGATTATGTAAGACATAAATGAGTCTGGAGACCTTTTTCCTAAAAAGGATCAAACAACCCTCTTCTAACCTTCTCTCCTTCTTTTGAAACTTTAGCATCACAACTGCTTGTATATTATTCTACCTATCGGTTACACTTTAAATCATAAAGCAAAAAAATTCCCTTACAATTGAGCATTTTCATCAAACTGCTTATCTTAGCCATGGTAGAATAATATTATCTTTGCTCCCAGAATAAAATGATTCTTTAGATCAAATTTGCACAAAACCCAAATCCTGATTCCTCATTAATTTCTGAATGTATGCATGGCTTTGAGGGAAGCCCTTTGTGATCAGCTGCACAGTTTGATTATAGTGTGGGTTGCTTTACTATAAGGAAAGGCTTTTCAGCCTGCATGGATTTGTAAATTACACCACGCACTGCATGCTGTGTGGCTGCGCTAATGCCCTATTTAGCAACACCATCAAGACTCTATGATGGCAGCCTGTTGATTCCTGGCCCATGTGTCAAAATAAAAAAGTTGACCTCAATTCAGGTTACCATGGCAACAAAAGGGGGGATATGGGCTTTGGAGAATATTAATTTGAGACAAATGATAAAAGAACAATATTATTAAATATTATGTATGTTAATGTTACTGAGTTTTTTTGTTTTTGCACAAAGCTTTAGCATAGTTTATTATTTAGGTATCAAAAAGTGGCTTTCTGTTTCTACTTTTCATCTTCATGACTTTATTGATTTGTTGAAAAATGAAAATAAAAGCCTTAAAACCTGAAAAACCTTTGTTTTTCCTTTGGAAAACTTTTAGTCAAAAAGGTTGTTCAGACATAATAATTTAAGAGGGATTTGGCTGGTTTCCTTGTAATTAATTTTGAAATATGATCAAAGTTTTGTGAGAGTTGTAGATACTTTTTGAGTTTATAATAAACTTCTATGTAAGTATTAGTCATGACTGATCTTGAAAGTACATATTTGTAGAACTGTGATTGGTTGAATTTTCATCAAATGCAGACATGTTAAGCAGATGAAATACTTTTTTGTTGTGGACGATTCTCTCTTTGAGCATCTTCAGTGAACATAGCTCTGTTCATTCATGCTTGTGTTGTTGCTGCATAATAAAGTTTTTCCAGTTGAGAAAAAAACTGTTCCAAAGTTAAGAACTTGAGTGCAGGATGGAAAAAAACAACAAACTTAGTTCTACTTTGAATACCAACCAGTAAGCATGAAAGTGAAAATCAGCACTAGCTCGCTCGTTGTAAATTTTGTTTCAGGAGAACATAGGCTTTTCATGTATATGCACATCCCAGCAATCAATGGGAAAATGTCGAATTCTCTTCTGCAGCAACTGAGCTAGACACGCTAGCCGGGCCAGATGAGGGGTTTAGCACATGTGCAGCAGAGTTGTTGTGATGTAAAGAGGATCATTAATTCAAACAGAGCGTTTCTGCGACAGTTTGATTGACAGCGATTTAAAAGGAGAAATACTCGGAAATGCAAAAATGAAATGACTTCGTATTACATTTGTTTTCTTTCATTAGAAAAATGGCACACATACATGTTGAAAACTCAAAAAACATGATCTTCATCGGAGGGGGACTTTAAGCTAATGGCTACAATGTTTGTAAGCATCTTACGACCGTATTCTTCTTGGCCAGCCGCAATCTTCTTTCAAACAAAATTAAAATCTTGTTATACACAATGAACAAAAAATAAATCAATAAAAAGACGAGCTGCTGGATGACCTCCATTGTTGTTGCTCACTAGAATTAACTGGACCTTACCACTCCTAACGGCAGAATAAAGCAGATATAAAGGAAATGAAGAAAACCAACTATTAAGAATTTATTTACATATTTTTATTTTTACAAAATTAAGTTGATTTAACTACGCATCCAAGAAAAACAAATGATAAAAAGTATTTTAGAAAAATTCTTGATAAAGTCATATTATGAACTGTCAAATATGCATTAATGTAGCTCACTCATGACTGTTGTATTCTTGAAATTAGATTGTGGAATTGGTCTTCTGTGCTGCAGCAGAAAAGCACACGCTCATATGAGTTAGCAAACTGCAACATCGGATTCCACATAAATGGGTGGAATGCCGGTTGGAAACATAAAAATGTTTATGCGTCATCTGCAGGCTCTGCAAGAAATAACATAAATAACCCTGTGTTGCGCTTTGCTGTGGAGGGCAATTACAAGCCAGTGATGGGCCGCTCCCATAAGGGCTGTAGGGAAAAACCATAACCCAACACATAGCATTCCATCTAGGCAACAGACGTAGTGAGCAGTCATTTATTTGGAAGGGTCTGTTTGTTGTTCCACTCCCTAAAGAACACCAAAGCAGCAGAATGTTGGAGCAGCAACCATTCCCCCTTATATTCCCAGCGTTCACCCTCCAATTACTATGGTTCCTGTTAAAACTGAGGAAGTGCAGGTTATTAAAATACTGCAGTCCAAATATATCTGGAAAAAAACATTTTCCTCAGCAATTTTATGACTGACATCACGATAACTCACATTTTTGGAAATATAATTTATAGCTCAAGGGCATCATAGTTTCATATTTACCTAATTATTATGTTGTTTATAATAATGTCTATTATTTTTTATAATATTAAATTTTTTGCTGTTGTTTTTACTTGACAGTTTCATTTTTTTCTTATCCTCTTCATTGCTTATCTTCTTAGAAAAAAGACAATTGGGAAATTGTTTTAATGTTTTCCCTGAACTACAGGAAGTTAACTCTTTCATTTTCTTTTACTTACACAGATTTAAATTAGATGCTTTAATTCAATGCACATGTATTAGTTGCTTGTTCAAAACTGTGTTGCAAAATGTGATATACATTGAGGTTCTTTAGCAGCTTCACTGCAATTGATGTGGTTAGATGCGAGTCATTGAGGGGTCTGATGGTAATACAGTCAGACTTTAACATGCTCAGATGCCACACACACACTCTAAAGCCCCTTAAAACCACATCCACTCACCCATGCTGAAGGGAAACAAGCTATTGGTGTCCTAACAGGTGCAGGCATGTAGAAAATAAATGGAGACCGGGCCAAAAGCTCAGATACAAGTACAAACGAGGTAGCTGAACTGTGGGGCTCGGTGGAGAAAAGGAAACCCTCCTCTTTAATTACCTGCATTACAAACATTCTTTCTTTCATTTGTGGTTTTCTGCTTTCCCCTCCCTCCTCACTATCTTAAATCTGAGTCCACTGATGATCCAGCTTGCTGGGAGCCTCTCTGGCACACTTTGCTTTTCTCATCTTGCTGTGAGTCTGTGTGAGAGAAGGCTGGAGGAGGGGAAGCAAACCAACAGTTCTGTGCCTCAGTCACGTGGGCATCCACGAGAGGCTGGCAGACAGGAGAGCAGAGAGGCGGCTATCAGTTCAGATTGTAGCGCAGAGTGAGGCTGTGGAAGCGATCACGGTCCTGAGTGACACTCTGTGACATCGGTGAGCTTGTGAGGGCCATGCTTCATCATCAAGTGCTGCCTCATTCAAGCGTTTACAAACCCAGAAACTGCTTTTAGCTGTGAATTAAAATGTCTTTTAAGGTTTTGCCAATTTGATTTGCTGTGTTTTTTATTCTTTGGATCTGTCGCTGTATTTTAAACTGCTTTATGTAATTTTAACAAGTCTGTTTTCTATTTGATATCTCCTGGTGTTGTATTCTCTTTTTAAGTATATTTTTATTGAAAAAAAAAGAAAAAAAGCCCAGTTAAGGACAAATTCTGCAAACTAACTACGACTAAAAGCATAGGACTGCTGTTCATAGTATGTCTATGTTTTTATTTCTGTCCTTATTAAGAATAGATAAATTCAATTCAACTATTTCATCAATTTTGTGTGAAATATAAAGAAGCAAAGATTAGCTAAGTGCTATTAAATAGAACAATTTTACTATTATTATTGATGTCACAAACTCAAAAATTACACAAGGGCTCATTTCTTCCAAGATTATCAAGTGTAAATAAAAAAATTGTACAAACAAGTAAACAAGAATTAATGACAATCACATTTTAGTTTGATAAAGTTCAACCCACTGCTGTTTTCCTACATCAAAATAATTATAATAACATTCTACAACACTGTTTGGTCATATGACTTTGCTAAATTCAAAGTGTTTCCACACATTGGAACTTGGTCGTTTTTTGTTATTGTAAAATAAACCTCTATGTTTCAATCCAAATGATATTTCCCAATAGCGATAATTATTTATGTTTTTTCACTTTGAAACAATTTTATAATGGTAGGTGTCGATCTGGTTGGTTCATAGTAAATATAAATCCATTCATCAATTGTCGATTAATCGAGCTCCTCTATTAAAACCACATACATCGGATTTTGATCTGCTTTCTGACAGCTCTTCTCTTAAATGTTGCTGTTTTGGATAATACTTCATTTTTTTGCAAAGTTTCCTTAACGTTTGGTGAAAGGTTTTTGTAATACCAATAAACTGTTTAATGAAGATAACATAAAACATAAAATGAGATTCATTGCAATTTCACGAGCAATAAAAACTCATCTGCATTGATAAAGAGCAAGTTTGAGCTGAGCCTTGCTGGATTAGGGTTTGGCGTTAATGTTGTTGAAAAAGTAAACATCATTTCAACTTTATTACTCATAATGACAGTTTTAATATTGTTCCTCCATCTGGTGCTTAACACATACATAGTTTATCATATCAGTGATGTGTGCACTTACATCCAGCTACCAGGCCTTCATAAACTCTTCCACATGAACGACAGTGTAAATGCTGTAGTGAATAAAAGAACAACAAGCTGATAAATATCATTTCCAATGCCCTCTCCCTCTGTGTTTTCATCCTTTTATGAGCTTGTTTTGTGCGTGCACCTGTTTAGTGCCTTCCTAACCCTTCTCTCTCATTATGAAAAGTGTTACGTGTCCACAATTTTCTATCTGTTTCAGACCTTCCTGGTGAAAACGACCCTCTGATTGCTTTCATTGCCTGCATCCTGTTATTAAACTGCAGATGTAGGACTTAATGACTGCCAGAATTTGCTTTTTCCTTTTGGAAAGTAGAGTGTCTTCATTACCACAGTGTGCAAATAGGTATTTTTTTAAAGTAAAGGTGCATTTTTGAACATATAAAATTATTTAGGTCATTTACAGTTCACAAAAAACTTAAATCAGTCATTACTGGAATGATTATTTTCATCTTAAGCTCATACTATTTAACTCAGAGTGATAGTAAGTATTTCTTTTCATTATTTCTATGAAATTTAGAATTGCAATGAGCCTACAGATGCCTTTAAGAGCTCAGGGAGGCTATATCTAATGACACTTGAGTGTTCTCACTCAAATCCACCTATTGTTAGAACTAGAAATATGTGAAATCCCATCAAGTAAATTATAGGTATTTGTTGGTGTTTACTGTTGCCCACAACAATGTCAGTGTCAGTATGAAATATGACAGGCTGCCAGGCTGGCAGAAACAAATCGGTGAAGTCACAGACGTTATGCGTGAGGCTTGAAGAAGGACTCGCTGCCCTTGTAGCTGATGTTGACAGTTATTACATAATGTCAGCCATGCCTTTGGTATTCGTCTTGGTCACAGAGGCGTCTGATGAAGCGGAGTAATGGAGCATCTTGTTACACATCACCTAACATAAACCCCCCTGTTTTTATTTGTTTTTTCAGATGCTGCTAAGAAATCCTTTATCACAGAGGTGAGCTGACATCCCTCCTACAATCATCCACTCTCTTGGTGGTCTATTAGCTCCCTTTTTGACCTTCCGAACTAGAATCTGGCTGCTTTTCAGCTTCAGCCAAATTAAAACCTCATATGTAGCACTAATTATCCACTATCTGCTTTAATTATTGTCATTTGATTTGAGAATTGTCATAATTTTCTGCCAGACAGTTTAAACTGTTATCGCTGAATAACATTTGTCTCTTCATCTGAACTCGTGCAGTTTAATAAGTCACATCGATCTAGCACTTAAGACACTTTAAACTGCATTAAATTAAGCCTTCAAAGTGCATTTAATTAGTCTGCCGAGCATTAAGCTGCAAATTTAACTAAAATCTGAGGATTTCCAGCAGTAGCAAGCATGCTAACTATTAAAACAGATTAAATTGCAGATTACTCAGACTAATTGTAGTTTAGGTTTTGATTTGACTAATGAAGGAAGTGAATTTTAGCAAAAGAACGACCTTTAAAAATATTTTTGTACTTTTAAAGATGTAGTTACACCCCATTTTGGTCTAGGGGTCTAGGGCATTGCATAAAGGTTTTTTTTTTTAAGTGGAAAAAAACAAGTAAAGACAGAAAAAACTTCCACTACAACAGAAAACCAAACAGAAAAACATTCCAAAAAAATACAAATAAAATAATACATACAGCCTCAGCCGTAACAGATGTTATATAGTTACATTGCAGCTGCATAGTCTTTAGAATGTATTTAATAAAATATTGATGAACAGGTGCAGACACCTTGCTGACCACTAATCTTTATCTCTCCATGTTTTCAGATGCCCTCTTCTTCAGGTCAACACGGTCAGGGAAAGAAAATTGGCCACAGAGGAGTGGATGCATCCGGGGAAACCACTTACAAGAAGGTGATGTCTGCAGCATGTAGATTGATGGTTAATAAACTGTTTTCAGACTGACAACCACAATAAATATAAGTATTAAAGTAATAGATTAAAAAGTAATCTCCTTTTTTCAACTGAGCATATGGATTAATCTCAACAAAAGTTACTTTTTCTTAATGTTTTCTGTAAAAATGTTGAGATTTATGAACAGTTGTGATTTTGCATTAAGGAAATATGTCAAGCTAGTACAGATTTGACTATAAAAATGTTTTATAACTGCAGTAATGAATCAAAAGAAATAAAAAAATACCCAGGTAGCATTAGAAAGCAAGCTGGTTTTCCCTGTACAACCAGTCAGATATCTATTGTGAGCAGAACCACCGCTACAAGTAAACAATAGTTTGAAAACCAGAAAGTGTTAAAGACTTGACATTTACATTTGTTGTTTTAGTGGAGGGAAACAGAACAGAAAGAATTGCTTTCTCCTCTGTGCAGGTGCCAGAGGCAGCATCTAGTGGTAAACTACCGCTGCAGATGGGGAGCTCTGCTTGTAGAGACATTTGGAAAACAATAAAACTAAAATGTGTTTTTGATTATTTCATTAAAAAAGTCACTTGTCATTTTCCCAGGTTTGTTACTGTTTGTGCATTTGATTTTATTCTTTGGGTGATGGTTGCCAGGTTTCAAATCTGTTCTGTCAAATAGAAAAAAATTGGGAAGAGCAATTTAACTTGATATTACCTAAGTTTTAAACACAGAGCAGCATTTAAATCCCATATTTTGAACAAAATACATCCAAGTCTCTGTTTCTGTTTCTCCAATAAAACAGAAAGTGGTTGATGCATTTTCCTGAACTGCTGGAGGACAAACATAAGATTGTAATTTTATTTAAAAATGTGACCCAGCAAACCTCAAGACTTTTTTTCCTTGTATTTTTACCTTAAAACTGCAAATAGAAGACAAAACCACTGCTAAAATATAAAAAACATTTATTGCTGAGAATAGTTTTAGATTTTAGAAATATATTTGCACGACAGTTGTTTTTATATTGTTTTTTTTTATAATTGTTTTTCATGGTATTTCCCTCTAACCAAACAGACCACATCGTCAGCCTTGAAAGGTGCCATCCAGCTAGGAATCGGTTACACAGTGGGGAACTTGAGCTCTAAGCCTGAGAGAGATGTGCTGATGCAGGATTTCTACGTGGTAGAGAGCATCTTTTTTCCCAGGTCACTACTCCACTAAATTCCCAACATAGCCTTTCTGGTGAAATCTGTTCTTACTGACAGTTTTGTTTCACACTTTAGTGAAGGGAGCAACCTCACTCCGGCGCACCATTTCCCTGATTTCCGCTTCAAAACGTACGCTCCAGTGGCCTTCCGATACTTCCGAGAACTGTTCGGCATCAGGCCGGATGACTATTTGGTAAGCTTTTTTTAAACATTTATAAAAAAAAGTAAATATTTGGGTTTAATAAACAAAAAATGCATCAAGCTTGTTAGTTATTTTAAATCATTCATACCCCCAAATATATTGGTCCCTTTCAATTATGTCAGAAATACAACACTTCTCTCAGAAAAGTGTTCTGGTTGCAAAGATGTTCATGTGTTTGTTGTTTATGTTTGCACTGAAACAACACAAAAACTCAAAATAGAACTGGACAAAGTGATTGACAGAGAACACGATACTCCTGTAATTTGTATTTAGACAGACCTGTGGCAGGTAATAGGACATCGCAGCAGGACAGTGATCTGAGAGAACTTCAAAGGAGTTCTGAGATGAGTCCAGATCTGACAGAACCGCTGCAGAGATCTATAAAAGCAGTTCAGATTTGAATGACTCAGAGCTGTCTTCAAAAGAAGAGTGATCCAAACTGTAAAATATGTATTTATTCTAGCAGGAACCAGTTATTTTTTCTGAAGTAGCTGCTATAAAACATATTTTTATGTGCCAAAAGTGTATCCAGTCCTTTTTTTTAGTTCAGTATTATTTTTTTACTTTTTTGTTGTTTTGTTCCAGGTGAAAAAAAAACACTATAAATGTGTGGATACCAAAACATTTGCAATCTGAACATTTTTTTTCTGTGACTGAACATCTAACTCCAGCAGTATTTAAAAGTTGAATTTCAAATCAGAATAAATATGAGTGCAGAGCAGGAAAGGCAAATAGAGAGAAATAGGATCCAGAGGTAAAAAAGGAGCATGCAGCAACCCAGCAGTAAGGTGGGGGAGAAATTGGTTCTTGGAGGGAGGCAAAAAGAGAAAAAAAAACCAAGAAGAAACGCTGCAAGCAGCACATAGAGCAGCGAGGAGGGGAGAGAACGGCAGAAAACTGAATAGGAAAGTCTGGCGCTCGTCCCTGTCCACTCAAGTGTGGAATTGAAAGGCCACATGATTCACTGCCGTGCCCCGGAGAACTGCAGCTGCATATATACGTTCCCTGCTTAGTCCCAGTTTATGCATGCACCGTGTCCACTTATCTTTAATGCATCGGCTCTCCAGCCACACAGACTGTGTCTGTGTTTTTTCTGCTTTCAGCGTCTGTGCAATCATTAACACACGCACACAGGTCATCAGAGGACACATGTCCTCACCAATTTTTATCAGCTCTGTTATGGAAATACAAGCATCTCAAAATTTGCAGAAGGGGACAGCAGAAGGCTGGACGTACAATCTCTTTAGGAGACAGCAGCTAGAGTCTGAGCTTGCTCAATTTAACATTTTTGAGCATTAATTAACTGTTTTTTTTTTTTTGCTGATTAGATATTATGGATTCTGCTGTCAGCTCTGATGTGTACCATCTTTGCACACATTTCAAATTCAAAAATGAGGCGAACATCAAATCTTTTCACTTTCTTCAGACACAAAACTTCATTTTTCATGTCCAGATCTGAATCTTTGCAGCATCTTTTCTCTACAAAGCCAGCATGAAATTAGTAAAAGATGCTCAAAAATACAATTTAATAAATTTGTTTTGATCCAAATTGTGAACAATAAATTTGTTTTCAGTAATTATGTTATTATCATATAAGTGTATTTAGGATTAAAACAAAAATGAACTTTATTTTGAATAAAATGCTTTAATACTTCAAAATTGTTGCAGACGTATGCATGCCAAACCAGCAGAATAGAATAAATGTATTGGTTTTCTTAATTTTTGCTATCACAGCATATATTTTAGTCTAGTCCCACTTTTCCTTTATAAAATGTAAGCTTTTTCAGACTGATGCTGTAAAGTGAATACATTTCATTTCTTTTAGGCTAGACAGAGTGATATTCTTAGCTGCAGGACCAAACTAGGATATGGCACAACTGTAGAAGAGTTTCTGGCCCTGCTGGACATCTAGCTCTGAACATGATCAAGAACCTCCAGCTCTTTGTTTTCGTCTAGACTGCTTCCTTACAACAGTCGGTTGATGTTGTTAAATCTTCTAATCTGTTTCTTGTTCTTGCAGACCTCTCTAATTTTATTTACCTGAAGTTTAGCCTCTCTTTATCAAAAGTCTCTTCATACCTTTCTCCTTTTTTAACTCTTCCTGTACCCAGACTAGGAAGCCCCTTTCATTATCAGTTTTTTTTTCTTCATAATTTGAATACCTTATTAACTTTTCTACACCTCCTCACTCAATTTATCCTCCTTTTCATGAGTTTGTGTTATATTTTAAAATTCCTTAAATGCAGCAGGTTTAGTCAGATGTTACAATTTCTGTGCCTCCTCTTAAAGTAACATACATGTATGCATCAATGTTTGCACATTTGCATTTAACCAAAGTAAAAAAAAAAAAAGTTTCAATAATATATGCCAAGAAGTGTGATGCAACAGTTTTAGATTTATTGCTTTTTTTCCTCTTAAAGCTAACATTTATAAGTATTAAAACAATGAAATAATGACTGGTTTTAATTCAACCATTGGGGTGCTTTTTAAAATTAAAAATAACAAATATACATACAGTGTGCTTGTACTATAAGTTTTGTGATGCACGTGAGGGATTTAAAGGGGAGACACGCAGGAACAAGTTCTGTAAGGTGTGTGGTGGAAGGGCGTGCTCGTAGTTTGGGAAACCTGCAGATTTAGGCCACTTGGCTCTATCTACAGTTGTGGCAGCTGCGTGGGCTTTGGCTCCCAGCAGGAAGCAATTCAAATACCTATGGGTGAGAGAAATGCAGCTTGGCCTTTAAATAATCTCTCTCAGCTAAGAATGTCTTATATAAAACACATTTGTGTAAATCTGTTGAAAATAGACTGCACTTTCTCTGGAGCATAACAGCAGCAAATTCACAATTGAATATAAATCTCTGAGTGAGTTTCTTTATGCGCTTGCAGTACTCTCTCTGTAATGAGCCCCTGATTGAGCTGTCCAACCCCGGAGCCAGTGGTTCAGTCTTCTATCTGACCAAGGACGACGAGTTCATCATAAAGACTGTGATGCACAAAGAGGCTGAGTTCTTGCAGAAGCTGCTGCCTGGATACTATATGGTAAGCAAACGGCGTGACTGTAATGTACTTCTGAAACAATACTTTAGTGTGGAAATCATGGTTAAAGTTCTGCCTTAATGAATGTGTTATTAGAATAAGCTGCTAAAATCTTTAGGCCACTAGCTATTTTTAGATCTGTCAAAGAAAAAGCTGATTCAGTGAAGTATGTGAATTCTGGTATATCCTGATGTTTTTGGTTCCATCTGCAAGACCCCGGATATCCCTCCTTTAGGCGTGACATCCTTTAATGCAAAGTAGACATAACAGGCTTTATCTTGTCTGACTGAGACCTCGGGCCATGTTTCATAAGAGGCTGGCCTGTGTTTTTTATGTTGCTGGATGTACTGTACCTAAGCCTAACAAGGCATGACTTTCACCAACAGGAGCACAGACCCCCACCCCCAACCCCACACACACAATCTGCAAGCTGGATCTGAATGAAGTCAGCCTTATACAGCTCTATGTACTGTATGTTATTGCTTCCTCATGGGGCTCCAGGTTCATAGAGGTTAAATCTTCTGTTTATCCGCCTACTGAGATACGAAAAATACAGTACTTTTGTTTGTTTTAAGCAACAATTCTACTATCTGTTGAATAATACATTTTGATGAGCTGTATATGAATTTGCTTTTGTAATACAAATTAAGAAGTAGATAACTAAAATTATATATTTAACCTTTTGAGACCTCAGCTCTTGTTTGATACGTCTTGTTTTATTTTGTTGTCACATGGCTCCAGTTAATCAGAATTAACTTATGTGGTAATATAAACCACAATGTGATATCCATATGGGGTTAAGTGATTGACAAATGCACCTTAGAAAAAAGTCAGAAATTACTACCCTATTGATTGTTTTTGTTTTATTAGACAATAAAAAATCTGCTAAAACAAAGGGTCTTGGCAAGAATTATGATTGTAAGAAAAAATTATATTCACTTAGTCATGTTTCCTCAAACTAAGATTTTCTTGCTTTTGAAAAACGTTCATAATTATATTATTTTCCTAGCAAGACAAAAAATAAGAAAGTTTTTATTGAAACAACATATTTTTACTTGAGATTCAGTTTTTGCGATGTGGGGCTGGTGGTATGTGATTTGGGTGAAAGTCAAGGGGGGAAAGGGTTTTAACCATCTGAATGGGGCTCGCTATAGAGCTGGGATAGGCACCTCGAGGCCTCTGGGGCCACATTCCTGCATGTTTTCTAACATACCCCGCTCTGGCATGTTTAATTGCCTGAACACACCTAAAGCAGATAATCAGTCATGAGTAGGGCTTGGATATCTGGAAGCGAGGTCTGGAGTTACCTTTCCCTGATATAGGTAATTGGACGTGGCACTACGTAGTTATTTTTTCTTTTCCAAAGCATTTCCAAAAGAAAAATGACGAAAAACTTACAAAGTTTTCTGTTCACTTGAATATTTTGCTTGTCAAGCTGTGAATACCACTTTATTGTTAAACCTGTTGGGATATTAAAGACTTAACACGTTGAGTGTGACCTTTGCATGGTGTTGTTTGTGCTCTAAAGCACATTTAAAGGTGTAATTATTCTCTAGAAGGTAGTAACAGTTCAGACTTATTAGAGAAACCCTAAAGCGTACACACGTAGGTCATTATTCTTATAAATTCATCACACACTGGACATCATCAGAGAAGCTGAGTGGCTGAGTATTTCTCCTCTGGCCTCCATACTGATGACAGTGATGTAACTGTCTCCCTGCTGCCATTTCTCCATCTTCTGTAGATTACCTTCTTTAAGGCGCCTTTTTCTTTTATCCTCACATTTGATAAAAGCCTCCCCCTGCTTTGAGTCTCAACACGATTACATGTGTCTCTACATTTTTTTTCTTGCTCACATTGGTTCTCCATCCTCTGCACGCTCCCCCTCTTCCTCACGTGTTTGTGTTGTTGCCTCATCACTGCGCTGCCCTCTCAGCATTGACAGAAGGGTCATGGTTGGCTAAAGGCAGAGGAAGCTTTTATTTTTTTGTACCTCTCATCATCGTTTCTGTCATGGAGCCAAAGGTTATAGAACAAAATACAAGCTTTTGTGGTCACATCATTTGAGCCTCATCTCTCTCTGATTTCTCATTGTTCTTTCTTCACCTCTGTTCCCCGGTGTGCTCCACGTTATAGAGCAGTACTCTCCGTTTATTCTAATGGGACCAAGCTGGCCCAGCTCCCAAGGTCAAAGCAGGTTTTTCTCAGAGCACCCAGCTCGACTAACCTCATTTGTTTGGTCTAAATACTGAAATACTCAGCACATACTGAAGATAAGGGAGGAAAGAGAAGCAGGATCGTTCCTCAAGTGCCGATTATTTGAAGTCTGTAATCTGTAGTTAGTTATTAGTTAGTTATTAGTTTTATGTACAAAAATATAACTATTTTGTCATACTTGCACTGGCAGTTTTTTGTCATCCAAAAATAAATCTTTCAATTAGTTTTTACTTGTCTCTAAAGACAGAAGAGGAAACAACAGACAAACTCGTGAAGTTGTTAAAACTTCACTGATTGATGGCTGCATGCAGGCCGCTAAATTTACACCCACCCACCCAATGAGGATAAAACTTATTTGGCAGGTGGAAAAATAGTTTTACTAGCCACTTTTTCAGGTGAGACATTCTTTATCTTCAATTGCAGGGCCTCAAACTCACAACAATGACTCCCTCTGCACCTGGCTACAACAAACATCCATTCCAGAGTCGGTTTCAAACACAGCAGCAACCCGTGGATTTCAGTCTTCCTTCACTAAAACCATCTTCGTTAATATAAACTATTTTATGTTTTAACATCATCCTGTTGTATATGAATATTACTTTATGGAGCAATTCCACCATAAATGGATCATTTAAATAGACTAAATTCACTACTATTGCACATTTTGTAAAAACAAATTGCGCACGCAAGTCTCCTCCCACTGCAATAACAGCTGTAACAAACATCAAAGCACAATTGAAAACTTATTTACTTGAAAATAAGCATTTTTATTTACAGCTAATCCGACTTATTTGAAGATAAACTCTGTCCATGAAGGAAGTCCTGCTAGATTTCCCTGCAAACTACCGTCTGTCTGTTCTCAGCTGAGACAGATCAAAGAGTGCTCCATTGCTTAATGTTTGAATCAAACATTTAATTCTGACTTCTATTGCGCAGATTTAACGCTCACGTTGAAGGTGCATTCAAGGGCTGCATGGAATTTCGAAACTTGTGCGCTTTTTTAAGGAGCTCATTATTGCTGCATTGAAATGTTCTGGTAATTCCTAGTCACACTGACATCAGCCAACACAAGCACACATTGTTATCTTTAGAAAATAATTTAGACTCACAACTAAAAAAGTACACGCACAATAAGGTAAAACATTTCACAATTTTCAATATATGTTTTTTCTATTCATGACATTTTTGAAAATAAAAAAAAACCCTTAAAAGCAATTAATTTACTGTTTATCACTTGTCTAATGTCTTTATGGAAACATATTGGATTCAACTAAAAAAAGGGTGGTCTTTTTTTTAGTTGAATGTAATACACTACCATTTAAAAATTAAATCAAAAATCCTTTTAAAGCATATCTTGAAAAACAGACTGTGAGCCACAAATTTGACCAACGTTAGCATCCAGCAAGTCACCCAGGGACTTTGCTGCGTTGGGCCAAAAATTGGCATCGGGATTGACAAAAGAAACAGTACATACTGATATTTAATACATCCCCAAATTCTTGCGTCGTCTTTCTTGTATATAAAGTAAGTTGATGCTTTATAAAAGGTTTGTTCATAAAAAAAGTCTTGAGATCAGAAATGTTTGTTGTTGAAATTACATTATGTTATAAAACCTTACATAAGAATTAACTTCCAATTATTATTAGTATTTTGTTTTTGTGAGAGAATAATCATTAACTGAAAATTTATAAATAAAGGGAATAACGGTTTTGCTTTGATTTTTTTTCCAAAGAAATGTTTGTCTAGTGGAAATCTAATTTGGCTGGTAGACTTAGGATGTTACCGGCCACCCCGGCTAGTAACCAAAAAAGTTCAAATGGAGCCCTGACTGCGTTTGATTTAATATTGTCCTGGTTGTTCTTAAGGGTAGTCTCAAAGCATGTATTTCTTTTTTTCAGAGCCAGTGTAATTGTTTCACTTAGTGACTTTAGCACATACTTAACAGATTTTATTTGTTCCTTTTTTGTCCTTTTACGCTACAGAACGTGTTTTGTTTATGGTCAGTGCATTACAAAGTCCCTCTTCACTCTCCTCTCTTTCAGAACTTGAACCAGAACCCTCGTACGTTACTGCCAAAGTTTTTCGGCCTGTACTGCGTCCAGTCTGGTGGGAAAAACATCCGCGTGGTGGTAATGAACAACGTCCTGCCCCGCGTGGTTCGCATGCACCTCAAATACGACCTCAAGGGCTCCACCTACAAGAGGCGAGCGTCCAAGAAGGAGAGGGAGAAGGCCAGGCCCACCTTCAAAGATCTGGACTTCATGCAGGATGTCCCAGACGGACTAATGCTAGACCAGGACACATACAATGCTTTGGTGAAGACTCTGCAGAGAGACTGCCTGGTGAGTATGATGGCTGCATGAATACATAAATGTTTGTTTTCCTTGAAAAAGACAGTAATAGACTTTTGATTCAGCTTATTTAAAAAGCCCCATTTCACATTCAAGGTTGTTTCAAGGCTTTACAAGGTAAGTAACCTCAAGCCAAACTGGATTTATAACAATACCTATAAACCTGTTCTGTCCAGATCATTTCATTTAATTTGTCTCAGTTGTATTTTAACAAAAGTGTTAAACAGATTAAATGTAAAGTTAGTTGGTTATTTTTCTGTTCTGAGCCAGCAGAAAATGGAAAATGATAAAACAAGATGAAACCTTTAGCAGAACCAGACTCAGCAAGAGTCACCATCTCACTGGTTAGGATCAGACCTTAAAATGTGCCTTGAAAGGCAGCCGTGGTTAGATGGTGGAGGTTAGAATAGAGTGAATAACAAATGAGAGGAACATATTTTACAAAAGGGAATTCCTTAGCTATTAAGTCCTTTTTGATAAAGTAGGGGATAATTTTAAGTTCAATTGGATCAACACTGTACCTTGGTCTTCCCTCCGTCTATTCTCTGTTTTAATGCCTTAGTCGTAATTATACCTTTACGTGTGAATACGGGGTGTCTTCGCTTGAAAAATGGGCGAACTTGTATGGGATAGCTGGTGGCCCACATGAAATATCAAGGTTCCAGACCCCTTGGTGAACCTGTAGAGCACATGTGCCATAGGATCCGGGCCGCTGGGTGATATAATTTTTTTTTATTAACGGCCCAATGTTATCTTGCGCTGGTAACGTATTGCAACACATTATCATTCCTGTATCATTATCGTCCTGTTTTCTCACGGTTGTGCTGACTTGCTCATCTTTTATGTTTTGTCGTAACAAATGCTCCTGGAATTTTAAGTTTGTCCATCTTCATCATGTTGTCTCACAGTTGCATTTACTAATGGATGTTCCATGGATTTTTCCCCTGTTCATCTGCTTTCTCTTCTCTCATTGAGGCAGTAGCTAGCCTTCATGTTTGTCTTTCAACAGATGTGCCAGTATTTCCATATTTGTTGGAGATGTGACACGAGGAGTTCAGCTGCTTTATATCAGATCATTTAGCATAAATTCGCTTATTTTTTTTAACAACAATCATTACTTTCTAGCTTCTCATTAATTGTTTCATTAACTCTGAAAGCTTAGAGTTTTGGACCCAGTCGGAACTTTAAACCGTCAGGGTTACTTTTCCAAGCATCTGCAGATTTGAACTGTTGTGTTTGTTGACTGTGCTCAGGTCCTGGAGAGCTTCAAAATCATGGACTACAGCCTGCTGCTGGGGGTCCACAACATGGACCAAGCAGACAGGGAGCGGCAGATGGAAGGCTCCCAGGGTGACAGCGATGAGAAGAAGCCCATGGCCCAGCAGAAGGCCCTGTACTCCACTGCTATGGAGTCCATCCAGGGGGGAGCTGCCTGTGGAGGGTCCATCGACACTGACGACACGTGAGCTGGCTCTAAAGTCTGCTGTTTTGCAGAACTTTTGAAGTACATTTTTATTTTATTTTATGCGTGTTTTCTCCCTCCAGGATGGGCGGTATTCCTGCCGTTAATGGTAAAGGCGAGAGACTTCTGCTCTACATCGGGATCATTGATATTTTACAATCTTACAGGCAAGAAAACCATAGAAACTATTGAACAGCTCTGCATTTGTGAATAAAGCCGTGGTTCAGTTCCAACTCTTTCTGCTGCATGAAGAGCCATATTTAGAGATGCTTGTGAAATTTTAATGTGAGACCCATTTGAAGTCATCACATTGTGCTTCTCTTTGTTTCTGCAGGCTAATCAAAAAACTGGAGCACACATGGAAGGCTCTGGTTCATGATGGGGTGAGTTCCACAGCTCCTTTGTACTTCACTATAGAAACATTTCAGCACTGAAAAGCTTAAATAATAGTTTGCTTGATCATTTTAAAGACCCTCTTCAATGAAAATTGAGTTGGTGTTTTTAACATGCTATTATGACATTTTTCTCATGATAGAGGACATATATGAAGAAAATTAATCTCAAAATTACCTTTCTGAGTATTTCGTCATTCAAATCGAAATTAATGGGCAACCTAGTTCCACGCTAATAGCCTCGCCCACGACTCAGAGGCAAATTTCTAAGAAAAATGACACAGGTTTTTAGATTTAGGCTTAAAATGGCAAAATCATAATTAAAAGACGACTCAGATAGGTCAAAAGAGGATTTGAGTGGGACTTTTTCTTCTTATTCTTTGTCCAATTAAATATGTGTGTAGGGATAAATTCTCCTCTATTTTTATCAAATCAATCACAATCTATTTGTTTGTTAGAACAGAATGAAAGCGTTCTGTGGTTAAGCTCATATCAAACCGACTTTAGGAGCAACTTTAAATTACCTAAATTTGAATTATATGCATCTCACCAAAAGGACTGTCATAAAACAGGCAATATTTAAATTTTGCTGGGTGTTCCATTAAAACTAATCCCTATAACTTCCTGTTAATGTCACAAGTGTTGCCGTTCATGCTAGCAATGTCTGCATTATTTTAAAAATACATCTATTTATTCACAGTTGAGGACTCTTTTAACCTTTTTTTTCATTTGAAGTTGTATGAGATTTTGATTTTCTTCTTTTTACTTTTTTTACTTAATTATACATTTATATATTGAATGGGAAATAATTGTTTTCGTTTTATATCATAGAGAGGGTACTATAAATAAAATGTGCCTGGAAGCACACAGCCAATAATTATCACTGTTTTAATGTCCTTATTCAATTTCATGTTTTAACTTTAGTTTTTGTTCAAATATGCTAATCTGGTGGAATTCCAGGAAGTAGTTCAGTAAAACTAAAAACAGCATTTCTAGGATGAAGTCCTAACCTTTTGACTGTGATCCGAAGACATTTTTTTATTCACTATAAATTGTAATTAACCCAAATCAAAATAAAATGCTGATTTTTACCCAAGAATAAATAATTATGTAGAAACATTTTAATTTGCTAATTTTGTTGCGTTATTTATGCTCAACTCGAAGATCTAATCATTTTAGTGCCCTTAAAAATGACAGACTTTCACTAGCGTCTATTACACAGTCAGAATGTAATGTTATGGATCAGAAAGAGAGAAGAACCCTTCGTTTTCTGTTCATCATCACAGCTCTACCGTCAGAAGGAAATTCCCACTTCTCTTCTCAATCACATCTCACTCAGCTTTTAAACATACTTAATCATGAAACGTGTGCAGACATCCAAACTGTTGCTCCCTGAGCTCACAGCTGACTGAAGCCTTCAAATATGTTAGTCATAGTAGCAACAGTAGTGATGCTGTGGTGAAAAGCCCACAAGTGAGATGCTGTCTTTGTCAGCCTCCTCCACCACTCTACCCAAACCCCGAGTGTCATCTGTCAAACTGCTGGTGGCGTTATCACAGTCTGCTGCAGCCTCAGTGTGGGATTCACAGTCACACACATTGACCCAGAGAAAAGAATGAGCAAAATAAAGCAAAAAAAATTAATTTAATCTAGTTTGATCATTGAATAATTCAGATACTGTTTGTCGCATTATTCTTTATTTCTCCCTCAGGACACGGTGTCAGTCCACCGGCCGGGGTTCTACGCCGATAGGTTCTTCAAGTTCATGAGCAGCACCGTTTTCAAGAAGAGCTCCTGTGAGTTCAGCTGACATCCACACACTGCCTTACATAGTCAGCCAGCGCCGTGAGGGAGCAGCTGAACACAGACACAATTATCAGAGGCCAGGTTTTCTACTCTTTTATAGCTGAGCCTTGATGAGAAGATCAGATGCGAAAGCTAAAAGCCTTATTAGGGGCTTTTTAAACACTCTGGCAGGGGAAAAGACCTCTTTGATCCCACGGCAACTTTGTTTTTCCACTGCTTTTCCTTTTTCCACACACAGGATGAAGCAGGAGTTCAGCAGCAGATCAGTCAGCTCCGGTTTGGGCTGAAAGCTTCTTACGAAGCTTGAAAGTGTTACTTTAAAGCAAAAAAATACAAAGGATTTTCACTTTTATGTCGGTGTTTCAAACAAACAAGATTTTGTCACAGCTAAAATGTCTTACAGAAAATATTTTTTTTAAGAAAACTTGCAGATTTTATGCACATAATTAAAATAAGAAAAGCTTTTGAATATAAACCAATGTTTTTTACTGTTTTATTTATTTAAATACCTACTTATTGTTGGTTCTAATAGAAAAGCATCCCTTCATAGTTTTTTTACTTTTTTTTTAATTGCAACATCTTGAATTTTCCATCAGCTTTGAAGTCGTCCCCCTCTAAGAAAGGCCGCGTGTCTTTGACGGTTCCAAAGTTTGTTGGTCCTGCTGCTGCCTGGTCGGCTAGCCAGCTATCTGCTGAGAGAGACGAAAACATCTACGACCTGAGAGGAGCTCGCAGCTTCCAACGTTGGAAGATGAGGGTAAATACATGTCATGTAAACCTGAGAGGGTTCTGCTAAAAGAGCAGAACCTGGCAGAAAAACTGTTGAAGGAAAGCTGACTCGTTCTTGATCTCTCAGAGGTAAACAGGTATGTTTTTCTCCTGCCAGGCCGGCCGGATCTTCTCCCATGCACTCCTCCGTCTTTTGAGGAGGCCACCACAGCATCAATTGCCACAACTCTCTCTTCAACCACTTCTTTGTCCATTCCTGAAAGATCTCCCTCCGACACAGCTGAACAGCCTCGCTACAGGTATTTATCTACTGTGACTTCACAATAATCTGGTCTATTAAAGACAGATTACATTTTTACTTTCAACAGAAAACTTGTACAGAACAAACTTTTAATAAACAGTCAGTGAGTTTAAAAACAGATGTAAGTTGGATTGCTTTTTTTTAAATAAACAAATTAGCATTTTGGTTAGCCTCTAAACAAAATCTTAGCAAAAGAAAAAAAACTATAAATGTAAATGTTGGCTGCTTAGATCTCCATTTTGTTAAAATGTCACACGTCTTTGATGTTTGATGGTTTTAAAGTCCCACTTGAATTTTTTCTATTGTAGAATTGTTTCCAGTGATCTTTTAATTATGATTATGCAGTTTTAAGGCAAAATCAAAAGTGTTTTTTTTAAGACTTTTTGTCTGCAACGTGATAGGAGTTGATCACATATGCTGAGTGAGGTGTGAGTAGGGCTGTTACCACGGAAGTTAGCTCTGCTAATTTTCCCATCAGCCCTGTTGCTGCATATTCTGTTCGCGGAAGCAAATCGGTTGCACCGCTCAACCTGCATGCACGAACTACTTGAACTTAATAACTTAAGTTATTAAGTTAATAAGTTCAACTACTTGAACTTAATAACTTAAAAACTTTAAACGATTGAAGATATGTCAAAGAGAAACTACTGAAGTTTAGAACATTTTCTTTTTTTTTTCTTAACCTTTGAATGAAATCAAGTTAATTCATGTGAAGCCTTTTATCCCACAACATAAGCCTCACTGACATGAGCTCTCAGGACCCCTCTTGTTTCTGTGTGTTCGTCGTCCCCACTCAGTGTTGTTGTTTTCTGTCTTTAGGAGGCACACCCAGTCTCTCAGCCATGACGGAAGGTAAGTCGAATTTGAAATTCTTTTTCTTTCATGCTACTAGTACCTTGTTTTACTTACCTCTGGGTGTGGTGAGTGGACAGCAGAGAAAACATGAGCTCAGAGTGTTTATGAGGGGCTCCTTCATCCCGTTGCTAAGCTGTGGTTGTGTGTTTGTTTTTGTGTTTTCACTCCCTCAGTGGATGCTTTTCTTTCTGTTTCTGTTTAGGACTCAGGAAGAGCTGCGTGTGCGCGAGGAGGATCAGCAGACCATCACAGTGGAGGTGGAGCTGAAAAAGCATGACAGCGAGCCGGTCATCTCTGTTTCACAGCCCGCTCCTGAGCCCAGGTACACGCAAAGAAAAGTGGAGGAGGGTTCTCGTGGCATGTATAACTGCTTTAGTTGAACTGAATTTACTGTGTAGTATTTTATTTTCATGAATAATTGAGTTTACTGTAGAGATGAGGAAAGGAAAAATGATTTAAAGAGATTATTACTAGAAAAAAGTTTGAATTTTTTTTTCTTTAGCAAAATTCTGAAGTAATTTTGCAAACCTCCTTCACATTTCCACAGTGAACTTGTGCAGCAAGTAGACGGTTCAGAAGAGGCAGTCCCGTCCAGCTCTTTGTCAGCACCTGAAGCAGTTTCACCCTCTTCGTCTGCACCCGCCCCAGCTGCCTCCTACTCATCGGGTCCAGCTGAAGATGTGCCATCCAGTCCCAAATTGGTGGGGATGGAGGCAGACAGAGCCAGCCAGGTGTCTGGTTCAGGGTGCACCAGCCAGGCTTCGGTTGATGACGAGGATGATGTGCCGATCACAGATATCTACTTTGTAAGTGATAACCTGCCTAAACAAACATGTCCAAAGAAATGGAAAAAGCGTTGTTTATCTATTTTATTTGTGTCTCTCATTTGGTCTCAGTCTGCTCTCAGTCTAGAGTAGTAGAATCTAGACTGAGTATTTGTGATTAACAGTATGGTTTCATGCCAAAGAAGAAAAATATTAATATTTTTATTTATGAGGAGGCTTTTGGAGAAGAACATATAAGTTCAGAAGGAGCTGTGTTGTGACTTCGTAGATCTAGAAAAAGTCTCAAAAAATCTTTTTCTATAAAGGATTGTTGAAGTTTTGCAGGACATCTTTGAGAGCTGGAAAACGGTAGTGATGGGCTTCTTCAAGAATCAGCATTTTAGTACCTTCTGGTTTATTGGAGTGATGGACAGACTGATAGATGTGATTTGACAGGATGGATCAGGATGTTTGCTGATGACATTGTGATCTGTAGTGGGAGCAGAGAGCAGGTGGAGGAACTTCTAGAGAAGTGGAGTAGGTTTGCTCTGAGAGGAGAGGAATGAAGGTCAGCTGTAGTAAAACAGAGTATCTGTGTGTGAATGAGAGGAAATCAAATAGAACAGTTAGGTTATAAGAATTAGAGGTGGAGAACTTTAAGTACTTAAGAGTCCAGAGCAAAAAAAGAGGCGTTTTCAAGTAAGTTGGAATGGGTAGAAAAGGGTTTCAGATGTGATGTGTGACTAAAAAACGTCAGCAAAAATGAAAGGAAAGATGCAGACGACAGTGGGGAGAGCAGTTGACTAGAGACTGATGTGGAGCTGGAAGGCAGAGAAGAAGATGCTGAGGTTCTCTTTGGGAGTGGTGAAGATGGATAGAATCAGACATGAATCCATCAGAGGAACAGATCACGTTAGATGTTTTGGAGATAAACACAGGGAAGCAGATTGAAATGATTTGGACACATTAAGAGGAGGAACAGTAATGATAAAAGGATGTTGAGGCTGGAGAGACCAGGAAAGAAGCTGAAAGGAAAACCAAAAATATGGTCATGGATGTGGTGAAGGAAGACATGAGGAAGAAGGATCCAGATGAGAAGGTTAGATGGAGGTGGATAATTAGCTGTGGCACACTGAAAGCCATGTTGTGTTTCCTGACTTGGTTTGACATTTTTATTGAGCTCAACAATTATCGCATGAATATGATTTGTTGTTGACTGAGCTGTGTGATGCTGTCCCACAGAGGCATCAGCACGAGGAGAGGAACTTCACGCTGGTATGGGACATGGATGTGCTGTTTGGTTTGCAGTGTGTCTCTTTCTGTTAAAAGAAGAAGCTTAAGAGTAAATTAGATACTTTTTTTCTTGCTGATAGGTAGCCCCCATATTTATGAGTTCCATCTTTTAATGTAATATCACTCTTTGCTTGGATTTTTAGCAGTATCTTCATCTAATGTTCCCACTTGATTTTAATCTTTTAAGATACTTTTTAGCCAGGACATACAGTAAGCTTCTCTGAATTCTTCACTGTTTTTTTAACACAGTGAATAAAACATGATTATGCACATATTGTTATGGGTGTAGCGATGGAAACTTCTCTTTAAAGAATGTGGTTTTCTACAAGAAAAAACATTGGCACAGTCTGGTCTGAATTGAAATGCAATATTCATTTACTACTAATAATATTAGTTACTGAGATTTCACTAGTTTAAATAACAGCGAGTGCTGTTGTTTCCAGGTTCAAAAGACCAAAAAACTCAGCTTTAAATGAATCCATGGGTGTCTGTCTGAGCATAAACGGGGAAGGCAGCTCAGCTGTCACCGTGAGGAGTAGTCCCCAGCTGGCTGCCTTCCTATAAAAAAGCTTGATGTTACTTAACAGTTCTCCCACCTACCGTTAGCTTCAGCTGATCCGGAGCTCACTGCTGAAGCTGTGCAGCAGTGTGGGTTTATAAAACTGACCGAGGCAAAGCGATAAAAGAATGAAGTGTAACTACGAGGAAACATGCTGCTGGTCGTCGAGATACTGCCGCCTCACAGGACCGTCCACATAGGAACGATCAACGAATATGAAAAAAATTGAATACCATAATGTGTCAGGGATTGTGGTGGAGGACCCAAATGCAGGAGACCAGACTTGGTGGCAGAAACATAACCATTTACTAAAGTAACTTAAACATGCCGAAAACCCAGGAGCACAAACCAGTGCGGCAACAGAACGTAAAAGAGCAGATGACCTGACAATGAGAAACTGAAAACCAGACACTTGAATACACTGAGGTTGATTAAATGAAGACAGCTGTGGATGATTGAACCTGAATGTGGTGAGACTGACAGAGAAACAGAACATGAAAAACCTAAGCTCTAAATCATGACAGTACCCCTCCCCAAAAGGGCAGATCCCAGATGCCCTAACACCTGTGAGGAGGGGACCTGGAACAAAAGACACAAGTCCAGAAAACAGGGATCCTGCAGCCAGACGGACGTGAGGGGTATTGAAACCCCTCCAGGAACAGACGTGGAGAGGAGCAGTTCTGGTGACTCTCCCCAGGGACAGGAAACATGAAGGGGAGCAGTCCCAGCAACCCTCCTCCAGAACCAGAAACAGCCCAGGGGGACGAGCGGCAACCATCCTCGGGGACAGGAAGGAGCAGTCCCGGTGACCCTCCTCAGGAACAGGATGGATGGCCCCAAAAGTCCCCCCTCAGGAACGGAATGGACGAAGAACAGAAGTGGCATGAAGACGGCTACAGGAAACCCCATCTGGCATGGCGTGGCATTGAGTGGCAAGGTGCAAAGATTCTCCTGCCGGGTCCAAGATGGTCAGGTCATACTGTCAGGGATTGTGGTGGAGGACCCAAATGCAGGAGACCAGACTTGGTGGCAGAAACATAACCATTTACTAAAGTAACTTAAACATGCCGAAAACCCAGGAGCACAAACCAGTGCGGCAACAGAACGTAAAAGAGCAGATGACCTGACAATGAGAAACTGAAAACCAGACACTTGAATACACTGAGGTTGATTAAATGAAGACAGCTGTGGATGATTGAACCTGAATGTGGTGAGACTGACAGAGAAACAGAACATGAAAAACCTAAGCTCTAAATCATGACATAATGTGTCTTTTAGAACTGGTGGTCTCCATCATACCACTAAACTACAATTTATTTGTCAAATTTCAAATTGTATTATTACAAATAATAATTATTTCATTAAAAATAAAGAGAATACACATTTTTGGTCTGACAAATACCATAAATTGATTTATTAAATCTGCCTTTTTTATGTGAAGATTTCTCAATTTTAATATATCATCTTCTATGTCTTTGGAGAGGTTGCCATAGTAAATGATCATATCAGTCCTTCATCCCTCTTGTTCACACCATCCACTCTAATGTTCCCTCTCTCTACATCCCCTAACCTTAGTTGGTCTTCCTGTACACCACTTTCCTGGTAGCTCCAACCTCAGCATCCTCCTCAGAACCATTTTGATCTGCTTCCCTGTATTTATCTCCAGAACATCCATCATGATCTTTTCCTCTGATGGATTCATTCCTGATCCGATCCATCCTCATCTCTTCCAAAGAGAACTTCAACGTCTTCATCTCTGCTGCCTTTAGCTCTACATCAGTCTCTTAATCAATAACATGGCTGCTCTCACTGCGGTCTTCTACACCTCCATTCATTCTTTTTGACTCTCTTTAGTCACAGATCACACCTTCCTCAAGTCATTCCAACCTGCTTCCACACGCCTCTTCCCCTCTGTTCAAATGTGTGTACTGATTTATCAAAATCAAAATGGTAAGGGTCCAAAGCACAGAAAATGCTAACAAAAGCACAACAGAGATGTGTTTTTATTTTCAGGTTTATTTTCTCCTCAATCATGGATTGTTTATCAGTATTTAAACATTGTGTGTGGCACTTCAACCTCATCTAAAGCAAAAACAAATCACCTAAATGTTTCTTCTTGCATTTTATCTCAAATAAAGTGGTCAAAACCCCTATTCATCAATAATTCACAGCATTCAATTTTCCGTCTAATGAAACCTCACTGTGAACGAACTGGCAGCTTAATGTGATTGAATGGTGGTTGTGTGGTGAGGTTATAGTAGTCAGGGAGTCTTAGGCGAGCTACTCCTCCTGTCTCCTCCCATCACCCATTTAACCTCATCTCTCCAACAGTTTTCATCTTATTTTATGCCCTCCATCTTTCTTTGCATTGTCTCATTGGCGTGATGAGTCATAATGAGCGTGCTGAGGAGTGATGCTCTGTTAAGGCCTAACACAAAAAGACGGCGCCTGCCAAATCTGCCTATCACCATTGACTCATGGAGTGTCTCTGCAGAGCTGACACATGTTCAGAGCCGTCATCCATTTTCACCTCAGCATGCGTTCCTGTTTTACTTTTCTTCCCTTACCATCTCTTTCTACCTCTTTCCATCCTCTCTGTCTTTTTTTGTCCTTGTTCCTCGGTGGCAATCAGTTTCCTGATGGGAGGACCTGGGTGGTCTCTCCCTTCCGTCAAAGGAAGCAGTGCCAGTCCTGTTGGCCAGTAAGTGAGATGTGTGTGTAAGTGCTGCTGCTCCGGTGTTAGACTAGAGTGGTGTGCAATGATATTTCCTTCACTGAGCATTAGAACACACCGTAGAGAAGAAACAAGGTTTTCTGGAGAGTGTCTTAGTTTTGTGGGATTTAGTGTTATTATTCCATGTCTCCATGCAGTGGCTCCTCTTTTTCAGTTGAAGTGTAGGTGGCAGAATAAAACACAGAAGGTGTCAAATTAGTCATTGCCATTGTGCCATCTTTTACAGTCCTGTCATCTGTTTCCTCCCTCGCTGACAGCCTGTACCAGGCCTCCCTGCACGTGCGCGTCAGCTGATATTTCAGTGTCTATGACTACCAAATGTGTCATTAGTAGGGTGTAACTGTTAATTCACTTAAAGTCCCACTCGGATCATCTTTTCATCTATTTTAGAAGCGTTCCCAGTGGTCTTTAAATTATGATGACGCCATTTTGAGCCCAAATGAAAAAAAAAAAGGTGTTTCCCAGGCAGTAGTACATTAGAAATTTACTAGCAGATGGAAGGCTGCATCTTTCTACAAAAGTAAATTTTGAACAATTTGTGTAATGATTTTGTTTTAACAATGATTCATATCGTATTTTGTGATGCTGATACTTGTATAGTCATTAAGGATTCATTTTGAACGATTCAGTGACCTAAAATCACTCCAGGACATCTTTATCCAGAACTTCAACCAGTGTGACTCTGTGATAAATACCTGATACTGAACGGTGCAGGTGAAGTTTTCCAGATTCCTTGTATTTCTTGAATATTATCAAGTGTAAATTAAATATGTGTACAAACAAGTAAACAATAATCAATGTCAAATCCATTTACATTTTACATTTACTTTCACAACTCTGAAACACTGGGTGTTGAAAGTTCCTCCCAAGAGGACCTGGTGGCAGACAAGATGGTAACTGAAAATCTTTAGCCAAAAACATAAATTACACAAGATATCTGAGTTGTATCCACTTTTAAGAAAACTTTTTTAGTGTTCAGGATTAGCTTAAAATGTGTCAAAAGAGGGTAAATGCTTTATTAAAGGATATTAGCAAAAACGTTGTAATTTGTAAAAAAGGTTAAGACTTTGACATTATAGCTTTAGTGTTTACATTTGACTGCCATTAGTCTCATCCCTTTATGCGACTGACGTGAATCCGCTCTGTCGCAGAGATAAGAGGCTCGATGCGGGAATAGAACACTTTATATTATTACCAGCTCAAAACTTTTCTCTTCAGATCAGCTCATTCACATTTATTGTGTAAGGAGTTACGGTATGTCTAATGCATTGTAGGTTTTGATAGAGACACCTCAGGTGTTAAAAGTTGAAAGCTTAAGACGCAAAAAAACAGAACTGTTACACAACAGTGTGTGTGTAATTGGGGTGTGGGGAGATTGATGTTCCTTCTGGTTAATGACAGTTGTGAATTGTAACTCTGATCAAACAAATACAGATGTTAGTTTTGATATTTTTCCAAAAATGATTGCATTGAGAGTAAGGATGTAATGGATAATTGATTAACTGGTTAAATGATTTCGATTCCTATGATCCAACCAGATCGATTTGTCTGAGGCAAAATCTAAATGAATCAACCTACAACTTTAAAAAATCATTTAAAAATTGGACAAATTGATAAGTAATTTTGGAAAATACCATTTTGACTGAGGTATGGTAGGTTTATTTTACTGTAACATAAAAACGACCAAGCACAATCACAGTGGACAACAAACGTGATGCAGTAAAAAAGGATCAATCCATCATTACAGTCCAATGTGTAGAAACACTTTGAATTTAGAAAAGACATTCGACCATACAGTGTGCTAGAATGTTCTAATAATTATATTGTTATGATGTAAAGCGAGAGCAATGGGCTGAACTTAATCAAACTGAACTGGGAATGGATTTGAAATAAATTATTGTTTACTTATTTGTTTGTACACATATTTAATTTACACTTGATTGTCCTGAAGGAAATAAAGGAATCTGGAAGACTTCACCTGCACTGTTCAGTACCTGGTATTTATCTCTGAGTCACACTGGTTGAAGTTTTAACTAAAGATCTTCTGGATCCCTTTTATATCAGTGAATCCCATTGTTCAAAATGAACCAAAATGAACCATGAATCGTATCAGTAACTACTAATTATGATATTAATCAAATCAAACATGTCTACTCACGAGCTAGTAACAAAACACACATGCACTGTGCAGCAGCGGCTCCCCTCTTTTGTAAAGGTTTCTGCACAAAACCCTATAACAAGACTGAGTTTAACCATCGAGCAGCTGCACATGACCAGACTGCACGCCAGAGAAAAGCCCCCCTGTTGCCCTGGTTTGGTTTGCTCTGACTGAAGATGCTTTCTGTGTTTGAGTGGGCTGACTTTTCCCATCTCCTCTTCTCCACCTCTCATACTTCCTGCTTGGCTGATACAGCTCCTCATTACTTGCTCCGTGCTCTAAATACCAGAGAAACATGATTCAAACATCCAGAAAACGTGGAGTATAGCTTGTCTCTACAGATCATTTGCCTTGTTATTTGTCCAAATCGACATTGACATGATGCCAGTACTAATTCATACTTGAAAGCACATGCAACATGACAGATTCTCACTTTCTGATTGTTGCTAAAACATTTCCTCCTTTATACATCCCTAATCTTCATTTCCTGTCTTGTCTTTTCTCCTGTGATCTCCTTCGTTTCCGATTCCTGCCTGCTCCTGCTGCTTGTCTCTGTGCATCTGGTTTGTCTCTGTCCCTCTGGCCCCCTCTGCTGTGATGGGTGTGTAAAAACAGCCTCCAGAGGACAGGACCTGGGTTTACTCTCCGCTACACTATGGCTCAGAGTCTAAGGGCCTTCCAGATGGGGACTGGGAAAGAGAGACAGTAAGTGAGACTTAAAAAAGAAAAAAATTTGAAGAATTAGGTGAGTGCCTACACTCATCAAGTCCGACAAAAAAGACTGATTTATGATAAATCCTCTCTGGTCCCAAAGCGCAAAACTATTTCAAAAGCAGACTTGCTGAAAAAAAACCAACCTCATAACATTCATTGTTTCAATGAATGGAAATGGTCACAAGTCACTTGCATGGTCATTTGTTCCATTAGAACAGCCATTCCCTTTATCTTCAACCACAAGCTGCTCTGAGTGTCAAACGTGCCTCCAGCTGCTGTGTGATGCCTGCCATCTATCACCCGCATGTCGCCAGATGCTTTTACTAAACACAAATCTAATGGGGATTCTGCACAACTTCCACATAAAATAACATCTCTTTTAAGGTTTAATAACCCTTTAACACCTGAGCTCCAGTGTTTATGTTCTTTGATTTACTGTGATTTTCAACCATTAACGCGATCAACGTAATTCCAATAAATTCTGAAGGAGAAAATCGGCTCAGAATCTACTGGAATGTCATGTTAGTGGTTGAAAAGTTACAGTATGTGAAAGATTGTGTGTCTAAGCGCCACTGGTGACGCCGCAGGTGTTAAAGGGTTAAAAGTGATGAAATTCAACAAAGATCTCAAACTCAGAAGGAATCAGGGCGGTAACATTTGCCAACACTAAACCAAATGGGGTTAGGAGGCGACTTAAACAGGTTTTCAGAATCTTTTTTTTTTTGTTTTTCTCGTCCTTTACCCAATTTACAATTTGAAAACAACTTCAATATTTAAAAAAAAAGTTAAAGTAATTAAGTGTGGTAAACATAGAACTGCTGTAATAAAGTTTTTAGACCACACGTGTCAAAGTCAAGGCCCGGGGGCCGGATCCGGCCCTACGGATCATTTTATTTAATTGTTAATAATGGCCCGATGTTATCTTGCGCTTTTTTTTTTAACTTGTAAAATTTTGACAAAACATATTTTTATGGAGATTAAATTAATGAAAGTTATTTGAGGTTAGAGTTGATTTATTCTGGAATAATATTCCTGCCTTTTTATTATTCATAATTATGTTAAAAAGCTACATTTTTTTTGAGTATTTTGGCATTTACTAAGATTTTTTTGGGGCTATTTTGAAGTTTAGCTATTTTTTCAGCTACATGCTTGCTGTTTTGGCAAACCAAATTTTTTTTAGGCTAATTTGGCATTTATCTAATATTTTAGCTGGCCATCAATTTCAGCATCTTCAGCTATCAGCACTCTAGCATCCTCAGCAGCCAAATTCAGCTTACAGCATTCAACTAGCTTAATCGCAGGAAATTCTATATATCTAGTTCAAAATTATGTTAAAAAGTTACGATTTTTAAGTTTCAAAAATGTAGTTTTAAAGTGTTCAGTAAATGTTTATCCTGTTCAGACGCGACCTAAGGTGCATTTTGGATTTTGGTCCCTGTGCTATTGAGTTTGATTCCCCTGCTTTTGACAAATAAAGGAAGATAATAGTCTTTAAAATAATTTTTTTTTCGGCTATATGTTTAAGAAACTTGACAAACGGTTACTAATCTGTTTAAAAATTAACCTCTTCCCTTTTTAAGACTTTTTAAATCAACTCAAATGTTTTCCCTCGCCCGAGTGCATTTATGTGTTTTGTCTGTCTCCACAGTAAGTCCTGCTCTTCGGCAGGGAAGAACGAACGCCTTTGGCCAAGGGACTTACCCGTCTGAAGTCCACACCTGACCCGTAGCAGCACGATCTCTGTCTGAACCAGGTTTTAAAACATGCAACCGAAAAATACCAAGAGGAAAACGTGACTTCAGTCCCTGGAGAAGGGATGACTCCTGACAGTGATGATGTCACTGACATCTAACCATCCATGCCTTTCACCCTTAACATTCTTATCAGTTTTAGAAAACGGCATCTGTGACCTTACCTTTTGTAGGTTGTGCTCTGAAATGGGGCATAGTAAATCGCTTTCGGGTCTGTTTTCACACAGGCACAGCCCTCTGACACTCTTCATTTCAATGAGACGTTCAGTGAAGTGAGCAGAGCTGCAAGCAGCTGGATGTGGTGGCATACAGGTTTTACTGTGTCAGCACAAAGTCTACAAAAATTTGATGTAAAATTATCGTCACCCTCATGCACGCGCAACAGCTGGTTCCTTTAAAAACAGCATGTGTCTATGGTTGAGATTTCCAGTCACATGTTGATGGAATGACAGTAAAGCTGAAGCGGGAAACATTGACACCAGCAGCTAAAATATTTGTCTCGGTATCATGTGGGGGAATTCTTATTATGTGAACATTAGATGACCCTAACCCTCAAAAGGATGATGGGTCACTTTGGAGAACTAATTTACACTTTCAAATGTGTGAAATTGCAGAGGACTGCAAATTCTGGGTGTCATTGTAAGTGTCATTCCCATTGGCTGTCTTAATTTGTTATCCAGAATAAATGTAATTTGTTACAAATAGACCACAACAGAATGTGACATCCTTTGTTGATTCAAAATTCACCATGACTCCCTTTTTAGAACTAATACTTGAAGATTTTTTAAATAAATGTCAGGGTTTTTAAACCTTTCAGTTCAGATCTAAAGAAATCACAAAATCCAGCTTTTTTAACAGTCTTGTTGCCAGATTTTTAACCATTCATTAGTAAGCTGTAAAATGTTATTAACTAGTGATTAAGTCACTTCTTAAACATTATCAATGTTATCAATTGTTGTTCATCTAATAACCTTTTCACACAAGAGGTACCTTAAAGTCCCTCTTTGATCATCTTTTGATTTATTTTAAAGCATTCCCAGTGGTTTTTAATTATGATTTTGCCATTTTTAGCCAAATTTTAAATATCTGTGTCTGTTTCAGGACCTAATTTCTGCAGTGTCAATAGTTCAATAGAAATTCACCACCAAGTACTCGATTGGCCCAGAGTAAGCCCGCCCCACTTCCCTTCACCCATCTGTTTACAGGCAAGATTGCAGCCCCTCTCAACCCCAGTCTAATGTTGAAACAAAAATGGCAATTAATATCGGCGTTATCCACCCATACAATTATGAACCAGCTTGAACGAGGAAAACAAAGACGTTCATGGATCAGAGCAAGGAGACAACTACAAGCTTTTTTTAAAATGGCATTTTTTTTTTTGTTGCTCCTGATTCACAAAAATTAGAAAATCTATCTTAATATTCCTTATATATGTCCTCCAATATCAGAAAAATGCCACACGAAGATGTTATAAACACCGTTTTCATCTGAGTTGGTCTTTGAAAGTGACAGAAGTCTTCATTTTTATTAAATCTGGAGTCAAACTGTTGGGACTCAAAAATGCTAACCATTGTGATAGTTGGCACCTAAAATGTTTCTTATTCTACAGCTGCAAGGGTCCATAATTCTGAGTCAGTTATAACTTCTTAAATGTGAAGGAAACAGCTTATTGCATCTCATTTGAAATGTGCCTGTGAAGAAATCTTGGCTCCAACTCTAAACATGCACATTTGTGTCTGAGCAGCTGGAGAGCTTTGCCTGATTGAAACAGAAATGTAAGGAAAGAAATTGTTTTTTAAGGACACAAATCCAACATATTTAGCATCATGCCATTTCCTGAAACATGAACAAAAATGTGTCAGTTCTTGATTATTATGTTGTTTATTCATATGCCATGCAATGGTTAGGTGTTCTTTGCACATTCTCACCAAAAACACATTTCTTTTATTTATTTCTATGTGCATCCAAAGATTTCTTTTCCCACTGCAGCTTAAACAAAAAATATTTTTCATAGCAACATGCAGCGTTTACAGCTTAGCAATTCCTTCTAATTGTCAAAGAGAAGGCATCTGTAATCAGAAGCAAACATCACCATTACTGCAGTGTCTTCCAGGATCTCCCTGTTTTTGGACAGATGCACACAAACTCCCATGATGCAAAGACAGAAATGCCGTTTTCTGCTGGCCTTCCCCCCCAACAGAGACTCCATGAGACAGACAGTTCAAGTGTTTGTAGATGTAGACCATCAGTTGTTGTATTTTCAGTCAATATTGTACTTGTTATCTGTATATTTGGATGAACACATTACGAGGCTGTGTTGGTGAGACACTGCAAAATCCTTGAATGTTTGCAATTACGGGGGACCTCAAGATGAACATGTGATAGAGGCCAAATGAATACACATCATCATCCGATAGTTGTATTTTTCAGTCTTTAGATGAGACTTTTCTGCTCACACATGCTGAGATTTAGACTCCTTTTTTAGGATTGTGAGGATGTTTGTGTTGACGTCACATTCAGTCATTTTGGTTTCGTGCTCGGTTTTCGTGGTTCCATCTGAAGACCTCGACAGACCCTAAAAATCCGATGACTTTTCTCTGGTTTTTGTACGTTTCGGTGTGCTTGTATGTGTAAAAGAGCACACGACATCATAAAACAGAAATGGTTTTGTCCTCATGATGTGCCGTGGCCAGTTTTTTCACGTTGCTGTTATTCATGGGGATCAAAGCAGCAATATTTTGTATCTTTTATTCATTTTTTTAATGCCTTATTGAGAAATTTCTCATCTGGGGTCTATTGTTTATCTTTTTTTTCACGTGTTTTGTTATTTATTTGTCTGCCTCATAGTTCCTAAGAATGTGTATATAAGTATATAAATACATATGAAAATAAAACAGATATATTTTCATTTCAACTGTAGAATATTTTTATTTGGTTTTATTATTATTATTATTATTTTTTTTTTTGCTTTGAGGCAAGAAATGATTGCGGTCTGTATAATTTACTGTATCATATACATTGATGTGTTTGTTGACATGCAGCTGCTGTACATTTCTGGTGTATGAAACAGCTGAATCTTTGTATGAAATCAGAACTGAAAGAAATGCTAATCAGTAAGGATGCTTCCAACCGTTCAGCTGTGCTGTGTATGTGTTTTCAAACCGCTGTGTACCCTCGTCCAATAGGAAGAGTCATTTCAGAGACATAGCATGATTTCAAAATGAATATGCATATCAAAAAAGTGTATTTATGTATATCTGTGTATATTCATCTATTTATACATGAGGATAAATAGATGGCTGTGTGTGTGTGTTTGGATTCAATCAGAATGAATATAAAATAAAGCAATTCTATGAAAGATTGGGATCCTTTTTCTTGAAAAAAACACCACACTCCTTTTAAAAGATTAACATAAAATGCACTCACTGGACACTTTATTAGATACACCTGTCCAACTGCTCGTTAACACAAATTTCCTATCAGCCAATCACATGGAGGTAACGTGTGGACATGGTCAAGACTATCTTTATAGCCACAACCATCTCTAGGTTTTACAGAGAATGGTCAGAAAAAGAGAAAACATCCAGTAAGGCAGCAGTTCTGTAGGTGGAAATGTCTTGTTGATGTCAGACGAGGATGACCAGACTGGTTCCAGCTGGTAGAAAGACAACAGGAACTTAAATAACCATTGGTTACAGCAACATCTCTGAACGCACTACACATCCAACCTGGAGACAGATGGACTACAACAGCAGAAGTGGTACCCACACTGGGTGCCACTCCTGTCCTGTCAGCAAAAAACGGGAAACTGAGGCTACAATTCACACAGATTCACCAAGACTGGACAATAAAAGATGGAAGAAACGTCTGGTCTGATGAGTCTCTATTTCTGCTGAAATATTCACAAGTTAAGGTCAGAATTTGGCATCAACAACATGAAAGCACGGATTCATCCTTCCCTGTATCAACGGTTTCAGTTTGGGGGTGTAATGGTGTAAGGAAAATTTTCTTGGCACACTTTGATCCCATTATTACAAACTAAGCATGGTTACAATGCCACAACCTGCCTGAGTGTTATTGATGACCACCTCCATCCCTTTATGACCCCAGTGTTCCATCCTCTAATACTACTTCCAGCAGGATAAGGCTTCATATAATATAGCTGTAATCATCTCAGACTGGTTTCTTGAACATATTAATTAGTTCACTAGACTCTTATAACCTTCACAGTGACCAGATCTCAATATATCACCTTTGGGATGTGGTGAAACAGGAGATTGTCATCATGGATGATCAGCCAACAAAACTGAAGCACCTGTCTCATGCTGTCATGTTAATATGGACCTGAGGAATGTTTCCAGTTCCTTTCCTAAATCTATGTCATCATGGATTAAGGAGGGACTAAAGGTAAGAGGGGTCCAACCTGCAAAAGTGTACCTGAAAAAGTGACAGGCAAATATAAATGCACCACTCAGTACAATGAATATACAATTTGAATAGGTTTATCCATTTCAGCCAACTTTTCTTTTTACTTCTTATACTTCTGCATTTAAATCGTTGTAAAATACTCATTATTTTTAATGACAAAATTCATAATTATGCAACAGTTTCCATTTGAAACATTGAAATCCAAAACATAAGGCAGCATAAAATTGTACAATTAAAAAGCTAGAAGTCTAGCACCAGCAGAAAAATAATAAAAATAATGACCAAATATATTTATAAAAATATTATACCAAACTAAAAAATAGCAATAAATGATTAATATAAAATCATGAGAAACAATGACTTTGATCCATATAACAGAAAAGCAATAGAAAAGTTTCATTTTTTATTAATATAAGCAGAATGGCTAGAATTCCACAAAAGCATAAATGATAATTAAAATCTGAAAACAGAAATACAACAAAAAGGAAGTTCTATTTTTCACAAAAAAGAATATAATGATAAAAGAGGTTTATTTTTCCAAATAAAAAAAATATGAAAATTAGTAAAATACTAATAAACGGTATAATGTTCTTTTTTTGATAACCAAATAACAATGGTGACATTTTTAGGTAAATTGATTGTGTTTTTTAGTTGTAAGTCGCTAATATAAATAATTTTAGAGAAATTCACTTAAATCGTACCATGGAACTCGAACCAGGAACAGGTGCTTTAAAGTTACTTTTATGTTTTTACTACTGTAGAAGCTGAGCTGTCATCGAGAACATAAGTAACTCCTTCCAATCCGAATTCTGCACGCTGATTGGTCATGTTTTGCTTGTCATTTTCTGATTGGTCAAAAGACACGCTAGTCAAGATTATTAGCTCTCCAATTGGCCCATTCTCTGAGTTCCGAAATTCACGTGCTTTTTCTTTTCCTTGAGGGCGGTGTCGATTTGTTAGCCACCCAAGTAGCGAATAGGGCTGTTGATCTTCGCAGAAATTGTACTTATCCCGGAAAATGGGAACTCGAGATGACGAATACGACTACTTGTTTAAAGGTATTGATCGTTTAAAGTCGATTATATGTATTTTTGTAGTTTTTGGTGTCTGAATTTGAGACAGGAAGTCAACAGAATAGATGCTAAAGTTAGCTTGGGTTGAAAGTGCCAAGTTGTTGATCACGAAGTAACTTTTAGGCCGTCAGTTCTTCAAAATTCACAGTTCATATTACCGATTCATCAGTACAAGTGTGTAATAGTTTTGAATAGCGATCTGCTAGCCGAGCTTTAGCAAGAAGCAGGCTAATCTTGATAGCATAAGTGGCTTTATAAGTCCCTGTCAAGCTAACATGCTAGCTACTTCTTGATGGGAAAACAGTGACTTTAAACGCAGTTTGTTGACTGAAGTGTATTTTACGTAAACGTCTAGCCTCAAAAAAACTTAGTTTATTTGCCTTTTAGTTTCCTTTTGTACAATAAAAAAATAATTTACAGTTTTTAAGAACTTTTACTAACGAGCTACTTTTCATGAGTTTTAAACACAAAAATAAAGGATAATAATACATATTCAATAATTTAGAACACTAAAGGAAAGCATTATGATAAATATTTTTACACCCTCAACATCAAATCTTGGTAGTCATTTAAGAAAAGAACATTACCTGTTTGAATAGTACACGTTTCTATCAAACAAATTACATTTTATACCTGCAGTATTGACCAAAAATATCTGTAATCTTGGATTAGAAATTTTGACCGAGGTATAAGTGAGAATTATGTTTACTGGTTGATTTTATTTTTTTTTTTTGCTTTTACAGTTGAGGCTCAAACCCCAATTGTATTTTTTGATGTGTACATTTGTCTGTTTTTGACTAAAAGTATGTAATGTCTATTAGATGCGCCCCTAAAGAGTGTTAGCTGATAAAGCTCCATGTGCTGCAAATGACAATAACTTAAAACAATTAAAAGAAGAAAAAGTCACAGCAATAAAACCACTCCTCGGTCAGTTTGACAAATCCAACCCATATGGATGTAACCACAGTTGCGTCCAAACTAAAATAACTAATTTAACAACAATAACAAATTGCATTTGACTCAGCAGTTGTTCATGGTTACTTTCCTTTTTTATTGCTGTCAGTTTTGGGACTCAGACTTGAAAATAATTAACTTACAAACTGGTAAAAATAAAACCTTTTATTTGAAACACAACTCTGCAAAATGATAAATTACATGAACAAGTTGGTGATTAAAGACCCACTTCTCTGAAATTGTGTGGGGTTTTTTGTGTTTTTTTTTTTTTACATGTTCTTGTAGCAATTTTCACATGGTAGAGGACATGTATGAAATAATTTAATATTAAAACTGAACATCTGAGTATTTATTTTACATGCAGTGAACGTCTTTGTTTTCCTTGTCTGAGCTGGCATCTGGATCAAAACTGTATGGATGGATAGCTCTGATATTGTTCACTGTTTTTGTTATACTCTAATGTCAGTTTGGGGGTATGAAGGGCTGTAAGCTAGTGGGAGAGCGAGTAAACAAAGATTTCAATGGATATCAGCGTGGGGTTACTTCACACAAACAGTCCTATCCAGAACTCGGAGGTGAATTTCTAAAGAACTCCTTCTGCTCTGCAGAAATGATATCCTAGAAAAAGACAAAATATAAAATTTAATGAAGGTTTTTACATTTTGGCTAAACATGGTAGAATCTTGATGAAAGGACCACCACACAAAAAAGAGAGTTTTATAGGTTTTGTGATTATTACAGAGCTGATCAAGTATCTCTTCAGGTATGTCCTGAATTAAAGCATTATTTGAAAGCGGCAGCATGTTTGGGTCAGCAGTAACATTCATGTTTTAGTTTAAGGCGCTTTTTAAAATTTTGTCAGCAATTGCCGGCAGCATTGGGCACACGGACTCAAGCTAAACGATTCAGATGTGCATTCTAATAAAATATAAAAATGATAACTTTTATTTGAGGTCGTTTCACCTTCACACGCATACAGGAATCAGACTTTAAGAGTCATGGAGATTGTTTTTTTTTTTTCTCTTTTCCTCTCAGAACGGCTGGGTGAACTGATAGTACCTTGAATTTTTTTCAGACCCCCACCGTTGAAAAATTCAGTCACATTTGTGACCAAATTGGTTGCACTTGAGAGCCCTGAATTATTAGTTGGATTTTCAACTGTTTGATACACAAAAACAAAACTATATATACATTTAGTTACTAGATAAAAAGAGATGAGTGTTTTGAATTGTCTGAAATTATGTGAAAGTTTGACATAATTGAAGGGATCTTCCTCAGTGTGACCCTATGAAGTGGGTGAGACTGCACGGATTCCTCAGGTTGAAAGGCACAGAAGCTAACCTGTGTGTTTGTTCATTTGTGTTCCAGTGGTTCTGATCGGGGATTCTGGTGTGGGGAAGAGTAACCTGCTGTCCCGTTTCACACGTAACGAGTTTAACCTGGAGAGCAAGAGCACCATAGGGGTGGAGTTTGCCACTCGCAGCATCCAGGTGGATGGAAAGACGATAAAAGCTCAGATATGGGACACGGCTGGACAGGAGCGCTACAGAGCCATCACCTCAGCGTGAGTGCTTTCTTTCTATCTTAATGTGTGAAGTTGGCACATATAATAAAAGATGTTGTTCCTGTGGTTTGGTAGATATTACCGGGGTGCAGTGGGGGCCCTTCTAGTCTATGACATCGCTAAACACCTGACGTACGAGAACGTGGAGCGCTGGCTGAAGGAGCTGAGGGACCACGCTGACACCAACATTGTCATCATGCTGGTGGGAAACAAGAGCGACCTGCGCCACCTCAGGGCCGTGCCCACGGACGAGGCCCGCGCCTTCGCAGGTCATTTTTGAAGTTTTCAACTGGAGACGTGAACTAACACTTTGGTGCCGGTTCATTTAATGAATTAACAGAATAATTTGTGCTTGCTTTTACAAGCCAAAGTCTCCTGAATTTACCCCCTTTACAGCAAGTGTGTGTGAGAGCTCAGATGCTAACTGTTCATAATGGGAAAGTTGTTGAAGTCAAAATGTCAAAGATTTTTTTTTCTGAACAAGTCCCTTAAAGATGCCCTACCATGATTTTCTTCAGCCTTTCAGAGTAAACTACATCCATATATATGATCATATATTACATTTGGAACACTAAATAACAAATTATTTATGAAATATGAGTCATTTTTGTGGCCCGTTTTAATACCCGCAAGTAAAACAACTTGATTTCTGAGCCTCCGCCTTTCGCTTCTTGTCGGTCCCGCCCATTTCATGACATCATCCTTGAGCCTGCCTTCTCAGCGCAAACAAAGTTTGTAAACAAAACCACGTGACTAAAGATTGATGCACTGCTGTCTGCAAAATCTTGTCTGAACATTTTCCTGATGGATTCTGAGCGTCTGTATGAAGTATAAAGGGTTCATTGTAGACTGGGGGTGGAGCTTGTAGCACAGACTCTTCCTGGAGGGAGCTTTTGACCACAATCTTATGTCAGCACGTTTCCAACCGCTCGTTTTCATGGGTATGGGAGGAATGAGCTGTAAAATGCATTTAAAACCTCAAAAAGCAGAATTTGCATGGTAGGGCCCCTTTAAAAAATTGTTAGTTGTTTTTGTTTTGAAGAAAGCCTTCGTCTTTAATATATTTTGAAATAAATAATCTTTTTGGATGTGTTCCAAAACGTCTTAAAATTGTTCAAGATTAAGTTATACATTTTTAATTTCATGTACTACAATACATTTTATGTAATAATAATTTTTTTTTTTTTTGCTCTTTAGAAAAGAACACACTTTCATTCATTGAAACCTCAGCTTTGGACTCCACCAATGTAGAGGAGGCATTCAAAAACATCCTAACAGGTAAAGAACTTTAACTTTAACATTAAAACTTCAAATGCTCAACTGAAATGCTTTGCTCTCTCTGGCAGAAATCTACCGTATCGTATCTCAGAGGCAGATAGCAGACAGGTCTGCGCATGACGACTCCCCAGGAAACAACGTTGTGGACATAAGCGTCCCCCCGACCATGGACGGGCAGAGGGGTAACAAGCTCCCTTGCTGCCAAAGCCCGTGACTCTTTTATTCTCCTTTCCTGTCTGGTTTAGTTCAGCTGTCCTCTTTGTTTTAGACGTTTCCGAGCCTTCACTTTGACATTCCTTGTTGCGGCTTTCCTTTAAGTTGGTCGTCTGCTGATCCCAGCGGACGCCTGACGGCCTCAGGATAGGAGAGGAAAGCTGATAGGAGGTTAGAGCTGTAGTAAATTACAATCCCTTTTAATTCACTTGATACTGATCCTGTTGACCCACGCTGTTTGAGGCAGTGGTGAGGGATCTGTGGGGCCGCTCATGAATGCACCAGGCTGGATCTTTTTCTTCTCAGTTCCTCGTGGCAGCAGCAACATTTACCTCCATGTGTGGCTGCTCTGATTCTTTCTCTTTCGAGGGGATGAGAAGAAGGTGCATTTGGAGTCATCCTAGGCAGCCTGGGGGTGTTTTTTTGCTGTTGTTGCTGTGAGCACTTTGTCCATTTTGGCATGAAATTAGCTTGAGCCAGGGATTTGGAGCCGGCTTCAGCTGACTGAATTCACACGGGCAAGTGTAAAACAAAAGGCAACATATCATTTCTGTGTACGTGTGATAATCATAGTGAACAAAGATACCAAAGGAACCAGATCTGTGGCTGTTTGTAAAAAAAAAAGATTGTGGTGTCTGATTCATTTGTGTGAGGTCAGATTATCAGCCTGTTTGCGTTTAGTTCTCTCATTAGAGTTGGCACATAAAGAAACTTCAGTTGGAAAATGAAGAAAAACTAAAGCGTTGCACTAATATCCAGTCATTTCAATGGAACAGAATCCCCTTTAGGCATCTTAAAGAAGCAACTCCTCTTGGTTGTAATGTGAAAGCTCTTAAGACTGAGAAAGTCCAGTTTTTGTCTCAACATTTCTTCTTTTTTAATGTTCTCATCCCCTGATGTTAAAGAAGGGGCTGATAATTGTACATTCAACTAAAAAATTCAAACTATTTCACTTAACAGTTTGGAAGTTGTATGCTGAAAAAAAAGAAGTTGGTCACAGATGCAATTTTGGTGAAGTTCATCTCTCTGGTAACAATGCTTTAATGTTTGAGTGATTCCACGCTTCATTCAATAGTTCACTTTTCTTTAAATATATTTAAAATAGAAAACTTTTACTGTAAATTTGCATCACTTGCTAAATGCTCAAATAAATGTTACACTTAAGACTGTGTGGTAGTGTTTTTAACCAGATTGGGGGGGGGGGGGGTCTAGATGACCCCACTTTTAATATAAACATGCCTAGGATAGCAAAAGGTTTACACAGATGTGTTTTAAATTGTGGTTTTATTTTATGATTTTTTTGAAAAAAATTATTCACTTTAAACCCCATAAAAATTTTTTTTTTTGAAAGAAAAATGAATCCCTAAAAATATGTATTTTATTTTCCATTCAAAGATGTTAAAACTGTTGACTGTATATCAGTATTGGACTGAGTGATCCCCCCCCCTCCGTTGCTTTGCTGCCTTTCTTTTGTATATTTTTCTTTTTGTTTTTTTCCACAATATTTTTTCTGTAGTGCAACTTATACAAGTTACAAACGGACTAATCAGATGCCTCAAAAGTATGTGGTCTCATCAAACTATCAACTTCCAACATGCTCACTCCTGATTGGTGGGAGTTGTTGCCATGATAAGTCAACTCGACAGACTCTGACCTATCACTGCTGACTGGCGTCATCTGGTTCTAACATGGCCGCATCCATATTACAAAAAGAAAAACGCAACTCAATTTGACTTTTGTTGGAACCAGAACCAAGTCACATTCACTCTGTCCAGTTCTCATATACAGTCAGTGATTGGAACAGGTGTTTTTATCCAGGTGTCCCAAGTTTTTTTTTTTTTAAGCATAGATTGCTGATGGTTTATAATGGCACTTTTAAAATGTATTTTGTGTATAGTTAATTAAACTTAGTTGAATTATTTCCTTAATTTTTTTAAATATATCAGGTTTTCAGCTGTCAGGATGTTGTTCATAAATGTTTATTAATCTTTAAAAGTATGTTCTGGTGAAACCACAACACCCAATAACTCATACTGATTAAATACATATTAAGATGATGATGAATGACAAAAAGACTCATACAAAATGTTGAAGTCATTAAAAATATGCAGATAAATACAGGTGTAAGATAAATTGTTATTTGTTAAAGTAGACTCCATGTAAATACAAACAATCTAAATACAAAATATTTTAAATGACTATAACTAAATAAACCTTCTACTTTAAAAGTAATTACACATGTGGTAGATTAACATTTTTGTAATTTTAATAAATATGGTTTACAGGTCATAAAAGTAAAAAAAAAAAAAACATGTCTTAGAAAATGTAGAATATTGTGAAAAACCTCAATGCTAGAAACTCATGATGTCACACTTTAATCAGTTAATTCAAACCAGCTGCTCTGGTTTCATGATCCTTTAATGGTCTGTCAGTCTGGGTCAGAAGATACACAATCATGGAGAAGACTGCTGAAGAACAGATGTCCAGAAAACAGTCGTCCACTCCCTTCACGAGGAGCACCATTGCTAAACAAGCTGGTTGTTCACAGAAATTTACGAATAACTGAATGGAAAGAAAACCCTCCATGACGACACAGATTAGTACGTGATCAGAGTCGTATTCCTCATGAAAAGCCACTCCTGAACCAGAGACGTCAGAAGCATCCTATTTAGAAAAAGCTCCTTAATCTATATTGTGTTTTTTTTTTTTATTAAATTCTGCATATCATAGCAAAATCCCAAAGTCTGGAAAAAGAGTCAACATTGTTTGAAGTCCAGTGTGAAGTTTTGCTCTGTTGCTCCACTGTGTTTTCAGTGCGACCGTCTACCAGGAAACTCTGGAGACATCATGCTGCCCTGTGCTGACAAACTTTATGGAGATGCTGGTTTTATTTATTTAAGCTTAGACGCTGGGTGATTTCTCCCTCGAGCAAAAGTATTCACATGATGTTCAATAATTTGAATTTTTACGAGCGTCATGGTCCCTGAGGAAAGTCTCACATGTCCCAGGAATGGGCGGACCAAAGACCAAGTCTCCAGTATAGTTAATTAATTTTTAAAGATTTTTTTTCTTCTCAAATTTGTTTTTAGGATCTTCCGATCTATTTATTTTCCATTTCGTTACATAAACCACAGTGTAAAAAAAAAAAAAAAAAACTACTTTAAATTATGTCATATTTGAATTTTGGGTACATTATACCAGGTAGAAATCACTCAGAAAAAAGTGACGGTGTAATTCAAATAGCGAAAGTGCTCTAGGGTTAACCATGATGGTACTGTGCTTGTGAGGCCAGCCAACTCCTCTGACCTCTACCTGCTGAAAAATCTGTGAGTTGTTGCCAAGCGGAGGATGACGGACATCAGACCCGACCATTCAGATGACGTGAAAGCAGCTTTATACCTTCACAGAACCACATGGTGATAACCTCCATCCCACAGGGAGCCCTTATGCTAAAGGAAGACCAACCAAGTTCTGAGTGCACAGAAAGGAAACTTTTCAGAAGCTCGAGATTGATAACATAACTTTATGAACGGTGAAAGTAACTTGATCTATGGAATGGAGGATCTGGATCACATATAGTACACAAAAATAAGTTTCTGTACATGTAACTTAAAATAATTGTGCTGCAGTTTGCTTGTGAAGACACACCTGAAGTCTGGCAATGAACACCATCATCATTTAGAAAGGGCTTTTTGGCATCAACTCCAATAGTTAGAGGAAGAGAAATGCTGCCTATGACCCCAATAACACCATCCCCACTGTCAAGCATGGAGGTGGAAGTATTATACGAGCTTGGAGGAGAAGCCACCGGCAGAGGGTGAGAGAGAGGGGCGTGTTTACGTACACTCTGCCAGCTGTTTGTTTGCGTCTCACACAGCTGGCAGTGCTGCGTTCACGGTGTGTTTATTTCTCACACAGCTGACGGTGGTGCGTTCACTGTCTATTTAAATCCTCGTGAAAGCGGAAGCTCGGCTTGGCCTGTGTTGTCAGCTGACAGAGAGCTTTACGTTAGCAGAGCAGCAAACGGCTCTGCAGCTACTGGATCCGGATTTTCACCCGAAAAAAAAGGGAATGTATGGTCCGGCATGAGACGCTACCGGGTAAGTAGTATTCTGTTGTATTTCTGTTTACAGATAGAAAACAGTGAAGCTGTCAGTGCGGTGTTAGCGGCACAGCTGTCACAGGAGGAGCGCGTTCATGTCCTGGATCCATGGAACCAGGTTTCTGAAAGCATCCTGGTATCACGTTGAGGGGAAAACAAAATGCTTTGTATATTAACTGTGTGACTCAGACCCTATAGCAGGTATAGTATAGAGCCGACGCTGGCAGGAAACAACGCTGCGATCCAGACAATAGCCGGCATCCAAATCCTCACCGCATCCGAAAACGACAGGAAGAAAATCATCTTGTTTTTCTTTGTATTATGGCTTTAGCTGTTATGTTCCCTACATTTATTTTGTTTTAAAAACAGATGAAAGTTTAAAAAAAATTCTCAAATTGTTTTTCCTCTGCGACCCAAAAAGCCTTATGATTTCAAAATAAAAGCCTCTTGCTGGTTGTTTTGTCCATATCAGTTGTCTGGCTTCCCCATGTGATCAGAAGAATCAGCATAAATCGTTGAGCAACGCCTCAGTTTGACCATTGCTTCAACAATCAGGAAGTCAAAGTGCCAAGAATTTTCAAACCACTTCTAGTTTTTGGATTAAAAAACATATTTTAAAAAAATGCATAATAAAAAGCATATTTTTTATCTCAAAATTCCTGACACCGGATGATGGTTGTTATATTGTTGAGGGAAACCCCTTAACAATAAGTTTTGTTTACATTGAGCTGTATGGTTAATCTCTTGATCAACAACATGTAGCGTTCAGGATTATGTAGATTAATTCTGGGACTTTATTGTGAAGCAAGAGTTTATTTTGACAACAAAAACTGATATTAAGCTGTCACATTTAGCAGGAAATGTCCTTTTGTGTTGTTTTTCTTTGAGACAGTCATTTTTCTTACTTAACAGCAGCAGTACTGTTATCGGAGTGGAAGAAGTGGGCCGCTGGCTGCACAGCAGCAGCAGCAGAGTGCCTCCGTCTGTACTGAGGGGTTATCTGAGGGGGGGAAGCTGTTTATCTGTCTGCAGCACATCTCTGTCACTCAGTGACATTACTCTGGCTTTCATAATGCGTTAGCAGCTGCTTTCCTTGTTGTTTTCTGCTGCATTTTATACCTGAACATCTGGTATTTCACTGTTTCTTACCTCTTTTTAATTCTTAAATGATTGGCTGAAATGTATTTATTTATTTTTTTATCAGAAATGTTTGGTGGAGTGATGTGACACCAAAAACTAACAGCTTCAGATGTTTACAACTACCAGCTTGAGGCAGAATATGTGACTTAAGCACATGTTGTTAATGATGTGTTATTGATGTTTTTATTTTATAGAGGCACTCCTTACCAGAGGAAAGCAGGAGGTGTTAGCAATTCATAGATTTTTGGCACTTGCATATATCACCTCCAACGCCTGGACGCCCTCACGGCTTCATCTGTCTGGACGCTGTAACCATGACAACAGGGAGGTGTTTCCACCTGCCTGGCTCTCTTTGTGACTGTGCCAACAGCACGGGTCTGTGGAAGGGCGTGGAGGACGGGTGCGCCGACGGGTGCCAGGCGCACTATGTGACCCAGGTCACAGCCATAGATGGTCGGTTGCTGTCCTCCGTGCTTAAGCCAGTTTGTGTGCAAAGGTGAGTGGGTGTCACCCCCTTTATGTCAACCATTTCAGGTCTGTTTGGGGAGAAAGGATCCGATCTCATTCCGTGTTTTTAATAATTTACCGACTTTTGCATTAGCGATGGCTCCATCTGTCGTATTTGCCACGAGGGAGGCGGCAGCGAGGATCTTCTGTCGCCGTGCGATTGCACAGGAACGCAGGGCGCGGTGCACAAGAGCTGCTTGGAGAAGTGGCTGTCGTCTTCCAACACCAGCTACTGTGAGCTTTGCCACACAGAGTTCTGCATCGAGCGCCACAGCGGCCGCTAACAGAGGTAACCAAGTCAAAGGACCTTAAATCCATTGCAACAGCCTTTCTTGTCGTCCTCTTTGAGTTTGATGCATATGACCAAGTATTTGTTCATGAATTCGTTAACCCTTCTTAAACACAAAATCCTTAACATACTGTAACTTTCCAACCCTTAACACGATAAGCCACATCGAGCCGCTTTTCTATTTCAAAATCTACTGGAATGACATTTACGGTGTTAATGGTTGAAAAGTTACAGTAAATCAAAGCACATAAAGACTTAAGCAGACTCACTCATATCATTATTTAAAATGTATTTTAATAGCGTTCCCAGTGGTCTTTACATTATGATTATTCCGTTTTTAGTTAAAATTCTTAAAAATTGGTAGTTTTCTAGGACATAGTTTCTGCAGAGCGACAGGAGTTCATCAGAAATGCGCAGATTTCCCATCATCCCTTTGTTTACATGCTCACCTGCTAGCTTAGAGCCCCTCACAACTCCAAGCTAACATTAGCGAGCATTCCTCACTATATAGAACCCCAAAGTAGCATTTGGATCCGTTCATGCATTTAAGAGTAATTCTCTAAAAACCTGCACAGTCTGCAGCAGCCCCTCCCATACTCAAGAAAACGAGCGGTTGGAAACGTGCTGACGTAAGATCATTGCCAACAGGGAGAGGAAGAGTCTGTGCTGCAAGCTCCGCCTCCAGACAACAATGAACACACTCACGTCTTCTCCGCAGAACTGCGGCAGGGGATAACTACCTCCCTGTACCAGGAACCGCTCCCTGACCCATTTTTCAATGTCGTCTCACTTCGTAATGTCGTCTGATTCGTTTCCAATCTGACAGAACTTCAGTTCACTCTGAGATTCCTCAGTCTGAATACGAAACAAACCGAGAGCGGAACAACTGAACCAAAATGGCCACCGTACCCGACAGTCATGTGATGTAAACAAGTAGAAATGAGAGTGATCGGTGAGCCACGGACAAATGTAGAGCATTAATTGTCCTGTTATCCAAAAGGAAATAATTGGTCCAACCATTTACTTGTTAGAATGTTTATTTTAACACCACCAAAAAACACATAACTCTCCTTTCTGTGTCTCATATGCGGCGCGCGCGGGCTGCTGCTATAGTAGTTTCAACAGAATTCTCTTAAAAACAAACCATAAAACCACAACTATTAAAATGTGGTGGGATGAATTCATGCTCAATAAAACAACTTTTAACGTAATCCACATTGTTTCTACTGACGTGTCAGTTAGCATGTGTACCTATAGCGTCTCCTGTAACCGTCATGCAGGATTCCGCCGCGGTACATACATATATAGATATAGATATAGATATAGATATACACATACTATATATAGTACGTGTATATCTTCTTGAGAACAATACTGCAAGAACATGTCAAAAACACCAAAAATACAATTTTCATTGGAGTGTGTCTTTAAGTAGTACAGGACTACAATCTTTTCCTTCATGATTATTTACATTTCTGTTTGTTGTCTCTGCAGTGGCTGCAGGAGCCCGGGCCTCGTAACGAGAAGAGGACTCTGTTCTGGGACATGGTGTGTTTCCTGTTTATCACGCCCCTAGCAGCCATCTCCGGCTGGCTGTGCCTGAGGGGCGCTCAGGACCATCTCCAGCTGGGGAAATGGCTGCAGGCTACCGGTCTCATTGCTCTCACCATTGCCCTCTTTACCATTTATATTCTCTGGACACTGGTAAGATATTAATAAAACTAACAGAGATGCAGCGTTGTCATAGCACGGTGTTCTTCATGTCTACTTTTGACCTCCTCCCACAGGTCTCATTCCGTTACCACTGTCAGCTGTACTCTGAGTGGAGGAAAACGAATCAGAGAGTATGTCTTCTCATTCCTGAAGCCAAGGAGGCAAACTTTTCCCAGCATTCTTTGCTCTCAAATGAACTGCTGAAAAAGTCCAGCAATGAAAACATCGTATGAGCTCACACTCGTCCTTGTTTCCTGTTTCCCTGTGTCTTTTCTGTTGCTGCCTGTCAGTAAATCTTGTGAGGCTGAGTGAGTCCCCCGCCCTCATGCTGGCTGTTGACCACAATTATGCAAAAAAGGCGCTTGAAACTTCGCCGTAGCGGGGCAGACAGATGTGCTCCGCCATCCTCTTCTTATTATGCATTCTAGGAGGAGGCTGGAACCCTCAGCAGAGTTTACAGGAATGAACGCTGCAGAGACTGGGCGGCTAAACACTGTGGACGGGTCTGCACAGTGCATGAAGAGCTGTGTGCCAACATGCAACATTTCCAAATCAAACTGCACTATGCACTAATTTCTATGATAAGAAGGATTTCCATGAGTCCTCTGGAAGGTTTTTGTACAAAACGGCAGTTTTATAAGTCAACTTGTAAAGGAACATTTCTTGCAATGTGTATTTTTGCCTGCAAAACTACTTATTTATAGCTTTTCAATGTTTATTTTGTTTACATTTATGACATTTATTTTTAGTTTAAACCCCTCCTTGGGACTGAGGAAGGACCAGTTCCTTCTACTTGTTGCAGCTTCTGCTCACTCATCAGAGGAAGTCTTTGGTTTAATTATTTTATGAAGTTTGGCATTTCAGACGGTTAACTGAATTTTAATCTGCAGAGATTTGACTGCCACCATAATACAAAAAACAAACATAAAAAGACTTTCCCAAATGTTAATTTTCAAACATTGTCTGTGTTTTTGACAAATGCATTAGATATGAAGGCTGTTATATGGTACTTGCATTTAATGGAGCCTTTATGTTCTTTCATTTTATAGCTTGTTTTTTTATATAAAAACTTTTGTCTGCGTAACGTGTAAATAATCATGGTGCACGGAGATAAAACCTAGATTCTCTTTTGTGTTAAATATGTTTTAGAAAAGTCATACGTACACTTTTTTCCGTCATTTTAGTTTCACAGACATCACAGATGCTAGGGGAGCGTTATTCCGTGAGGAGGATGTATTATAGTGCAGAAAATGAACAGCAGGCAGATGGTGACATTTTAGCTCCAGCGTGGTTGTTGACAGAGCGACATTATCAGAGGATCTGTCGGCGCTGTCCTCTTTTTTACATGACTCGTGTCCTGTGTCTGTCTGACTAGTGCACTGGGTTGGACGTTACACAAACATTTGTTTGTGTTTTTGACTGATCTCTGAACAAGGGATTATATGGAGCCGGTTGAGCGCTCTTCCTGCCTCAGTCATTTGCATGGTGTTTAGGCTTCGTGTTGTGTGATTAGTGGGGGGCATCGCAAAGCTGTTTTGAATTATTTTCACTCTTTTATCATTCAAAAAGGCTTCACTAATGTTTAAAAACTAATTTAAAACTAAGCACCATCAGCAGTGTTGATGCCATCAGGTAAAATGTCTGTTGCTTCTTTTGTTTTCAGTCCTGTTGACATTCTGAAGTTGTTTTGTAAAAAGAAAAAGGATGTTTTGACCAGAACTCTACCACCTACAATCAGCCAAGAAGGGTTTGGAGAGCCAATAAAAGCTTTAGACTTAATGCTGTGTGGTTGTATTTCATGGAGGGTCTTAAAAAATGAGTCTAATCTCGTTCTTGTTTACTGATCATCCTCTAGATCTGTGAGGGAGGGGAAGGGAGGGGACGGGGGGCTTTACCTTCACAAGTCTGGTTTGGAAAACAGCTCTGTAATCCCTGTATGGTGGTGTAGGGAAACAAAGGAACAATGGACTCTCCTCTGCAGGAACTGTAACCTCCTCCTCCTCCTGCTGTCCAGAACCTACAAACACGGCATCCTCTCCAGCATCGGCACGTAGAAGCTGCATCACATCTGCATATAGTTTGGTTAATAAATATACTTCTGGGGTGTCCAAACTTTCTGCAAAGAGGGCAAGATTTGATAAGGGGAAATGTGTGAGGGCTTGCCAACCTTTGAACCCTTATAAAAATAATGCAAATTAACTATTTAATCCCCTTTTTGCAATGGACACATTTTATTGTTATTTTTATTTTTTTTTTTGCAGAAATAAACATGATACTTTTGCAGAACCTTTCACAGTTTTAAAAGTTAAACTTTTATTTTAACTTTTATACAAAAGCCTTTTAACACACAGAAAAAGAGGGCTTTGCTCACACCCTGAATGGGTTTGTATTTTTGTTTGTTTGTTTGTATGTTTGTATTTAATTTCACACTCACAAAAAAAAAAGAAAACTGCTTGAGAACCTACATAAGAGCTTAGTCACATGTAAAGAAAATATCCAAAAGGGAAAAAAAAAATAATAAAAAAACATGGATTTTGAAAAAAGAATCTGCCCCTTGCTGGTGAGTGCGGTTTCTTCACACTGAAAAAAAAATCTGTAAAAAGTTTGAGTTTAAATGCAGCAGTGGGGTTAGTAGTAATTCTTATAGTAGTGCCCTGTTGTCAAATATGAGCAACAAATTCGATTTGATGGTTTTCAAACATAATTCTCTTTTTCAGTGGCAAAAATATCATTATATGCTACTACAATATATGTTTCTCTTTTATTATGGATTTAAAATGTATTACTTTTATAAATCAATAAACACTCACAATTTCATCTGTTTTTCATATTTTCAATTGAAATATTTATCCCTTGATTTTTTTTTTTTTATTAATAAAAGCTTAACGTTTGGGACAAGAATAAAATGACCATATCATTTAAGATACTTGCATATTAAAAGAATAGTTCAAGAGGATCATTTAGCAGAAGTCTTAATAAAATTACTAAGTTCTCCAGTTCCCATATTTTTTTTAAAAATCTGAATTTAGCCAGCACTTTCCTCAGCTGACAAACCATTTAACCATCTCTGAGCGGAAAATGCTCAAGGCTGAAACCAAACCCAGAAAATATATTCTCTGACATTGTCTCAAAATGCAGAGTTGCTAACAATAACTCAGATGATCCACAGTTCAGTACCAACTGCTTCCACAAAACCACAACCTGCCGGGAGATGCAACTTCCACGTCCACTATTTACCGTTTGTTAAATTGTAGGGCTTTTTTCAAGCTGAAGTATAAAAAATAAACATAAAAAGTTTACTGATTGAAGATTTTTATTGTAATTTTATACAATTTCAAAGCAGAAAAGAAAAGTAGGACAAATAAAGCCAAACGTGATTTAAATACAAACATAATGAAGATAGTTTGGCATGTTTACTGATGTGATGAAATGCCACTGGCAAATGCATAATACTGATAATTGCAGTTTGTTCCTGCAGCACCATCTAGTGGTTGACCATGAAAATGTGTTTCAGGTTCAGCAGTCCATGACAGGCTTTCAGCAGAAGGCCTCATCCCTGCATGGCAGGGATCTTCCCACCAACAACTCCAACAATCAAGTGAAATAAAGGCTTCTGAGAAGGGGAGCACCTGTAGTTTCTATATATATTACATATATAAACAAAACGGTGGAAGGAAAAAGAGAAATGGCCATAATTAGATTCATGAAAAACAAGTGCACAGGTGATGTGGGGTACAATTGAAAAACAAGACGTGTATTTTCAGCCTGAGCGTCACAGACTCTGACAGCACTGAAGTTTGTTGCCCTTCTGGCCGTCAGAGGTCGGTGGGACACTGATGTCCACCACGTTGTTGCCTGGAGACTCGTCGTGTGCCGATCTGTCTGATATCTGCTTCTGTGACACAATGCGGTAGATTTCTGTAAAGAACAAATTGAGTTGTTTTAGTGTGAAAACACTAAATTTTAACTCTGATGAAAATTGTGTTTTTTAACATTTTCTTGTGGCATTTTCCGATGATGGAGGACATATAAAGAGAAAAAACTAAGCTTAAAATTGGATTTCTGGCTATTCTTTTATTCAAATTGTGGTGAAACAGAAGCAAACGAGAAAAGTTCAATTTAAAAAAGTTTGTGGCCGTGTTGTACATCTGCAGTTGGCTCCCCGCTATACTCCATTCTGATGCATCCACATGTAGACAAAAAGATCCATGTAAGTCTTTGTTTTCCTCATCTCAGCTGGAATCTGGATCAAACTGTCCGGCTGGATGGCTCCAATATCGCATACTATTTTTGATGCACCAACAATGCGAGGTTGGGGTTGTGAGGAGCTGTAAGCTAGTGGGAGAGAGAGTGTTGGAAGATGGGAAGTGAAGGCTTACGCTCACAGTCATACCCATTGAAAAAATGTTGTTATTTGCACGTGGTGTGGAATGTTAATGCTTCATATTCTGTATGTGCAATATTTGTCAATAGAATTGAAAAAAAACTGTTCTGCCCTCAATTTGGCAAGAGAACCTGGCAACAGACAACAACATGGCCCCAAGATGGCGCCAGATCATAATTAGCCGGAAGTCCTCGACCAAAGTGCTGACAAAGTGCACAGTCTTTCCCAAGAAAAGCACAGTAACAGGGTCACGGTTAGGGTTAAGGTTTGGGTTAAGGTTAAGGTTAGGAATCTTCTAGTATAGATACGCAAATTCAGTTTCCGGCTACAGTTGCAAAATTTCCACCTTTGGCTAATAATGAGTTTTAATGTTGTGTTTGGGCGCCATCTTGTCTGCAACCAGGTCCTTCTCCAATTTAGAGGTGAAAACTCCTGCCACTCTGGAGAAACTATGTCCAAGAAAACAACAAATTTTTTTTGGCTAATGATAGCATTATCATAAATAAAATACAACTAGGAGCACTTTGTTAAAAAAAATTAAAAGATGATTAAAGTGTGACTTTAAGGTGGTTGTCTTTAACCCACCTGTTAAGATGTTCTTGAATGCTTCTTCTACGTTTGTGGAATCCAGCGCTGATGTCTCAATGAACGACAGCGTGTTTTTTTCTGAAAAGAGATTTAAAGGCGTTTCAGGTTTTGTGCCAGCTCAAGAATCTCCGCTTCATGGTGAACTCCGTGTCGTCTACCTGCGAAGGCGCGGGCCTCGTCCGTGGGCACGGCCCTGAGGTGGCGCAGGTCGCTCTTGTTTCCCACCAGCATGATGACAATGTTGGTGTCAGCGTGGTCCCTCAGCTCCTTCAGCCAGCGCTCCACGTTCTCGTACGTCAGGTGTTTAGCGATGTCATAGACTAGAAGGGCCCCCACTGCACCCCGGTAATATCTACCAAACCACAGGAACAACATCTTTTATTATATGTGCCAACTTCACACATTAAGATAGAAAGAAAGCACTCACGCTGAGGTGATGGCTCTGTAGCGCTCCTGTCCAGCCGTGTCCCATATCTGAGCTTTTATCGTCTTTCCATCCACCTGGATGCTGCGAGTGGCAAACTCCACCCCTATGGTGCTCTTGCTCTCCAGGTTAAACTCGTTACGTGTGAAACGGGACAGCAGGTTACTCTTCCCCACACCAGAATCCCCAATCAGAACCACTGGAGCAAAGCAAAAAGGAGGGTTTACACCAGAACTCATCACAACGAAATAACAATAAAACTGAGTGTATTTGAAGCAGTAACAAAGATAAAAAGTCTCTGAAGCATGTTGATCATTTTCAGTGAAAGAGGTTTCTAAGGTGGAATGTAGAAATGTCTTATCTGATCGGACTGTGCTGTGTTGTGCTTTTAGCAGGAAGGAGCTGACTCATCATGTACTCGAGGCTTCCAGTTGTGGTGAGTCATCAGTTTTCAGTGATTTATTTAAACATTGGGCATCTCTACTTGGAAAAATAATCTCAGCATTTGAAAAATAAAAGAAGTTTTTTGCAACAATAAAACTAACATTCAAGTTTCTATTACTGGGTTGGTTGGTAGTAAAATGTAGATCAAGTTTAATTCAATTTGAATGACTTGCTAAAATGTAAATAAATAAATTGTAATCGATGAATCTATTTATATTTCTATGATCCAACCAGATCGATCTGTCTGAGGCAAATTTTTAATCGAATTTACCTATACCGTTAAAAAATCAAGTCGAAATGAAATAAATCGATTATATCACTATTGGATATACCATTTGGATTGACACACTGTAAGTTTATATTATTATAACGTAAAAACGAAACATCACAGCAGATAGCACACACGTGATGCCAACAAAATAACGATCAATCCAATATGGGTCTAATGTGTGAAACACTTTGCATTTTGCAAAGACATGTGACCATACAGAGCGGTAGAATGCTTTAAATTTGGATTATTTGAACTAAAATGTGAATGGATTTGCCATTAATTCTTGTTTACTTGTTTGTTTTTACAGATATATATACACTTTATTATCTTGAAAGAAATCCAAGGACTCTGGAAAAACTTCACCTGCACTGTTCAGTATCAGATATTTATCTCTGAGTCACACTGGTTGAATTTTTGGATAATTTTGGATAAAGATGCTCTGGATTCACGGTCAGTGAATAAGATTGTGCAAAATGAACCAAAATCAACTATAAATCGCATCAGCAACCACAGATCAAAGAATCATTACACCCCTACTATCATTAGAATAATTTGGAAACATTAAAAAATATTATTTAAGTAGATGACTTATACTAAAAAATACTCAATCAAATGCAATACATTCATCCAATAAGTCTGGATAGATTTCAGAAGCAAACATAATAGGATGGTAAATATGAGTAACAAATGAGGGGGGGAAACAAATAAATAAAGTTTCTTTTGAAAGTTTATGTTCCTTCTGTGGAGTGTGAAGTAATTCCACACAAGAGAATCCGGTTTTTTCTATCGATTTTCCTGGACTGGCTGACATTGTTGATGTGTTTTATTGATTCTAGTTCAAGCACGCACCGACATAACATTATCATATGTTTTGTATCATTGTTGTGCTGATGAGCTCAGCTATGTGAGCCAGCGAAGCTGTACTGCAGCTCCAGCAGTTGATCGGAACAGCTGATCCAAAGGTGGACAGCTGAGCAAAACACGGCTAGCATGCTAACTCGGGTTTAGCCGATTTGAACGTAGGAAAACTTCGCCCTCGTGGATGGTCCGTCCTGCCTACCTTTAAATAAGAAATCATATTCGTCGTCTCTGTTCCCCATTCTTGTGAGATCAGCTGGCGGAGAGCCCAGCGGTGACGGAAGAGACTTTTCTGCTGCACCGGCTTGGGTGGTGCAGCGCCAGCCGGGATGACAGCAGACGGCGCGCGCACGTTACGTAAGGGAGGAGAGGGGAGTGGGGGGCAGGCGCTCTACGTGCTGACGTAATTTTCTCGACCTACCGCGACGCAGCTTCCGGGCGGGTTCTTTCAGATTTAAAAACATGACTGTTCATTTTACAGGGAAAATATGTCACATTCTTTACATTCTTTGCTATATAAAGCAAGACACGTCAACTACAGTTAATTTTAGATCATTGTGACATTAATCTGTTCTAACCAAACACAAAATCTGGAAACAATTACAGAGCCTTTGGGTATTTAGTTTGTGTTCTGTCTTGCTCAAGGAAACTCCGAGATTCTATTTTTACTGCGTAGCAAAGGACAGTTCTATTTTGACATTTTAAACTTAATCAAATCCTTCTCATGTCAGTTCTAACCCTTCCCTTCAGCTTGTCAATAATGGCTCTCGGCTTGGTTATTTACTTCTTCAATTCACTTCAATTCTCCTCTGGAATTATTCCATCCATTTTTAAACAGCAGTTCTCAACCCAATTAAAAATGTAAAAAAAAAAAGAAAAAATAAATAATTACAGTAATAACATCAATAATAATAAAAGACTGGATCTGATCCATAAAACTTTCAATACCTTACACTTTCTTTTATTGTTTCCATCCATCGATTTTCTAAACTGATTCCGGTTAAGGGTCACAGGGTTGCTGGAGCCTATCTCAGCTACTGTCAGGTAAAGTTGGGTAAGGTTGGCAGTCACACGTTCACAAGGGGTGGTTGTGGTACAGAGGTAGAGCTGTGAAACTCTGTTTGCTTTGACCATCCATGGGTGTCCCTGGGCAAAACATTAGATCCCACATTACTCCTGATGGTTACAAGTATCATTGGTTGGCACATATGGTTGGCAATGGAGCTGCCATCAGTGTGTGAATGTGTGTACATAGATCTTTGAGTGTAAAGCGTTTTCTAAGAAAGTAAAACGTTATATGTATTCACAACTTAGAGAGCATTTAGGATTCCCAATTAACCTATGAAGCATGTTTTTGACTAGAGAATTAAACCTGAAAAATCTGCATGTACAGGGTGAACATGCAATCTCCGTACAAAAAGAACCCAGACAGGATGAACAGGGTTTTCTCATGGTGAGGCAGCAATGTAAACCACCACCCGTCCTTTGTTGTCTAATCTTGTCTTTATCAGCACAGTGTCTTGCAAGGGGCTTCAGGTGAAATGTAACATTATAGGTCTTTTTCTTCTGAAGTTACTAAATAAAAAAAACAACTTCTGACTTTATATGATATCGATAGTCACTATTTCATAAAGACATACTTTTAATGTGTTAAGGCTGGGTAACCACACATAAAAACCACACTTTAATAATCTGAAAACCTCTGAGAAACAGATATTGCTCAACAGAAAAGTAAAAACTGTGACCAAAAAAGCAGATGGTGAACTTTTTTTTTCTATGTTGCACAAAATGACTTCCACTTCAACAAAATTCAAGAGTGAAGTTCTGCTTTTTTTTGCACGTAAGGAAGTTATGGAATGGTTTAACGAGCAAATGTGAGGCTACGCCCCTCTTTGTACTATAATACAACTCATTTTCAGTAAGTATTTACAACCATACATTATTGAATCATAACTGTCATAAAATCATAAAATCTTCAGGGTTGCAAAAGAGTGATTTATAATTCTTCCAATTTTCTAAAGAGGTGAGCTCTATAAATCATGCAGTTGATAGCTCAGTTTTACCTTTACAAATGATAATTAAAAGTTTAATTAAGACAATTACATTAGTGACCCTATTAAATAAGCAATGACTATTTAAGAAACTTCTGGGACTCTTTTCAGAATCTACATGACTTTTGGATCCAAACATAAAAATGAAAACCCTAGTTTTTTATGATTCAAAATTACATTTTAAATCTAGCTTTCAGTTTTTTATTTAACAAATATTTAAAAATATAGGACACACTTTTAAAACTTTTACCACTCTTTCTCCCTTTTTTTTCTAACAAAGAGCATTGAATATAAACTGCAATATTTTTAGTTGATTTGAAGCCAAAAATTGCTTAAATATTCTATAAAAATGCTTGTCTGAATGTTTTAAATTGTTCACAACATTGTGTGAGTTGGAGAAATAATAATCAGGTAGCTGAATACATTTTGTTTGGAATGCTTTCCTCCTTCAGGAACTCACCAGCCACACATACTCCAGGTGTTTGTGGGTTTGGCTCAACCTCGGAATTTTCCCTTTCCTCGAGGACGTCACTCACCTGAGCAGCAGTCTGACCCGCCTGTTTCCACACACTGACCAATCAGCGGTCAGGACGTCTCAGTAGGCGGGGACTGGTTTATTGGTTTGAGACAGGTGCCCTTCCTTGCCAGTTTTCATGACTCTGAGGTGACACTGACTCTGGCGTTGCTGTTTTCCAAGCTTCTGTGCTCATCATGATGGCAAAACCAACAAGGCGAATGAGGAACCAGCTGCCGCACTGCTACCATGAGGGTTACCTGGAGAAGAGCAGGCCTGATGATGAGGAGGTTCAGCAGCTTTTCTTGATAAACTTGATCTAACTTTGTTGTTGTCGGTAATTATTGCACAATATTTCTTCAGAGTTGAGTGTCACAGGACAGCACTGAATGTGAATTATCACATAGTCATTGTCATTTTTAGTAGGAAAATTGAGCATTGTTGGACTATCATTATTATTTTATGACACATCTCACTCTTAAATCAGATGACTGTAAAGCTGCTGGTTAGAATTCTGATATATATATATTTTTTTTTTGTACAAATTTGCCAACATAACTTTAAGTGACTACAGGCAAAAAAAATGCTGGTGGAATACACAGATCTGAGTATCACTCATTTTAACTATGTTCTCAGGCACATACAGTAGAACTCAATGGATAATTTAATTGCTGAAGAGTTCTGTCGTTACTAATTTTTTTCTCTGAACCCATGAGAACCCATATCAATTTTTCCTTAAATTAAAATATATGGGATGAACCCAGTGGATCTAATTTAGATGTTTTTCTGTTACACTGATGTCACCATGGATTCTTGGGGGTTAAAATCGAGAAACCCTCAGATATTATGGTTACATGACATCATCTTTCTACCTTTTTCTGTTGTTTTGTAGCTTTGCTGTGTGTTTGTTTTCCTGTTGTGACCATGTTTCCGTCTGTGCAGACATCCCAGAAGCTGTGGACCTGCTTGTGTGGAAACTCCCTCTTTTTCTTCAATGAAAAGAGAGACAACAATGTAAGTCAAACATCTAAAAGTTTAAAACAAAAACTTTTTATTTCACGATTTTTGTTTACGTGGATTTGCACTTGTGGTTGTCAGTACATGGAAAAACTGGACCTGACGGGGTTTATCTCAGTGAAAAACATCGGTTCAGATCATCTCTCGATGCCGGCCAGGTTCAGCCTCCACCTGAAAAGTGGAACCACCAATTTCACTGTAAGTGACAGCAATGAGTACCTTTAATCCTGCTTTATTGCTTTTGCAAATTTTGTTTCACTATTTATCCTTGTTTTCTCTATAGGCCTCAAACACAGAAAGTCGAGAGCTGTGGAAGGCCTTCATTCAGTCTATTGCTCAGGTCTGTGCAGCACTGCTTCCCTTTCAATTTAGGGAAACAGATCTATCTTAACAATTTTACTGTCTGATCAGCTGCTGCGTTTATAGCCAACATTAAACTATTATATGTGTCCCCATGTAGCTGTCGATCCCGTTGTCCCTCACCCTGCTGCCAGGTCAAATCCACATGCTGAACGAAGCAGTCCAGCAGGAGGAGGAGAGATTGAAAAACCTGCAGTCACCTTCCACCGATCAAAACATCAGCGGCCGGGCAGAAATGCCAGCGTCAGTACCAATCACTTTTAATGTTTACTTTTGGTTGTGCAAATGTAGATTTCTCTAACATGTGGTGAGGATCGGCTATAAACGAGAAGTCGTGCTGTGATGCAGGTGTTACTACGCCGTCTCCCGCCTGGAGGCGTCTTTGCTGCTAGAGAGAGAATCTGTGAGAGGAAACATGCTGCTCAGGCCCAGCAGGGATGGAGAGTCCTACGCCATCACCACAAGACAAGAGCTTGACAAGTACGATCCCCTTCATGAACTGTTTCTATGTTAAACTTGTTGGTCTTTTTACAGTCCCACTCTGATCATTGTTTGGCAGTGGTCTTTTAATTATAAATCTCCTGTTTTTAGTCAAATTTTTTTTTAAATCCTGTCATTCTCTAGGACATAGTTTTTGGAGAGCGGTAAGAGTTGGTTAGAAATTTCTGAGTGTTGGCGGTATTCTTTACGCGGACTGACTGAGCCTACCCACTTCTCATCATCCATCTGTTTACGTGTTCACCCGCTAGCTTACAGCCCCACATACCTCCAAACTAACATTATTGGTGCAACAAAAATGGCTAAAAATATTGAACCTATCCATGCGTACAGTTTTGATCCAGATACAAGCTCAGATGAAGAAAACAAATATGTAATCTATTTATCTGCAAGTGGATGCATTAGAATGGAGCGGAGCATGGGGCGTTACTAAGTCATGTCACAGATACAACCTTTTTTTTTTTTGCGCCTAATTCACAAAGTTTTAAAAACAGAAAAAAAATCAGAAATGTAATTTTAAACCTAATTCTCTTTACACTTGTCCTTTAACATCATGAAAATGCCACAAGAATGTGTTAAGAACACAAAAAACACGATTTTCATTGGAGTAGGCGTATAAAATGGAACTTTTCTTGATCTCCTAAACATAAAATTATACAAAGGTGAGGCATTTTTACAGTTACCTCTCTTCCGCTGTTGGCCTTGGCAGCAGTCAACATGTCTTTTGTTTGAATCCTGCCAATATTCTCTAAATATTTGAATTTTTTTTTTGGAAATTTGCATAGAAATCCAATTTGTTTTTTTCCTTTTTTTATGCAAATATGAACCTTTGGACAACTCTAGTCTCTTAACAACAAAAACAACTCAAAAGATATGAGTTATAAAAGTCATAAAAATATTAACTGCTGTTTTTTTTTTTGAAGGGTTCTGTACAAACACTACCGTGTGACACGCAGACCAGAAGGAGGTTTTGTGATCGACGTGAATAATCCTGTAAGTATTCAAACCCAACTCTGGCCAAAAAAAAAAAAAAAAAAAAATTCCAAGAACGTGCTTTTTCTCCTTGATCGTTAATCTGTCCAGCATAAAGTGGATTATTTTTATTGCTTGTTAAACTGTGTAAAAATGAACTTTAACTGCGTTCAGAGTTTATGACCTTATGTAAGATCCAGTTCAGATAGTTGTCCTCCTGAGAAAGGAGAAACTTCATTCCAGTAAAGATTCAAGTGGTAATAAAAAGAAAATTCTTATGGTCTTGACTAAATCAGGTTTGTCTGCAGCTGGGATGACGAGTCACTCCTTAAATGGATTTGATATTTCTGATTCTGATAACTTCAACTTCATCAAGAAAGCTGTTCAGAAGAGTCTCTGTAATGACAGACAAAGACACACAGCCTCAGGCACTCTATTATTGAGTTTTGTTCTTCCTGCAGGTCCACTGTGACTCACTACATGACGTGATCACCTACTTGGTAGAGCAGACAAATGGCGTTCTGGTTCCTCTCATCACTGAGGGTCCATACGAAAGAAATTTCTGTATGTATAAAACAGTATTGCTCATTTCTTATTTATTATTTACAGTGAGTGACCATTTTTCATTTTTATTGACTTGGACAGCTTTTATTGCCCCGGACGAAGAAAGTGGGGAGCGGACCGTGAAGCCTTTACCAAACCCACCGAGGGCTTCGAGGCGGGGTATGTATGAGGACATGCTTACGACAGCCTCCAAACCGTTTTGCTGTTTTCTTAAAGTCAGTTATTTTAAAACTATTCTGGCAAATCATTCTGCTTAATGCAAGCCCTTCCAGCCCTCAGCAAACAAACCTCATAATGCAAATCCAATAGAAATGGCGTTTTTAGCATGTTTTTGTGGCATTTTTCTTATGATGAGAATATATATAAAGAAAATTAATCTCAAAGTTGCATTACAATTTTTTTAATTTAAATTGTCAATAAAAAAAATAGTCAAAGGGATCAAAGGAAATCAAAGGGAATTTCTGATGAACTACTGCTCTGCAGAAATTATTCACAAAATGCAAATGCAAAACAAAATGAAAACAACTATAAATAACATAATCATAATATTAAAAAAAACAGTGAGAAGACTTTAAAATACATAATCAGAGTGAGACTTTAACAATATGACCATAAACTTGGCAGGTGAAACAAACGTTTCATTTATGTTGAATCATATCTTCTTGAAGAAGAGATAAATTTCCTTCGTAAGTGGGTTTTCAGCCTGCTTTATCATCGACCCGTACCACACTGATAAGAGCTTTTGTAAGTCCATTCCATGACTCCTACCCTGAGTGTTTACGCAGTCTAAAGGCTTTGTTAACCAGCGTTCCACATGTTGGTTTCTGTTGAACTTCCTGAAGGATGAGATGCCGAAAATGCAGCCCATGATGCTCAAAGTTAAACAGCGGCCTCTCTATTTTTAATAAATGCACGGAAAAAAAAAAAAAACCTGTTTGGCCCTCTCTTCAATTATTACGAAACAGAATTACTGAGTCACAGTACATTTTAAGTGTCAATCACCGTCAACCAAGCATCATCTGTCAAAACATTCCTTTGTTTTCCTTCTTTGACCCCTATCTCTTTCACGGCTCAACAGTCTGCATTTATTTTTCACCTGAAAAGTCATTGATCTAATCAGTCGAACCTTTATTTGTTTTTTTAATTCAAGATGATCTGACTGTGTCCTCTCAAAAACTTGAGCCAAATCCGACAGAAGAGGAGATGCTGTACATGAATGACGACCGTGAGTGTCTTTCTTTTCACAACCCCTCTTTGGTCTTATGGTCAAACAGGTGTGTCTTCATTTTTTTTTTCCTTTTCCTGTCACTGACTGAAGTCTGTTTGAACAGTGATGCAAGAAAACAAGCCAGATCTCCCCGCTGTTCCTCCACGGCGTAAGTGTCAGCACGCTATGCGGTAGAGAACGTTCTTTGTTGACTCCTCTGACCAGGTATTGCTTTGCATTTATACCAGACAAACCAGAGGAAATTCCCAAAAAGATCCTGATGCCTCCAGTGCCTGCTCCCCGCAGAGGCAGCTCCATCACATCGTCTTCTGGATCTCCAGCTGCTGCAGACTTAAAGCTAAAAACCAGTCCAGACTGCCAAAAACAGCGTGCGTTCAGTTTCTGCATATATGAATGTTTCTTTTGAACCCTCATTCATGACCTCCCAAAGAATTAACTCATCTCCTTTTGTATTGTAGTCCCTTCAGCAGCCATTTCGGAGCTAAAGCTCAAGCTCAACCTGAGGCCAAAAGGTCAGGAGTGAAGTCATCAGACGGTCGGAAGCTTCCGCTGAAGTCCTGGCCGACACTTGAGCTTACAGACCATCCATGCAGGAACGAGCGGAAGCTGTTTCCTTCCTTTGGATCGGAGCTGCTCTCCTCCTCCCCATCGATTTCCTGTCTGAGAGGCCCGTTTGAAGATTTACAGTTTATGGATTTACCTCTGGAACAATCACTGGCAAACTAACAGGCTGTGGAGATGGATGTTCACAGCACGTTATCGTCACATTACCATTTGCACATTTGGCAGTGACGGAGGAGTTCTCTGGTTATCAGACTGCATCAGTGTTGTAGTTTTAATCATCTGTAGAATTCAACTGGACTTTTTCACCCTTATAAGAACGTGCTTATGTGTTTTTGGACAAAAGCACCTCCAACGCCAAACAATAGATGAACTTTAGCCATTTAAACTTCCCATTTCTTATTATACTTAAGTGTTAAAATATACTTTTGCTTTTGTTACATCACATCAGATGTCACTAAGCAACGTTTGGTATGTGCTATGCAGCAGTTTAAGTGAGATGAATCAGTTTGATATCTTAGTTTTCTTGTTTTTACTTTTTGTTCCATGTTCAATAAGACATCAAAACATTGCTCTTACTCCTTTATTACCTCAATGACTGATACATTATTTAGGAAAAATTAAAGTATTTACAATAAACTGTGATGTTTTGTCAAAAATATGAAATAAAGTCAACGTAAATCTCAGTTGGATGCTTCTTTAAAGCACTGCAGGATACAACTACAAAGTACAGACAGGCAGAATTTATGCAGACAAGAAACATGGAGTCTGAGGCTAGGTGCACAAATATTAGTTCCATCTTCAATAAGTGTGTTTCAGCCCTCATTGTGCATGTGTGAGCTGGAGCTAGTGGCTAACGAACACAACTGGAGTGCAGCCGGCCCCCGACTTAACATGATCTCTGCTGCAAAAAGAAGGTGGTTTAAGATATAAAGAGACAAGCATTTGTGTGCAACCTGTGAAGAGTTCATACAGTAGTCCTCCCCACATCCCTCAACCTACATCTGCATTGTCTAACACTTCACTAAAAGAAAAAATCCCAAACTCTGCAACACTAGGACGCTTCGTCTTACAAACAGAACTGCAGTAAATGTTAGGTTTGCATGCTGTGGCAAAGAAATAGTTCATATAATTATCACTTGATTTGACCCACATGGTCTCACAGGCGAGCTACAGGATGTTATTTGGGTAAATGGTCAGAGGAAGATTCAGCCACACTACAACATACTGGCACGGACATAATACGTGGTTTAAAATGAGGATAACGTTAAAGAGCGTCTCTGATCGCCCGTTGTTTTGGAAAAGACAAAGAAGGCACATGACAGAGCATGACCCTGAACCTGCAGCCGACTGTTTTGGTGAGGAAGCAGCGGCCAGCGCTAAATCGTTGCTCTAGCAGCAGCTGTGTGACAGTTCTGAACTAATGTGCAGCAAAACAAGAAAAACACTAAACCTAATGCATCCTCGAGCAGTCACAACAGTTAAAAGTCTCAGTGGCGGACTCTTTCGTTGGATTGCAGCAGGTGCAGAGGATATGATCTGCAGCTGTGGCTGCAGCCGTGCACGGGTGGGAGGGACTTATGTGAGACTGGCGTTGGAGCTGCTGGTGCCGCTGTTCTTCCTCTGTCCGCTCTGTACCACGCTAGGAACCTGCAGACCCGTCACCACAGAGAAACTTCCGTTCCAGACCTGAACGCAGAGAGCAGTAGTTCGTTTAGAGACGACGGGAAAGCTGTACATAAAAATGTGCTTCAGAAGAATCTTTTCTCACCATGAAAGCCGGGATGACTGGCTGCTGGAACTTGGTTTTGAAGGTGTGCATGAGTTGCTTGGTTTTGGCGTTATAAAAGGACAGTATGCCTGGGGAGAGTAAACCATGCATACATGACATGATAAAAGAAAAGGTTTTTCTGCAACCAAAGGGATGTGCAGAACACTAAAAACAGCCTCACCTTCATCATAATTCACATAGACTCCTATGCTGCCTGGGATGGAACAGTCGAGTGTTCGAGCCTTGTTGTTGTGTTTCGCTGTGAGGCTCTGCTGCAGCCAGTTGTTTAGGTGGATGCACCACGAAGCGCTGCTTTTCCCCAGCTGGTCGAACCGGCCCAGGCTCCGCAGTGCAACCCCCACGGCAAAAGCCTTGCTCTCCTTGTCAAACCGCACTTCCCAGTACTGCTGGCCCGCATCGATCATGGTGTCAGCTATCATGAGAAACAAGCGGAGATCATTATCTTTCTGCATTGCCAGCTTCTCAAATTTATCTCAAACTAAGTGATGCTAAATAAAATTAAAAAGGTTATATTTTTGGTTTCTTATTGTAAAAAAATAGCAGCTAATCTCAAATTATTCATTGTAGAATAAGAAAAATTAAGACTACAAACAGTCTAAGCAGGGGTCTGAGGCACTGGAGCCACATAAGGCTCTCTGGTGAAAGAAAAAAACAATTTTTTTAGCTTTTAAAAGTAACTAAAGAAAAAAGTTAACTAACTCAAATTCATTGAACTCATTGTGAAAGAGTTGAAGGACAGTATGCATCACTCAACAAGGCTTCTGACAGTGATAGTCGTAATTCTCCATCAAACCCTTCGCAGTTTACCAAAGTCGGACTAAAACATTTTAATAGATTTTTGAGCTCATACAATCAATTTGAAGTCAGTAAATTGGCCACAATTCATACTTAATGACAAATTAAATTCTAATTTGTCATATTATAAAGCAAATAATCAACTTTTGAACAAATTCAAGGATTTTAAGTGGTTGTAAAATACAGTTTGCGTCTCTTAAACATCTCTGATTTAATTTGAGGTTGTAAGATTTATGATTTTCTGGTTAAAATGCAACATAAATAGTAAAATAAACTGATATTTTTTCTTGTTACTAAGATTGCACTACCTACTACTACATTTGCAGCATTGAGATATGCTATTGTCGTGCAGGAGGTCTTTTATTTTGAAAGAATTGTTCACATGATAATGTGGACTTTTGTCAAAGGTTATTGGCAAAATATTTCAAAATTTTAAAAGGGGATATTTTCTTGCTATGTTTATCCTTTATTCATGCCAAAAAAAAAAATCAACATTTTGTTCACATGTATGATAACAGTAAAAAATAACATAAAAACAAATCCGTGTCTTATTTTCTTTCTTTGCGGCCTCTGCTAGGTCAATTAGAAACTGTCATGAATGGCTCCTTCAGTGTTGCAGACCCCTGCTCTAACCTTCAAGTCCCAAACATAGCTTCAGTTCAAATATTTAAAAAACCTTTTCCAAAGTTTTATTTCTTAAAAGATTAGCAGCTGCTGTCAACAGGCGAACAACATTGAAAGCTTCTAACACAAGTGAACTGCAACCTTTTTCTATAAATGGATTTGTCCATTTTTTTCGTGGGTAACATTATATGAGAGCAGCTGGAATGCAGTCTGCCACATATTGTTTTCAGACTGGCTCAGCTATTGTCTTGTCGCCCTGCAGCTATTAAAAACAAAAACAAGTGAGAAGAGGATGAAGATTTTACATATACAATAATTATTTAAAACATTTTAACAGTTTTACTTGAAGTCCCCTTCTGACAATTAAAACAGATGTTTCCAGTAGTGTTTCAATCATGATTATGAAGTTTTTAACCAAAATCCAAAAACTTAAATGTCTTAAAAAGCCATTTTTCATGTTGATCTGAAACCTCTGTTTCCAAAATCTCCTCTGAGGGGGCGTGGCTTTTGGCATACATTCTTAGTGTTGCTACATGAAAACATCAAGCAATATCAGTAATAAAAGTCGTATGGTTTGAGCCGTGTGTCAGCTCAGACGAGGAAGTGAAGATCTTCATGGACCGAACTTTCTCCAAAACCCTGATTCTTTCTCCTTCCAGTTCACCAAAGACTCTTTTAGCTAATTCTCAAAGTTTCTTGACGTTTCTGTGACCAATACATTCAATCCATTGGTTTCTCAAAGTAGAATCCTAGGGAAAATAATGAAAGCTAGCATAAAAATGATCTTTTATTAATTTACAATCTTTACAGATGCGGTCAAATGAGCCGCCGTTTACATTTCCGTGGTCACGTCAAGAAGCTCCGCTGAGTCTCAGAATTTTCCAGCATTCGCAGCCCTGCTACCATGAGTATTGTACAAAACTCCAGCGACGGCTGATTTGACCACAGAAATGTGAACGCCAGTCAATATGAAGATCTTCTCTTCCCCGGCATCTGAACTAGACACGCTAGCCGGACCAGATGAGGAGGTTTAGCGAATGTGCAGCAGAGCTGTTGTGATGGAAAGAAGATCATTCATACAAACAGAGTATGTGAAAGTTTGATTGACAGCAATTTAAAAGGAGAAATACTCTGAAATGCAAAAACAAAATGTTCTATTTCATTAGAAAAATGATACACATGCATTTTAAAAACTCAAAAAACATGATTTTCATCGAAAAGGGACTTTAAAGATTCTTTAAACTGTGCTTGTATACATTTTTTATATATTATTTTTTTTACCTAACACTGTGTAGGACTCGGCTGTAAAGCGGTCTCTGCCGGGCCGCGCTGTTGGTGCTCTTTTGGGTGACATCAGAGCCGACCTGCTTATACAAAGAAAGCCACAAAAACCCCTCAGAGATTCACATTGCAGCAAGTGAAGTGCAAGTCTGCAGCAGATCCGCTCTCACCAACCTGGCGGGGGAGTGCATGGGCGAGTTGGTGCGGTTTTTCTCTTTGCGAATGTCTTGTACCTTCCCTCCGCTGCTGTCCCACTCCACACTCAGATCCTCCACCTTCAGGTTCTGGTGGGCCGAGCCGGAGTCCAGTTTGAAATTGAAAGCTGCAGGGGAAAGCACAATGAATGCTTGACATGTTTTTGTGATTCTATAAACAATACAAGTTAAGACATCTGAGCCCTTTGTCCTGACATCTTGATTATCACCTACAGCGAACAAAAATGACAGGAAGTCGGTTGTTTAGCTAAAAATAGCCCATTACCATGAGTTTCCAGTGTAACAGGCTCTGAGAAGTCTCCCGCCACAGCTTTGTTACACGCTCTCACTCTGAACGTCATGTATCGGGTGTCGAAACGCAGACCTGATAACCAAAGACACTCGAGTCATTTGCTGAAAGATTAATGATGAGCCCCCCCCACAGTCTCCACACTCGTCCTGTAACCTGTGACCGTGTGCTCCATCTGCCGTATCCCCTCCACCACCATCCAGGGGTAGTCCTCTCTGATGCGAGGCGGCCCCTCGTGATTCGTGCGTCGATATTCCAGAATGTAGTGGTCGATTTTGCTGTCCGGCTCTGGGATGGTCCAGGTTACAGTCACGCTGTTATCACACACCTGGCACTCTGACACCTGAATTTCTGGAGTTGCAGGAACTATAAAAAAAAGACAATTTCTGTCAATATAAAATAAACAAAAAATAATTTTATATTAACTTATTATTATTTTTTATAATTTTAAAAAATATTAATTAAGAAAGCCTGATCTTTAGGATTTTTTTTCCCTTCTTCCTCAGCACTTAAAGAACATGTATGTTGAAGAGCTTTCTATAGTTTTTATGTCTATTATTGCACATCTATAAAGAATTTATGTGATCTTATGAGAATAATCTGCACCAAAATGAATAATAATAACCATTCATTTGTTTTGTGCAGCAACTTCAGAAAACTTAAGTCGTTGTAAACATTTAAAATCCAAACCTTTCACAGCTACTCTTTCCCTACATGGGAGTGGTTCCATTTACCAAAGACGGGGCAAAAAAAACAGCCTCTGGAGTTGAGCATACTGCATATGCAAAGTGGATTCCTTTTGTTCCAATAAGGAATGTGATGCGTGAGATAAGATGTGCTGCTGATTCTGACACTTCACCAGTTTCACTGAGGCATTTTCATAAGAATTTGGCTGCTTCACTGAGATTTTATCGAACAGAAAAGCATAAATTGTGCTAATTTTACTTCTAGTTGGCACACATTTATCTTTTGAGAAGCTTAAGAAATAAGAAATGTTTATTTATAGATCTTTTTTTTTTTAAATCAAACAAAAAAAACTGTTTTCAACAGAAGTGTATCCAACTTAAAAATTGAATATTGAGCAGAAAAAAGTGTTTGAACCACATTCCTGTAAAACATTTGAACCTAAACGCTTTTAACTGTTTTTCCAGTTTTTCCTTTTCCTGGAACGTTCTGCTTCTGACCTAGCATTCCATAGAAACAGCAGGAGCTTTTAAATCACACCATTTTATTTCCCTGGGCTTTTAGCTAAGTGTAAGTTTTGTTTATAACTGTTTTTAAATTATGTTTTATTTATGTTTCAACTATTTTTAATGTTTTTTTGCCGCCTCTTGGTCAGGTCTCCCTTATTAAAATGGTTTCTTAATCTCAATGGGTCTTTCTGGTTAAATAAAGGTTAATAAAATACGTTTTTACGTTTGTGTGTTTTTTATTGTATGTTTTTCTATATTTACAGTGTTTCATTTCTCATCTTTTAAAGTCCCACTCCTACTATATTTTTATTAATTGTAAAATTGTTTCCAGTGCTCATTTAATTAAGATAATGCTGCTTAAATAGCCTGTGTCGTTTATGACATATTTTCTGCAGAGCAGCAGGAGCTCATTAAACATGTGTGGGACTGTTGGCACAAAAGTAACCCTACGCTGATATATATCCCATCATTCCATTGTTACACTCTCTTCTGCTAGCTTACAGCCCCTCACAACCCCAACCTGACATCAGTCAAGCAACAAAAATGACGAGTAATATCAGAGCTATCCAGCTGCACAGTTTTGATCCAGATTCCAGCTAAGACTAGATAAATGAAGACGTACATTCAAGTTATAGAAGAAGTTAATCAAGTTATAAACTGACCAATCAGATGACTCAATAAAAGTAGGTGGTCACACATCAATTTAGAGATTCTACCGATCCCGTTTTAAGTGGTAAGGGTGTGGTCACTCAACAAGCTCACACCTGATTGGTGAGATGGGTTGCCATAGAAACGTTGACTCAGACTTAATCGGACCAATCAATGCTTACTGACGTCCTGAATTGATTTCATGTCATTAGGGCAGGAAGTAAGCCATTGTCTATGGACGACACTGACATCATACTCATTCAGTCCAGTTCTAATACACAGTCAAAGCTCAAGACTGTACCATAATTCTAGATTTAATATTTGCTGCAGGTGAATTTCGTCCATAACTCAAGGATTTAAAACGCTGACTGACTCTGAATTTTGTGTCCAGGAAAGCTCTTCATGTTTCACCTCTTTAGGCTTAGACTTTTTTAGCCTGAATGAGTCGTTTCTGAACAAGGAAGCAGGGACAAGTCCTCCAACCTGAGTCTGTTCTGCTGAAGGTTCAGACAAACACCAACTGAAAGCAGTTTTATTTCTGCTCCTAAGTGGTTAGTTTACTCCTAATGACTTAGATGAGAAATGTGTATTTCCCGAGCTAAAGCACAAACAGTTTGAGAGAGAGACTGCAGGAAGCAGAGAGCAGCAGCAGCCACAGGAAGATGACATTCTGCAATTATCCCACGTTATTACATTATGTTTGCAAACGTTGCCAAGAAACGTCAACCAGCAAACGAGCTTTAATTCATCTCACAAGGAACACATTCACTTTGTGAAAACTTGTTCAAATTTGTACTTTTATTTATTCTGTTTTGCATTTATTTATGGGTGAGATTTAAGAAAAATCAAAGAACAAGTTGGTCTTTCTTTTAGAAAGTTAAATTCTTGAAAAGTCACTGATGTTAGAACAATTCTTTCTTTTCATACAGTAAAAATAAAACTTGAAAGAATATTTATTGAAGATGTAACTAACTAAAGTATTTGGTGATTGAAGATGCTTAACGCAGCACAAAAAAAGCAAAAAAACAGCAAAAGAATCAGCTGTTCTACTGATTAAAATGCAGCTCCATGAAATAAAAGTAACACTAACCTGGGAGAAACTTAAGAGCCTGCAACATCTCCCTCTCCTGGCTGAAATCCACCATCAAGTGGCTCATGTTGTCGCTGGCTTTGGTCTTCAACGAGAGGCGAAAGGCCGGCGCCATGGTCACGCTGCAGACAGAGACACACGAAAACACACAAACATACGGGGTGGAAACAAGCACAGCCCATTATTCAGCTGAACGCAGAGCACGGGCGGGAACACACACAAGGAGGTAATGCCTCTGTTGGTTAAAAAACTGTCACTAACAAAGCTATTTCTAAGCTTCTCCCACTGCAAAGCTAGAGAGGAGCATTCATCCAGGAAAGGCTGACACAGGACGCTACAGGCTGAGGGGAAAGTCGGAAACACGGAGATCAAAAGGCCTAAATACCGGAAGGTTTCTATGGTGTAAGACATGGATGCAGTGTCCGAACGCATGCAATGCTACAAACTGACAGATAGTTGACTGCAGGAGGCTGTGACATAAGAAAGGCAGTAGATGGCTCAGTACAATACCTATCCTTAATGTCTTTGGCCGCCTGGAGAGGAGAAGCAGATGAGGGGAAAGAGAAAGAGGGAAGAGATATGGATCGAAAACGGAGTCCATCAAGTTTTCATGTCAGGCAAAAAGTAGAGGTGTGTTAAAAACAGCTGCTCGTGCACACGAGGAGCAGATTACTGATTCTGCACGTTAAAAGCATTAGACATCCAGTGATAATCGGTGAGAAAAGACGACACTTTTAAGTCATTTTAGCAGAGCAGGTGTGTGCTTGTAAGGAGGGTCCCGGTCACCTGAGTGAAACCATCCGTTTGAGACGAGCACAGCGTCTGGTTGGCCAGCTCCAGCAGCTCCTCCGAGCTCTCCAGGGCCTTGGTGCCGGCGCTCAGCTGACTCTGAGGGGGAAAAAAAAAAAAACACATGCAGTCAGGCACAGCACAGCCGCACAATCCCACAAGTTTATACTCTTTCATATAATAACACTGTTGTGTTACACTGTTATGGAGATATCTTCATCATTTGAGAGTCATGGCTCTGTCCTGAAGCATCACCCAAAGGATTCAGACATGAAGAACTGAAGCTCAGGCTATCAAATCAAACTTTACTTCACCCACAGGAATGAAGTGAAGAAAAAAATTGGACATTTTAATGAAAATGAACTTGAAATCTGAATTTCCTGCCAGAAAACCAATAGTTTTTTGGAATTATTCTGCTCAGCTGGAGCAATTTTAAGAGATCTGAAAAATGATCACGAATTAAGATAATAAATAACATTTTATCTTAAAGAATCAGTTCCCCTGTCATTTGAAGTTTTTGTCAAAAAGACTGGCAACCTTTCTCTCTGAACATAAAGATGCTCTAATCTTGTTCAAAGACAAGATGAGAAAGGTGATTTCAAACCAAAGAGGAAATAATAAAACAGTGAACCAATACTTTTTCATTTTTAGGTTTATTTAGTTAATTTGGTCCGGATCGAGTCCTGAACCTCGATCAACATTCAGACCGCTGTGTCAAGCGCACATTTTCACTCCAAACCAAAGCTTGTAAACTAAACAACATGTCCAAAGATCTCTTCAGTCATAGGACAGGACTCATTGGGGTGGGGTAAAGCAACAAGAGGCCTTGTTGAGATAGTTCACTTATTCAAACTTTAAATTTTGGTGATCAATTTTGAGCGTCTGTATCAATGTCAGGTACAACAACTTTTACATTTGCTAATTTGGTGTGGTGGAGGCACGCTGCAAGACGGTTACTGAGAAGACTTCTGCTCAAAAGGTGCACTGATAAATGCTTATGACAGATAGATTGTACAGCGTGAGAAGTAATGTGTAGGAACTTAAAAGTTGCTCATCGCTTCTCTGCTTCTCTGTTTACATCCCATAATACCTGGCTACAGTGGCCTTTTGGTCAAGTTGTTCCATTCAGAGCAAGGAGTCTATTCAGACTGAAGAAACTAAGGGTGAACCGAAGCTCAGTCCGATTAGAAATGAACTGAAACCACGTCAAAAGATGGGTCAGTGAGCAGTTCCTGGTTCCGGACCAGGATCCGGTTGGGTGTATTCAGACTTAAAATTTGTTCCGGATTATCTGAGGAAGAAAACTCTGGTTCACTTTTAGAGAACCAAATGTGTCCGGTCTGAATAAATCCTATGATTATGCCATTTTTATTTGTCCTTTTCTACAGTTTCTGCAGAGCGGCAGTACTAACAAACATTTGCCTTTAACTTGTGGGCTGGACCGTTGGTGCAGAGTGAGCCTGCCCCCAGTTCCAATCAACCATTTTGGTTACACTCGCTAACTTACAATGCAATTTTAATCTGAATTTTCTTTATGGATGTCCTCCATCATGCAAAAAATTACACGTTAAAAACACAATTTTCATCAGTGGGTCTTTAAGCTCTACTTAGAAATCCAACCTGCAGCTCGTATGTGCGGCTGGCTCTCTCCTGCTTGATGCGGGTCAGCATGCTCTCCTTCATCTCATCCAGAATGGTGTGAAGGGAGTTGAACTCGGACTCCAGGTCCTCCTGCACCCGGTTGGAGTTTGTCTGGAGTCACCACAGAAACAAAAGTTTGAGTAATGAAAACAGTATGTGTGAGATCTTCATTCCATGTCACAGTGAAGCAGGAGTTAGCACCTCCAAGTTGTCGAGGTTTTGCTTGAGAGAGCAGATGAAGTTTGAGATCTCCTCGTTCTTCACGGCCAGCGTGTGGGTGATCTTCCGCAGAGACTCCTGCATAAAAAGAACAACATGAAGGCGAATAAACAACCTGTGCAGCCTAATCTGAGCGTGGATGCTCTAATCAGTGCTTAGCTGCGGTGGACACACAGGGGTTTAGGCTTGGAGTTCTGTTTCAGGTTGCATCATTGATTCTCATGGAGCGACCTCGCCTCATAAGGAGGGAGGGGTTCATCATAGATGGAGGGATGCGCAGAGACAATGTCATACTGCGATCACTTTAAACGCCGGACTCCCTCTATTGTGATCCTGAGCCCCCCCGTACCTTGCTGTGCTTCTCACCCTCTGAAAGAGCCCATTCATTCATAAGGACTCTGCGTTTGTTGACGAGGAAGGAGCTGCGTCAAGGCCCCTCCATCCGTGACTGTTACAGCGCAAACCATCGACATACACGACAATCGAAACAGCCGATTCCACCGTGAAGCACGCGCGCGGGACGCTTCCGAGGACAAACTCCTTCATTTCCCTGCAGTTCCCTCCTTTGTACACTACGCCCTGAGACGGCTCGTCCTATCAGGGACACCTGTTCCTCCGGCCCCAGCCCACCTTCTGGTCTCCCATCCTGCCGTCGGTGTGCGCCGGCGCTGCTCCAGCCGCGTGCGGGTTCCGTGTCTCCACGCGCTGCGGTTGATTAACACGGCAGAGCTGGTACTGATGCTGCCGGAGTGAGCGGCATCTTCGGACGGACACCAGCCACCAACGCCTTTGGGCCGTAATGGCTGACACGCATGCGCGAGAAAAGGACTATGGGTAGTGATGTTCCATCTCTGGGGCTACGTCCGAATTCACTCCCTACTCCCTAACAACTAAAAAGAAAAAACAAACAAAAAAAACATTTTCACTATATGATGCCCCAATTTTTACCAAGGCTATAATTTATGAATCCACTGTGTTCTGAAGATGAAAACTTGGATTGTTTATAATAAAAATAACTATTTTTTTTATTTTTTAAATAAAAAAAAATTGTTCAAACGCAATGCATTGTGGTCTTTATTCACCAATTTTTTTTTTTTTTTTTTTTACACATATTTATGCAAGACCAGCACAAAACTGATGGAAATTCATGTTGGCCACACCTTGTAAATGCAGCAAAGATGCACATTGCTGCATTGACCACAGATATTTAACGCACATCCAAGGCTAAATTGTTGTTGGAACGTAATACAGTTATCTAATCCTAACCTTTTCTTTGGGTCTGTGTGGCTAACAAAAAAGCTCTGCACTGGCTGCATAGAAAATAACATCACTTTCTTTGTATTTGTAACCCTCAATCTAGTGAGCATTCTGAAAGGCATAGTATAACAGATACGATTGAAGTCTTTACTTGTTACATATAGTAGAGAAATTCATTTTTAGACCAACTCTGAATTCTTCATTTTTCTGAAATTGACTCTACAGCCTGTTAGCAATTATTTAAGATGTCGTTTTAACCACCAGCCTGCACAGTGGTGCAGTGGTTAGCACCCTCATCTCATGGCGAGGAAGCTCTGGTTCAATTTCACAGCATTCACCACCATTCACCAAGACAGACTCCTAAACTTCCCTTACCTCTCTACAGTATAGAACATGCAAACAATTTTCCACAAGATACCATGAACCCAAATCACAGAATACTCACAATGACTCACTGCTTACTGCAAACTACTTGCCAGTTTATGAAACCAAATAAACTGTTAGCTACATACTAATGATGTTACCTTTTTTTTTTTTAAGATATATCATGTTATTTATTTGTATTTTCCATGCATTTTCTTAAATTCATTGTCTTTGTCATTGTCACATGAATGGGTGGTCTTAACACAAGCTTTTAAGGCTTCCACACTTAACTTTTTTTTTGTTTGCTTGTTTATGCAATGTTATGTTCTAGTTTATCTTCTGTTTTTTTTTTTATCTCATGCGACAATGATATTTATGTGCTAAATAAATAAAAATCCAGCTTTCGCTCAACAGTACCCAGAACATAGCAGGTTAAAAGGATGTAAGGATGTTTTCAACCAAAAATGTTCTTCATTGTTTAATTGTTGACACATAACAAGCTATAAAACAATGAACTTACAATTGTTGATTCAGATAAAACTGAGGAGATCTTCTGAGACACCCCACCCACAAAACTATTCTAACACCTTCTTTGATGCTTTTGAACAAATGCAAAGCTACCGAACAATAAATTTGTAGATGACTGTTCTCCGTCATAAGCAGTCGGAACCTACTTTCAGTCTCTACAAGGAAACATTTAGGGCTGAGGTTACAGCCTGTACGCCCCCCACATACCTTCATGTGCGTTTTTTTCTTCTTTTTTTTGTACTATCTTTTCCTGTTTGATCTTGAAGCATAAATATTTACTTCAATATCAAATCTTTGACTAACGAAAGGAGAAAAGTATGATTTCAAAGCAGATAAAATCAGATCATTAAACAGTTTTGTGTTGTTTCGCAGGTAAGCATGAGCCCCTTTTCTACTGACACGTGGTGGGTAAATGTGTTTAGCACCTTTGCACCAAAACCAAAAGAGTTTCACTAACCCCGTGTTTAATGTGTTGCCCCGTTTTCTCTGAGCCGGATGTACATGAACCAAGTTCAGGACCCTTTGATCTTTGTGAACTGAGAACTTGTGAGTTATTACAGCAGAATTGAACTCTTTTGTCTTTCTTTGTAATTACGCTCCAGTCCGGAACTGCAAGGACCATATGTTTTCTCAATTCTTCTTTCTTATCACATATTTAGAGCCAAACTAAATAACCCTAACCCTGCTACATACTCAAAAAAAACCCACAAAATTTTGAACACACCAAAATTAAATTTTTGACATCATGAATAAAATGACATCACAGCAGGAAAAGACATCAAAAAATGAATGGAGCCAAAATATCTTCTGTGGCTCAAAGAAATATTTCAAAATTGCCTAATCAAACCAATACACACATGCAGAGGATGTCCAAAATAAGTTTTAAACCACAGGACCTCTGACTTGGCGGTCATTTTGTGGCTATGTGTAAAATGGCAATTTTTCTCATTTCTGCTCAATATGGGAAAAGGAAACTTTTGAGATGTACACTTTTGAAGAGGGTCATTAGAGAAATGTCTGTTGTCATTCTGACATAAAAAGGATAAAAAGATTTTTTTGACAAAAAATGACTTCACCCAACCACTAAACATACATGGAAAAAAGATTTTGTGTTATTCATATTTGATGAAAAATGACCAAGAAATCCTAATTTCGTCCAGAGTGTATATTATCAGCACAACAGTAAGATTGATGTTTTTGTAAGTTTTACATTTTATTGAGCACATTCATACAAGTCTTTATTTTCATTTTTCTTTGTCTGCAGACAGACACCCACCACAACTTCTTGTCACTCAAGTTTGAAAAGAAATTCACTCCTCCTTCCCACCCACACACACACATGCAGGTTTGTGTTGAACTCTGTCTGATGTGCTTTCACACAGGCAGCTGAGAGAGGATGAAACTCAGAGCACGATCATTTGTCTCTTGATAAAATGGCAATGTGGCTGAAACAGGCAGTTCTGGTGTTGCTCACAGGTAAGATTCAATGTTTAATAAGTGAGCGCAGATCTTTAGCTGAGAATTTAACCAAAGGAGAAATGGAAACTTACATGTTTTGATGTGTTAACACTTGGTTTTGATACTGACTGACTTGAACTCTTTTTTTCCTTTTCAAATCTTTAGTGGCAGAAGCAACCATGATGGGATATTCACGAAAAATCATTCTAAGTCGTCCTGGAGATCAATCACATAAGGAGCGGGTGAATACTTCTGCTCGCTCTCTGAAGTTCCTCTGTGACATACCAACTAATGGCACCCGCTATCGAGTGACTTTTTATTTCAGGGATTCAAATATCAAGAATATTTCACAAAAGTGTAGCACAGTGATTTATGCAAATTCAAATGCCTTCACTACATCAGCAAAGCAGAAGCAGAGGAATCAAACAGAGCCCAACATGAAGTGCTACAATAAAACATGGGAAATACAAAACATCACCAGAGAAATCAATGGATTTTACTCTTGTCAAATCCAATTAGAGATTCCTGTGCTAACTACGATTGAGAGCATGGAAGTGGAAGTTTCCTTTGGTGAGTATCGTTTTAATATCTACTTTAGAAAAAACTTTTCAAAATGACTTATTTAAATATCACCTGCAAAGACGTTCTGTTTCTTTTTCTGAAACACTGAAGCACAGCTTCTCACACAGACTCAGTTTTTTAGCCCATGAAGTGCTTCTTCTTCTCGTTTTTCTTTTACATTTTTAGTGCTTGTCCTCCATCTACGGTTGAAAAAAAGTTTGGTGCGAAATGTCAAAGATGTGTAAATCTCATGATTTGGGCACAAAATGGAAACGGTTCGGTTCATTGATAGCATCCTTACAATGGCGAATATGGATTACAATTATGTCAGGGGAGTGACCTTGGTTTATCTTTATTTGAAAAACAAACGCAGATCTCATCAGGCTCATTGCAATGTCTGAGATCACCAGATGAACCAGTTACATTCTGAGTTTGGTGAGTTTCAAAAAAATTCAGAGGTCAAAGTATGATCTGGTCTATCTGGCAACGTGTGAATGTGAGGCTTAAACCTAAACCGAAAGATGCTTAAATGTGCTTCCTCGTTATAAACTCTTATATTCCAAAGCTAGTTCTTGAAACAGTTTTTTAGCACTAAGTACAAACACGTGTCTATTGAACGCTTGTTGACAGTTAGACTTGTAAACTTTGACCAAGCCTCTTCCAACTGAAAATGCCGGACATGCACTAGAAAAAAATGGGGAAAAAAAGAAGCCCCTCCCTGCTTTTCCAGTGTGAACACCAGAGCTAAACACATTTTGAAGAACCTGTGTTGTGGCAGGTGTGAACAAAGCTTAACGGACACCTAGTACCCCACCTGCGCAAAATTGGTCTACTTCGACCTGATCAGTTTATGGCACTCACCAGCTAGAAAATCTGTCAGTAGAATTAAAAATAATGAGTAGCTTTTAAAATGTTTACAACAAAGTAAAAAATAAAAAAGGTTCTAGATCAGGATTGCACAATCCTTATATTGCACATGACAATCAATCACAGATTATGATTAATGGAGACAAAAAAGAAATAATACTTAAAAGAAAAAAAACATGTTCTCTAAAGTTTCAAATGAGACCAAGCTTCATCTGCTTTAACAGTTTTTTCTGATAGTGCAGGATTCAACAGAATGGTGGAAAAAATGTAACTGTACAACAACGGAGTGGAGTCATCAAGAGATGGAAGTCTTCCAATATTGGAAGTATTTATTACTTCAGATTTTCATGAGAAAATTATACAAAGATGATTTATTAATATAAGCAAAAATGAGTATAATCAATAAAATAACTACTATTTCATGTATTTCATTTAGCTCATTTGTGGTTATTAAGGAATTTCAATTATTGTTTACATATAATACAATCAATATGTAAAATGTATTGTGTTTTTGTGGTAGTTTGTATGAAGGCTTTGAGTTTTAGTGCTACGGGGCTTAGGGGTTCTAAACCAGCTAGTCAGGTTACTAGTGGTTACAAACTAGTCAGGACCACCTCTGCCCCAAAGACTAAGGAACGCTTCTTGTATCGGATGTTTCAGAGGGGAGCTCAGTGGAAAGTACAACATTGTCTAGAACGACGGAAACCCAAGGTATGTGTGTGTTTTATGGTCCCTGTGGTGTGAGAGTGTGGGCTAAATGGTGTAGAACAGTACAGACCCTGAATATATAAGAGTTGTTTCTATGTTTTTCTATGTTAGTGAAGGGAGAGGGTGTTTCCTGTGTAAGAGTTACACTATAAACTACATTTATACAGCTGATGTTATTCACACGTTGCTACTCCGTGATGTGATTGTGAAGATTTTTCTGTCCTCTAACTGAGTCAAGAGAGCCTAAGTTTTCAAAATCCCACTCCAATCACATTTTGATTTATTATAACAGGGTTACCAGAAATCTTTTCATTATGATTACGGCATTTAAAAAAAAACAAGTACGTAGTTTTTGCAGAGTGGCTATATATAAGTTATGAGCGGGACTGTCGGCCCATAAGCCCTTCTCCATTTTCCATCATCCATCTGTTTACACTCACACTAGCTTACAGCCACCCTAACCTAACATTAGCACTGCAAGAAAAATGGTGAGCAATAGTGGAGTTATGCATTGTCTAGTCGTCTGCAAGGAGCAGGGAGTTTGTGGCCCGTCAATTGTAGCATCTACATCACAGCTAAAAGCTTTTTCCAACAGCATTTTTTTTCCTATTCCTGATTCACAATGATTTGAGTAAAGACATCTTCAGGAGAAACTATTTTAGGCTTTAATATATGCTTTAAATAACAATATGTTAAAATATAAAAAACAGGATTTTCATTGGAGTAGATCTTTAACACAGAGTTTTCCTTTTACAGTTCCACTGCAAACAGACCCATCTTCAGAAAACAACCCAACGTCCTCGCTGTGGTTCTGGCTCCTGTTGGGTCTTTCTCTTCTCTTCGTGGTCATCCTGATAGTGCTATGCGTGATCATCAGAAGAGCGTGCCTCAGAAACGAAGGTACCAGTCTTTCTGCCTTTTTCAAAGTTTGTGATGTTGATCTCATTTCAGAACAGCAGATAAACTCTACAGATAAACTATCTCACTCTAAAAGAGGCCAAGAAAAATGTACAACAAATCTGAAAAAAAGAACACTTGTCAAATAAAGTTTTATTTTTCCAGCAAACATTTGCATTTGTTATGTGAGGTGATGTTACTTAGAACAGAAGAAAAGATACAGAAGGCTGAAGGACTTACTGAGAGGTTTGATGACATGTATGTTGTTTGACTTTTTGACAACAACGTCAGTTTTTTCTTCATTGTTTGAGTGAAGAAGTGGCAAGATACCAGCCAAGATGTGGGGCCCTTTTTAGTTTCTGTATAAGGGAGAGCTAATTTTTTTTTACATGAAAGTTTAGCATGAGTTTGTTCTACCACTTTTTTATAAAAATGTTTATCTTTAAACTTTAAAATTCTCCTTGTTTCCATCTCGGTTGCAACAGAACCCATCTATATGAACACCAACTTGCAGCGCTCCCCTCGGTCTGCGCCCCAGCGTGATCAGCTGAAGTTGGCCGAACCCTATCAGAACTTGCGGACTCCTAGCCCCACCAGGAGTAACCAAACGAGGAAAGACAGACCAAGACCCTGACCAAAAAGGATAATCCTCGCTCCCTGTTCTTATTTCATCTGCCTACATCCATTTCACTTTTTTTTGGTCAAAAATGTGCATATCTAGCATAATATAAAATCAGTTTTTATAAAAGATTATCAAGATGTAATTTTCAGGCTGTTCAGTTTTTATCACACACCACTAGATGACGATCAATGTTGGTTTTAGGAAACATTTTTTCTTGTAAACCTCACAAGTTCTTTTTCTAATTTTGCTGAAGTTATATTGTTGTTTTCATGTGAATAAAAAAGTTTAATAATAATTGCAAACAGCTGGTAAAACAAACATAGAAACTTTTTAAATATTAATTTATTGCTTATTCTTCATAATAGAAATTCTTATACTTTGTGTTTTATATGGACCCCAAAAGGGAAAAAACAAAATTAAAATCCAATAGTTCTTAACTTCATCCAAATTTGTTTTTGGTAAAACAGTTTTTTCAAAAATACAAATATGTAAAGACTGAATATTATATCTGAACATGTTTTAAGTTGTCTTATCACATATAATTAACAAAAGGACATGTCTTAAAAATGTTTTATTTCAAAAAATGTAATTACAAAGCTTCTTCAAATTAAAAACCCATGAAAATTGTGTTTATGATGATTGAAACATGTTATTACAGCATTTTTCTAAAGATGTGGGGTATGATTAACGTAATTCAAAACTAAATCTTCTTTTCTGAGTATTTCTTTATTCAAACCATTATTGTTTAGGAACAAATAAAAACTCGCCATTTAAAAAAGCTCAGGAACTGAAACGGCCTCCGCTCTGTTCTGAAGTCTCAACGTAGAGACAAATACGAACATCTTTGTTTTCCTCGTTTGAGCTGGTATCTGGATCTAAACTGTACGGCTGGATGCCTCTGATACCGGTAGCCATGTTTTTTGCCACACTAATATTAGCTTGGGATCGTCAGGAGCTGTAAGCTAGCAGAAGAAAGTGTAAACAAAGGAATGATGGGATATCAATGATGGGTTACTATCACGCCAACAACTCAGAGATAAATCTCTGATTAACTCAACTAGAACAAATGTTTTAAAAATGACACTTCTTTCTTTTGCTAACAATAGTCATAATTTAAAAGATCACTGGGAATGCTTTTGCAATAGTTAGAGATTTAGTTGGAGTGGGACTTCAAATGATCCTCTAAAATCTGTTCAACATCAATCCATCTTTTTACTGAATTTGTTGGATCTGTTTTGGGTCATGGGGTTACTAGAGCCTATCCTAGCTATTGTTGGGTGACGGTGGGGTATACTCTGGATAGTTTGACAGTCTGTTGCAGGGCCACACCTATGTAGCATGTTTTTTATAGGAGGAAACTGGACGATCACACTGGAGGAACGTGCAGGCTCAACATTGGAGGAGCACAGCTTTGGTTTGAACCACGGACTTCTCACTGAGGCAAGAAGGCTGACCACTACACCACCATGCACTACCTGCTTAACAAATACATAATCTTTTAAACCAGGAAGCTTTTTTTAACCAGATTGTTGTTCTCACTTCTTCAGAAATACCAAGTAACATTGGCCTCAAAGAGTCTATGTGGCGCAGTTCTGGTTCGCATTACTTTACTGATCCAGTCAAAAACTTTAGTTTTATTCTGAATGTCTCGTCACAGTATCATTTGATTGTTTTGTGGCTGTTGGGAAAAATGTAAAAAATACAATTGGATGAAAACAAGTTTGGCAATGATTTGCATTATACATGCACACTTCACTGGAACTTTAAATAAACCAACATTTTATTTTTTTTTTTAGGTAAAGTCTGAATGAAAAATCAAGTTGTAACTAAATTCATGTCACATTGTGTACATTAATTAATTTCAGGTCATCATTGATCTTAAAAACTTGTCTCAAGCAACGTTCTCACTGGGAATTTCTGGTAGAAACACGTGTAGTTTCACATTTCAGGCCTCCATGTTCAAAACTCTCGTGTTCACACATCACTTCATAAGTTTTTACAACTGTTTCCGGGCTCTACATACAAAGCACACAGCCATTGATTGCATATTGTAAATTAAACCAACTTGAAGTTTGATAAATTAGGGACTCAGATTTGGTAATGATGCATGAATGCGCCCTTGTAAGCCACAGATGTATCAGCTGTTTCAAAATTGATTATGGAGGAAAATTAATAATTGCAATTTGTGGCTGGACTGAATTTTATGCAGTCTTACACGTATCGGAATAGAGCTGCGAAAAAAAAAATCCTGGAGGAAGATTTGCAGCATTTTGACATTTCAAACCAAGTCTCTTTCATCTGTAGGTGGCAGACATGGGCTTGTAGTAACCAGGTGAAAAAGAAGAGGAAGCCCCTCCCTGCTTGTCCACTGTAAATACCAAACGCTAATCGCATAATTGAGAACCTGCATTTAACCAGTTTTTGTAAACACGTTAAATGTCTGGTCTGAACGTAGCTTTAAACATCATAGAGCAATTCATCTTTATATCAACCCTGAATTCTTTATTTTTCTGAAGTTGACTCTGCAGACTGTTTTAACTAGAATGTTAGCAAATACCTAAGATTGAATGGAATCAACTCAAATTTTATTCATAAAAAGCTCTTCTCATACTTTACACACCCCAAATACTTTACATTTAAAAACAAAAACATACAAAATAAACCTGAGACCCTTTTGAAGAAATGCAACAATAAAGCTACTGAACAAGCATTTTGTAGATGACTGCTCCTCGTCATGAGCAGATGGGACCTACTTTCAGTCTCTACAAGGAAACATTGAGGGCTGAGGTTTCAGCCTGTACGCCCCCCACATACCTTCATGTGCATTGTTTTTTTGTAGTGTCTTTTCCTGTGATCTGACTGCACTAAACAATGCAAAATTTTTATCCAACTTTGAAAGTTTGATTTCAAAGCAGGTAAAATCATTAGATTGTGCTGTTTAGATCTCTCAGTGTTATATTTTTTACATTCTTAATTATTGTTCTGCTCCTAACTTTTCAACTATGTTGAAGAAAGAATTAAAAAAAAATCCAAATCCAGTTTTGTGTTGTTTCACAGGTAAGTATGAGTTCCTTTTCTGCTGACACTGGTGGGTAAATGTGTTTAGCACCTTTGCACCAAAACCCACAAGAGTTTCACAAACCCCGAGTTTAATGAGTTGCCCCGTTTTCTCTGTATGGTAATCAGACCGTTAGCATTAGTGTCTTTGCCACAGAGCATCAGAGCAGGATGTACACATAACGAAACAACATCATGATGTTTCTGTACTGAGAGCTTGTGAATTATTACAGCAGAATTTAGTTCTTCTGTCTGTTTTCTTTGTATGCATGATTGTTTTTAATTTATCTTATATATTTTAAAGAACATATTCATTGCTAATTTCATTATTGCTCACCGTCTGCAGACCCCCCACCCCCACACCAGAGCAACCAACTTCTTATCACTCTGGTTTGAAGAGAAATTTGCTCTTCCTTCCCACCCACACACACACACGCATGCAGGTTTGTGTTGAACTCTGTCTGATGTGCTTTCACACAGGCAGCTGAGAGAGGATGAAACTCCGAGCACGATCATTTGTCTCTTGATGAAATGGCAATGTGGCTGAAACAGGCAGTTCTGGTGTTGCTCTCAGGTAAGACTCAATGTTTAATACGTGAGCGTAGATCTTTAGCTGAGAATTTAACCAAAGGAGAAATGGAAACTTACATGTTTTGATGTGTTAACACTTTGGTTTTGGTACTGACTGACTTGAACTCTTTTTTTCCTTTTCAAATCTTTAGTGGCAGAAGCAGCCATGATGGGATATTCACGAAAAATCACTCTAAGTCGTCCTGGAGATCCAACACATAAGGAGCGGGTGAATACTTCTGCTCGCTCTCTGAAATTCCTCTGCCACGTACCAACTAATGGCACCCGCTATCGAGTGACTTTTTATTTCAGGGATTCAAATATCAAGAATATTTCACAAAAGTGTAGCACAGTGATTTATGGAAATTCAAATGCCTTCACTACATCACCAAAGCAGAAGCAGAGGAATCAAACAGAGCCCAACATGAAGTGCTACAATAAAACATGGGAAATACAAAACATCACCAAAGAAAACAATGGATTTTACTCTTGTCAAATCCAATTAGAGATTCCCGAGCTAATTACAATTGAGAGCATGGAAGTGGAAGTTTCCATTGGTGAGTATCGTTTTAATATCTACTTTAGAAAAAACTTTTCAAAATGACTTCTTTAAATATCACCTGCAAAGACGTTCTGTTTCTTTGTCTGAAATGTTGAAGCACAGCATCTTAAACAGACTCAGTGTTTTCACTCATGAAGGACTTCTTCTTCTCCTTTTTCTTTTACATTTTTAGTGCTTGTCCTCCACCTATGGTTAAAAAAAGTTTGGTGCGAAATGTCAAAGATGTGTAAATCTCATGATTTGGGTACAAAAGGGAAACGGTTCGGTTCATTGATAGCATCCTTGCAATGGTGAATATGGATTACCATTATGTCAGGGGAGTGACCTTGGTTTATCTGTATTTGAAAAACAAATGCAGATCTCATCACGCTCATTGCAATGTCTGAGTTCATCAGATGAACCAGTTACATTCTGAGTTTGGTGAGTTTCACTAAAACATCAGTCCCTGATTGGTCAAAGCATGATCTGGTTTAACTGTCATTGCACATAAAACTCAAAAAAGGGTGAAAAAAACATGTGAATGTGAGGTTTAAACTGAAACCGAAACATGCGTAAATGCGCTTCCTTGTTATAAACGCTTGCATTCACGGGTACCAAAGCAAGTTCTTGAAATCAACAGTTAGACTCGGATACATTGACCAAGCTTCCTCCATCTGAAGATGCTGGACATGCACTACTAGACAATAGTGGGACAAAAAAGAAGAAAAAGAAGCCCCTCCTTGCTTTTCCAGTGTGAACACCAGAGCTAAAAGCATTTTGAAGAACCTGTGTTGTGGCAGGTGTGAACAAAGCTTTACGGACACCTAATACCCCACTTGCAGCGAAATTGGTCTACTTCCACCTAAAAACAGTTTATGGCACTCACTAGCTAGAAAATCTGTTAACAATAATAAGTAGCTTTAAAAATGTTTACAACAAAGTAAAAAATAAAAAAAGTTCTAGATCAGGATTGCACAATCCTTACTGCGCATGTGCAAACTCAGAGCTCATGGCCAGGTGGGACTGTTGCTTAAATTGCACTATGCACATGACAATCAATACCTCGTGCAAATTTGATTAAGTAAAATAATATCAGATCATGGTTGATGTAGACAAAACAGAAATAATACTTAAAAGAAAAAAAACATGTTCTCTAAAGTTTCAAATGAGACCAAGCTTCATCTGCTTTAACAGTTTTTCTGTTAGTGCAGGATTCAACAGTTTTTACATACAACATCTTCATATGTGAAAAACAAAACATGTTTTTTGTCAGCACATTGACAGTTGTGTATGTGATATTTAGCCATATAAATATGAGTAAATTAACAATATACATTTTCTTTGTTGAGGAAATGAATTAACTGTACAACAACGGAGTGGAGTAGTCAAGAGATGGAAGTCTTCCATTATTTTAGGTATTTATTACTCCAGATTTTCAAGAGGAAAATGGTACTAACATAATTTATTAATATGAATAAAAATATGTATAATAAATAAAATAGCCACCATTTTATGTATTTTATTTAGTTCATCTGTGGTTATTAAGGAATTTCAATTGGTGCTTACATACAATTTTGAATCAATATGTATTGTGATTTTGTGGTAGTTTGTTTGAGGGTTTTGAGTTTTAGTGCTATGGAGCTTAGGGTTACAAACTAGTCAGGACCACCTCTGCCCCAAAGACTAAGGAACGCTTCTTGTATCGGATGTTTCAGAGGGGACCTCAGTGGAAAGTACAACATTGTCTGGAACGACGGAAACTCAAGGTATGTGTGAGTTTTATGGTCCCTGAGATGTGCGAGTGTGGGCTAAATGGTGTAAACAACACAGACCCTGAATATATAAGAGCTGTTTCTATGTTTTCATTTACATCTTTTTCTATGTTAGTGAAGGGAGAGGGTGTTTCCCTTGTAAGAGTTACACTATAAACTACATTTATACAGCTGATGTTATTCACACGCTGCTACTCTGTGATGTGATTGTGAAGATTTTTCTGTCCTCTAACTGAGTCAAGAGAGTCTAAGTTTTCAAAATCCCATTCCAATCACATTTTGATTTATTATAACAGGGTTACCAGAAATCTTTTCATTATGATTACGACATTTAAAAAAAAAACAAGTACGTAGTTTTGCAGAGTGGCTATATATGAGTTATGAGCGGGACTGTCGGCCCATAAGCCCTACTCTATTTTCCATCATCCATCTGTTTACACTCCCACTAGCTTACAGCCCCTCCTCACACCCCCAACCTAACATTAGCACTGCAAGAAAAATGGTGAGCAAAAGTGGAGTTATGCATTGTCTAGTCGTTTGCAAGGAGCAGGGAGTTTGTGGCCCGTCAATTGTAGCATCTACATCACAGCTAGAAGCTTTATCCAACAGAATTTTTTCCTATTCTTGATTCACAATGATTTGGATAAAAACATCTTCAGGAGAAACTATTTTAGGCTTTAATATATGCTTTAAATAACAATATGCCGGAAACATCAAAAACAGGATTTTCATTGGAGTAGATCTTTAACACAGAGTTTTCCTTTTACAGTTCCACTGCAAACAGACCCATCTTCAGAAAACAACCCAACCTCCTCACTGTGGTTCTGGCTCCTGTTGGGTCTTTCTCTTCTCTTCGTGGTCATCCTGATAGTTCTATGCGTGATCATCAGAAGAGCGTGCCTCAGAAACGAAGGTACCAGTCTTTCTGCCTTTTTCAAAGTTTGTGATGTTGATCTCATTTCAGAACAGCAGATAAACTCTACAGCTTTCAGATAAACTATCCTTTTCTAAGACAAAGAGGACAAGAAACATGTACAACAAATCTGAAAAAAAGAACACTTGTCAAATAAAGTTTTATTTCCAGCAAACATTTGCATTTGTTATGTGAGGTGATGTTACTTAGAACAGAAGAAAAGATACAGAAGGCTGAAGGACTTACTGAGAGGTTTGATGACATGTATGTTGTTTGACTTTTTGACTACAACGTCAGTTTTTTTCTTCATTGTTTGAGTGAAGAAGTGGTAAGATACCAGCCAAGATGTGGGACCCTTTTTAGTTTCTCTTAGCTCTCTCGAAGAAGTTAAGAGAGCTAACATCTTTACATGAAAGTTTAGAATGAAATAAAATTGCATTTCATCTACTCTTTATTCATCTTTCAGAGTTTGTTCAACCACTTTTTTAATAATGTTTATCTTTAAACTTTAAAATTCTCCTTGTTTCCATCTCGGTTGCAGCAGAACCCATCTATATTGACACCAACTTGCAGCGCTCCCCTCGGTCTGCGCCCCAGCGTGATCAGCTGAAGTTGGCCGAGCCCTATCAGAACTTGAGGACTCCTAGCCCCACCAGGAGTAACAAAACGAGGAAAGACAGACCAAGACCCTGACCAAACAGGATAATCCTCTCTCCCTGTTCTTATTTCATCTGCTTCCATCCATTTCACTTTTTTTTATTTCATTTTTTGTCAAGAATATACATACTAATATAATATAAAAGCAGTTGTTTCTATAAAAGAAGTTCAAGATGTAATTTTCAGGCTGTTCAGTTTTTAATCACACACCACTAGATGGCGATCAATGTTGGTTTTAGAAAAACATTTTTTCTCACAAGTTCTTTTTCTAATTTTGCAACAGTTTAAGTGGTTGTTTTTTTTTCTTCTTGTGAATAATTAGGTATAATAATAATTGCATAGAGCCGCTAAAACAAACATAGAAACTTTTTAAATATTAATTTATTGCTTATGCTTCTTAATAGGAAATTCTTATGTACTTTATGTTTTATATGGACCGCAAAAGGGAAGAAACTAACTTAAAATCCAATAGTTCTTAACTTCATCCAATTTTGGTTTTGGTAAAACATCTTTTTTCAAAAATACAAATATGTAAAGACTGAATATTACATCTGAACATGTTTTAAGTTGTCTGATCACATATAATTAATAAAAGGACATGTCTTAAAAATGTTTATTACAAAATGTAATTACAAAGCTTCTTCAAATTAAAAACCCATGAAAATCGTGTTTTGTTTCTAATGTTAGCTTGGGATCGTCAGGAGCTGTAAGCTAGCAGAAGAGAGTGTAAACAAAGGAATGATGGGATATCAATGACGGGTTACTATCACGCCAACAACTCAGAGATAAATCTCTGATTAACTCCTGCTGCAGTGCAGAACAAATGTTTTTAAAATGACACTTCTTTCTTTTGCTAACAATAATCATAATTTAAAAGATCACTGGGAATGCTTTTGCAATAGATAGAAATTTAGTTGGAGTGGGACTTCAAATGATCCTCTAAAATCTGTTCAACATCAATCCATCTTTTTACTGAATCTGTTGGATCTGTTTTGAGTCATGGGTGTCATGACTTCCTCTGACCACCAGAGGGAGGCATCACCAGAGTACTGACTACATCTGTTCCCTTCATCCCTCAATGTCCCATAATGTATCTGTTAACCACTCCTGCCTTCACCAGCTGTTTCCCATTCAAGTTAATTACCAAACTGTATTTAACCCTGCTCACCACTCTGCTCCATGTGAAGGCTTGGATTGTTTCTCCGGTATCGGCAGTCTGAGCATTTAGTCTCTTCTGCCTCTCTGTGTTTGACCCCTGCCTGTTTCTTCGTCTCCTGCCTCACTCCTTGCTCTGACCCTGGCCTGTTTCCTGACCACACCTCGTCTTGTGTTTACCTGTTCCTTGTCTTCATTGAAATCTTGTTGCATATGGATCCAAACGTCTCAGCCTCTTTGTCACAATGGAGTTGTTGGAGCCTATCCTAGCTACTGTTGGGTGACGGTGGGGTATACTCTGGATAGTTTGACAGTCTGTTGCAGGACCACACCTATGTAGCATGTTTTTTTTTATGGGAGGAAACTGGAAGCTCACACTGGAGGAACGTGCAGGCTCAACATTGGAGGAGCACAGCTTCGGCTTGAACCACGGACTTCTCACTGAGGCAAGAAGGCTGACCACTACACCACCGTGCACTACCTGCTTAACAAATACATAATCTTTTAAACCAGGAAGCTTTTTTTAACCAGATTGTTGTTCTCACTTCTTCAGAAATACCAAGTAACATTGGCCTCAAAGAGTCTATGTGGTCCAGTCCTGGTTCGCTTTACTTTACTGATCCAGTCAAAAACTTTAGCTTTATTCTGAATGTCTCGTCACACTTTGTCACAGTATCATTTGATTGTTTTGTGGCTGTTGGGGAAAAATTCAAAAAATACAATTGGATGAAAACTAGTTTAGCAATGATTTGCGTTGTACATGCACACTTCACTGGAACTTTAAATAAACCAACATTTTATTTTTTCAGGTGGAGTCTGAATGAAAAATCAAGTTGTAACTAAATTCATATCACATTGTGTACATTAATTAATTTCAGGTCATCGTAGATCTTAAAAACTTGTCTCAAGCAACGTTCTCAGGTGCGTTTAAGCAGGAATTTCTGGTGTAAACACATGTAGATGCACATTTCAGGCCTCCATGTTCAAAACTCTCGTGTTCACACATCACTTCATAAGTTTTAATACAACTGTTTCCCGGCTCTACATACAAAACACACAGCCATTGATTGCATATTGTAAATTAAACCAACTTGAAGTTTGATAAATTAGGGACTCAGATTTGGTAATGCGCCCTTGTAAGCCACAGATGTATCAGCTGTTTCAAAATTGATTATGGAGGAAAATTAATAATTGCAATTTGTGGCTGGACTGAATTTTATGCAGTCTTACATGTATCGGAATAGAGCTGCGAAAGAAAAATCCTGGAGGAAGTTTTACAGCATTTCGACATTTCAAACCAAGCCTCTTTCATCTGTAGGTGGCAGACATGAGCTTGTAGTAACCAGGTGAAAAAGAAGAGGAAGCCCCTCCCTGCTTGTCCACTGTAAATACCATAAACTAATTGCAGGATTAAGAACCTGCATTTAACCAGTTTTTGTAAACACGTTAAATGTCTGGTCTGAACGTAGCTTTAAACATCATAGAGCAATTCATCTTTATATCAACCCTGAATTCTTATTTTTCTGAAGTTGACTCTGCAGACTGTTTTAACTAGAAAGTTAGCAAATACCAAGATTGAATGGAATCAAATCAAATTTTATTCATAAAAAGCTCTTCTCGTTTGCACAACCCAAATCAATTTACATTTAAAAACAAAAACATACAAAATAAAAGCCTAACACCCCTTCACCCCCCCCTCCCCTCTGATAACACTTACAACCCATGATCCCACACAAAATGAGTACTTATAAAAATAGCTTCTAAATGAAACTTTTAAAATAAACTTAATCTTAAAATGAGATTTGAACCCCAAAAAAATAACAATTTTGGATATTTTTAATTGTTAAACTGTTGAAATGTACCAAGTTACAAAGCAATGAACTTCTGATTGTTTCAGATTGAACTGAGGAGACCTTCAGATTCAGAGATGGCACCCCTTCTCTCCTACAGATAAGACTGCTGCTCTGTAGGCTGCAATAGAGCAAACATCTGAATTTTCATTCATTTAACATGCAGGAACTATTCTAACACTTTCTGAGACCCTTTTGAAGAAATGCAACAATAAAGCTACTGAACAAGCATTTTGTAGATTGAGTGCTCCTCGTCATGAGCAGATGGGACCTACTTTCAGTCTCTACAAGGAAACATTGAGGGCTGAGGTTTCAGCCTGTACGCCCCCCACATGCCTTCATGTGCATTGTTTTTTTTTTTTGTAGTGTCTTTTCCTGTGATCTGACTGCACTAAACTGTGCTTCAATGCAAAATTCTAATCAAACTTTGAAAGTTTGATTTCAAAGCAGGTAAAATCATTAGATTGTGCTGTTTAGATGTCTCAATGTTATATGTTTTATATTCTTAATTATTTTTCTGCTCCTAACTTCTCAACAATGTTGAAGAGAGAATTAAAAAAAAAAATCCAAATCCAGTTTTGTGTTGTTTCACAGGTAAGTATGAGTTCCTTTTCTGCTGACACTGGTGGGTAAATGTGTTTAGCACCTTTGCACCAAAACCCACAAGAGTTTCACAAACCCCGAGTTTAATGAGTTGCCCCGTTTTCTCTGTATGGTAATCAGATTGTTAGCATTAGCGTCTTTGCCACAGACCATCAGAGCAGGATGTACACATAATGAAACAACATCATGATGTTTCTGTACTGAGAGCTTGTGAATTATTACAGCAGACTTTAGTTCTTCTGTCTGTCTGTTTTCTTTGTATGCATGATTGTTTTTAATTTATCTTATATATTTTAAAGAACATATTCATTGCTAATTTCATTATTGCTCACCGTCTGCAGACCCCCCACCCCCACACCAGAGCAACCAACTTCTTGTCACTCTGGTTTGAAGAGAAATTCACTCCTCCTTCCCACCCACACACACACATGCAAGTTTGTGTTGAACTCTGTCTGATGTGCTTTCACACAGGCAGCTGAGAGAGGATGAAACTCAGAGCACGATCATTTGTCTCTTGATAAAATGGCAATGTGGCTGAAACAGGCAGTTCTGGTGTTGCTCTCAGGTAAGACTCAATGTTTAATCTGTGAGCGCAGATCTTTAGCTGAGAATTTAACCAAAGGAGAAATGGAAACTTACATGTTTTGATGTGTTAACACTTTGGTTTTGGTACTGATTGACCTGAACTTTTTTTTTACTTTTCAAATCTTTAGTGGCAGAAGCAACCATGATGGGATATCCACAAGAAATCATTCTAAGTTCTCCTGGAGATCAATCACATAAGGAACGGGTGAATACTTCTGCTCGCTCTCTGAAGTTCCTCTGTGACATACCAACTAGTCTCCGCTATCGAGTGACTTTTTATTTCAGGGATTCAAATAAAAAGAATATTTCCCTTAATTGTAGCACTATGATTAATGAAAATTCAAGTGCCTCCACTACATCACCAAAGCAGAAGCAGATGAATCAAACAGAGCCCAACATGAAGTGCTACAATAAAACATGGGAAATACAAAACATCACCAGAGAAAACAATGGATTTTACTCTTGTGAAATTCAATTAGAGATTCCTGTGCTAACTACGATTGAGAGCATGGAAGTGGAAGTTTCCTTTGGTGAGTATGTTTTTAAATTGCTACTTTAAAAACCCTTTAAAAATGACTTATTTAAATGTCACCTGCAAAGACTCAATGTGTCTTTGTCTGAAACCCTGAAGCACAGCATCGTAAACAGACTGAGGAGCGCTTCTTGTATCAGAGGGGAGCTCAGTGGAAAGAATAACATTGTCTAGAAGAAGGACAGAAACAAGGTGTTTATGTATTTTTGTCTCAATGTAGTGTGTGAGTGTAGGTAAATGGTATAGAACATTCCTGAATGCAAATATTTTTCACGACATTTTAGTGATTGCACGGTGCACTTTCTGTGTATGTTTACTAATTATTAAGTTATAAACTTAATTTCTGCAGTTGATGTTCTTCACAAGTCGCTGCTCCATGATGTGATTATAAATCTTATTCTGTCATCAATATGAGCCCGGAGTTTCTAACTTTTTAACCCTGTTTTTCTTTCATAGTACCATCGGGAAATGGTACTTCTTTTGAAAACAACCTAACCTCCTCGCTGTGGTTCTGGCCCCTGTTGGGTCTGTCTTCTCTCTTCGTGGTCATCCTGATGGTTCTGTGTGTGATCATCAGAAGAGCGTGCCTCAGAAACGAAGGTACCAGTCTTTCTGCCTTCTTTAAAGTTTGTGATGTTGATCTCATTTCAGTACATCAGATAAACTCTACAGATTGCAGATACATTTTGCAGAAACTCAAGAGCCCACTCTGAGATAAAGAGGCCAAGAAAAACACAACTAAATAAGAAAAAAAAACATCTATAACAAGAAAAAATATTTTTCCAGAAAATATTTGCATTTGTTTTTTGAAGAAAAAAAATGCTTGTATGATGACAGCAAACGTTTCAGCTACATATCTTTTTATCTCTGTTGCTAAAGTGAAGGATTTAATCTGAAATTTGAGACGTTTTGTTCCGTTTCTCACGAAGTGAGAGTAGGTTACTACCTACTGGCAACAGCACTGACCATAACTTTTTCCCACGAAAGTTTCAAGTTCTGCTTTGTGTTTATTACATTTCCACTACAAGTGCGTTTGATTTGTTTAAAAAAATAAAAATTAACAGTAAATTTTGCTTTACCGCTTTGGAACCCCAGGTTAAAAATTTCTGGAAGTATTTCTATTCATCTATATCAGATTTTATCTATTTCTGCGTTTGTTTTTTGTTTTTGTTTTTTTTCAGAATTTGTCCTAAAAATGTTTTGCTACTCTGTTCTAACTAAAATGATGAAGTGGCCCGCATCTTCAGGAACAGTTTCAACCATATAAAATGCTAAAAACTTGTTACAAAATTTGTTACAATTCATTTCCATGTCTCACTGTGAGAAATGAAAGAGAACAGCGGCCAGCTAACACAAAAAGCAGACATGCGTGTGGTCTGACCACAGGAAAGAGCTCTGAGACCGAAGCAGCAGAAGCAGGACAGGTTTTCACGCTGACTGTTACTGCCACTGCAAAGGCTTTTGTATGTATGTTAATGTTACATACTGTAGGAAAGTGTTCTAGATTCATGCTAATTTTGTGTTTGTACTGTTATAAAATCAAACAAAAAGTAAAAAAGGTAAAGAAAGCGTGTTTCAGGGGCAATTATATTAAAATAAAAGAAAGTGTTCCAGTGACATATGACAGGCGGAGCTAGAAAAAATATATATTTATGACAAATTCAATTAATTAAAAAAGCAAATAAAAAAAAAAAAATTATTAAATTTAATTTACAATTTACTGACAGACTTAATAAGGTTGGCAGATTCGCGGACTCAGGAAACATTCTGTGATGCAACAAGAATCAGGATTCAACTTAGAATGTTTTAATGCAGTGAAGAAGAAAATATTATGTTAATAAAGTGAATCAAAGTGTGCTAAAGAGAAGGCCAGAAATAAACCTGTACGTTTTGAAAGGCGGCAATGTTTACTGCCTTGCAGATAGAGCATGGCTTACAAGAAAATTTTATTTTTTAATCATTTTAAAATAATGATTTTATTTCAACTCTAATGAATGGTTGTGTAGTAATTTTCACTTTGTTTCATAACTGTATTTGATCTTAAAATTAAATATTATATTAGGTAACACATTCATAGACATGAGGGAAGGTAATAAAAGTTAATCATACACATTTAATTAAAGAAGAAATTGGGGGAAATAATCAAATCGAACAAAATTCTGGAGTTTGTCAGTCAGTTTTATTGTTCATATATCATGTATTTGGTCATTTAAATCTTATTTTTCTAAATTTTTTTTTTTTTTTTTTTACTGTTTTTTAATGTTGACGCCTTTTGTTCTGGTAGGTCAAAGGTAAAAAGTAAAATAGTGAGATAAATCTAGGCCATGGGTCTGCAACCTGCAGCTTGGACATGTGGCTCTTTCACCTCTACATTGTGGTCCTTTGATTAAAACAAAAAATGTTAAAAAGTAACTGTAAAGGAAAAAGTAAGTAATTAAGTAGTAAATTTAAAAAGAAGTAATATAACCAAACTCCTTCATAAACAGTTGAAGGACGGTCTGAATCATTCGACGAAGATCGTAACAACAATAGCTGTAATTCTCCATCAATCCTTTGTAGTTTATCATGTTATACTGGCACATTTGGACTTAATTTAGACGTTCATTTTTTTACAGAAATTTAATTTATTGTCAGTAAGCACAACCAGAATTAAAGCTACGTAAAGTTATAATCCACTAGATCACAAAGCAGATTTTCTATTTTTGAACAAATTCCAGGATTTTAAGTGTGCCCATGGTATGGGTCACCTTCATTAGCTTTGCTTCTTGTTGGATATTTTTAAGAATTTGTGGCTGAAATATTCTATAAATAGTAAAAATAACAAATATAAATATATATATATATATATATATATATATATATATATATATATATATATATATATATATACACTGTTGTAAAGTTTTTCATATTAAAAAAAAAAAAAAACAAGGAAAAAACACAATATCTTATTTAAATGTCTGTATGTCAGTAGCAAAAACATAAAGAGTGAGTGAAGGCTTTGTGGCTTCTTCTGGGTTTTGGTTGGCGAGAAATCGACCCAAATGACTCTAAGTCTTGAAGGTTGCAGACCCCCTGGGTATAGGCCCGAACAATTAATAGTTTGGTTTTTTTTTTTAAATCACAAACCTGACAAGTGAAAAAGATAAAATTAAGAAGTTAAGAAAATGAATAAAATCAACATAAAACAAAAAGAAAATTTGAAGGCATTTTAAAAAAAATAGATCTTGTCCTGTTACCCTCGCCTCATAAATAAAATAAAATAAAATAAAATAAAATAAAATAAAATAAAATAAAATAAAATAAAATAAAATAAATGTTTTATACCTACTGGATTTTATTGGGGTTTTTTTTCAGAAATTAAAATGTTAGTATAACATAATGGATCAAATGTCTTCCTGCTGTATTTATGGGGTCCCCTTTAAAGGCTCTTTCACCACTGTTTTATCGTGTGTTCATCTTTAAAGACCTTTAAAGGTCTCCTTGTTTTCATCTGGGTTGCAGACACACTTGACCCCGTCTACGCGAACACCCACCGCAAGATAAAGGACCGCTCCCCTCGGCCTCCGCATGCACCCCGACCTGACCAGCTGAAGCTGGCCGAGCCCTATGAGAACCTGCGGACCCCGAGCCCCTCCAGGAGGTACGAAGAGGGCAAACGCAGACCTAGACCCTGACCAAAGTGGGGATGCACAGGAGCATAATCCTCCCGCCCTGTCCTAATTACATCCACTTTTTTCTGTTTCTCTTTCTTTCCTCTTATTTTTTTTTCTGTAGCACAGCGGTCTGCAACCTGAGTACCTGAAGCACTATGTGCCTCTTTTATCCATCAATTGTGGCTCTTACTTTAAAGAAAAATAGGCTTTTTGGTAAATTTCATTTAATCAAATAAGTTTTGTCAATAATGTTTAGATAGTTACATGTCACATAACTGATGGTAGAATGTTTACTCAGTTTATTATTAGAATAAACATAAAGTTTACATTTTTATCTCCTGCTGCTCAGCAGCGTCTGTTCAGAGCCAAATTGGATTTACATGCAGATTTTTTTCAAAAACAATCTCGGTTGTCATGTTCAAAGAAGAAAACGATTAAAAACTCACCGAAGTCACAGTGGTGTGTTATAAATGTCATGTTTGACTTGACTTTCTTTCATTTATAATTCAAATCTGCTTATTTGTATACAGGTTGTATTTGATTTTGAAATGAACTTGTAAATATGTATATATGATTAGTACAAATGAATTATTGTAAATATTTAGAAGCTATATTTGAAAAGATGATTTACAGTAGATGTTACTTTCAAGTTCAGTCATGCACCACTAGATGGCGATTGATGGAGCTTTTAGAGAATATTTTTGCTTGCAACTGCACATGTTTTCTTCTTTTATTTTGTGTCTATTCCAATGTTTTTTATTTTTATTTAAATTAAAAAATGTAATATTTGTATATTTTTTAAATTGCTAATTGATCTTCAAATGTTGTAAAACTGTCTTTCTGTCTCTCGTGACAATTAAATCAATATTTAATTATAGGCTGCAGTCTTTTTTTATTCCTCGTTGAACTGAATTTTAGATTATGATAAACAGTTACTGTTTCCAGACTCATCAACTGCTCTGAGTTATAGAAAAAAAAAGAAAGGGAAAAAAAAAAGCACACACCCAAAAGCTGGTCTGTTCCATGGGAGCAGGTTGTTTTCCGCGCTGTCTGATTGGCTATGAAGTGTTGTTTTGTTTGTAAGGAAAAGGTACGGCCCGGGGTCACGTGACGGGGCAGTGCCTGCCGCCGAGCGCTCCTCCGGGGGCCAAACGCAGAGTGAGAGCTTGCAGGTGGAGCGGAGGAATACCTAGATCAGCGCGAGCGGAGCTGAGGCTGAGCGGTCGTGTGGAGTCCCGGTAAGTCGGAATCAGAGCGCACACTTTTACTTTACGCGCGTGCGTAAAGTCGTCTTTTTTTGGCTTGTGCGCATTGGACAGAGGTGCAGAGGCAGCACGCTGCAAATTGCCTGACTTATTTAAAGATTATGGGATAAAGTAATCTAATAATAGCCGCAAGGAGCTGGACTAAGCAGTTGTAGGATGCCTGGAAACGCGGAGATCTGGTTTCAAACTCCTTCAGCCGTCAGGATGACTGCTGACAGTCGTCTGGATGTATGGGAGGACCTCACCCAAACTGTTTGAACTGAGTCCAGGTGTTGCAACATTTACTACCCTGAAGCTCATAAAAGTCTTCATTTGTTTGTTTTCTCTTAAATGTTAATTGATGAAAAGCAAAAAGAACGAGAATGTACGATTTGCGCGCACACATTTCTGATAATTGATGCAGGTCTGTGCGTCTTGGGCCACAGGTGTAGACACACCGCAGGGTTTCACTGCAGCTCAGACAGCAGGAACTCCTCAGATGCTACACTGACATGTTGTGGTCAAAGCTCGCCCACTCAGAAGAAAAGGTTTTTTTTCAAGCTTTGTCAAGTCTGAATAGTGATGGCATTTATCTTAAGATCTGAGCTTGTACAGCATCGTGTCACTTTAAATTGAATTAGCAGCATCGTTTTTAATGAATTTTCAAGGCTGATATTTCTAATCTGAAAGCAGCTCAGTTAAATAGAAAGAAGTTCATCAACAGTTTATTTCTCTTCCTGCTGTTGTCGTGCTGAGACTTGCCTGTCAGTTAGGTTAGACTTTTCTCATTAATGACAAATTGTCAGGAGAGAAGTACCCAAAGAAACAGGTTGTTGTACTCATATGTTGTCTGGTGACTTAAAAGCTGCATGTCCCAGCAGGCTGGAACATGTCACACAGGCGGCCTCTCCCATGAACATCAAAATAAATGCTTTTATTTAGCTGTCATTTAGTTGGCAATCTGATGTTGTATAACCAGGTGGTGTGCCAGGCTGTATTTTCCAGTGAACTTTTCACAACGGACTCTGTGACATAGAGGGTGTCAGAGGTGAACACCCTCCCCACGACAGGTTTCCTGTTTAGTTCCACGAGATGGAACACTGTGAGAGAGCCAGCACGCCAGCTGGTGGGCAGCGGCGTCAACCTGCCAACCATGCCGCCGAGTGACGGGCAGGAAAACGAAGATCCAGCCAGCCCCAGAGCTGCGGATCAGTTAGTCAGCTGAGCTGGTAAATCAGTTACAGCCTCGCCCACTGCAGCCAAACACACAAAGATGTCAGTTTCTGAAGGTCGAGCCTGTTACACTGAAGCTCTTTCTTCTATCTAACAGCTTTTCTTGTGCTGTTGTGGTTCAGGGGTATAACAACAATGTGATAGTCTGTGCATGCCTTAGATAAAGTCGCATGGGCCTTTACATGGCCCCTGGTTGTTTTTCACTTTGTAGATATTGTAGAGGCTTCTGACCTGGCTATAAATAAGTGGTAGAACATACAGCTGCAGAGTCTCTTTAACTGCTGGTTCATATGCAGTTCATGCTGTGTTGCTCGATAAGCAAAAAAAAAAAAAAAAACACCAACCAACCGATTGTCTTTCTCGACAGTAACTCAGTTCAGAAAAAGGAAATGCAACCTTTGTAAAAGCCCCCGTTATGCTCTCTGCTACAGAGAAGCTGTTGAAAGCTGCTGTGTATTTAATGACAGCTCCCGCAGCAGGTTTGGCTGGCTGTACTGGAGTCAGACATGATTCTTCCAAAAACAGATTTCCAACTTGTCTCACACAATTTCACTCTCAGTTTCGTGCTACTGAAATCACACCAATTTCTTTTAAGAGTAAAGCCGAGAATTTGAGTTTAAGCATCGACAAGAAATACAAACATTCCTGTTTCAGATAAGCAGCTCTACAGAGCTCCTGTACATTCATGAATCATTCACAGTGTAATGTAGGAGTGTTTGCTAAACATGCAATACTTTATTAGTGTCTCACTAGGACTAATATGGGTGTGGTGGTGGTAATCATATAACTGATATTAATAACTCTCCTGGTCGTACGCTTAGAGGTCTAAAGATGTTAATGCCTGTAAGCCCTTAAGTCTGTCAGAGACACTGCAGAACTGTGGGCTGAGGGTCAGACAGTGCTAGGGGGATTCTGCTTTAAAATTTAGAAATGTTCAACCAAAGGAAGAAGAAAGTTCAGAAGTCACATAAAAAGATGAAATGAACAAAAGGATCTGGGACAAGGCTCAGATCTGGATGGGTTTATTTGTGTTTGAGGACATTTTTTCTTATTTTATTTTGTTCAACAGGGTCAAACAATCCTAGAAAAATTCAGCTTTTTATATTTATATTGTATTTTTACTCTTTTTATAATAGTTATACAGTTCTAATTCCTGTTTTGGAAAGCTCCATATTGGATTGTTGCTGTTACAGGTAATGTTAAGTGGAAGAGCATGCAAACAAATGGATGATGGGAAATGGGACTTGATAGTTCCACCTATAAATCTTATAACTTTCTAGTGAGCTGCCTCCACTTTGCAGAAACTATGTTCTAGAAAATGACACGATTTTTTATTTTGATTTTAAAACCACATAATCATAAATAAAAGATCACTGGGAACAAATCTACAAAAGATCAAAAAATGATCGGAGTGGGACTTTAAATGAATCACAAATGACTTTTTAAGCTCACTAAAAATTGTTATTTGTTATAGAGATGATAGCACTAGTTTTTTTTTTTTAAACCCTAGAGCAGTTTTGCTATAAATAAATGACAGCACCACTTTTTCTGGGTAATTTTTTCCCAATAAAATATACGCAATAAAAAAGTATTTATCATAAAAAATAGATCAAAATATGATAAACAGATGATAAATTAGAGTAGCTTTCTTTATTTTCAACTGTGGTTTATGTAAGAAAATGGAAAATATAAGCATGGAAGTTCATAAAACATGCTTGAAAATGACAGAAAAATTAAGAATTTGAGAACAAAAAATTCCTAAAAAACAAAAAAAGATAATGAGACAGAGACTTGGTCTTTGGTCCACCAATTCCTGGGACATGTATAACTATCCAGGGACCCACAACACTCAGAAAAATACAATATATTGGAAATCATGTAAATACTTTTGCTCAGGTGAAAATTACCCAGCGACAGTGCTCTAGGGTTGAATTGGGCTCCCACCTCCAAATAAATCATTATAACTCAATCATAGACTTTTTTTTTTTACATAAAAAGACATAACTTCAATAAAAAAGTAAGCATTTTGCAGACCTTTGGAGTAAAATAAGTAAAACTAGAATAAAAAAAAAAACTATTTTTTTTCAAAAAATTAGAGGCAACATCAGATAAATGTGTAATTTGTGCCTAAAGTGAAGTCTCAGCCCAGTAGACGCAACAGCACAAGTGTTCTGCAGCCTCAGAGGGAAACAGTTGTACACGTTTTACTGCACTAACATACTTGAAAAGAACTAAAACAGGACAGGGATATTTAATTTTGAGATCTTTTTAGAATACTGAATGAAAGCCCACTGAGAAGCACAGATGATCTGCTAGCAGGTCATCAGACTGATAATGATCAGATTATCTTAAGAAGTTGAGGAATCAAGAAGGTTTTTGCGCCCCACAGCGATATGTATGACCTCTTACTCTGGTGCTTGTTGAAACAAGCCTTAAGAATCCTCTGATGGACATGCTAATCCAAAACATGTTAACACTATTGCATTTATTTTACAACTTCTGTCATTTTATATCTTTATGTTCATTTTAATGCTTTTCTTATCTACGCTGCTGTCAGACTCCATGCTGCTCTTGAACCTGTTTCACACGTCATCTTGAGTAAACACTGCAGAAGAAAAGATGGATGACTGCTGTGCTTGTGTCTGTTGTTGCAGCTAAGCTTATCTGTCTACACTTTGTAAGCATGGATGTCAAAAACATTTTGCAGTTATTCCATTCAACTGTGTTGCTGAATTTGCCAGCAGTAAAAGGCTCCAGGATGCGCATGCAGCAGCTTGTCCTGTTGTGTCAACCAACAACAAGGTGAAAGTATGGCACTTAGATGCAAAAGTGACATTTTCAGGCAGATGAAGAAAGCAGTGCATCTCGAGGAGTTAATCCTTCTTTTTCTGTCGACAGGAGAGGATGCTGCGGTATGTTTCAAAGAAGGCATCTCTGTAAATTTAGATGTAGAATTTCCTCTGGGTGCTAAATCTAAATAAAAAAAAAACTACAAATGCGGCTGCTTCAGAACTCACCGTGTCCCAAAAAAAGTTTTCCCCCTCACTATGTGAGTGTGTTGTAGACTTTGGGAGATTAAGAACCCTGATGAATTTTGAATGAGCCCCTGCTGCTCAGCTAGTCACAACAGACACCAAAGAAGTGGTAACAATTCCTCTTGAGTCACCAAAGCGAGGAATGACCGTGACGTGAACGCATGCCCAAACCTGAACTGATCCCCTCTGCTGCTCGAACCCCGCTGAGCCCAGAGGAAGCAGGCTCTTATCAGGGAGGAGGACAGGAAAATACTAGTGGAGTGGGGGAGGAAGAGGCAGTGGGGGTTGCTGGAAAACATGGCACGCCAGATTTAGTTTACTCTGCGAGATTCATTTTAATGACTTGTCAAAGTTGAAGTCGTACATGGCGCTACTCTTGAATAATAACTCGGAAAAAAACTGTTGTAGAAGGAAACAAAGCTCCATTTTTGTTGATTTTTTTTACTGCTTTATTTCATTTGATTTTTCATAGATGTTCTCCTATCTTTCCCAGAACCATGAAAATGGTCTCCTGCAGCTTCCATCATCGCTAGCTGAGCAGCATGGCTCCTACTTCTGCCTGCAGAGAGGACACCACCAGCTCATTAGAACTACCCTGGAGGGTAACACCAACATAGAAACTCCACAACCTCCAACCAAACTGGATCTGTGTTTTACAAGTGGAAACCTCCCCCGAACCAATCTCCTTTGGACCTCATCTGTCCATAAACAGGATTCACATGTGCAGAACCGTGAGATCATAAGAGCCACATACAGACAGAGACGCTGGACCATGTTCCGGCTCTGACTTGTTGCTTTGGTGGCAGAGCTGGACTGTACAGCTCTACCACTTTATAAACTGGAACTTTGAGCCATGTCTCTTCTGCCGACTCTCAGCATCGTCTGTAGATTTATTATTTGTGTTTGCTGTGGTGCATTGAATGACCACTACGGTGTCCCAAGAAACACCATCCTACATCCCAGTGAGTCACAAACTCTCTCCACCATTTCATACACTCTACTAGTTTAACATCTATGCATCATTGCATTTTTGTGATTTTTTTTTTCTTCAGTGACACAAAAAAAAAAAAACAGTAACAGTTAGCTTCCTTGTACATTTGCATTTTGCTATTTTTGTTTGTGGGAGCATTTGGCTAACTGCACACAGTCACTGCTGAAAATGGTTTTGGGCTTGAGTGAGTGCAGCAGTAATGCATATTTTCCTGTACAGATGATCTGAAGGTGTTCAGAGAAGACAACATCTTCAACTACACAACCATGCTGCTCAGAGATGACCTGGGTGTGGTGCTGCTCGGGGCAAGAGAGGCCATCTTTGCTCTGGATATCAACAACATTTCCACCAGAAAATCTGGGGTAAGCAACTGTCAGTAGTCCTGTCAAAAATCTTTTTAAGATGTAGCAGTGAAGCTAGAGTTTTTTTTTTTTTTTAACAATCTCATACTTTTTCATTTATGATATTGTAACCTTGTATTAAAGATTAGCTGATTCTTGTGCCATATCGGGTGGAGATAATAATTGTCCAACTACAAGCTGGAAGAATTGCACTAAATATCAGAAGCATGTACGACAAAAGGCAGCAATTTATTCATAGACGTTATACCACTTCTTGGCAGGAAAATGACTACAGTAAAAAAAATTGCACTACATCTATATAAACACAAATTAGCAATCGCCCGAATATGAAGCCTTGATGCACCCCTCCAACGGGCTCAAAAAGCCACTCTGACAAATATCGTGTTTTTGGTGTTATTCTCATAATGCAGGATGTATATAAAGGAAATTAAGCATAAAATTAAAATTAATATTATTTATTCATTGAAATCTTTGTGAATCAGGAACAGAAGAAAAATATCTATGACGTACAAAAATACAGTTGGGGGATCACAAGCTCTCTGAACTGCTCTATTCTGACGCCTCCACTTGTAGACAAATACATCAATGAATGTCTTTGTTTTCCTCATTTGGCTCAAACTGTTGGACTGGATAACTCCATAATTGCACTCCATTTTTGTTGAACCGTTAATGTTAGGTTGGGGTATGAGGGGCTGTAAGCTAGTGGGAGAGAGCATAAACAGATGCATGACTGTATGTGGGGTTGGGCATGTGCCGTGCTAACAGTCACGCCCACGACTTAGAGGCAAATAATAAATGCCTGCCACTCTGCACAACAACACAGGTTTTTGATTTGGGCAAAGAGGGGTAAAATCATAATTAAAAGGACACTGGGAACACTTTTAAAAATAGGTCTAAAGATGGTGGGAGTGGAACTTTAACATTATCCCTCTTTACATTATCATCTGTCAGACAAATCGTGTAGCAGGCAGGTAGCTGTTTGCTAAAGCTACATTTGAAAATTTAGTCTAAAAACTAAAATAGGTGCCCCTCTGAAAAAAATGTTTCAGTCTCATATCTTTTGAAAGTTGAATCATCAACACAGTTTATTCTATTTAGAAATAACTAACCAATTACCAGTATTTTTTTTAAAGCGTCACTGATTCCAATGTCTAAAAGCTCTGTTTGTTATCATGTTTTTCTATCATTCGTCACCATTTGCATAAAACCTGTCATGTTTAAAATGAATTCTCCACAAACATGGCTGAAGCTGTGTGTTATATATGGAAAAAAGAGTAAAAAAAAAAAAAGAAGATGGCAGAAAAAATGTACCTTTGGGGAAAAATTTGATTAATAAAAGCAATCAAATCAAAGTTTTCAATTCAGTCAAATCTATGGCAAACGTTTTATTCATCTTTAAAAGAAAATTAGAAAATTTCCAAAATATATATTTGTATTGGCAATTTAAAATAGCTAATTCTAGTAAATATTTTTATTTTGCATTTTAAAAGTAAAACATTTTAATAACCTGTAACTGAGCTTAATCATGGATACAACAATTGTTGGGTTTTATTATCAAATAGCTTATTTTATCCCACATCATTCACACAATAGCGTGGCTGCTTTTGCACGGCTGCAACATCATTTCTGTGTTCCTGAATGGTTCTTGTAAATGTCTTCCTGCAGGTATACTGGCCTGTGACTGAAGAGAAGCAGAGGGAGTGTACCTACAAGGGTAAACAAGCTGAGGTTTGTGTAATCCATTCTATAACCAAAGCTCCTCAAAGGATTCTGCTAACCCCAAAAATGATTTCTTTGCCAGACCCTACAGTGTATTTCTCTCAGTAAATAATTCAACTGGAATTTTTTATGTTTTTTCTTTGTGTGGCTTTACGGCGATCCCTTTGAAGGGAAAAGCCGCATAGAAGATGTTCAAATAAAGGCATGAGAAGAAAAAGCATCCTTGACCTTTTGGCTCACAGCTCAGCATTTGGCAGTGTGTGCCGTCATTGTATGTGTGTGGTGTGTTGGTGTTTTTGCGACTGAGCTAACACAACTCTGACCTTGGCGTTCTCTCTGCTGGATCACATTGCAGGTGGAATGTCGTAACTACATTCGAACCCTTCACATCATAAATGACACTACTGTTTACGTCTGTGGCACATATGCTTTTAGTCCTATCTGTGATTATTTGGTGAGTATGTCAATTTATTTTACTTTTTAACCTTAATGTAAAAAAAAAGTTATTTTCATTTTAGAAAACAAAGTTGTTTTTTCGTACCGTTCAAATGTTTGGGGTCACTTCAGAATATTCTTCGTTTTGAAAGCAAAGCACTATTTCTCCAAATGTCTGGTCTACATAGGTGACTATAGAGGTCCAGTTCCAGCAACTATCACTCTAGTGTTCGAATGGTACAATCAATGTGTTTGCTCATTGTATCAAAAGACTAACAGATGATTAGAAAAGCTTTGTTTAACCATGTTAGGACAGCTGAAAACAGTTTAGACGGTTGGAAAAGCTATAAAAGTGACCTTCCTTTAACTAGGTCAAGTATCTGGAGCATCACATTCGTGAGGTCGATTAAATGGCCAGAAAAGATAACTTTCATGTGAAACTCTACAATCTCTACAATCTGTTATTGTTCTTAGAAAGGAAAGCTATTCCCAAGAAACTGAGGATTTCCTTCAGCCGTGTGTACTAGTGTCTTTAGAGAACAGCACAAACAGGCTCTAACCAGAATGAGAGACTCCACTGCTCGGAGTTGGGAACCAATTGGGCTTTATTCGGTTCTGGTGCCAAAGTAGTTATTTTGTTTCAGTTTTGTTTCCCATTCTTTGCTTATTTTGGTACTTTAGTAATGAAAATAATGCCCACCTCTTCCAAAATCCAAAGCAATACAGCGACAGACGCAGACTCCACAGAGAGCCTAAAACTTTTTCTTTCTCCTTTTTTTTTCATATTCTTTTTAAGTCAGAGCACCATGCCTGTTTACAAACACATCAAAGTAAAAATGTTATGTTCAAGAATCCCCCTTTATTCGCAAGGGTTATGGACCACTGACCTCCTCGAATCTGTAAATACGGAGAGCCTGTCCCTGTCTCTGCCCCCCCAAACCGAAGAATGTCTGGTACCAATCATACTCATCATAAACATTTCTGATCATGCTTTGTGAAACATTTATTAAAGAACATTGGAGAATTGCTCAACATAAAGACGCTCTCATTCTACATGGCCAAGTTTTGTTAACGTCGATAACTGGGCATTCTACGTCACTTATTCCAATCAGGAGGAAGCAGAAAGTGGTTCGATTTTAGCCTTTTGGAAGTGCATTCTCACCCCATCACCGGTCTTATATGAGCCCACCCACTATTGCAGGACAGGCAAAAGGATTGGCTAGAACTTTGATACACTGAACAAAGCAGAAGTGATTGACATGACCTAAAACAAATACTTTACTGAAAATAAGCACCAAAATGAGGAACCGAATGCAGCATCTTTTTCGGTTCTGTTTGAACCGCATAAGTTGTAACAGTTCCTACTTAGAACTGAATTTCGGTACCCAACCCAACCCGTTGCCCAACTGAGTAAGAATATAAGTACATTGGAGTCCAGTTTAAGAAATAGTGGCATCATAGGTCTTCAACTGGTACCTGTAAAACACAAGTGTGAACATCTACAGTGAAGAGGTGGCCTCAGGTTGCAGGCTTTCAGGGCAGCATGGCAAAGAAAAGTCCATATTTAAGACTGACTAACAGTAAAAAAATAATAATATGGCCTAAACAACACAGACATTAGACAGATGAAGATTGGAACAGACAGACGCATCGATTTGTTTGGAACACACAAAAGAACACGTGAGATGTAGAACAACTGAAAAGATCTGTCAAGCAGTGTGGGGGTAACGTGATGGTATGAGGTTGTTTTGGTGCTGGTAAGGAGGGAGATTTTTTTAGAATAAAAGAGAAGGTATCATCCATTTATAACTTTGTCAATGTTTTGACTATATTTTATAGTCATTGTAAAACTCATTTGGTAAATAAAAATGTGACATTTCATGGAAAAAATAAAATTGTCTGGGTGATCCCAAACTTTTGAACCGTAGTGTATGTATAAATATAAAATTGATTATTATCATCAACAATTGCTATTTATTAAAAAAGCAAGTTTTTTTTATTTTAGTCAGACTAAGTTCTTTGAAAAAAAGTAATTTTTAGCAAAACAGATGACTTAATTTAGATCATTAAATTTTAAAAAACACGAAATCTGTCACCTTACCTGCCTTTGTTACCCGAGTTAAATGTTCAACTATTCATGAGGCAGAGACGTCGTGATGCACTTGCGCCACGTTTCTGTCTCTGAATATATAACAAGATGTAGAATTTCTCCCCTCTGTTATGTATCTGTTAAGGTGTGGTCCAATACTATTAATTGCATAAAAACTATGAGATACTTTCACTTATAATGTGTTTGAACTTTTAGTTTTCTCTGGAACAAGCTTTCATCTTGAAATGCAAGTTTGTCAACTTTAACTGTTTGTAGCTTAAAGCAACTTTCTTTTGTCACAACAAGCAATTGACTTACTTTATTCTTTTTTTGAGCAAGAAAAACCCACAAAAACATTTACAGTACATTATTTAAAACGCATCCTGTAAATGTGGAGATGTATGAAGCTGGATCTTCTAACTTTATTTTGAAAAACATATGTTTCTAGCACATCTGGGAGTTCTTCAAAAGAAATGAGACAGCATCTAGTTTTCTATTCCAGGACGGAAGTGGATGCTTTTTGTAGTGAGATTAATATTGCTTGCAGATTAAAAGACTGCAACTAAGTGATACAAAAAAAAGAAGAAAACAAGTTAAAGCTCCATAAAGGTGGAGAAAAAACCCTGTTGACCTTGCTCATAGAGGAAGAGTACATCCTTATCACGCCAACGATGGGTAAATCAACTAACACAGGAGATTCACCATAGCGCATTGGAATAAACAGCAGCCTGACTACAGCTCCATCATGCATGTATCATATAACTCAGTGTATGACTAATACAACTGAGTCTAGTGCAGCTGGAATCTGGTACTTTTTAAGCTTTAGCATTAATAATAGTCAGTTTCTATTCAAGAATGATCTAACAACTTCATTTTCTGTTGCTCTCCTTAAATCCCACAGACATTTGCTAATGGGCAGCTTTTGCGGACAGGAAAGCAGGAGGAGGGAAAGGGGAAGTGTCCTTTTGATCCCTTTCAGAGATACTCCTCCCTCATGGTCGGTGAGTGTCTGGTTTTGTTGCCAAAGAGAACAAAAGCAGAAAACCGCTGAATGTTCGCTGAGCGTTAGCTGTGTGGACATTTTAGTATGTTCCAAATACACTACAGAGATCACCTAATAAACTTCACCTGGTCTATCACTACAGGAGAATAAGTAATCAACCAATCTTGCTTAGTTCATTAGTAAGCATATAAAAGCTTTATTGTTTTAGCTAAATCCGAATAATGGATTTCCAGGAATGTTTACTCCTTTATTGTTCCTCCCTGACAGGAAATGACCTGTATTCGGCTACGTCCATCAACTTCTTGGGCTCTGAGCCTGTGATTCTTCGTAGCTCCGGCTTAGTAGCTCTTCGCAGTGACTTTAAAAAAATCTGGCTTAATGGTGAGTTCTTCTCTGGCAAAAATGGGCATTTCTAAAAAAATTGTGCAGCTCAAAATCCTGCACTTTTTTCATGCTTGATTTGTTTATTTATTGTGTTTTTTTCTTTTTTTATTTTAGAGCCAAACTTTGTCTTCATGGACATTGTTAGCGAGAGTCTTGACAGTCCTGATGGGGATGACGACAAAGTGTATTTGTTCTTTAGTGAGAACGCAGTGGAATACGACTTTTACACTAAAGTCAAAGTGTCTCGGGTGGCTCGTGTATGTAAGGTATGATTTTGAAAAAAAAAATCAGATCTAAAGCATCGTATGTGGGGTTTTGGGAAACATGTGTTCATTTACGTGTGTTTGTAGGGAGACATGGGTGGCCAGCGGACGCTGCAGAGGAAATGGACGTCGTTCCTGAAAGCTCGTCTGGATTGTTCTCTCCCTGAACCCAGCCTGCCCCTTATTGTCCAGGACGTCTTCCTGATGAAGCACAAAGACTGGAGAAAAAGTGTCTTCTATGGGATCTTCACACCACAGTCGTGAGTGTTTACTATTAGATCCTGTGGTTTTATGTCTCAACATGAGCATCAGCATTTATTGACAAAGGGAATAATGGGTCTGGAAATTTTTTAAATAACATTTTTGCCTTCTTTTTTGTTTGCTTAACTGTAAATCTGTGTTGTCACACTTCCAGAGGCCTGTCTCAGGTGTCTGCAGTGTGTGCGTTCAGCATTTCTGATATTAGAAACATTTTCAATGGGGGAAAGTTCAAGACCCGCGTTGCTGTGGAATCTTCCCAGGACAAGTGGGTGATGTACACCGGGGAGGTGCCAGTCCCGAGACCAGGAGCGGTGGGTCTAGAGAGTTTGTTGGCAGCAAAGCTAAAGATGAGACGTTAAAAAAGTGCATCAGAATCTAAACTGTCTCCATACATTTCAGTGCATCAATGATGTGGCGCGTAAAATGGGGGTGAATGAATCGCGGCAGCTTCCAGACAAAACCCTCCAGTTTGTGAGGGACCGGCCCCTGATGGACGACGCCATCAGTCCGGTGACGGGCCGGCCTCTTCTGCTCAAGACGGGACCTTTGCTGACCCGGATTGTAGTGGACTGCGTGACTGCACTGAACCAACAGAAGTATCACGTCATGTTCATCGGCACTGGTAAACGGCTTCAACACTAAAGTTAAACATTGCTAAACACAGATTTGTGTCATATGTGCACGTATGGGTGCTGCAGATTTTTGGGTTGTCCGAGCTTGCGGAGGATCATAGGTAGGTGTAGCAGCAGCTTAATAGAAACTCAGGTGTGTCTTCCGGTTACCTTGAGACTCATGCGGAAACCTTAGGCGTTGTCATTAAAATGGAATGCACTAAATGCTTGCGCTAAATGTTTTATGAAGTAAATGTGAGGATGAGGAAGTTACACGCACTTATGATGAATGGGTAACGCAATCATACAGACTCTTACACCACACTCTAGTCATTAGTGAGATGTGTGTACTGGCTCCTTACTGACAGCGTGAAAATGCTCCATGCATGGGGTGTGAAGGTAATACACAAGTACCCATAGAATGCCCACACAAACTACACTCTGATTGTGTTATTTTGTAATTTCTATCAGTCAAGCTGCATTGATGAAAGACGCAAAAGTTGTGCAAGGAGCACGCACTTCTCACTAGACCAGTGCTAACTCAGTCAGTGCGCAGTTTCACAGGGGTGTAGAAATGTTAAAATCCACAAAATGCACTTGTGTCTCACCTACTTCACTCTTTTTACTCTTATGGGTTGGTTAAGCGGAAGCAACAACCAGCGTACCAGTAGAAAAGGTGTGCATGAACATTTTTGCTCAACGGGCTCATGGAGTGTTACACTTAAACTGAATAAACCTGTTGCTAAACTATTACTGGTACATCATTGATTCAAATTGAAACTTTTCACTTTAGTGTCGAAACATTTAATACACTTGATGGTGTGGATGTGTGTGTTTTGTAGTTTATCATTTTGTGCGCTCTTTTTGGTCTTCCCATCAGAGAATGGATTCATTCAGAAAGCTGTCAACTACGCTGGAGAGATGTTTATCATTGAGGAGATTCAAGTGGTCGAGAGCCGTGAGCCGATCGGCATCCTGCGCCTCTCATCTAGCAAGGTATTCACCAAACAAATATCGGGGGCCCTAGGGTCTTTGAGCTTAAAACCTTACAACAAAGTGTCTTTGTGCATCTTAGAATATATATTAGCAAACACACCATTGAGCCTTAGATGTTGCGTACCCAGTTTGACCTTATAGTAGGCTAGTAATCTACTGTATAGGGTTTAGGCACGGCAGCAAATCCAACTAGTACTGTCAGGTACAATAATGTGGGCTGGTGATGTCTGGGCTATTAGGATATCATTTGGATCCTGAAGTGTTGAGGATGCTTTGGAGCACCATCTACATGATCCTCCTGTCTCTGTTTTTGTTGTATGATAGTTTATTGCCCTGCAAGTGCATGTGTTGAAAATCTGTGTTTATTCAATCAAAATTAAAAATAGTCCAACAATAAGGCAATTTAAAATTCAATGCAGATCAACAATCTTTAATGACTATAAAAGCTTAAATAAATTATTGTTATTTGTGTATGTACAAATATTTGTGCATAAATGGGAGTGTACATATGAATTTGTGCATATATAGTATATATGGGTATTTAAGTGCATATGGATTCTCTTGTTTAAATGCTGGGTTTTTTTTTTTTTTTGTTTTTTTCTGCCTTCGTTGTCCCAAAGTGAGTTGGAAGGTTGCAGTAAATTGAATTTAAGTTAGGGAAAGATAGTGGGATTAAAGAGGTTTTCTTTTAACTTCTTCTCACCCCTTTTTGAACACTATCCTGTTGTACTTGTTGTTTTTTTTTGGTTGTTCTTTTGTTTTCTCATTTTCTAAATCAGGAGTAGGGAACCCTGGTCTTTGAGAGCCACCTTCCTGCATGTTTTCCAACATACCCTTCTCTGGCATGTTATTATTGACTGAACACACCTGAACCAGGTAATCAGTGTAGGGACTCTTGACAATTACCTGGTTCAGGTCTGTTCAGCCAATAAAAACATGCCAGAGTTCCTGCGTATTGGAAAACATTCAGGAAGGTGGCTCTCGAAGACCAGGGGCCCGTTTCAAGAAGCAGGTTTTGTTGGAACTCTGAGTTTGTGAACTCCAAATTCAGCAAAACTCTTGAGTTTTCGGTTTCAGAAAGAGAGATAAGTTAAACCCGTGAAAGTGGGCGAAACCAAGCCCGTTTCAAGAAGCGGGTTAAGCTGAACTCACAATCAATCACTGTGGCAACTGAGTCTGTGAACGAAACCTGGTCTGGAGCAGGTTTTCTTCAGGAAACTTGGAGTTCGCTGCCGTCTCCGCCCCTTTTTTCAAGTGAAGGATGTTTAAATATGAGTTCTTCATTAATATTTAGAGAACATTCACATTAGATACTGCACGTTTCCACCACGCAGAAACCAAAATGACATGTCCATTCATAGAGGATCATGTAGACGAGGAGGCTGGATTAATCCAGAGGAAATGTTATTTATGTCAGGAGAGGATTTGAGGACACGAGTCGATTGATGCAGTTTCCCCGATTCATTTTTATTTGAGCGATATTATAAATAGTGAGTTTTTCCGGGGACTCGCTATTAATAATACAGAGTTTTCTTTTCCCCTTTTTAAACCCTTAACAACGGAGATTATTAAATTTAAAACACCAGGAAGGCATTTCAAGTCATATACTGTCCTGCACATGTAACAAATGTTAACTCAGTTGTCAGCAATGCTGCTTCTCCTTGCAGAGACCCAAGTTCGAATCCTAGTTACGGAAAGTATCTTTATGCTAAAAAAAAAGAAAGAAATAAAACTTTTTAGCGAATATTTAAGTCTTGACAATTAAATTAAAATAAGTGCTTATTTTAACATATTCCAGGCAGCTACAGTGTTTCTTTTTAGCGTGCAGTGACATCCGTGTGTCTGTATGTGGTGGTGGGTGGGGGTTAAGGAAAACGGTCATTCATGCGATTACGGAGATGACTGGTTAAATTATTAACAGATCAAGAACCATTCCTTACTTTACAAGTGACTAAATAACCTTCCTGATATTATTATTTATTCATTGATTGAAACGATTCAAATGTTGATGTATGCATTAACTCTGCAGATATTTTCTCTCTCTGTTTTACTGATGCAACTGTGTTGCTTTTCTTGTGGAAAATGTGCTTGTAGTTGGTATATGCTTGCAGGAACTTATCAATCTGTGTCGCCGGAAGTACAAAACTCAGGTGTTTGTTCCTGTTGCCATGGTGAATCGTGCTGTCTTTGCTCCACTGATCAGGGCTTTTTATGGTCGCACCTGATTCTGGTTCTAACAACTTCAAGTTGATTGAATCAAACTTTTTCAGCTGTTCTGAAACCGAAAACTCTAAGTTTGAGAATTTTGAGTCCACAGACTCTGAGTTCAGGTTTCTACTCTAAATTTGTTGAACCTGCTTCTTGAAACGGGCCCCAGGGTTCCCTACCCCTGTTCTAAATAGTGTTTAAAATAAACTGAATAGTCAAAGCAAAAGCCTTTACACATTTAGTCACTGATGCCCAAACGTAATGAAATTAAAACATTCTTGCTCCATCTGCAGCAAAGTTTCATTGTTCAATTGATGCATTTCAGAACCATCAAACATGTATCAGCAGGACTTGCCCAAAGAGGGTGTTCGGAGTCTGCATGGGATGTTTTTATTCGAATTTCCATGGAAAATGGTTTTGTTTGAACTTTAGTTAAACTAAAGAGATGTATTTAGCTGCAGCAGCTAGACTCTGTGTCTGTTGGTAAACGTCAACCACATTTTTGATCCCTTTAGTCATTATTGGGTGTGTGTCTGACTTAAATTGAAGTCTAAACACAGAAACATCATTTTTGTTAAAGATGTTGTCATTTGATCACAGGGCCACCTGTATGCAGGCTCGGACAGCAGTGTCATCCAGATGCCAGTCAGTAACTGCAGTCGCTACAAGAATTGTGTGGACTGCGTCCTTTCCAGGGATCCTTACTGTGCCTGGGATACCACCTCTGAACAGTGTTCCTCGGTACAGAGCTTGTCCATCTCCCCCAAGAATACAGTGCAGAGTCTGGAGGAAGGAGACGTGTCGGAATGTCCTGCACAAGGTGGGATCATTTGCATTTTCTTGTAAAATCCATGCAGCCTTTGTCACAACTGGTCTTACGGATGGATACTGAGTGTCTGTGGGTGAAAAAAATGGGCAAACTTGTATAGGGCACGCAGGAGAGCCACAGAAATATTAAAGTCGTAGACCGCTTGGTGATTTAGCAAAAATTGTAATTGTTCTATGGGCATAGTGTGGGTAACGGGTTGTAGTGAGCACTTATATAACATGCGAGGGGTAAAGTAAGGGTGAAGTAGATGAGAGGCAGGCACGTCATACGGGTTTTCCTTTTTCAAGGGCTGCTCAAGGGTTAGTGTTCTTCAAGTGAAACAGATGAGGAAATTATTCAATCCAGAGCATAGTTTTTTTGTCGACAACCTAAGGAAACTTAAGAATCACCTGCACGGCGTGTGCCATTTGCACGTGGTCAGTAAGGAGCCAGTACTTGCTTCTTATGAACAACTAGTGTAGCATAAGGGCATTGTACAAAAGCCTCACCTGTACGTCATAAGAGTGTGCAACTTATCCTTACAAATACTTAACAATACACTCAAGAGTTATGATGCGACTGCTCATCTCTCTGATCCTTTATGTGCCAGAACAACCCAAAAACCCACAGCACTTACCCTCCATACGGGTGCATGTGACTAAGGCTTGACTAAAAAGTAGGTTTTGAGCAAATCAAAGTAGATCTTTTGTGTGATTAATCTTTTGTTTGGTTTTGAAGATCCATTAGAAGCCGTGGACTTCCACCTAGTTCCTGGGAACAACCTCCAGTTGCCTTGCAGGCTTCACTCCAACCTGGCACAGGCCCACTGGAAATTTTCTGACCAAACACTTGAGGCCAACAACAAATACTACATCTACAGCGAAGGCCTCCTCATCCTGAACGCGTCTACATCGGACGGCGGCCTGTACACCTGTGACTCCGTAGAGCAGATAGGCAGCAGAACATTCAGCCGGACCATGGCTCTTTACAACGTACAGCTTCCCCCTGCCCCGCCAGCCCCTCCAGTGGTTGTCATTTCCACTCCAGGGACCACAGTGGCAAAATATTCAGACCACACACACACTCACACACACACTCACACACAGACTCGCACTCTGACAACAAAAGCAAAGGAACTGATGCCGAGCCCGTTATTTCCTGAGAACCTAACTGCCAATAGCAAAGTAAGCTCCCTGAAGGTGTCTGTTGCTCTGCTGTCTTTGCTTTGCCTCTGCCTTTTGGGGGTCATATTTTGGTTCTGGGGTCGAAAACACTTGAAGTGTCTGAAGTTTGTGCAAACCTTCGGTGAAAGGGAGGGGCGAAAGCAGTCGGCGGAGTATATACACGGCCAGAACAGAACTTCAGAGACAAAACTCCTGGAGCCTAAGTCAGGAGCTGTCATTGCCAACAATAATCACTCTCATGTGGACTTCAGAGTGAACGGGGACAACCACTTGGTCAACATTTCAGCCTTGGAAGGTTTGGGATATATCCACGACGAGTCTGAGATTTGACTACTGAGGCACAGGTTGAGAGGATTCTTCACAAGGTTCTTACTGTCGAGTCTATCATGAAATCCGTTTTATATTACCTAAAATTTCCACTTACTGGAGCTCATGTTCTTTGGGAGAACAACAAAATGAGCTTTATTATAAAAAACTGATTTGTAAATCTCTTTGTTTACAGCTTTTGGTTCAATATAATGTGTTTTGACTATTTATTTTTATTTTTTTACATCTATAAAGAAAAAAACAAGCAAAGAATCAGCAGGGCATTCACACCTTTGAAAAAGGTGACAGTTTCAGTCCAAAAAATATTCTATCAGAGTTTAACTGTCAATGATTTAACTGTGCTGTTGTATTTCCTGATATTTGTTGATACCTCTGATACACTGCACAGATGTGATTACACTCCAGTAATATCATCTATCAATTGTATAAAAAAAAACTGCTCTTCTCAAATATTATCTGGGGTTAACTTGTAACCAGGGCACTTTTTGTTGAGGTACATTGATTGATTTCAAACAAGAATTTCTTGTGATCTTTTTTTATGCTCCTTTCTTATAAAAAGGCTAATTTGAATGCACATTATTTGGGGAATGTACATTTTAGTGAATTAGCTGAGAGACTTGGCACATGTACAACTTTTGGAAAACACTGACTTTTTTATAATAAAAAAATATTGTTTATTTGTTTTTTAATAAGTGCTAGACTTATCATTTGGATCAATTTCACAAGAGTTTCAAAATGCTGTGGGTTTGGCACTTCTTTGTTTTTTATGTCTGACTAATAATGTGGTTTCTAAGGTTAGATCAATTAAAATAATCTCTTTTTCGTTTTGGTTTAATAAAAGGATGGTGTGGATGTGGTGCATGAGCGGTCGACTTCTGGTTGAAAGATTGCAGGTTCAGTTCCTGCCCACGTCAGTGTCAGGAACCCCACATTGCTCCTGGTGGTTATAGGTTGGTGCCAGTGTTCAACAGTGGAGCCACCATCAGTCTGTTAATGGGACTGTGACGGTAAAGCACTTTGGGCCTTCAAGAAACATAGTAAAGCAAAGGGCTGGGTTGATCAAGTTGATTAATCGATCTGAGCGATGTAAACTTAATAGATCAATAATCAATCCATAAAAGTAGAGATCAATCTGACACATAATTCTAAAGTCCACTAGCTTAATAGAAATGCATCATGGGATTTCTCATAGGATGGCTAACACAAACGCTCAGCCAATCAAAACATACCTTGTGGATTTAATGTCTTTATAAACCCACAGCCAGGAATTTTCCAAAATCTTTTAAGGAAATATTTTAACAACAAGCAACAATTGGGGTCTAAAACACTATTTTTTTCAGAAAATCTGTATTTTACTTTTTTTCTTAAACTACCTTTCCATCAACAATACCTCTGCTCTGGCATTTATTTGTATTATTGAAACAACAAAGTAAAATAAATTTTGTGCTCATGCATAAGGAACAGACAGGAATATCTTTTTCTACTGTTTCCAGTTGTTCATGGCCTAAATTAAAGGTTCAATCAAGTATTTAAATTTAAATCAAATTTAAAAATTTTAATTCCACATTTAATATATGATGCATGCTTGTCTAGCATGCATCATATCTACCTTTCTTGAAGGCCTGAAGCGCTTTACAGTCCCACCCTTGCATCACATTGTTGGTGGCTCCGCTGCCAAACACTGGCGCCAACCCCAGGGGCAATGTGGGGTTCAGTATCTTCCTTGGGACACTTCAACACCATAATTGTACCTACAATTTTCCACACCGAGGTGGAGCACCACTAGGGGGTCCAAGTCTGGGTCTACAAATAGAGGGGTCATCTCAGGAAGGACATCCGGCGTACAACTCTGTGCGTACAATCAGCGAAAGTGTGCAGTGGAGACCCCTGAGGGGATTTGCTGAAAAATAAACAGCTTTTAACTAAATCACATTATTTTTATTTAGTTCATTACAGATGACTGATCTTTATTATTTAGGTTATATTAGGGTGTTATAAAGCAAAAAGACAAAGATCCTAATTAGACATTTTCTAATTAGTCGAAGGAAACTACTGGTTTAAATGAACAAATTGATTAATTTTCTTCATTCGATCGTACAATATATCATGTAACACACAGATTATGTGAACAACAATGTTTATTGGAATCTTGCAATATGTAAATGTCACATTAGTATTGGTTTGTGTCAATGGCAAAATGACAGAAAAAAAAATGTAATAAGAAATTTGGCAGTCGGCCACAAAAGACACTTTAGTAACAAGAAATGGGTAGTGAACACTTTTCTCTTAGAGTTTACACTTTATACAAGCTTTGACAGGCGACTCATGCCCACGTAAAAAAACCTACATGCAGAGATAGTAACAACACGAAGAGCCGTCGATGGGATTTCTCAGACTGCTCAAAGCCAAACAGAGAAGCTCCAGAAAAACAACAAAAAAAAAAAAGGAGAATTTCCAGCTGTGACCAAAGCGCACAGTCTACTTTGGGTGTAACCTTCTTCAGTATCAAAATAGAAAAAGGGGTGTTTTGGCACATCAGTAAAATGAAGAAGAGTTGCTTCACTGAAGCATATTTCTAATTTCACTAAAAAATAAAAAAAGCAGCTTTTGTTAACGCAAGACATTTTTCACATGCATAATGTGTGGGTGGTGTTAAAACATATAGGTGAAGTGCAGGTGAGAAGGAAATATCAAAAAGTAAAGTTGGAATAGAAGCAAACAGTTGCACCATAAAGAAACCATGCAGCATGGAGGTGATTTTATTTTTAAAAATTCATTACCACACCTAGAATTCAGATCTTTGAGTTCCATAAGGCACATGCTCTATACACACCTATGTAATGGTTCACTCTCCTATTTGAAAATCCATGTATTATTTGAAAAACTTCCAAAATGAATCAGTTATTAAACCAGAGAACTATACTCATCCATTCTTATAAACTTTTTGTAAACAAAGTTGAAATGGAATGGCATTTTTTTCAAATGAACTCTGAAAGCAAACCTGCAATAACTGCTTTAGTTCTCTTTTTTTAAGACACACCCATCACTGCTTCTTTAAGCACAGTGTGATCACCCGTCGCCATCTAGGGGTGATTCTCAGCCATTACCAGTTGCTGTTATCAGGGTAGCTTGGCACAGAAGCGGGGTACTCGGGCAAACTGGGGCCTTGTGCTGTGTGAGCAACAGCGTTGAGTCCAGCTTCCCTCACTGGAGCATTTTTCCATAGACCAGTGCTCCACTCTTCCTGAGCGCGCTCCAGGCTGCCGCCGCCGCCCCGGTACAATCTGTGCACCTGCAGAACGAGACCACTCTGCTCGTTAAGTGTTCTTGGGATGCAATCAGACATGAGTGAGAAGTAAAGACGCACTCTAGCGTGAGTGCTTTTTCGTGTTTTACTAACCTTGATGAGAACCAATACCATTAAAAGAGTCACCAGAGTGAAGAGCAGAGCCGTGATAAGCATCACAATAGCGGAGCCCACATTGGTGCTGAAAAACATCACTGTGGCAATCCAGCCGCTTTGATGTGTCGGTGAGAGTGAAATGGAGGTGGTATGGGTTAGTGTATCAGACAGCACACTCAAGTGACTTTAATACAAACATTGTCAGACTTTTAAAATGACTCAAGCCAAGATGCAAAGGGAGAAACAGTCAGCTGACTAAATATGGCGCCTTCAAAACGATACAGTCAGTGGGAGGGTTATTGCAAGCATGTGTTCAGTTAAGACACTCAATGCAGCTTTTAAAACGGAGAGAATCATCAGACTCTGCTGTAAAAGCATCAGGGTCTGAGTAAATAAAAAAAAATACAGACCCAGGGAAGGGTAAATAGTCTGCAAAAATACACAAACAACAAAATAGATCCAACAAACCAAAAATAAAGACTCATATTTATAGAAATAAAGGTTTTTTAGACAACAGAGGAACCCGATTACAATGGAAGCTATGCATTTTATTAGTTATTGTCGATCATTTAACACCTTTGAAAAGATAAGCTTTACCAAATTGGCAGTTTGTTTGGGTTTTTTTTATTAAGGCTACCAAAAATTAAAAATATGTTAAATTTATGAGAGAAAAATATCATTATTTTACAAAAATAAATTAAAAACTGTATGAAAAAAATGTAATAATATTACATAAAAAAGTTGTAAAGTTATGAGAAAAACATAAAAAAAATTACAAGAATAAAATCATAAAATTATGTGGAAAAAAGTTGTATGTTTATGAGAATAATATTGTAAATTTATAATACAAAAGTTGTAATTTTAAGAGGAAAAAGTCATACCCCTACGACAATAAGGTTGTAAAATTAAATTAAGCGCTTAATTAAATAGAATATTTTTACAAGACAAAAGAACAATAAATTCTAAAGTTCTAAATCTACAAGAATAAAGCTGTAAATGGAAAAAATATATAAATATATATAAAATATATGAAAATAAGTCAAAATTTGTGAAACAAAAGTTGCGAAATGAGAAAAAGGTGTAATTTTACAAGAATAAAGTTGAATAATTATGAAAAAAGTTTGAAATTTATTTGAAAATATTTATAATTTAACAAGAATAAACTAAAAAAAATTGAGAAAAAAAAATGTGTAATTTAACAATGAAAAAGCCTTGCTTTTTTTTTAAATATATTTGGGTGCGTAAACTTTCATCCACATTACATGCTGACTAAATCTATCAATACAGCCATTTATGGTTAATTTTTATTACAGGAATTTGTGCTCTATCCTGCAGACAGCATAAACAATGCATTTGCTGAAAATGTACTCCTTGTAAATCAAAAATATTCTTCTAAAGAGGTTCAGTTTCTACAAATTCTGTTAAATGCTTAGTGAAACCAATACTGAATTAAGAACAACGCGCTCAACTTCTCTCATACATGACATTTTTGTTATTTGTATTTTCTTAGTTAACAGACTATTACTTTATAAATGTGAGACTTTAATCTCATAAACTCTTAATTTATACCTTATGAAACTAAATAATTGTTTTTGCCAATGTGAAATATTAACTCTCTTACTCATAATTGTATGACTTTATTCTTGTAAAATAGACGTTTTTATCATAATTTTAGAACTTTATTCCCGTAAATCTATTAATTTTTTAAAATGTTTTTGAGGCCTCAATACTCAGGTGTATATTACTAACTATTTGTTGTTTTATTAAGTGATAACAGTCCTTTAAGCATTTGAGATTTGCTAAAAAACAAAAAGCAATAATACATTTGCGTTTAGCATTAGCAGAGTTGACTTGCATTGTCTCTTAATTATTTTTTTTATGTTTATAATAAACAATAGTAGAATGATGGCACAACAAAGCAGTCAGGAAATGCTAACCAGCCACACAAGTGAAATTTAACTGCGGGAAATTGCTCTGTAATCTACTATATGTAAATTTAAAAAAAAGATCCTTTCATGAAATTATGCATGGAATTCAAAATTGAACTTATTTATTTTAAACTTACCACGTTCCCCAGCCGGAGATACCTAAAGTCTGAATAAGAGCCAACACACACTGGAGGAAAAAGATGAAGAAGAAGGCCATGAAGTTGAAGGAGCTATCAGCCCTGATCAGCACAAAGAAACAGAGAGAAAACAGAGGAATTACCCCACAGAAGATCATGGATTATCATGAAATGCTTCAGTCTTGGATTAACCAAGGTGTGTCAAAAGCAGTAAATCAGTTAAAGATGCTGTCTCAACAGGATACATTTGTTAAGGTTAATTTAGAAATAATTCAAATATTGATCATGTAAATGGTCAAAATTATTGATTTTTTTTGTGTGAAAAAAATTAAAGTCAGTGCTTCCTCACGCCTTGCAGGTTTCAAATACCAAAATAATCTAGCTTTTACACCGACAAGAAAAAGCCTCCACCCTGACCCAGAGGGAGTAAATCAGTCACAAATCATTAACCTCCCTACATCATACTCTACAATTTAATAAATGTTTATTTTCCTAGTTCAGAAGGACACAGAACCCTTGCAGAAACATAAGAAACTCAGGAAAAAAAAAAACGCCTTTATGAATTACCATATTTACACATTATCTTATAGCATAAAGCAAAAACATATGAACTTGTTTGCTTAATTCAGTTGTTAAAACGATTCAGGAAAACGAACCGGTTCTGTGTAAACACGTGATCTTAGGTTGCAACAGGATGTAGTGAACTTATCATGTTAAACAGCCAACGAAATTACAAGGTCGATAAACTTTTCTAGACTATCTATGACTATTTTTCATGATATACCAAGGTTATCTTGTTTAAATGCCATCTGTTTACAGTAAACATTTACTATGTGACACGTCAGCTTTCCCAACTAATTACAGTAATTCTGTTTCATGTTATGTCAATGACAGTTAGTGGAATTGTGTCTAATTTTACATGTTAACATCCCACTCCAATCACCTTTTGATTTATAGTAAAAGCCTTCCAAGTGGTCTTTTAATAATGAATGACGTTTTCAGCCAAAGTTTGTGTCGTTTTCAAGGACAATTTCTGCAGAGTGGCAGGAGTTCATTAGAAATTCACCTCTGAGTTATGGGTGAAACAATTTCTGTTGTGTAAGCCCGCCCCCACTTCCTGTCACCTACCTGTTTAACATGGTCTCCCACTAGCTTACAGCCCCCTTATACCCTCAACCTAACATAACCGATGCAGCGACACGATTGAAAATCATGTTTATTGTGTTCTTAACATATTCTTGTAGTATTTTTCTCATGATGGAGGTCATATGTATAAAAAATGTAAGATTAAAACTGTGTTTCTGAGTTTGGTTTTGTGATGCAGCTACTGCCATGGGTGAGCTAAAACCTCCTTTCTCCACTGCATTTGGTTGCATCCAGTAGATCCAAGCACGTCTTCATTTTCCTCATTGGAGTTGCCATCTGGCTCAAAACTGTACAGCTGTATAACTCTGATATTGTTTGCAGGGTTTTTTGCACCGCAAATGTTAGATTGTGTTTGTGAGGTGCTATTAGCTAGCGGTGGCGAATGTAAACAAAGTGCTGATGGGAAATTAGCGGACTGCACAAACAGTCCAACAACCCAGAAAATATAACTTTAAAAAAACAAAACAAGTTATTTTTCATTGTTATTAGTTTGGCTAAAAACTGCATAATCATATTTAAAGACCACTAGGAACAATTTTATAATAGAAAATACATTTAGTTGGAGTCTAAAGTTCGTCTTAAGTGATCTGTTTGACTGTATTAGAACCAACCTGAAAGCTTTGTAGAGAGGTCTGAACCAGCAGGTGTAACTACAGGGGCTGAAGAGGATGAGCCAAAGCAAGGAGAAGCCAAAGTTAGTGGCCCCTCCACCTCCTGCCCACCAAGCAATGCATGAAATCACGTTTAGAAAAAGCGTTCCTGAATACACTGCAGATGGAGGAAAGGAAAAGAGGAAAGACGAGACAGAAAAAGGAGAAGTGAGAAACTTCTCATCATGACAAGGGAAAAAAAAAACAGAAAGTAGTTCTAACAAAGTGACAAAAGATTTCCTTAATAACTTACTTATCCACAGCGTGAACACTCTGTGCACTAGTTGCTGGTACTGAGCAGGAATTTCTTCATCAATCTTCTGGTAGAAGCATGGTTTTATTCTTAGAAATTTAGGCAGGGGAGGAAAGTTATTCACTCTTTCTGAAAAGGAATGCAAAGTTTCATCAGCACATTTGGGTCTTATTTTTGCAATTTACATATTCAAATGAGGAACTTTCACCCTTTGACACCTGAGGCATTGCCAGTGACACTTAAACAAAAAGTCTTAAACATACTGTAACTTTTCTACCTGAAGGAGAAAACCTTCAGAATCTGCTGGAACTATGTTGATCATGATAATACTTAAAAAATAAAATGAAATCAAAGAACATAAATACTAAAGCTCCGGTGTTAAAGGGTTAAAGTAGGTCTAAAATTCACCGCCAAAGATGCACAACTGAATTTTTAAAATTCAAACCTGTCATTTTGAAATCCTGTGTCTTTCCTAAAAATAAAAAACAAGACAAAAGGATAAACATTATCACTATACATCCAAACATAACTGGAGACAAAATAATAGTTTTGAAAGTGTTTACATGATTTAGTGCATAGATTAGGTTGGTGCACACCATATTTAGTGAGTGGCCTTCAACGTGCACATGAGTGACTTCAATTAACTACACACCGTTACGTTACAAAACATGCAAACTTCAGTGAAACTGGCACACGCTTTAAAATACATAAATATAAAAATTTTGTTTATGTTGGCTAATTTTTCTCTTTCAGTTGTAGCCTATGCGCAGTACTTTACAGCTCGTAAAAATGAGTTAACCATCTCTCTTTTTCTATCTTCGGTCATTTTTAATTATCTGTTAGCATTTATCCACAAAAATATTAACAGAAAAAGTGGGTAAGACAGCGTAAAGTATTAAGAAAATACGTTATGTACCGCAAGAACTTCTTATCTCCTCTCGCTTCCGTCGACAACTTCAGAGATCCAGAAATCATTCAGGATGCGCTTTTTTCCGACCCCCCTTTCAAACGTACTGCGGCTGCGCGTCACGGTTTGCCCTTTGTAGTTTCCTTGCTTGTCTCCTTCCTGTCATCTCAACGTGCCTGCGGGATGACCGGAACTACAAAGTCCAGGAGTTTTCTGGGCGGCAAACGGGAAACGCGTGACTGTAACATGACCCCGAATCCGCCCACAGTCAGATTCCACCCAGAGCCCTCACTGTCAACAGTGTATTATGCTAACATCCACCATAAGACAGCGAACTTTTTAGATAAAACAAGACCAGGTTTTATGTATATCGTCTTCAAGAATGCAGTTATGACACTAGACGTGCATGACATTATTCTTTAGGAATATATATTTATTAAATGTCCTTAAAAAAAAAAAGGGACCTTGGCTGGAATCACTTTATTTTTACTACTAGGCATGCATTTTTTAAAATTGTATATCATTGTACATGTAAACTTTAATTGATTTCCAAGCACTGGCTATATTTCCTGCTGCCATCATATTGCATATATTGAAGTTTTTGAAAAAAAAAAAATCCTCAGAACAGAAAAACACCCATTATCGTGATTATTAAGTCAAAACCAGAAAGCAGTATCTATTTGCATTTAACACTCCAACCAGAAGGTGGCGGTAGTGAGCATATGTCATGTCTATTGACAGTCATTTAAAAGAAAAAGAAGGTTTCTGGCGGAAGGGAATCAAGTCCCGCCAATTCTGACTCGGGAGCGCGAGGTTCACAGTAGGGCGAAATCAAGGCAGCACACAGGGACTCAGCAAGACACAGAGATATGTTTTATTTTAAATAAAGTAGAAAGTACGCTCCGTTCATATAGTTATTGTACTATCCCTGGAGCAAGTTATTTGTCGTTTAGTGTTAAAGTTGGGTGCAGAAGTGCGCCAGAGCGACCCTAGAGCTCTGCGGTTGGGATGTTGGCGGCGGAAAACCCATCAGTGGACGGACATTTGGCAGCATCGACTCCGCGCAGAGGAGGTAATGTCGTCTCTGTTAGCTAACAAAGAGTTTTCTAACATTTACGAAAGTACGCTTTGAGAAGTGGGTCGTGTTTTAACCCTTATGTAAATGCATAATGATTTATGAGCAACTTTTTTTGGTCAATTTGACAGATTTGCCAACTTTATTAAACCGACTAATCTTTTATGGACACACTGAAATAGTCAGTAGAACACACATTTTTAAGATTTGCTTCAAGTTAGTCGCGTGCGCGCAATGGCAAGCCAGTTTCCTGGACTTAGCTGAGAAGCTAGTCCCATCACGTTCGTGAGTTCATGTTTGTTCCGAGGGGCGAAAGCTAAAAAGTTTTATCGTAAAAGTTGTTTTGTCGGCTTGACAGTTCCATAAGTGCATCGCTTGCAACTTTTGTACTGTGAAATAAAGTTTTAGTCGTTTTCTGTGGTTGTTATGAAGTAAAGGGGAGGTATTCTTGTCTGTGGCTGACAGACCCGGTGCCCCGCGGACTCTGCTAGTCTGGGCCTTTAGCAGCCCTGCACCCGTTGGCGGGAGAGCAAACTAAACACACTCATTGTTATGATGTAAAGTCTTCACGCAGTTATCAAATATCTCTTTCATATTCAATAATACAATTCAACTCTAAGTGTATTGCGTTGCAAAATCAATGCACTAGCATATGATTGTTGTTACTTTCTTAATCAAATCGTTCAAATAAACCTGTGGTTCTATTGACCTATTATTATTTTTAGGTTTTGGTCATTTTTGTGCCAGTAACTTTGATCTTTTATGTTTACATATGTGTGGGGAGGTGTTTTAATGCTGGTCATATTAATGTATTTGCTGTATTTCTTATTAGAGTTTTCCTGTAAGCGTTCTTCCTTTGATCTTCCTGTTTTTGTTTCCTTTTCAGGCATGGACTGCAAATCAAATAATAATGCAAATAAAAAACTAATTCAAGGTAAGTACACTTAAATAAAAAAAAAAAAACATTTATGTGTATCTGTATAAAAAAGGAAACTCTTATGAGGAATAACTAGAAAAAAATGGTAATGTTACTTGTCGATGGCTAATTTAATAATCAATTAGTTGTTACTTTATATTACATGGAGTCAGATTGTAGTAAAGTTGGACAAATTTATAAGCGTTCACCACCAAAAAATGCACTTATTTATATTTGAGTCTGTGAGATCAAAACTCTTGTTTTGTGAAAAATAGTTCCCTGTTTCAGATGCCAACCTCATTTGATCGAACCCTTGAACACCTGAGGCATCGTCATTGACGCTTAAACACCAAATCCTCAATGTACTGTAACCTTTTAATGTTAACACGTTCAACATAATACCAGTAGATTCTCACATCTTTCAGAATCTACTGGAGTTACGTTAATGGTGTTAACGGGTGAAAAGTTACAATATATCAAAGTACAGAAACACTGGAGCTCTAGTGTTATAGGATTAATCTTGTCTTAATTCTAGAAACAAATGAAGGACGGAGGCTGCACGATTCATTAAAAGTTTAATAAACTATCTATGTCTTTATATTTTATTGGTTAAAAACTAATGATGTGTGCTTTACATCCACTTTGCGCATTACCTGATTGGTCAAATAATTGGAAAAAATAATTGGTGAACAGACTATCAAAATAATCGTTTTGCCAGTCTTAATATATATAGTAAAGTCCCACTCCAATAATCTTTTAATCTATTACAAAAATGTTCCCAGTAATCTTTTATGATTTTGATGGTTTTAAGCAAATTTTAAAAAATCTGTTAGTTTCTAGTTGTCTACAAGCAGATTTATCAAAATGGATTGGAGCTGGGAGTTTTTGGCTTACTGCTGAAGGCTCTACATCACATCCACAAGCTTTTTCTGTTTGCTTCTGATTCACAACAATTCAAAAAAATAAAACCAATTAGATTTTTATTTGAATTTTCTTAATATGTGCTCCATTATGAGAAATATGCCACAAGAACATGTTACAAACACCATAACCCAATTTTATCAGAATAGGTCTTTAAGTTCATTAAAACAGTTCTTTAGCAAGATTATATTTAATAATAATGGAAATATCCTTTTCAGTACTTTGTTGAAGAAGTGCAAGATATAGTTGTAATAATATATTTAGTAAAATCTACATTCATACAGTCAAAAATGGACATGGTTTGAACTACAGTATATGAAATATATAATATTGGCCAAGCAAGTTTTATGTTGTTGTTATGTCAAACGTTAAAGTGACAAAATTATTAAAGTTTTCTAACCCTCAAAATGGAATAAAAAAGTAAATCAAATAATAAAACAAAAGAATCAGTTCTTAATCTAGTTTTGTAATTTACCTTCTTGCCCCTCCTTAATGTCTAATGTTTTGTTTTGCTTCCAGCTCGTCTCCCATTCAAGCGTCTTAACACCGAACCTAAAGAGAACCAGCCGCCAAAGCGCCCCCGTGCCCCTACCTGCCCCCAACCAGTAGACTCAGACGAACACAATGAAAACGCGTCAACACCTTTATCTGAGCGCAGCGGGCCACCTTTAGTTAACGGCCGTGGTCCAATTGATGGTTTCTTTAATCGCAGGCACCTCCCGGGTGAAAAGGTTATCATTGATTTAACCGCAGAGTCATCGTCCCCTATAAAAGGGTTGACACCCCCTGCATCTGCATGTCGTCCAGCGAAGAGCAAACATTGTGCCAAGGATAAACCAGCATCTTCTGGGCAACCCCTCAATGTTGAGGACACTTCAAAACAGTGCAGCTCAGACTCTGTAATAATTAGTGATGATGAAGGGGAGCGGTCGGAAGCAGAAGATCCTCCAGCTTCTACATCACAGCTTGATACAACACAGGACTCCCACAGCGAGCTGGAGGAGCAGGACGAGTCGGGAAATGTCTCTAGTTCTGAAAACAGGTCCACACAGTCTGCTTCCCCAGGTAGCCCTCTGTCAGAAAGTTCTCCAGAAAACAAGAAAGCTGGTGACGCTACACCCAGCAGAACACCTAAGGTATGTGTGGATCTGTAGAGGGGGTTTTGTCAAAATTGCATAAATGTTGCTGACTTCAACTTATTCCATTAAAAAAAAAAAAAAAAAAATACCCCACACATATATTTAAAAAAAAATGCATTTATTAATGCATTGTCTCTAAATCTAGCTAATGTAGTTCTTAACATAAGGGTCTTGCTTTTTGTGATTATGTTATAGGAGATGCAAAGCACCCCGACTTTACCAACCGGTCAGAAAAACACAAAAAGACGCTCTTTAAAGGTGAGATTTGCATTTTACAACCTGTCAACTACTTATTGTAAGATTTTTAAATCCTTACATTGTTTTGCTTATACAACGGAGTATTTGGGCCACTTTATAAAGAAAATTGTATTTTTAAAATTTCGACTTTAAATCTCATATTTTGGAGGAAAAATTTGTAACTCTTAAATTACGAGAATAAAGTCGTATGTTTATGACTTTAAAAGTCATAGAATAAATTTATGACTTTTAATCTCGTAAATTTACAATATTTAAAGTCGTGAATTAATGAGAAGAACCAAAGTTGTCTGTTTATCAGAGCCGTGCTCAAAAATGAAAGACGCGGAACATCTTTTGAGGATCTATTTCCAGATCGGTGTTGAAAACAAAGAAATTCTGAACCTTTTTCGGTTCAAAATCAAATTACTACATTACTTTCCGGGTTCGGTGTCGGTAGTGCTGCGTTTCATCTGTAAAATAAAGAGCTCAGAGATCCATGTTCACAGAACTGTCACTTTATTCTGCCCTTTATCCATATACCCAGAATCCCTTTCCCCACCGTACGTCATGTCTGTCATGCGCAGAAACCAAAGTCTCCAAATGAAACGTCTTGTTTTGACACAAAACAACAAAGAGGAATGACAATAGTCGATTACATTAGCAAAAGAACATTTGAAAATTCCGTTAACAAGGCCTCGTCAGACAGAAGCATCACAGATATGGAGGAGATCGGGTCTGTCGTGGAGGAAGAAATGACTGGAAGTGGACAGCTGCGAGGATATCGACGGCTTCATCAACGGGATCTGCAGAGATCCTGCAAGCCGCTATCAATGAATAAAACATTAATAAACTGTAAATCAAACAAAGAAACTTCCAAACATCTGTAACGTTTTAAACATTCAGTTACCTGTTGAAATCCACAACGCTTTTCACAGTTTAGTCAATCCGCTTCTGCTCACGCCGTTCATTTGCTTGACTGTAGTCTCCCTTTCACTTGCATAATTCTTCAAGAAAAACGTGTAAATTTACAAGATTTAAAGTCATAGTTTTCCTTAAAAAAAACTGGTAATATTACTTATTACTGGTAATATTATTATTATTATTTTTTGGTGGCACTAATACTATGTTGTATGCATAAAATTTGCTCACCAAAAAAAGAAACTTTTTTTTTTCAATCTATCGCATCTGCCTCATTTGTTAATATATAAATATTTTTATGTGCATGTAGAGTTTGCAGGAACAGGAGGAAAGGCTTCGGTTGCGACAGGAGAAGGAGCGTCAGAAAGAAGAGGCCAAAGCGGAAAAGCAGAAAAAAAAGGAGGAGGCCCGCAAACAGAAGGAGGAACGAGAAAAGGAGAAACGCGAAAGAAAAGAAAAGGATGAGCGCGAAAAACGAGAGAAAAAGGAAAAAGACGAAAAAGAAAAGGCAGAAAGGGTCAAAGCAAAAGAAGAACTGCGAAAGTCTAAGATAGAGTGAGTAATGACCTGTTTGAAAAAATGTTTCCCCCATTGCTCAAATGTTTGCTTAAAATATACGAGACACTTAATGAAATAAATATTTTATTTCAGAGCAAAACTTGAAGAAAAACGTAAGAAAGAAGAAGAAAAGCGAATAAAAGAAGAGGAGAAACGGTTGAAAGAAGAGAAGGATGTAAGTTTGACTACCTTCTTTTTTATTAAGGCAGTGAAATTTAAATTTTAAGGTCTGTTCAAAATAGTTTAAAAAAACAAAATTTTCATCATTTTTGCAGCGTGTGAAGGCTGAGAAAGCAGAAATAACACGGTTTCTACAGAAATCCAAAATCCAACAGGTTCCAAAGGTTTGTAGGTTTTCAAATTTTTACTAAAGACTTTATTTTTAGTTAATTTTTTTTTTTTTTCATTTTTGTAATGGAATTTGTGTTTTGTCAAATTTAAAAATGGTATGTTTCTGGAGAAGCAATAATGCTGAAATCTAAAGTTTCTTGAAGTCTTGTAGGTTGTTTGATTCCCCCTTTTGAGATTCTTCTGAATTTGTAAAAATTAATTTGTATTTCTCTTTAACTGCAGACTCTTGCTGCTGCATGTGGGAAATTTGCTCCATTCGAGATCAAAGAAAACATGGCTCTGGCGCCGTTGACCCGTGTTCAGTGCAAAGACTCTGTTCTGGAGGACCTGGACCACTATTTATTGAACCCTGCAGAAAAGGGAAACTCGCTAAAGGACTGGATTGGGAAAAAACCACGACAATCGGGAGCCACCAAACTCAGACAGACAGACTCACTCAGGTAAAATCAGAACAGTCACTGCTTTTTGCTTTTTCCAGAATTTGTGTATTTATTTGCTTTATAATATTTTCAAACAATATAAAATAGACACAACAAACAAACCTAAAACAATACAGTTCTTGAGAAAGGAGTGGATAAAAGCATATTAATTTTTTAAGTCACTGCAGTATATTTACAATATTAGCAAAAGAAAAAGTCTATTAATTAGATGTATTTATACAATCATCGGAATAAATTAGAATGTGTAATCTTAGAATTTTAGTTTAGATTTAAAACCTTTAGGTTTTGCTCCACAAACCCTCAAAATGAGACTAAATCAGAAATACGTACATATGTTATACATGGATATAAAGATTCATTTTAACAACACTTTAATTTATACCATAATTTTTGGTTGACTGTACGATTCATAGTAAATAGTTCATTTTGATCTGATTCATTGACCTAAAATAAGATAGTCATGTGTACATTAAATATGTGAATAAGCAAACAAGAATTAATGGCAAATCCATTCATACTTATATAAAACTGTGGTTTTTCCACATCAAAATAATACAATTATTAGAGCATTCTACAACACTGTATGGTCACATGTCTGCAGAATTCAAAGGGTTTCCACATATTGGACTGTAATGATGGTTGATCATTTTTTGCTGCCATCACATGTGTTATCTGCTGTGATGATACTTGGCTCTTTTTTACATTATAGTAAAACTAACCTACTGTACATAAATCCAAATGATATTTTCCAAAGTCAATATAATTGATTTATTTTATTTTGTAACAATTTTATAATGGCATGGGTCAAGTTTTTTTTTATTTTTAATTTTTTTTATTTAAGTGTAGTGAAACAGAACTTATTTGTGATTTAAAAGTGTTACAAGTAATTTTCCTTTACAAACAACGGTCCTTCAGGAGCTTCTCTAGTTTTGGAAATTGTGTCATGGACAAGCAGTCACAGGAAAACATATTTGGGAAAGCAGTGACTGTCAACAGTGACAGAGTAGAAGCTAAATCCATCAGTTATTTTTAGGGCATTAAAAGGGGTTTTCAATTGGTTTTGTGGTACCTTTAACGTGAAATTGAAGTAAAAGCACATGTTAACGTGAAACCAACTGCAGTGTAGCTGTATTTATGTGTTATTTCTAGTTTGGACGAATGTTATTAACGTCATTGTGGAAGGATATTTGCTAAGAAAAAACTGTATACGTTAAAGTTTTATTTATGTTCCAGAACAAAGATTGGGGCTTAAAACCAACTCTATAATGCATTTACTCTGTGTTTTCTCCCCCATCCCAAATCCTTTAACCCTTTCATATTGACCCGTTTCCGCAGTGACTGTATAGTTGCAGAAGGGCCAAAACCAGATGGAGTGCCCGATCGCAAACGCTACGGACCCATGAAACTGCTGCAGTTCCATGAAAACTACCGTCCTGCGTACTGGGGCACCTGGAGTAAAAAGAGTTCAAGTATTTCCCCTCGCTGCCCCTTCAAACAAGACAAGGTACTGTAAACTAGTGATCTAAAATAACACTTTTAAGCAGAATAATCACAGCCGTGGTTTAATATTTTACTGACAAATTATTTGTTCAAAAAATGTGACAATAAAATTAATATTTAGTTGGAAAAAATGAAACTATTGATGACAATTTGAAAACATCTTTTGTTACATTTGTTTTTAAATGCGTACCTTTGCTTTTTTTAAATTTAAATTTCTTTATGGAAAATGTCAAGTTAACATTGGAATTAATTGAGCTGTTGTCCTCGTACAGGACTTGCTCGACTATGAGGTGGACAGTGATGAAGAATGGGAAGAGGAAGAACCAGGAGAGTCCCTGTCTCACAGCGAAGGGGTAAGATTTACTTAAATGGTCTATATTGTGCTATTCTTAAGCCTTTAAGAGTAAACTATATTTTTGTATATGATCATATATTACCTTTGCCACATTTTTTGTGAAATATGAGTTGTTTTTGTGAACTCTTTCCCCACCCGGAAGTAAAACACCCTTTTGCTGGCCTCCTTGTCTGCATTTTCCCCATGAAAGCGAACAACATCCGAACCTGCTCAGGTGGAGTGAGGGTCTTAGTATTCCTACAATCTCAGCTTTGTGGTACTGCTGCTGTGTTGGGTTTGGTTGGCTCTTTTTCTCCCCTGAAACTGCATTGTTGCAGCTTTGTAGTAATATAGTGTTTACAGCTATAAAATCCAGTGACTGGTCTTAGATGTGCTCATGTTTTGAGCAAAAGCAGAGAGAAAGTTCAAAAGTCTCCATTAGCATCTGCTTTTGTGAGCATTGGTGTAGCTGTGATTGTGGGCAGTCATGGTTCTCCATATGTCAGTTTAGATTAACATGCTCTGATGATTTTATACTCAATGAAGACCGTGTATGCACCATGGCTTATTGATTAAATGATGCTCGTCAAATGAATTTATGGGTACAGTGTTCTCTTGGTATAATGTTGTTCACCTTTCTTAGTTTCACTGTTTCTTTTCCCCCCCAGTATAATGGTGCATTCTCTTTTTTTCTTTTTTTTTGTTTTGTTCGGCGTTCTTCGTCCTGATAGGCTGTTGACGTCGTCGGTCAATCTCCTCCCTGTCGTGGGTCCAGTACAGAATGCGTTCAATTTGCCACTTTTACATTCATCTTTGATCACGATCAAATCTTTGTTTTCTTTATGCAATGCTAGTTCTTTTTCTACAAAGGTTTGAACTTTATTTAACAGAAGAAAAAAAAATGAAAATGTTCATGCATGTCTGAGAAAAGTGTGAAGGGTTTACAGCTTTATAATATAGAATTTTTGTAAAAAACAAAGATGACTACTTCATGGCTTGAACCCATCGCAGGAGTCATGAGTAGGGCTTAGATATCTGGAAATCCTGCAGACCCTGTGGTCCTTGAGTTGCCTATCTCTGTTTTAGACAGTAATTCTCAATAAACGAGGGAACACTTTATTTTTAAAATCTTGTATAGTACAATGTCATTTTTCTGGTGGTATTATTCTTAAAAAAAATATTTTGTTAATCTTTCACAGGAGGATGAAGAAGAAGGAGGAGAAGATGACGATGATGATGACGGCTTCTTTGTTCCTCATGGTTATCTCTCAGAAGATGAAGGGGCTTTAGAGGAAGAGGTATTACTTACTTGTTTTTTTTAACAACAAATGTTTCCCATAAAGATGGATTATAATAGTCAAACAAAAAATTCTTACTCCGTTTCAAGACCAGAAGTGTCTTTTTAAAAGAACTAACATTTATTAAAGCTTCCGTGTTGTTGATGCAAACGTGGGAAAATTTGGTCTTTTAGCTGTTTCCATGCATCATTTTTTAACAAAATGTAAAACTTTTCAGGAGAGTGGGGATCTGGAAAAACAGAAACTGCGTCAGAAGCTCAAAGCAAGAGAATGGGATGAACTGATGTCCAGCAAGAAGAAGATGAAGGTGCTGGAGCCTGTGGTCAGAGGCTGTGTTTGGGAGGGAGAGGGAGACGGTCTGGAGACCCTTCAGTGCTATGCCGTGTGCGTGTTCGAGCCTTTGCCCAAAGCGGACACCAGTCCTAGTCCAGAGGAGCTGTCACAGAGGGTTCAGAGAGAAGATCACTGTAAGTACTTCATAGGATGTTGACATTCAGACGTTTATCTCCATTTATGTTTTCTAGACTTTTACATGATGATATGAAGATCTCAGCTGTAGTTTCTCTTTATTTAACAGAGTCCAAACATCACCTAGAAATGAAAAAAAATTTCAGTCATGATTGAATTTAAAGTCTGTTGGCTTTAGACAAAAGTTTGAAAAATCATAACAGACATGATGGCCCTTTTTATTCTTTTGATCTTTAGCATTGTAGCATTGGTTTACATTCTTTCGATTTCTAAAACTATTCAATCCTTTACAAAATTCTTAAGTGGAGGAAAGCAGCCTCTCACCTCTGGCTCTTTGCAGTCAATATAAATCAGATGATTCTGTTGCAGAATAAACAGCTGCCAGGATTAAAAGCCACCTTTCTTCATTACAATAATCCAATTTGTATTGATTGCGTAAACATCAACACAAGAGTTACGAAAACGTCCGGTACCACCACAGCTTCAAATGCACCAACAACTGGAACAAAAGAGAGTAGCCCGCAATTTCAATATGTCACTTGGGTTTTCTTGCTGCAGAAAGTTTAGTTTGCAAAGCAAAAACTAAAGTTTGGTCTATTTATAACTTGTTTCATGTTTGAATTTCTTCCAACAGTGCTTGGTCAGCTGCTGCCGCTGCTGCACGGCAACGTCAACAGCAGCAAAGTGATCATCAACGAGTTTCAGGAGTTTTACCGTCAAAGCTCCTCAGCAGCATCAGCATCGCCTCCGGATTCTGTCACACCTCAAAGCCAAACGGACAACATTCCCACCAGGTAACGCGGCGCTTAGCCACAGCACGTTATAAAGCGACATTGATTGAGATCTGTTTGATTTGGGTTGATTGTAATCTGTTCCTTCCCTCTTTTATCAGAATACAACTGAGGCGTCTCATCAAGAACAACGCGGTCTATGAGAAGCGTTCAAACTTTCGGCGCTGCTGCTGGTACGTGCACGCGGACGTTCTGTCCCGGTACGGTCAGGAGGCTCTGCCGGTTCCCTGCCACTGGACCTACCTCACCACAGGAGCTCGAGAGGAGTCCCGAGAGGAACATTCCTCTCCTGCAAACCCTCAGGGGAATCCTTCCACCACTCCTTCCATGCCTTCATCCTCCAGCAAGAGGAAGAGTACGGGCAGCCTGTCCATAACAAAGTTTATGAAGAAGCGTTCTGAACCGCGGCAGGTAGTCAAAAATCCCCCTTCTGGGTTTAAGGTGGAATAGTTTTGATGTACTTCAGTAGCTGGATGAAGAGCATGGTATTTGACTGCAGTTCTTTTCCCCTCCAGACTGAGGCAGCAGAGACGGATGGTTTCCAGGCTGACACTGAGGATGATGAGGACGACTGCATCATCGTTTCCACACAGAACGGTAGGAACACAGTCGTTCACCAACACCATCAGGATCTAGAAATAGTTGAGAGGATTGTAGGGTGAAGCCACGGTATCTTCAGGTTCATTCTTGCATCTTTCTCTTCGTATATATATAATTTAACAGTTAATCAAACAAAAACCTTTTTTTAAGTCCCAACCAAGACAGCCCCCCCAGTGAGAGAGACAATCCCATGGAGGTGGCCCCCTCCGATTCATCTGCTCTCCCTAAGTCCAGCACCTGAAGACTGGACTGCTCCCGTCCCGATCCCGGCCACCGTGTGCTCCTCCGAACGAGTTCAGAACTCTGTCCAAAACACTTCTCCAGGAAAACATGATGCATGAAAAGTTTCAAACATTTTCTAGATTCAGTCGGTTTTGGATGAACGTCTTTGAGAAGAGAGGAGAGATTTTGGTACTGCTTTCAGGAGCAGCGTAGAACAAAAAAAAAAAAGCATACCAGTATACATTTTTTTTTCCTTTTCACCTGACTGTACATAGAAATGGTTGAAGAACAAGTTCATCTGTACATTGTCGTGATTTTTTTTGGTTCATTTATCAGCGTAATCCATCTCTGATTCCGCACTGGAGTGGTGTGTACAGCTAGATACAGTCTGTGTGTTTTTATAAATATGTATTCTATATTTTCTAAGAATACTTGAACAGGATAAATTCATTAAGTATAAATAAAAGTACTGCACCTTTTACATTTCCTCTACCGCTCATGTTGAACCCATACTTGACAGTAGAACTTCTTCATCACTGCACTTGAACAGAATTGACGCCTATAGAGATGAATGGAAGCATTGCTATAATAAAGGTGAATTTAAGCATTATTTGCCAGACTACCGTCCACACTTATTTAAAGTAATTTGTGACAGAAATAAGGTTCTGTGGCAGATAGTAACCGGGTTTTTACATAAAAGCAGACGGAGACTACCCAAGTTTAATTTGATGATTATATTGTTACAAACACAGATCATCGTTCAGTATATTTCTGTAGCTTTCTTTGTCAAACCAACTTTTAAAATGTTGTAGATTGAAGGTTCCTTTTTGACACATCTTGTTTATTAAAGAGAAGCTGTAAAGCAGTCCACCTTAATAATGGAAATGTTTCAAATGTGATTGAACTCAAATCACAACATGACAGATTTAGAGCTGCAGGAACCCGTGACGGTGTGGACGGACATGTTCCTCGCTGCTGCTGGAAATGTACAGAAAATAACATCTCATTTATTAACAGGCAGCTGGTAAACTTTGTATGATGAAAAACAAAATAAAACTATTTCTCTGCAGAGCTCTTAAACATTTATGGGTGGTGATTACACAAAACAGAAACTTCTCATTCGTGGACTTCAGTTAATAACCAAACTTTCAGAACTGTTGAGGTTTATTGAAAATAAATGAAAAATTACTGACTTTTGTCCATTTAATACATTTGGTACAAACTGAGTGAAAAGCTATCTACAGTTACATTAACTAACCATACAATTGGCTGGTTTGAAAACTCGTCTGACAAATGCAATTTTTTTTTCAGATTTTTTTAATTTTCCTTTGTTTGAAATGTCAAATTTAAATTTAGAGACTAGCAGGAAAAGAGTGCTCAAATGTAAGGGGTTGGGTTAAAAACAATCTAGCAAATGAGTTTTCTGCCAACATCTGGGGTCATTGAAACATTTATTTTAAAAAATGTTTTCATGTAAAGATTAGGTTTTTTTTCTTCTTCATGTTCTCCAGACAACTTTTTTGATGGCAGAAATACAGAACTGATTTCATGACCCATTCATGCTGCCAATCTGAACAAAAATAAATCACAACTTAAGCTCAACACTGATGTAAAGTCAAAGAACTGATCACAGAAGCAGGCGATGCAGTGTTTAGTTTTAGAGTTTATAACATTTAAATACTATTTCAAAGTGCTTCAGCTTGGAATCATACTTGGACATGGTTACAGTCGCTCTTGCATTCAGATCTACAACTAAAAATGATCTTGTAATGACGGATGCCGTTCATGATATCAGTTGAAGGAAAATGTTTGTTTTCTTTTCCCGTGTCAGAGTTTTGCTCACAGCTGAAGTAACCACAGAAAGATCTGATGTACAACAACAACAACAAACAAAGCAAATTAGCTAGAGAAGCTTCCCGAGCCAACCAGACATACACTTGCTCTTGAAAAGAGAAGGAAATGATGACAAAAAATTAAGAAAATGCGGGACTGGTGGATGTGTTTGGATCAAGCACCAAAGGGCTGCTACAAGAGAACATCAACTAAACAACTTTCACACTCACGATGCACCAAAGATAAACAGCTTTCTTCCTGACATTGTTAGAAGAGCTTCCTTCAACTCAAGCTGCGGGGTGATGTTCTCCCACCATGGAGGGGGAAGCTCATGCTCAGCAAATCAAAGTACGGTAGCCCCCTCCGTCTCTCTCTGATTCTAACTCTGGTTAGAGTTTACAAAAATACATTTATCACTGTTTACGGGACACATTCCCCCTGGCTGTGCGAGGGGGGAGATGGAGGTAGCAGGGAGGGTGGAGGTCTGGGCTCAGCTCAGCGTCCCGATGGTTTCAAGCAGCTGTGGTTTGAGCAGACTCTGACTCTGCTTCCCTGCAGCTGCGATGTCAGCCTGCACGGCCGCGTCCCAAGCAAATGTGATCAGGGCGGCAGGGACCTTAAAAGACAGATAAACAGTGAAGATTTTGTTCAGTTCTGGAAAAACTGAATTTATCATACATCTTTCACAAAATGTATTAAATTCTCAAAAAAAAAAACAAGTTTTGGAGAAGGTAAAGCATCCCTGAAGTAACATTTTTTAGTAAATTATTCCAAAAAGAAAACTGCTATCATACAATGTTGCCTCATTAAATTTAAAATATATTTACTTTCCTGGTATTGATCCATATCATCATAAAAATCAAAAATCTTTTAACTCACCAAGTTAGATTCTACAAAACTGACTTCTTCAGACTCTTTAAGCTTTTGACCCCCAGGAGCGATGAGTTCAAAGGGCTGCCAGCCGTCGACCAGAGACTCCCGCACAAACTCAAACAGCACGGGGAGGCGGTCCCAGGCATAGAACGTCCCTAAGGATACAGGAAACGGTTATCGATCATTTTTAGAGAATTTCCAAACTTTATAGTCCCACTCCAATTGCCTAATCTTGACAATTCTATTTTTTTTTAAGATAAAATAAAGAAAATCTTTGTAGTTTTCTAGGATATAGTTTCAGTGTTCATTAGAAATTCGCCTGAGTTGAGGGCAGGACTATTGGACTATTGGCATGGAGTAAACCCACCCCCTTCCCATCATCCAGCTGTTTACGTGCTCTACCACTCTCCTCACACTCCCAATCTAACACTACTGGTGCAACTAAAATGTGGCGAGTTCTGATCCAGATTCCAGCTCCAGCGAGTCAAACAAAGACGTCCGTGGATCTATTTGTCTGATGCATCAGGATGAAGCGGAGCAGAAAGATTGTGGCACGCTAATTGTAGTTTCTCTCTCACAACTACAAGCTTTTTCCAACTGAATTTTTTCGTCTAAAAAAAATTATTTGAGCTTTTTCTATTTAATGCCACGAGAATGTGTTAAAATCTCAGAAAACATCATTTTAATTTAATTTCAAGATTGAAGCATTTGATTGAATCTCAGTTTGATGACATGAATCGACAGATATCAGGGGGTTTTTAACCTTGTAGTAGGTTTCCATCAGGCAACCTGACCCTGAGCAGGGTGTAGTTGTATTTCTTCCTTTCCCTCTGTTCGTCTTTCTCCCTCATGGCTTTGGTGCGCAGCATGGCGTTCTTCTCCACCAAATCACTCCTGAAAAACAAAGATTCAACTCTATTAAAACGCATGTTAATCACAGTAGTGAAGAATTTCAGACAGCCTTCAGCCCCAAAGGCTGATGATGAGACACGTAGATCCTTGTCAGGAGGAGGAAAGTTTTATTAATCTTAATAAAACCAAATTAAAGAGATATCTAGTGTTTATCTTGAAGTTGGCAGCCAATCATCTCCTCTCACCTCTGCTGCTGCTCCTTCTTGAGCTCCTCTGCTGTCAGGTTGTAGAACTCTGGAGGCAACTCGAAGCGTTGGGCATGAGGGGAGGCCATAAACGCTTGAGGCTGGCGGTCCAGCTTTGCCCTGACGGGCTCTCCCCTCTGAAGGCGGTCTCGCTGCTCCTTCATTAGCTCCAAGGCATCGGGACTTGCTTCTGGCAACACCAGGAATTCTTCTTCCTCCTCTGACATCCATGAAAGACAGACGCACGTAAGCAGAAGATAAACTAGAATCATCTCAGATTGAAATATTATTTTACCTTGTCCGTCGACTGGAAGCATGATGCTGATGAAGCCCAGAGCCTGCAGAAACTCTCGACTGCCCTCCACACAACGCACTTTCTCCTGAAAGGAAACATTCAAAATTTGCATTTTATTTCGCACAAATCGTGTCAAAAGTCAAAGAAAGCAGTTCGATAGTCACCTGGAAAACTTTGTTGCTGACTTTAATCTTCCTGTATTTTTCCTCTGTTGGGTTTTTACAAATATTTTCAACATATCTGTAAAAAATAGAACAACATCTCAATTATTATAAATAATGTGAGAAGTTTCATCTCGATTCTTCTAATTAAGATCAATAAAAGTCTTACTTGCTGATGATTTCCACAGCAGCCTTCACTTTCTCTTTATCTTTGTTAAAGGTGTGCACCATCATGACTGAAGCCTCGATTGGATCTTCCTCAAACCGCTGTTGGTGTAAAAACAGAACATATTTTTTCAACAACAGAAGCAGGATTATGTTTGCTTATTTTCAAATCATCATATTTGAGCTGGGGGGTAAAAGTGCATGAGACGCACCATCAGGATTGCTTCTTTGATGTGGACTTCCCTCTCACTCTTGGACAGCGTCGCTCCTGTGAGCGGGCAGGTAAAATACACACCTGACACCGAGAGGCATGCTGGATCTTTCACCGGCACTTTGGATCCCTGACAAAATAAAAGCAATTGCTATTGTTGCTAAACACTAAACCACAGGGCCTCTGCTTCATTGGACTTGTACCTCTCCTGTCGCTGCTTTTTCTTTTTCGGCCAGTGCAGCTGCCTCGGCTTCCAGCTCTTTTTTTACTGTAAACATGAACAAACAACAAACTCTTACAAATGCTGCTCTTTTACAGACAGAACACTCTCCTGAGATTTGGGTGTGACTGAAAACAGTTGAAGGGGATTTGAATCTGAAGAGGAGTAAAAGCCACTCGAGGTCAGAGGTCACCACCCCTCCATGCTGCCCTCAGTAAAAAGCATAGAAGAACAGGGGTCATCATTCAGGCCAATTTCTTGCCAACCACTATACAGCAGGAGCCACAAAGACGTATTTCACCCTTTAGAAAAATAATACACTAATATTCATTTATGCTAATGCTAATTTTATGATAAATATAGATGAACTGATGCTTTTTAGCATGAATAAGACATAAAAGGAAAATTTCCTCTTTTTGAAATAATAAAAAGTTTTGACTTTGACAGAGATTCATGTGACTTCCTTTTCAAAATAAAAGCCCCCCAGTGCCACATAGGAATGTCTAAATGCAGCAGGTAGTGTAATGTCACCAGAAATAATAATAATAATAATAAAAAGTTTATCTTACAGTTTGTGGTGCATCTCACTCAGAAATTCATGAATCTAATTAACTAAAATTAAATCAGAGCTAATTAATTAATATATTTTTGGACCACCAGACAATTTTCACCTTAAGTATGAATTCTTGTTGCGCTTACTGACCTCAAGTTGATTTTCTGTGGTAAATGAAGCTCAAAATCTCTCAAAGTGTTTTGGTAAGACTTTAAACAACGAAGGATTGATGGATAGTTAGAAGAATTACAGCTACCATAGTCAGGAATCTTGTGGAGTGATATGCGTGGTTCAACTGCATCAATTAGTTGAATAAAGCTTGAGATCATTTATTTATTTTTACTTTACAGTTATTTTTTAAAAGTAAAAGACCTAGATGTGGCTCCGGAGCTGCAGGTTGCAGACCCGTTTAGACCCACACCTAAAGTTGTATGATCCATTTTTATTTATGCACTCTGAAAAATTCACTACCTTCTAATCCTTTTAATAAGGAATTAATATTATTTTACATTTGTATTGACTTGTAACCAATCTGTCATTATAGGGATTACCAAAAGCTGATCAAACTTGTCTGATTCATCAACTTTAAAACCTTAATTAGTTTCTCATCCAAATTCAATTGATCCTCGTGTTTTGCTTGTGAAGATAGGAACAGGAATGCATCAGTCTGCATGGTAACACCCAGAGGACAGCCATCCCCGGGTAGACACGTGCAGCTTCCCGTCTCACCCTGGATCCTGATCGCGTCCTGGGAGGTGTGCACCTTGGGGCGCTGCTGGTGCTCGATCCTGGCCAGAGCTGCGGCTCCGGCCATCTGCGCTCCTTCGCTGGGAGGGCGGCGGTTCTGCCTGGCGTTGGCGTCGCTCGGGGCTGGTTTGGAGCTGAATGGTTTTGTGATGAGAAACACAAAGCGGTCACAACTACGGCTGGATGTGTCATCAGCATCCAGCCGATGGTCCTGAGCTATGATGTTGTGTTTTAAAAAGTCAGATATTAACTTAATTTTATCAGTCCGTGGGGTGTTTGAATTGATTAAATTTCGATGGGAGAGGAACAGAACTTATGCTAACACTAATATCGTTAAGCTAGTTTACTTTACTTTTAAATTAGCCCCGTAACGTTTTTCTAAGCACTCCGTATACCTGGTATCCTCGGTTAGCTTCTTCCCCGGTCCAGCAGATTTAAACTTAATGTCCTTTTTTATGTCTTCAAAAAACTTCTTCATTTTGTTTAGCTGTCAGGGGGGAAACCCAGAAGAACTTACAGATGGCAAGCACTTAGCTAAGCTGCGCATCCAACAGAACCATATCAAAACACAACAGAAGAGAAAACTACTTCCGCCCACAAAGTGCCAACAAATGTCAGCAAACTCAGGTGGCGCCCTCGTGTGGCTGTAATTGTAACTTCATGTTTAAAAGTAAATTTGACATTTTAAAAAGATATTTAGTGGGAACATAAAAGTTAAAATAAAATTGCTTACTCAAATGTATTTTTTTTAGAACACCCATCCTTCATGAATAATTATTCTACTTTTTTATTTTCTTTTGACAAACTTATGTTTGACACTAAATCCAAAATTCAGAATGATCTCAAAAGAACCAACCCATTCATTTATGTTCTCTGCAGTTGTGTTTGGATTAGGTCCTTTGACTCATTTGGAGAACTCTACTAAGTCCTGCTGTGCTTAAAACTTGCAACCTTGGTCTTTTCATTGATGTCTCATATGTTTGGGTGGGATTTGGGGAATTTTTAAAGTCTTGGGGAGACGAAGGAGAGATCACAGAAAAAATAGATGAATCATGGTATGGTTCTCAGGGGGATATTATCTAACTCTTTATTCATTTTGTAAGGTTTTCCAGTATTTTCCATTTTTCTTGGAAAGTAAAAGTCATCCTAGAACTGGCGATAATCCCATGTGCATTTTTTGGTTTCAAAATTCTCTGTCTGCAGCATGTGTGACTAATATTCACTGGTATTTTAATCTTTCTCTGCCTGACACAAGTCTTCTGAGTGATTTCATTTTCACATTCCTTAAAGCACTGATTGTCCAGGAGGAGTTGTCATTTGCTTCCAGTCAATTTCAATATTCTAACCTTTTTGATAGATGTAGCTGAAACTTGAGGTTCAACTGTTTTGGCATTCAGGCTTCTCTCTTATGGAACCTGCTTGCTAATTAGATTATAAAACAATCTGTTCTCAAATCTGACATACAATTTGTGCATTTTTAACTTCAGATTCTAATATTTTTTCTGCCTACCTTTTTAAATTATGCTGAATAGTATAGCTGCTATAGATTGTGCCACACCATTGCACAGTTCATGCAAAAATCAAAATAAAGTGCTCCACAAAAGAGATTAAGCCAAAGCACAGAAAGAAAAGCTAAAATTAAAATTGTAAAATCACAATCAAAACATGAGATTTACACAATATAGCCAAAAACTATTTCAAAACAAGGAATAACAACAGGATAAAAGACATTTTGTTGCTGTAAATGGAAAAAAAATAATGTTTTTAGCTTGGATCGGAATGTTTTTAAAGGAGAAGGTTATTTAACGTTCTCAAAAAAGCAATTATGGATTTTGGCTGCACAAAACTGAAAATGTCCTGACTTTTTGCACCAGCAGAAGACCTGGTCTTCTAGTCAACCTTGCCCAGGCCTTCTACTGGGCACCAGGAAAGTCTGGTTATATTGTGTAAAGTCTCAGTAAAGATTCAATTAGATTGCTTTATTATATTTTAGTCACTGGTATTTTACAAACATATCAGGAGAGAACTGGATTGATTTGGACTAAAGTATGGGTGAATGAGGAAACATGACTGTGCAAACAGAATGAATAGTCAATATGAGGAGAAAAAGAGCATATCTAAAGTGGAGTAATAAATCTGAGTTATTAAAAAGGAAACAAGTATTAAAAAAAATTTGATGACATTAAAAAAGTAAAGTTTGATTCAGTGTTGTTTCACTTGGAGCTGTCTCCAATACTCTGGGAAAAGCGGGAAGATAAGAAACCAGATAAAAGATCTACACCAGAATGTTTGTACTGATTAGATAGTTGGGTGAAGAAAGACATTGTGTTACACATTAGTTGTTTTATTCATTTTTCTTAACATTTCATTAATAATTCCACAATTTTCAGCCCAGACTAATAATCCATGGCTCAACCAAGCATTAAAAAATCTGCATAAAAGCATTAAAATCTTTAAAAGTCACGTTAAGTAAATGAAAAACAAGAGATAACACTTTAATAAGCAATAAAACATATACTGTATTATGAACAGTACTTCACGTGATTTTTCAGAACTACGGATTAATAAAAAAAATGATAATAAATATAAAAATATTTTAACTTTTGCTTGAAACAATTTTTAAAGCAAATCACATAGGTCAAAGTGACATGCCTGTTCTTCAAACTGCAAGTTCACAATTACCTTTTCAGCAACAATCCTATATTGTTCTCATTTTTTTTTTTAAATAAAATGTCATATGATCATGATTTTAAACAAATAAATCTGTTTACGTATCCTACAGAGTTGATCATTTCAGTACAAAGCACATTATATTTAATATTGTGCTATTTCCTCATTTGAAGCTATAAATAAAGGAAATAAATATTAATTTTTTTAAGACCTAATTTACTTGAATGATTTTTGAAAAACTATTTTCATGTGTTTGTTGAGTTTCACGCCATAGGGTAATATAAAAAGAGTAGAAAAGCGGATTTGGGTGTTTGCTATAAGGAATCGATAAATTTACGAGGTGACCCTGAAGGCAGCTTCCCACGCGCCGCCGCTTTTGCCACGTTCAATGTGACGTATCAGGAGGTGTAGACCGGTGGGCGGAGCTTTGACCAACTGCAGGGAGCTCGGAGCCACTGACACCGATGGTCATTTCATACAGGGACACAGAACCGCAGAAAGGTGAGAGTTTTACGTTTCTGTCTCTTATAGTTAATTATTTTCATTTATTTTTCATTTCTTCACGAGTTTCCTTCCTCAGAGAGCCTCTGAACGCGGTTCCGTCACCGCCTTCTGACACTTCTTGTCCGGTTTTCCTGAAGGCGGCAGCTAAACATGAGGCTTATTAACTGAAGCTTTTGGTTTATTCCGAACATAAGTTGTTTTAAAATCGTTTTCTGGACCGTATTTGAGTCGAGGCATCCCGGCGGTCCTCTCCTGTCATTCATGTCCCGCTGCCGCACTTGTCACGTCCTCCAGGAAACGTCAAACTTTCAAACTCCCATCAATAAGTGAAGTCCCCGGTGAGACTGTGACTGTGAACGACACACACGAGGGTCTAGATTTAAGTACGGCTCCCAGCATCCTCTTAAAGCTGAAGATGTCCCCCTCCAGCATTGATGATTTCCTGGTCCAACAATTGTGGGTGTGGGTTCAAACAAAGATGGAAATCTATTTAAGGTGGAATGATTTTCTGGTAATGTGCTCTCACCTGTTGGGCTGGTTTTCTGATGGGCTCATGGCGAAAAAGGCTTTTGTTGTGAAGGTTTTGTCTGGAAAAACTCAAACGTTTAGATTTTTGCTTAGTTTATTTAAATCAGTTTTTTTTGTTTTTTTTTCCAGGTTATCATGGATTCAAAGATCAAGGAACTCATGCAGAGGCTGACCGAGGCCGGCCAGTCGCACCTTCTCCAGTTTTACAACGAGCTGAGCCCCGGAGAGCAAGCGGAGCTGCTCCACGACCTCCAGGACATGGACTTTCAGGAGATCAATTCGTTCTTCAAAAACGCCACGGAGACGTCCAGCAGCAGCCGGCACGAGAAGATGGATGCTCGCATGGAGCCAGTGCCCAGGGAGGTGCTGGGGAGCGTGAGCAGAGACAGGGACCACCTCAAAGACTGGGAGGTTCGAGGTGAGCTTTATCTGAAGGCCCGGAGAGTTTATACTCCTTTACTGCCAGAGACTTAACTTTGGACTTTTAATAGCTCGGAGTGTGCTAAGGTTAAGGAAACAGGGAGAAGATCCTTCTGGATTTTGATGGTTTTATTGTGATTGTACTCACACTGTAACAGGAGTCTGTGGAAGAAAACGTTTTTAGGTTCTTCACTCTGGTGTCACACTGAGATTCTTCAGAGGATTACAGCATCACATGGTTGCGCAAATGATGAAAGCTTCTGCTCCAACTTTCTTTAAAATTTGAAATGCTCCAAAATATCAACCGAATCGCTTTCACGATGACCCCTTCGTTTAAAAATGTATTAATCATGTATGAGTCCACTTGCGCACTTTCTTTAGTCATTGTGATTTTGCAACTCCGTTGCATAGACCTCTAGTGGGTGTGCTGCTTTGTTTTTCCTGTGGCGGACGGACATCTGCTGTTGATTTGTGGCTGACGCAGTCGGAGCGGCGTTGTGAAGTCATCATGTACAGCGGTGACCACGTCTGGCTCGCCCAGCAACTGGATCTAAACTTTTATTTTGACAACTGAAAAGGCCAGACGTTTATAACTGAGACTAATGAGGCACAATAAAAGAATTAAAGTCCTGTCAAGAGTTTCTCTCAGAGCAGCATCTCTAAAGTCATAAATTATCAGCTCTATAAACTTTATTGATAAATGTTATCTGAACTTTATTGTCATTTAGGTCTTTCTTTCTCTACATTTGATCAATATTTTGTTGATTTTTATTTTTGCTCTGTTGCTCTCCAGGTCTTCAGTGTATTGCCCAGAACAAAGTGGCAGTTTTACTCCTAGCTGGAGGACAGGGAACCAGGCTGGGGGTTTCCTACCCCAAAGGCATGTATGACGTTGGGCTGCCGTCCCACAAAACCCTCTTTCAGATCCAGGCCGAGCGCATCTTGAAGCTGCAGCAGCTGGCTGAGGAGAGGCACGGCAGCAAGTGCTGCATTCCCTGGTGAGATTTTGGATTTCAAATGACTGGATTTTCTCGCTGTTATTGATCAGTATAGGCTTTCTGATAGTTGTGAACCACCTAACTGCTACAAGGCACATGTGTCAAAGTCAAGGCCCAGGGGCCTGATCTGGCCCTCTGGGTAATTATCTGGCCCTCCAGATCATTTTATTTTATTGTTGTTAATGGCCCGATGTTATCTTACCCGTATTTCTAACTTGAATCATTTTGACTAAATATATTTTTATGGAGGGTAAAATATTAAGTTATTTAAGGTTTTAGTAGAATTTTTCTGGAATAATATTCCTGCATTTTTATTATACATAATTATGTTAAAACGTTACGGCTTTACAGTTTTAAAAATTTCTGCTAACTTTTTGGACTATTTTATCTTTTACTTTTTCAGGTTGTTTTGGAGTTTAGATTATATTTCAGCTTCATGCTGTTTTGGCTAATTTAGCCTTTTAAAAAAAACTTTTAGATTGTTTCGGAGTTTAGCTATTTCAGCCATATGCTAACTGTTTTGGCTAATTTAGGCTTTTTTTTTTATGTTTTCTAGGCTGTTTTGGAGTTGGGCTAATATTTCAGCTACATGCTAGATGCATTTGCTATTTTATGCTTTTTTTTCCCTTTTTAAGGATTTTTGAAGTTTAGCAGTTTTTTCACCTACATGCTAGCTGTTTTGGCCAACCTACGGGGGTTTTTTAAAATTTTTTTTTTTAGTTTTTTAGGCTAATTTGGAACATGGCTAATATCTTAGGTGACTATCAGCCTCAGCGTTTTTAGCTATCAATTTCAGCATCTTCAGCAATCGCACTAGCATCTTCAGCGGCCTGTGCGATTGAGTTTGACACCCCTGCCATAAGGAGACTCGTGTTAGCCTCATCTCTGTAAAACAGACTCAAGGACAGTTTATAGTCTGAAAAGACCCAATGATGGAGATAGAAGAAAAATGTTGAAAAGTTCAGGTTTTGTTGTGTCTAAATCTGCTAAAAAAAAAACCTTAAGTAGGAGTTACGGTTTTGGTTTTGTCTGCAGGTACATCATGACCAGTGGCAGAACAATGGAAATGACCAAAGATTTCTTCTGTCGGCATAACTACTTTGGGCTGGAGAAGACCAATGTCATATTCTTCCAGCAGGGCATGCTCCCTGCAATGGACTACAGCGGCAAGATCATCCTGGAGAGCAAAGGGAAGCTCTCCATGGCTCCAGGTTTGTTTACATGTAATTTATAATGGACAAAAGCTCACTTAAGCAAGATTTTTTTTTTCATTTTTAACACCTAAGGTGTTCGGTGATGCTTAAACACAAAATCTTTAACAGACTGTAACTTTTCAATCGTTAACATGATAATTACAGTAGATTCTGAAGGAGAAAGCGCTTTTCTCCTTCAGAATCTACTGGAATTATTGTGCTAACAGTTGAAAAGTTACCATAAATCAGAGAACATAAACGCAGGAGCTCCGGTGTTAAAGGATTAAACACAAATGTCTGTGCTTTAGATGGAAACGGTGGTCTGTACAGAGCCCTTGGGAACCAGGGTATTCTGGACGACATGCAGCAGCGAGGGATCCAGTTCATCCACGTGTACTGTGTTGACAACATCCTGGTCAAAGTGGCCGACCCCGCCTTTGTTGGTTTCTGCGTGCAGAAGGGAGCAGACTGCGGAGCCAAGGTTAGCGGCATCCTTCCTTTTTTTCTAACCGAGGAATTTCACTTTTGCTTGAGTCAAACTGGCTCATCAGAGACGGGAGTTCCTCTGTTTTTCTCTCTGTTTAACAACACTTGTTCTATGGCTGCCAGTGTGCAGGAAAAAAAGATATGCAAAGTCAAAGTCCATTTTAGCAGGAGTTATTGTGACATGCCCTGCTCTACCTGAATCAGTGGAAAAGAGGGTTTATGATTTGATACTTTGTGTTACAAGAAAGAAAACTGAGATGAACTTACTGTGTGAATCAGTGCTGTCTTCCTATTTAATCCTTAACTCACTATACTCAAACATTATTATGTGAATTTATATTATTAATCCTTGCTTTATTTTGACAGGAGGGTTTACGTCAATATTTGCTTTCATTGCATTAGTATTGGTATTGTAGCTCTAAAACCTCCTGTCTGGAAACTGCAGGATTAACAAAAATTGAGTAAGTTTGTTGAAGAAAGGGTTCACGGTCTAGTTTGTAGATTAAAGTCCCACTTTTAAACTATTTTTAAAGATTATTCTGTTTTTAGCCAACATCTAAAAACCTGTGGCGTTTTCTTGGGCATAGTTTCTGTATAGTGGCAGTAGTTCATTATTAATTGTCCCTGGGTTGTGGGCTGAACCGTTGGTGCATAGCAACCCCGCCCCTCTTCCCTTCCTTGTTGTGGGCTTACATCAATGATTTGAATTATGAAATTTACACAAATGCAACTTTAAGCTTAAGTTTCTTTGTATGTATTTATATATGTCCTTCGTCATGAGAAAATGCAACAAAAATATGTTAAAAACACACAAAAAACCACATTTTTATTGGAGTGAGTTTTTAATATTTGCACAAAGTGACTTTTGGTTGATGACTGCTGCTTACAGAAATGTTCAGAGGATGTATTAGACCGATGGAGGATTCTAGGTCGAGGATCTCCACCAACAGGTGCTTCTTCAGATTTCAATGTTTGAAAGGAAGCATCTTAGATAAACAAAACCACCAAAACGACTCCCCTCTTTACATTTTTTAAGACTATAAGTTTTAAGCTGTTTAGTCTGGGCGTATTTTAGATTATTGTGAGAGCAAAAGATGAACTAGAACAATCCTTTTTTAAGACTTCAAAAGAGGCTGAGCGTTTCTGTAATAATGCATATTTTAAAAGATTTTTTTTTGTATTTATGAGAGTGAAGAAAGGCCAAACACTCTGTCTGTGGAGTCACTATAGCTCTGTGTGGTTTCTCCAGTTTAATGCATGTTGGTTCTGTTGTAAAATGCTACGGACATGTTCCACTTATCACCACCAGGGGTCGACACAAGCCTGAGGTTCCCTTTGAAGCTTTGAGGTGATTCCAGCTTTCTAGGAACTTTTGAGCTCAAAATTATTTATCTACATTTAAATTTCTGTGGTTCTGAATGCCCCACAGAACCTTTTGGACTATTCATTGTTTTGCCCTGGATATTATTGATCATTTATATTAACATTTGTGTGGGACTAATATTTTTTTACAGTAGCTTTGGGAAAGGCATTTTTATTCCTTTAATAGTCAAAATATACACGTTATATATATATGTGTATATATGTGTGTGTATATATATATATATATATATATATATATATAATATATATATATATATATATATATATTTTTTTTTTAAATCATTTTAGGAATATTTATATTGATTCTTAAATTGATTGAAACCTTAATATTGATTGTTTTTAATTGTCAGTAGGATGGATGGGACAATCTTTTTAAACATGATTCCTTAGCTCTCTGTTTGGCTTCTGCTCTTGAAAATCGACCCCTCACTTTTGTCTGAAGTTTATTTCTGGCTCCTGAAGACCTCATGGATGAAACTCATTTCATGTGAAGCTTTAGCTCACCCAGAGTGGAATAAAATACTGCTCCAGTCATCAGGCCGTTCCCCCTCTTCGCATAAGGGGGAGACGTGTGGTGGAGCAGAGATGGAAGGCTTGGATCTCAAAGTCCCACCCTCCTGCCGTAAACTACAAACAGCCTCCGGCGCAGTTCATGTGGCTTCACCAACCCCCATCCCTGCTCCAACCTCATCAGGACTTCACTCTGTCATTAGCAACCAGATGGGGAGGGGGCCTTTTACCCTCATTTATTACAGACTTCGGCACACTTGCTGCAAAAAATGGAAATACTGAGTCGTGTGCTTGTCACTCTTCTCTCGTCTGTTGCTGCTTTTCTAGCATTTTATGGCTTCATTCAGGTGGTCAGAAAGCAGATTAAGAAATCAGTTTGTATCAGTAGCCAGGTTTTCTTTGTGCTTTTTATTAAAAGTGAATAATTTCAAAGGTTTCTTACAGAGAAAACCAGCTTCTCAGGCATGAACAGTATAAAAGCCACGCCCATCTTTGATTCTGTAACAGTTGATTTGTTATTGTTAGCTTTAGCATGGCTTGCAAGTGTATGACTTTAATACATGTGCTGTACTGTTTATAGGTAGTGGAGAAAACGAACCCCACAGAGGCTGTGGGCGTGGTCTGTAAGGTGGACGGGCTGTATCAGGTGGTGGAGTACAGTGAGATCACCCTGGCAACCGCGGAGAAGCGCAGCGCTGACGGACGCCTGATGTTTAATGCAGGAAATGTGGCCAATCACTTCTTCAGCTTCTCTTTCCTCAGAGATGTCGTTCAGTAAGACAGCTGTGACTGTGCTAGGCAGTTTTCTTGGTTTTCTCAGACTGCTCGCTTTCAGGTCATAACAGCGTTTGTGTTTTAGGAAACATGAGCCACAGCTGCAGCACCATGTGGCCCAGAAGAAGATCCCATATGTGGATGCCCAGGGTCAGTTAATCAAGCCAGACAAACCCAATGGGATCAAGATGGAAAAGTTTGTCTTTGACATCTTCCAATTTGCAAAGTAAGTCACGGTGCACCATTATTTAGTGCACCAATGTCAGCACGCCGTCCTCTGGCAGGTTTTCTGCTCCAAAGTTCTTGATTTGTTCTTCCAGGCAACAACCAACCTCTTTTTCCACTCAGTTCTGGTTCTGTGATTTAGCCTAAACCCTGACTTTCCTCCAGAGTCTGCTCCAACAGGCTGTGCTTGCCAGCTTTTCCATAAGAGGATGGAGCTTTACGAGCTGTTCTATCATTCGCCTCTTCAAAATGTTTCATGACATCAGCTCTGCTAATAGAACTTCACATTTAATGAAAGAATTCCTGTGAAGGCCGATGGAAATAACGCTGCTGACATGCACCGCTTCTTCTGAGGGTTGTAGACCACCTTTCATGAAAAGGTTGAGAAATAATTTCAATATTCTCAGGAAATGGACTGGACGAATGTCAGGCAGTCAGTTATAGCAGAATCCAGATGTGTTTAAGTCACTTTGCAGCCAAATCTCTAAAAAGTTCTACTGGGGCTTCTTTCTTTTTTCCAGTCTGAACCTTGAAGAACTAGTAAGCCGTCTTTCCCCACACTGTTGATGCTGTGTAATATCCAGTATTGAACCACTGAAACCAGTCTTGGTGCTGCTTTAATGAATGTTGTCAGACTTTCAAAGACATTTTGTTATTTTCAAAAACTGATCACCTCTAAAGTTTTCAGCTGTCGAAGATCAAAGTTCTCACCTTGTGCACTTTGAAATGGTCTAAAGTGATTTTGCCTCAGAACCATGAAGTCGTGGTTGAACCACATACAGCTAAGCCTGCAGAAGAAATGCCAAATTTATTGGCAACATCATATTAAAAGATTTTGACCCAGAGAGCAAAAAAATAAAAACACCTTAGTGAAACGAAAACACGACAAGCACACATTAACTATGGATGGGCTAATTTTGTTGATTGAAGCAATAAATGAATAAACAAGTTATGTGTGTATTTTTTTACTTCATTTAGCTTGTTTAGTTTCCAGACTTAATATAGCTAATATGCACTTTGTGTCGCTGTGCTTTGTTTCAGGACCTTTGTCGTGTATGAGGTGCTGCGGGAGGATGAGTTCTCCCCTCTGAAGAACGCAGACACTCAGGACGGAAAGGACACGCCCACCACAGCCAGACACGCCCTCATGTCCCTCCATCACCGCTGGGTGCTCAACGCGGGAGGCCACTTCATCGACGAGAACGGCAGACGAGTACCTGCCATACCCAGGTGACCGCAGTGTGTCATGACTCTCCTCAAGATGCACAATATGCCCACAAACACAAAAAACAGGCTTCCTCATAGTCACCCCCACCTCCTTCCAAACCATTTCACACCCTGTAGAAATGTATGCACTGGCTTTGTTGTGTGTGTGTGTTGTGGACGTCATGTTCTTTTAGCTTCACTGTCTGACCTCCCCCTCTCTCATGCTGGGTGTTGCTCCTGTGTGTCCCGCACATGTTTCCAGCGCTGGAGCAGCAGGCAGTGTCACAGATGATGGAAACAGAAAGTAATTATCCCCCTGCTGAACTGAGTGCATGGTGAAGGGGTTTGGGTTTTCTTACCCTCTTTTCTCAGATGGTCAACTCTGTCTCTGACTCGCTGTGACTTTGTTTCGCTCTGTAAAGAGGCGTCTGCAAGTGCTCTGCACCTCTGCCTCTTTACACTCAGGGAGTGATCATTTAGCCGGGTCAAGTGACTTGATGTCATGCTGACCCACTGACAGATGGTTTATACTAATACACCTCTGTACACACTGGATCATTGACTGTGTATGAGAACTGGACTGAGTAACTCCTCCCCCCCGGTATTCCAAACAGGAAGTACCCACTGACTCCAAGAAGCTAAAATCTATGGCGAATTAAACAGCCATTACTCAGTCTTTATTAGGTGTGTGTATTGGCAAGAGTGATGGAATGATACGTATAGCGAGACCAGCTCACTATGTATCGCAATATTTGCTATAAGACTGTACCTGAACAGTTTTTCACTTTTTTTTTTTTTTTTTTTTAAGAGTGTGACTTTGAAAAAAACTACCTAAATATGGCTACTGAATGGATTCCATTTCTGCAGGACGGAAGCAAATCATTTTCGATGGGTGACATCACACTCACTCGCTCCAGTTCTCATATACAGTCAATGACCTGTACTGCATGCCGGGTAAAAAAAAAAAGGCAATCTGCTGATTTATATTCCATTTAGTGACTTTTTTTCTCAACATTAGAAGTCGGTTCACCCGTAAAAATGAAGTGCTTTTAAATTATGAGCATGTTTTTTGATTTTATGACATTCATGGATACCATAAATGTTATAAATGTTTCCAGAAACCCTCTTCAAATGATCTATTTTCTTCTTTAAATCAGTTTTCATAAAAATTGTGATTTCTGTAAAACTAGAAGCAAACTGCTGTGTGATAAGAATGGAGTTTCATCAAAGAAACAGACGCATTCCCAGTTATTCAGCAGTTTCCCTCTAGAGTCCATTAGGGGTTGAAGGACTGATCATCTTTTTCCAGGAAGCTCTGATTTTTGGCTCTGACCTCTAATCACAAGCCACGGTTGAAGAACAGCTGTGTCCAGGGTTTGCAGCTGTTTTTTCTCAGCCCCTTCCCTGTCTTTTATTTCTGAGAAGAATGACTCCTTCCCCTTCTTTTTCCAGTCTGAAAGACGGAACAGACCTGCCAATTAAATGTGAGATTTCCCCGCTGGTGTCCTACGGAGGAGAGGTGAGGCCTCACCTGTCCAACACACTGAATGCTCTTCCTCCCAGCTGTTAATGCCACCACTCATTTTTCAGGGTCTCGAGGATTTTGTAAGAGGGAGAGAGTTTCACCCGACCCTCATGCTCGACGAGAACGGAACCCACGAGCTGGTGAAGAATGGAGTCTAAGCAAGGAGATGGAGAAGAAGGGGAAATTTTGAGAGCACCATTCTTTTGTTTGTTTTTGGGAGAAACTGTGATGTCATGCTGTGCAATAACAAGTGTTTGTGGAAGAAGCTGTCCCAGTCGACACGATGAATGAATGAACGAGCTAGATGAAGTGTGCCGTTTTACCCTTCAACACCAACTTTTCTTTGGTTTGTACGTTTTGATGAGCACTTGAACACAGCATGAAGTTAGGAATCCTTTCATACTGACACCAAGAAGCAGTCTGCAAATCTATTTATTTTACTTTTGAGACTTATTTTTATATGTAGATGTGGATGCTTAAAGGGTGGGGAGGTAGCGTCCACCTGTTTTACCTGGTGATTCTTTTTTTATGTAATGATTGACTGAGCTGAAACAATCGGATGGATCTTTCAGACTCTTAATCTGAAGACACAAATGGTTCTGTGGGGGGGTATTTATAAAACCTGTTTCTTCCATGCTGGAAATCATTGAAGTGACTGAAAGTAATGCTGTGGCTTCTGTCATCTTTAATAAAAAAGATTTCTTTTTGGAAAGTCTTTGCTTTTTCTTTAATTTCAAATGTTATTTCATGGCATTTTTAACATCTGTTAATTAAAATAAAACAATAAATAAGCTACTAAAGCAACTTTTATGAGCAATATTTCTTATCCGAGGGTGAAACTATTTATTAAACTGTTAAGACACTTGGGGTACATTTTTTAAAATTTATATCATTTAATACCAATATATACACAAGACAGTAGAAACTAGATATAAAGCATCACCTGCAATAATACTAGATTGAATGCTATAAGCTGAAGATGCTTTAATTGATAGTAAATGCTGAAGCTGATAGCAAGCTAAAATATTAGCTAAATACAAAATTAGCCTAAAAAACTGGTTAAAAAAAGTCTAATTTACTCAAAACAGCTAGAATTTAGCTTAAATATGAGTTAAATCCCAACATAGCCTTAAAAAAAGCCTAAATTAGCCAAAACAGTTAACATAAACCTAAAATATAGCTAAACTCCAAATTTGCCAAAAAAACCTTAAAAAATGTCGGAATAACCCAAAAAGCTAGCATAATGCCAATACAACAGCTGAAACTCCAAAACTAGCACAAAAACCCCAGTAGATGCCAAAACTGCTACAACATTAGCAACTAAATATTACACGCATCTAAAATTAGTTTAAAATAATCCTTAAAGTTTTTACCTGAAAAGGGACTTTTGAATATTCCGTGAGCAATTTTCAGCTGAGTTAAAAAAGTAGCAGTTGGTTGAATAGTTTAAAAAGTTGAAGAGTTGTATGAAGTATAAACTTTTAAGCACCCATCTCCTGAAAGAGTTGAATATTTTGATAGCTGAATGAGCTGAATAGGTGAAGGGGTTGAAGAGCTACGGACAGACAAAAAAAGGTACAAAGGAAAAATGGATCACTATAGTGTGAATGCTGCACAAGATGACAATTCCTTTAAATTCATAGCTCAAACTCAAAACAGGAGGGAAGATACTGGTGATACTGATGTATTATTCAATAATCTTCAATAAATACTACAAGTGTTAAATCAAGAAAATAGATTGAAAAAAATGCTCCTCTGCTGTTTAAGGATTGAAGATTACTGAATTTGAGACTCAATAAAAAAAATTTAATGCATTTTGTCCATCAGGAGGCTTCAACAAGAAATTCAACTTCTAAACAACTTGAAATCTAAAGATTCACTCCATTGTAGTTGTCATGAACATTAAATCTATGATCTAAGAATGAATAGGACATGATTGTGTGACAAACCACCTGGTGAATACTTAAGGAACTAGGCTGGCTCCATTTATTTTTATTAAACTATTCTTTAATTTAAAAGTCAAAGACGTATCCAGCAGTATTCTTGGGGGGTACCACTGAGGTTTAGGATGGGTCAAGCGCAGAATCCCTTCCAGCCAGTTCTGAAGAGCTCCTTTCTGACTCACTCTTTCCCGCTCTCTGAGTTTCATTCCTGCACCATAATGCAAAAAGCAGCAGTGAACTCAGCTAAAATTTGTCTGAATGACACTTGCTTTCATGTGCCAAACTCTAAAGGATTTTTTAAAAAATAAAATAACTTTACATTATGAGGAAACATCCACCCTAAAGTCTCTGTACCTCCTTTTGTAAAGCCAAAGGGCTTAGGATGCAAATAACCTTAAAAGTTGATTCTTCATTGGTTATGTAATCCTCCTTCTGTTTTAACCTTTCATTCAGTGTACTAGAGTGTTTGCCATCGCTAAATTGAGTACACAAAAGTAAATGATTTACCTTTTACTGACTCCTGAACAACAAAAAAGCTTCTCTTCATGTTGAAGTCACAATAAAAAAACAGAAAACTGTGAAGCTTTTGAAATGTTCTGTTCTTTTCAGAAGAGTTACTGTCAAATGTAGCTGTGCTTTACAACACCGTGGTCATGTGATTGGTCATTTAGCTCTACCAATGACTTTCTTGGTTGGTGGAAAGGTTGGAACTGAAACTGATGGAACAGTTTTAATCTACAACCATAGAGTCAAAAAAACACTTTGAGTTCATGTTCTCTATTTTATGTATTTTTTCAACTTAAAAAAAGAATGATTACATATACCTATGTAGATCAATCAAATAATGGCGTTCTCAGTAATTGACAGGGAAAGCATTCATGGAGCGCCACAACCAAGTGACTATAATAATATGAAAATGTGTGCATATGGACTGGAAACCCCAAAGCTAAAACCTCTGAAAGTGATGGAGAGCAAATAATAACAATAATGCTTCCACCTCCATGCTTGACAGTGGGGAAGGTGTTATTGGGGTCAAAGGCAACATTTCTATTCCTCTAAAAATCCAGTTTGGAGCCCCGGACCTACAGGTGGATTAACGCTCATGTTCTTGTATTTATTCACAATTGCACTAACACTGGTGACCTTTAACCCCCAGGTTCTTGTTGACATTTTTGCAGTCTTTGCAATCTTCTCCCTTGAATCCACTGAAAGCTCTTTAGTCATTCCATGTTGGAGAGTTTAAAGTCTGACTGATTCTGTGGACGGTGTCTTAATACAGGTGATGAGTTCAAAGTGGTGTCTTCAATTCAGGCGGCAGATTGATTACAAGTCTCTGTGAACCGGAATTCTTAATGGTCACAAGGAGATCAAGTACTTATTTACATACCACAATGAAATGCAAATACATTTACATCAATCCTTTTGAGTGGATTTCTTGATTTTCTATCTCTCTGTTCAAATGAAGCTACCATTAGAATGACTGTCAGTTTCTTTCCAAGTGGGTAAACCTTAAAAATCAACAAGGGATCAGATACTTTTTCCTCTATTGTATAAGATTTAAGCATATAAAAAATATGCAACTATCGTCTTTGTCAATACAAAAGTGTGAAACAACATCACAAGGGAAGCAAGTGCAAAAATTGTGTTATTTGAGTTGGACTTAACCACTGAAGAAGAGCAAAAATAGTCCAAAATGAAAAAAAAACACTACACACTGAGTAGAAGGTGAATCTTCGGAGACCAGTGTGACATCTTTAATAGACCCTCATTGAAAGCTGAATTGCATATTTTGATCTGTGTTTGCCAAGTTTGAAATACTCATGAACTGGAAACTAGCAGAACTGTTAGTTATTAACTCACACAAAGTTTGTTGCTTTTTCTCCTTAGATTCTCGTTTTTTAAAACCAGGTTAAACTGTTATTTTATAACTTTTTTTTAAAACTTATTTCCTTTTTTTCTCAGGTTCTTGGTATTAGCATATACTTAACTTTGCTTGTGAACAAACAGCACACGGACGATTGCTGCACCTGGTTTCTACACTCTGTGAAAGCAGGCGTTAAAGTTATTAAATGGCGTAAAACCATAAATTCATTTTCACCGGCCTCAATGTCACAGCTCAGGTTGCCTTTCTCACAGGGAGCTTTTCACGTAAAGAACATAAAAAACCCAAACGCACGAAACCACCGAATCTCTGATTTCAACAACAGAAAAACTCTCCCTAAATTAGCAGCATAACCTCAATCCGAAGGGGAAAAATCCAGAAAGAATTGCCTTGAAGTGAAGCTGCTCCAGCCCGGATCGGCTAAAGAAAGGCCCTTTTCAGAAGGAATAAAGATTTTCGATGGAGCATCAGATTCAACCCTAATTGAGACCTTATGTGTGGAATTCTGGGATTTTGGCATCCTCCCAAGAATCCACAGAATGTGAGGGGTTTTTTTTCTGCCTCCCTCTCTTTTGCCTCTCTTTTTTTTTCCACTGTGCAGGGTTGTCTTACATCAGCCAGGAGAGACTCACTAGCTGACAAAGAGTGAGCGGGGAAAGGAGAGGAACCTCCAGCTGACGGGATCTCTCAAAACTATTCCTAAACTATTGAGAACAAATGATCTGAAAGGAGGAGGAGAGGATTTGACAGGTATGTTGTTTATTTGTGATGTTTTCTGTCCTCTGAGCTCATTGTGTTTGTGTGAATAGCTGAAGTTTCAGGGACTATCCCGAAGGCTCTGAAAAATCTGTCAGTCTTGATGTGTTTCTGTTTGGCGGCTCTGGTTTCTTTGAAACAACTTTTTTCTTGACATCAGAGCAAACCTTAATTTCTTTGCTTCACCAGAACACACAAGCCTCACTTTTTAGGCCACAAAATTGACTTAAAGTTCATTCAAATTTTCAAAGTATTGATCAGTCATTCTACTGTTGCTACAAACACTGCATGGATCTCAGCATCTGTTAATACATGAAATGACACAAGATGCTTCCATAAGCTCAGCTTTGCATTTGTTGATGTTTGACGACTTTTCAAAGAATTCAGAGGCTTTCACCTGTTGAAACACTGAAGCTGCAGCTCTTCAGCTTTGTGCATGTAGGTGTTACATACTGTTTGGTATGTAGCCATCCTTTTGTGGTTTGTGCTTTAGGGTCAAGCATGAGCTCATGAGATCAGAGATGCAGCTCGCATTAAAGAAGTTTTTGTTGCAAAAAAGTTTAGTTGAATACTGTGTTACTGCAGTGGCTCATCTTTATGATCTAACTATGACACTTGTGTCTTAAAAACCCTGAAATATTAACTGACACTGGTTCAATGTAAAGGATGAAAGTTGTTTCTCCTCCAGAGTGATTTTATCTTTTATTTGTCCATCAAATTGGGGCTATTTCATTTTTATGAGTAAATAGATATTCATTAAATCTGACTAAATATTCAGGATTCAAAGAAAAAAACTAATACACCTTAATTTTCAGTTATTTACCAAAATGTATTTAAAGTTGAAAATTAATAATTGAGACTCTAATAATTCTAAACAATCTTTTGAACACCAACTTTCTATCAGTGCATATTGTATTTTTATTGGTTTTATTGCAACAATGAGCCACAAAACACAATTCTGGCGATGCAGTTTTCAATAAAAATTAAACTCATGTTGTGGATATTTTAGTTTATCTATACACCAACCTTTTAACTGTGATTTCTCTAGTATGACAACATTTAACATGGTTTATTAGGTTTTTCTGGTCTGTTCTCCTTCTTCCAATGAACTCAAGCTCTTTTGTGCTCTGACAAAGAAAAAAAACAAATAGGTGAAGGAATTATTGGAGAGAAAAATGAGGAATTTTACAACCTGACCACAAATGAAGTGAAGGAATGCACTGATAACTATAAATGGAGGATAATGTACTGTGCAGGAGCAAAAGGGTGTGGATTTTGTCAAGCAGTTAGCTCTTTGTTCTGTACTCATAAATGATGATGTGTAAACAGGAAAAACCCAACATCAGAGGAAGAAAGTCTCACATTTTAATCAAACTTTTGAAGTATTTTTAAAGTCCCACTCCAAGTCTATTTTTACTTATTGTTAAATTGTTTCCAGGGGTTTTCTAATTATGATTAAGCAGTTTTTAGCAAAAAAAAAAAAAAAAAAAAGCCTCTTTTTTTAGAAATTCCCCTCTGGAGTTGTGGGCGGGACTATTGGTGCAGAGGTTAGCCTCTGCTAATTTCCCATAAGTACTTTGTTTACTCTCTCCCGCTAGGTTCTAGCACCTTACAATCCCAAGCTAACAGTAGAAAAAACATAAAAAAATAAAATAATGAGCAATATTGTAAAATAAAGATGTTCATGGATCTATTTGTCTGCAAGTAATTGCTTTAGAATTGTACCAGAGTAAGAAGATTTGGCAAAATCCGAATTTATCCCCTCCCCCCACGGCTTCTCCCTACCCCTTCATTCTGCCCTCCAACGGAGAGGTATGTCCTATGTTCGAGTTCCTTCCCTACTCACTAAATAGCGCTGATTTATCTAGCACTGTCTGAATCTGCCATTCCAAAATCAAGTGCACAATAAATTTTACCAGAAGTCTTTGCAAAAAACTACCATGCATTGATGTTCACTATAGCGAATATAGACTACAATGAATTGCGGTTTAACAATTAAACAGCTTTAAATGTAATTTTTAAAATAATCCATTCACATTTTCATCATCAGAACACAGTGGAGCCACAAATTGACTTGTGAAATGTTTATATTGATTCAATTTTCATTTTGTGAAATTGGTGACATTATATCCAGCTTTTAGAAAAACAAAAGGAGGATGGTGGTGTCCGAATTGCTTTTAATTTTAAGGCACTAGATAGTCCTGCACTGTATAGTTTATAGAAGTTAGAGATTAGGGTGGGAATTCGGACAAAGAGATGGAAAAATTGTGTTTTCTAATTTGGACGACACTCCCACTTGATGACGTCATCAATAGTCGCCAATCATCTATATTACCACGTAGCTTCCAATGCTCGGAAAATACATAACACCGGTTTTATAACATTAAAAAAAGGCCATGCTAAAATTTCATTACTTACATTTATATGTAAACGTTTGAGATTCATGTGAAGAAACACGCTTCTCCGCGGAACAGCACGACGCGGTTTATCCTTGGTTAAAGATTTTTAAGGCTTAAAAAACACTGTTACGGACACCCCTACCCCTCCAAATGCCCCAACAATTGGAGTGGTAGGGAGAAGTTGTGGAGGTAGGGGAACAATTCGGATTCGACCTTCGGCCGTTACCACATCACAAACCTGAGCTTTTTGGAGCCGCAAGTTTTCATCTGCGCCTGATCCAATACGATTTGAATAAAGAAGTACTCAGGAACACAGTTTTATCCTAAATTATTTTATATCCCCCATCATGAAAAAACATGATTTTCATTGGAATAAGTCTTCAAATAAAATCGAAAAAAAACATACACATGTGTTGAAACTCAACCATACTCCAAATAAATGTTTTCCTACAGCAAGAGGAGAGGATGTAATGGTAATTTCTTTTATCCCATATCTTTTCAATTAGCGACCCCTCCTTCCTTGGTCGGAGCCCGACTGACATCCTCCCATCACACCCCAGCAAAGGCTGTTATTACAACCCTACAATCACAAAGCTGTGAGGGGTGGACTTAGCTTTGCAGTAACTCGACACAGTTGTCTGATTGGAAGTGTTTTTAAATCAATGCTTCTGCTGGAAGTGAACCAGCGGGGGGTTACGTCCCCAGAGGGGCATGCTGTAATTTGGTATAAATAGTTGCCATTTCAGGGAACTACTAGCCCCAAAAATATTGAGCCTCCCACGTGTGCTTGAACTTCGACGGTGCCCACAGCCGGCCCCACACATCCCGCACAGTCAGACAGGGATATGGTTACATGTAGCTAAGAAATGGGTTTTTGTTTATGGCAGCTTTAAATCATGTCTGACTTTGACTTAAGGTTTGTGTCAAAACTCAAGGAGATGTTCTGCTTGTACATGTGGCCTTTGTCTTCTCCTGCTCTGTCATTCCTGCCCTTGTTTACACGTTGCAGTCTCTTTTTGCTTGATGCTCATTACACGTCCCTCCATGTTCTCTCAGATTACAAGCTGCAAAAAAGGATCTTAGGTGTAGATCTTAACCAAAAAGAAAATTCTACAGCAGGATGATGATCTGGTCAACTCTATTTCTAGAATTTTTTTTTTTTTAAAAGTACTTAAACGTGGACTCATCTGTACTTCTAAACCTCTTGTTAATAATTTAATTTCTAAAATATTTTAATCAGTACAAATAATTCAGGAAAGTATCCCTGGTTTCCAGAAACCAGGGCAGCAGGCAGCTCCAGCCAACATCCCAGATGTGCACGTCTGTGTTATAAAATGATTTGACTCGTATCCAGATTCATGGGGTTTCAGTATATTTTAGCCACAATGATTTACGGTTTCAACCGAGCACAGCGGAAGGAAATCTGCCTCTAGGTGAGAGACTGAGAGAAATTTTCTTGGCGTGTGATGCTGTTTGTCTCCGTTTGACAGCGTAGCTGCACAACAATGGATCTGGAGATTCCATTAAAAGGTTTCTGGCTGTCATGACTGTATTTAAAAACAGTTGAGGTATTTGTGCCTCAGATATAACAAATTTCTTAAGTTTTATTTCAAAATTATTTTTTGTTCCATGTACTTTAACGTTGTTTTTTTTTTTTTTAAAAAAAGAAAATTAAATATTTGAAATAGAGGCTGGAAGAGTGAATGTTTTATGTGTTTTGCAGAGGTTCCAGATGTGAATCCTAATGGTTCTGGTGTTTGGAACAGGTCTCTTGATCTTTGCTGTCCTGCTCCTTTTCCATTGTAAAAAGTGGTTCATTTTGAAAAAAAAAACAAACTTCAGCATACTTTTTTTAAATATAGATATAAAAACAGGAAAAACTTTTGTATACAAACCAAAACAAGACATCTTTTAGATTTTGACGTGTGCAGTCAGGTTCTTCTATCTGTGTATTTTCAGAATCAGAATCAGAATCAGCTTTATTGGCCAAGTGTAGGATATATACAATGAATTTGGTTCCAGTTACCTGTGCTCCTATGCAAAAAAAAAGATAAAAAATAATATAATAAGATAAAATATTGTGAATTTTGTGAGGTTTTCTCCTTTTTTAGTCTGTGTGTGGTAAAGTTCCACTCCGATCATCTTTTGATCTTTTGTAAAAGTGTTCCCAGTGGTCTTTTAATCAAAACAATGTCGTTTTAAGGCAAAATAAAAACCTTGTTGTTTTCTGGGACATAGTGTCTGCAGAGGGGCAGTCGTTCAGTAGAGATCCACCTCTAGGTGGTGGGCTGCTGGTGGCACAGTTTGCTTAACCCTGCTTCTCGACATCACTCCATTTACACTCTCTCCCGCCAGCTTATAGCCCCTCACAGTCCCAACCTAACTTTTCCTGTGCAGCAAAAATGGGAAACAAAATTGGAGCTATCCACGGGTGCAGTCTGGAGCCAAATACCAACTCGAACGAGGAAAACAAAGACGTTTATGGATCTAGTCGTCTACAAGTGGATGCATCAGAACAGAGCGGAGCTGGGAGCTTGTGGCTTGCCGTAATAGTTCTCAAATCTTTCTTACAATTTCTCCTCCAACTGGATTTTTGCATCTGCTCCTGACTGACAGCAATTTTTATAAATAAATTCTCAGAAATGCAGTCTTTATCTTAACTTTCTTTATACATCATCAGAAAAATGCTACAAGATTTTTTTCAGAGTGGGTCTTTGGACAACACTGAAATATAACTGAAATCCAAAAAAGAAAGTTGTTTCCACTCACATCTGTAAAAGACACAAATCCCAGAATTTTACCTTTTTGGCTTCAGGTTTCCTGTTCCTGTAATTCCCCTATATGTATTGTTTTAAACTACTCTGCCAAATGGAAATCTTGCCTTGAAGGTATTATGTAGGAAATCCTCCCATCTCCTCAAGCTTCACTTTCCTTCTGACAATAAGAGGATAGTTTTCTGAGAACGATATCTCCTTCAAAAACAAAACCAAACGAGTGTGTTTTTAGGCCGTCAGCCGCGCTGGACTCAGCTCCCCTTCCTCAGGTTTTTCAGCTTTTTGTTTACACACCTTGACCTGGATCTGGGTGCAAAATGTGATTCTAATCTCATGCTTTCCCATAAAAGTAAAATATCTGTCATTTTATGGTTTAGCCTAAAATGAGAACCAACAGGATTTAATGGAAAGCACATGTGTGGGGTTAAAGCCGTGAAGCTCTGGGGCACAGGGCTTTGCAATCCGCCTTGGCTCATTAACAGACACCCCCATTTATACATATCTGTACATATTTTGACAAGCTCAAAAAATGGTTGAACTTTTTTTTTTTTTTTTTTTGATGAAGTTGAGAAGAGTTGTTATAAAAGGCTGAAATGAGTTGATTGCAGGAATTGAAGGAAGGAAGTTTAGAGCGATTTTGAGATGAAAACATGTAATTATTTAAAAGTCACTCTAAAAATAAAAAGATGACAGGCAAAAAATAAAGAAAAACTGGATAACAAATTAAGCAGATTATGCACCAAAGACTTCCAATTTATAAAAATATGAGTTGAGATGAGAAATTGTTGCTATTTTGGAATCAAATAGTTTTTTTTTATTTTACTTGTTTTTTTTTTAAACAACTTTTTTTGGTAGAAGTTAATCAAGTTTGCAGAATGCAAATGAATAAATAAGGAAGGAACACTTGTGACGTTTTTCTTTTCGACAATTATTTTGTGCAAATGTATGACGCTGTAACACAGATGAGTGAATATCTGCAATGCTGTTGAGGCATTGAACGAAATCTTCCAAAAAAAAAAAAACAATTAGTCAATCAGCCACTCAGTGCTGAGAAGAACTGATGCATGATCTGACCCCAGAGATGACGGACGATTCCAACAGACAGCAAGAGCACTGGGCGGATGAAAAAGAAAGAGTTGACAACCCAAAAATTATCTTGTCATATGTCCTTTTTCATTTGGTCAAAGTATTGTAGCTATGCATTAAATATGAGATAAATCATACAGCTTAACGGAAATTATGACCCATGTGTGTGAGCCGCAGGCAAACAACTCTTTAATTAGATCTCTGCTTTCCTTTATTCTGATAAAGCAGCTAACCAAAGCTGCTTTTTTCTGGAAAAGACAGATGTTTTCTTTCGTTCAGCTCGGAGACATCTGCTGGTTTCTCCTTGCCGTCCCTCACATTAAATGTAAAAGGCTGCTGTGCGTTTGCATGTGCACATGAGAGAGACAGGGGCAGGCGGCCGACCAAGTAAACCTGACTGTTTACTTTGCAGGCTTTCCCAGGCTGCAGGAGCTGCTGGTTCACCATGTTTGATTTGTGTGCTTTGCCGGTAACTCCCAAGAAGTAAAGATAATTTGTGCAAATGTAAAACCTCGATATAACCTGATATTCCTTTACTGCGACTATGCCGCACTTGTCTGCGAGCCCTCTCTGAATGCACAAATGGCATAAAAAAGTGAACCAGAAATCACAAACAATTCTGATAGATAACTTTTTATGTCTTTAAGTAACAAATACTCCTACAAAATAATCTATATTGAATTTTTGATGTTCAGCTCACAATATTATATGACTTTTTTTGAATAATTGCCATTAAAGTGAATTGATAAAGAGATAGATTGTTACTGGTAAAGAAATTGTTGATCATTTTCAATTCATGTTATTTATCATTTCATGTAGCAATGCTAAAAGTAACAAAACAGGAGCATTTTTTTCCAATTATTGCTCACATAAACCCAGCTTGAGGTATCACATATTTGCACAAATATTGCTAAACTACTGGGCTCTTGCTCTTATCTATTATGTAAATTGTAATTTTGTATGAATTGTGTTTGATATTTTTAAAATCTCACTACAATTATCTTTTGTGAAAGCGTTCCCAGGGATCTTTAAATAATAATTATCCTTTTTTTTTTTGCCCAAACCTGTCGTTTCTGCAGAACTTTAAAAAATCATCTCTGATATGTGGGCAGGACAATTCGTGCAAAGTAAGCCCGCCCCCTGCTTCCAAACATCTGTTTACACTCTCTCCTGCTAGCTTACAGTCCCTCACAACCCCAACCTAACATTACTGATGCAAAAAAAAAAAAAAAAAGGCAAGCAATAGCAGAGCTCAGCTCTTCAGTTTTGAACCAGATGTCTGCTCGGACAAGGAAGACTTTCATAGATCTATTTTTCTGCAAGTGGATGCATCAGAATAGAGTGGAGCAGGGAGCTTGAGGCTTGCTGTAGTAGCTTCTATATCATTTATTTATTCATTTATTTGACAGGGACATTACGCATTAAAAAGCATTGCTGCCAATGCATCAGAGTTAACTTGAGAGCTATTTTTCATCTGCTGTCCCTGGATTGATGGTAAAATTGTCTCTTTATAAAAACATAAAACTAGAAACACAACGCAATGCAAGCATAATTGAAAAAAAACAGTAAAAACACATAACATTTTTAAAAAGTAAAAATATGTTAAATGAGCAGACAATAAAATACATTAAAAATGAATAGCTTAAGCGTAAGCTTTTTTTCTAACTGCATTTTTTTTGTCTGCTCCTGATTTACAACAATCTAAATAAATATTGAAAAATGACATTTTAAGCCTAATTTTTCTTAAATGTCTTCCATCATTAGAGCATGTTAAACAAACATGTTTTTATCTGAGTGGGTCTTTAACTTGTACTTGACAGGAATTAGTGGGACCCAAAATGCAGGAGTCTGTAACTTTACATTTTAGTGAATAAACCAAAACATGACCAAACACCTCAACTTAAAATGAGCAAACAAAAAACATAAAAGAGCGAAAAAGCAGCAGATGATCGACCAAAATGAACTGGAAACCAGACACTGACATGCACTAGGAGTAATTGACCTAACTGAAGACAGCTGTGGACGATTAGCCTCCTAAACCTGGTGTGTCTGTGACGGGAGGAAAACACTGAATCTGGAAACAGAACATGAACCAAGGTGAAATCAAACTAAGTTAAAGAGAAAAATCCACACGGTCTTCAGGAATCATACAGGAGGGTAAAGTGTGTGGACATTTCTTTCTGGTGGTTTGTGGAATCTGAGAGAATCTTAACCACTTCCTGATACCTCCCCAGCCTGGAGGGATCTGACATCACTTATGTGGGTCAACACCGCCCCCCTTTTCCTCCATGAAACAGAAATTCAAGATAATGGTCATTTTGTCAGAAATATGCTGCTCAAGAGCCATGCAACTGATAATTGTTTTATTTATTATACTTGTTAAGTGTTTATCTGTGTTACTACCCCTATTGCAAAAGTTATCTGAACCTATCAGAGCACTAACATCCTTTGTTGCCTGAGGCATGTTAGCTACTGTGCTGTATATAAAAGTGATGTGTTCTGCTAGTGTTCAGGTTCACTTTTGGCACACAAGTTCCATTTATTTAGTTGTTCAACCTAAAATCTTGTCAGACACATTTTCAGAGCAGATTGTAAAATTAGGGGCACACATACAGATGTTGTAGGGGGCAGGAAGTTTGTTGGATGATTTAAATTGTAAGCTTTTTGACAGAATGTCTAAATGAATGTTGCCTGAAAAGCAATACTACAGCTGCAGCTCTCCTGAACGCCTTGGTGGGATGATAATCCCTTCATTAACTTCACAAATAACCTCAAACCTAAAATATTGTCCAATACAAAAGTTTATTTTCCAATACAAAATGAGAATTTATTTGAAAACATGTAAAAAAAAAAAAAAAAAAAAAAACACACTTTTGCACTATACGTTATCTTTTATTTCATTTGATCTGGCAAGTGTGCGCAAACTTTTCACAAGTTGCATTTATCAAAAAATTTAAATTCCAATGTTAAAATGTTAGCAGGCTTCTTAACAAAAAAAAATGTAAATGTGTTCCTATAAGAACTAGATTTATAGCATTACCAGAGAACATGCATGTGTGAATGCTGTAAGCTGAATGTGAACGCTGAAGATGCCAGAGCTGATAACTGGAAATGCTGAATCTGATAGCTTGCCAAAATATTAGCTAAATGCCAAATTAGCCAAAAAACTGGAACATTGTGTAATTGTGCCAAAATAGATACCATAACACTAAGATATTAGTTAAACTCCGAAATTGTCTAAATCACTTTTTAAAAAGTCTATTATTACCAAAATAACTGGCACAATGCTAAAATATTGGCTAAACTCAAAATGTGTCTAAAAACTGGAAAAAGTTTTTATTACCCATAACAGCTAACATGTTACTAAATTAAAAGCTAAATTCCAAATTACCCTAAAAAACCCAGTAGTTTTGAAGTGCATTAATCAATGTGCTTTTGATAGTTAAAAAATTTAAAAAATGTAAATGTAAACCCAGTTAGTTTTTTCTTGGGGATGTTGTCAAAGTTGAGCACCAATATGTCCTTTTTGTCTGGCTTAGTTTGTATTGTTTATTTGTCAATAACTTAACATTTTTAAGCCTAATAACAGAGCAATATAAATATTTTATGACAGAAAAGTCTCTGTTAAATGCATCCTAAGTACAATCTCAATATGTATTTTGCAGGAAAGTTTGACAAATGGTTGGAAAAGAGAAGAAGAAAATGATAATGAATAGCTAAAAAAAAATACATTTTGGATTGTAATATTTAGTCCAGCAAAGGACTACCTTTAGTTAGAGACAGTAAACCATATCACAGGTAACACAAATGCAACATGAGCAGCTAACAGCGCTAAGCTTTTCCTAATTGTAAATAGTTTTGTGTAGAACATGAAGTCAAAAAATCTGTCACTTTTTTTTTGTCTTTGCTCTCTTTCCATTCGTCCGTTCTTCTTATCTCTTTTTGCTCTATAGGTTTAGTTTTTTTTTATACCAACAACCTTCAACTATTACATTTATTTTTGATGAGGAATGTTCTCCGGGACACTCCAGGATCTGCTGAAACCTACAGCGCTGTTTTACAGGGTTTTGTTTGGATTTCCTTTAGGTCTTTTTCTCTGAGTTTATTTTCTGTTCCTTTTTAAGTTTTTAGAAGTTTCACAGTTTATTTGTGCTGGTGTAGGCTTTCGTGTAGAGTGTCCGTCTTAAAATCTGGTCCAGAATTTAAGTTGACATTTGTAGCACATAAAAAAAAATGTTTAAAATAAAATCATTTTCATGTGATGAAGAACCTAGTGAAGACCACAAAGGTAGAAATATTATACTTACTCTAACTTCTTATAGAGGCAAAATATTTCTATTCAGCCTATAAAAATGTTTGGAAATTTTTCTGCCAAATTTGCAACCATTCCTTTAACACCTGTATTGAATGGCTAAGGATTTGCGGAGACAAAAATGTCCAGTGACCCCGGCATGAGGACATGTGGACATTTTTCCTGCTGTCTTCCTGTAAGAGGAGAATGGAGAGAAGATTCCAGAGCAGAGCTGTCGACGTCTGCCACTCCATCACTGCTGACTGAGCTTTTGGTGCTGCAGCGGAGGACAGAACCACTGTTGTTCATACAGGATAAAAACACATCAAAATCCCTTTAACCCCATGATGTCTGGATTTATTTCTAGCAATGAAAAAAACAAATCAGTTGTGTTTTTGCTTTCAAGAAGATACTTGTTGAAGGTAATTTTGGAAGGGGCTTGATTAATATTTGCATCAAAAGGTTTTTAGGGATTAAATATCAAACAATCCTAGCCTTCCTAGCTACTCTGGTGTCTTTAATCATTATATTCATGTTTAAATGGGACTCTTAAAGTCTATAGTTTCTTTAGTGGCTGAGGAACAAAACCTTTTAATAGAAAAGTGTTATTGATGATACTGAGGCATTTTCTAATGATGGGGGGGGGGGGGGGGCATGGGTAAAGAAAATGAAGTGCAAACTTGTATTTCTTCATTCAAATAGTCTTGAATCTGGAGTAGACACATAAATAATACAGTTTGAAAATGTTTGTAACTGTGACATAGAAGCTACAACAGTAAGCCACAAGTTCTACTCTATTCTGATGCATCTACTTGCAGACTAATAGATTCATGAACGTCTTTATTTTCCTTGTCTGAGGTGGAATCTGGATCAATACTGTACACCTGGATGGCTCCAGTATTTTTCACTTTTTTTTGCACCGGAAATGTAATGTTGAAGTATGGTTGGGGCTTAAAGCTAGTGAGAGAAAGTGTTAACAGGTGAAGTATGGGAAGTGGGGGCGGACTTACTTTGTGCCAACAGTCCTACCTAAAACCCAGAAGTGAATTTCTAATGGACTACTGCGGCTCTGCAGAAACTATGTCCTAGAAACAACACAGCCGGCCAATCAATTTGAAATCTTAAAAATATCAATATAAGTGGCTCATTGAACTGATTTTCCCCTTCAGAATCTGCTGGAGTTACGTTGATCAAATCAACGCTTGAAAAATATATATTTTTTTCAAATGTTTAAGGGTTAAGATTTTTAGTCTCTGCTTAAAAATTAACTTGGATAAAAAGTATTCCTTTATTTTCAGCTATTACAAATGACTGGTTTTTGTTTCAGTGTTGCACCGCGACCTTAAGTTGGTGTGAAAATGTGTGCTTTTTCTGTAAATGAGCTAAATCCCTCAAACACACCACCACGCTCTTCAGGAGAGGATTGAAGCAAAGGTCACGTCTACTCTGGTGTTAAACGCAGCAGTCTTAACATAAGAGCACTTCACTGCAGGGTAAACAGTAAACATATCTTTGACTCCAAAAAACACACAAGCCATCAGGTGTTTGTGTTTCATCAGCAACGAAAACCCAACAGGAAGTGAGCTGGGTGAAAGCGTCTCAGTGGGAGTTAATGGCTGTAACACGAGACCGCAGGACGTGGCAGAAAAAAATAAGATCATGCATGAAGTCACGATCAAGAAAGTCCTGCAGAATACAGAGTCTGCACTCTCCCTGCTATCTGCGTACAAGCTCCACATCTCAACAGGTTTTTTTCCTGCTTACCAAATGCACATGTCCTGTCCAAATATTCCATGCCCACAGCCAAATGTGAACACTTTGTTCTCGTACACTGATACACCCTAATAGTGAAAAACACATTTAAAATAGGTTTTAAAAGATTGTATATGCAGAAATAATAACTATTTTCTTATTTTTCTCTTTTTAAACCATTAACAATTTAATATTGATATCAAAGTAGTTTTATAGATACCAAAAAGTTCATATCTTATTTTGGAAAGCTGCTTCTCATCCAAAATGTGGACAGAAACTGGTTTCAGCTGGATTGCTGCTGGATGGAGTGGTCAGTTGGAGGTGGCTTGCTGGCACTGCATCTGTCCAGCTGAAGTCATGTCTCTGATTCAGCGCCCAAGCGTCTCCTTCCGCAGCATTCCAACCATTTGCTGCAACAATTAGAGCTTGCTTTGTGAAATTCATTTGCAAAAAACGATCAATTCTTTTGCATCTGAGCAGACACCAATCCCTCCTGAGTGTTAAATGCCTTAATTTGTCAAAACTGTTGTGGTTCTGCAGGCTTTTTTTCAAAGAGTGATAAAGATTCTAGTAAATGGAAAATCCCCTGATAGGTTCCAATAATTGGGCTGTTTTACAGCTTGAAATAAAAACAGGCTTCCAGTTAAATGTTTCTATAAACTCACTGTTGGTTCTCCAAGTAAATACAAATACAGCGTGGTCTCCATGCAACTTTGGGGCTTCTTTAACCGTTACTTTTGACTTTTTCCCATGAGATTAAAAACTCTTCTGAAACGTTGCTATAACGCTATGTTTCCATCTTTTCTTTCAGGCTGGACGTCTGTTTCCTAACATGTTTTTAGAGAAAAACAGAAGATACTAAAGAATGAAGAAACCGTCGGAAAATCTCCTCCACCTGCTCAGCTATTTCCACCTGCTGGCTGCTGTCACGACACAGGTCAACCCAGGTGGGTGCCTTTCTAACCTGACACACATGCTTGACCAAATGTTTAAATTCAACAGTTTGCAGCAGGTCTTAAATGCTTTCTGTGTGCTGTTTTTTTTTTTTTTTTTTTTACATTTGGTGCTGCAGTCCAGAACCTCAGAGGGGCTCTCTCTGGTTTGGTCTTCTTATTAACAGCACACAAGCTCTTTTCTTTTTTACACTATTTTGTGATGCCAATAAAAAAGCCAAGATGTGCTTTTTCCAAGTTTAGTAGCACTTTTTGTTGAGCAGAGAGAAAAAATAAAACAAAAGCCAAAGTGAGTTTTTTTGTTGGAATTGATGAGGAACTGCCGCTATTTGCCAGAAGAAACCTCAAACTGGCTACTAAATATGATTTTATTGTTGCAGCTTCTGTTTAGGTTACTTCGTTGTTGACAGATTAAAGAACTCAGATTTAAGTATAAATTGATAGTGGTTTAACACAGTCTTGACAGGTCTTACTGACCTGAAAAGAAAATTACAAACCTCTTAAAGAAAAAAAAAAGTTCTGTCACGTTTTTATCCTTTTCTGTACTTCCTTTTTCAAAATAAAACTTCTCAGATTTGAAAAAAATTCAATTTTATTTTGAGCAAGTCTGGATCTAAAAACAAACACAAAGTTGTGGTGACAGGTTTGGGGTTTTTCTGCTCTTCAAAGTGGAGGTTAGTCAACACTGACAAAGGGAAACATGTACTACAGTCTTTAAACAAGACTCACATCCTTAAACTTTGCTTGAATAACAAATTCACAATGGAGCAAAAACTTCCTAAATTTTTAAAACTAATTAACATTTAGAAGATGACATCAAAATCTTTTTCTTGTTGTGAGGGTTAAGTGTGTGTGAATTTATGTTAGTCTTGAATGCATCCCCCTGCATGTACATACACACAGTGAATCTAACTATCCCACTGGAGTCTGTGGCTAACGCATACCAGACATTATGACAGCAGGAAAGTCCATTGAAATACGCTCTGTCTTCCTCCCTCTCTCGGTCATTGTGTGTATCTGTGAGTGTGGATTTGTGTAACTTGTACCATAAGTCAAAGTTCAACAAGTTTAGCATTCAAGACGATGTAGTTTTACATTCAGGAATCCCCAAATGATGAAGCTCTGATTTCAAGCTTCTCTGGTGTAGTAATGCTTGCATTTGTGTTCACCTTCTATTTTGTGCAATGTTTTGGGTTTTCTGCATTGATAAGATGGTTCTTTTTTTCACAGTCTGGAATTATTCATTGCTGAATTTAGCAGAGCTGAGATGCTGAACGAAGCCAACTTTCCCCCATTTAAAATTCCCAAGCAGTGGTGTTATACCATCCCTGTCTTTCCCATTTTACAATGGGTAAACTGCATTTCACTGGAGAAGGAGAATCAAATACTTATGATAATATTCTCTAGGCTCCTTGCAGGAAAGATATTCAGAAGAACTCTTGAATGGATGAAAAAGTAAATAATCTAAATGCAGATGAAGGTGAAGTTGTGCAATTGATGGTACAATTAAGGAAATGATAAATAGCATGTCTTTTTTATTATTAGAGCTAAGATAAGTATAACAGTTATAAGTCCATCATTGGCACATGCAAAAGTACATTCACCAGTTTATAACTAAAACGCTTAAACATTCAAATTTAAGCAATATAATAATGCAAGAATAAAAAAATTGAATTAAAACAAGGAGAAAGAAACTAATTAAAGCCGCAAGCGGTGTTGCATGGTCCTCTGGCGCAACCTGCACCGCCCAATCTGACCCCTTTTCCCTCACTGACTTTGCAGCTGCTACCCCGCTTCTGCCCCAGCCATCCTGGTCAGAGCTCCACGTGACAAATTTAGTTTTTTTTAAAAATCCTCTTTTGAAATGGCTGCTTTTCTGTTGGTTTTATCTCCATAAAAATCCATTTTAAGTTGCCTGGTTGAACATGTCTATGTAATTTGCAGAAAATCAGTTACAACTAAATGTTTACATTTTCTTGGCAACAGATGCTTTTTTTCTTTAGTAACCACGCCCTCATTCTATTATGTTCATTTTGTGTGTCATTTTGTTTCATTCAGCTTTGACCATCAAATCATCTCTTAAATTTTCAAAATATTCCTGTTAAAAGTGTTCGACTACCACTTAACTAGAGCTCGCCACGCTAATGCCATAAAAAAAACTAAAATTCCTAAATCCAACATTTCTTCCCCAAGTAGCTTCCAAGAGATGAAGAAAGAGTTAGGAGGTGACAGATCGAAATCCCTCGGAGACGTTTAAATAAGTAACTGGTAGTGAAGGTTATTTTTTGGGTGTCAAAATTCAAGGTGGTGGCCTTTTTCTAAGGTCGAAGGTCATGGAAACTTCTGTTGTGGTTGTAGACTGAAGCTAGCAAAATTTGTGTAAAATCTTGTGAAGACCGCTGATCAAAAATATTCTTTTACTATATTTTCGGGAAAAAAAATAAAGGCTATGTGCGAATTCCCACCCTAATACCTAACTACTAAGAAACGATACACTGCGGGACTATAAAGTGCCCTGGGATTTAAAAGCAATTCAGACATGATGTTCACTACTTTTTTTTTCGTTTTTCTAATCGCTGGTGAAAATCGAATCAATACAAATATTTCACAGTCTATTTACAACTCCACTGATTATGTTCTGATGATGAAAATGTGGATGGGTTATCAGAAAAAAAAAACATTTAAACACTTTTTAAAAATTTTTAGACCACAATGCATTGTGGTCTTTATTCGCTTGTGAGCATCATTGCTCACTAGTTTTTCACAAAGACTTTTGAGAAAGCCCTCAATTTTGGAATTAGTAGATTCTGACAACACTAGAAAATGGCGAACGCACTATAGTGCACTTTATATTGAGTAATTTGGATTTTGCCCAAATTTCACAATTTGCCACAAAAGGGCAATTTCTTTGCACTATTTCAAAAGTTGTTTTATCCATATGAGGTGTGTGCAAACTTTGGTGTCTTTTTGAGTATGTGGTGAGTTTTTGCCTAAAAGTGGAGTAAAAAAAAAAGAATTGTGAAAACAATATGATCCTTGCAGTTCAGGACTGCTGCAGACCATAATAAAGCTTCAATGTGCATCAATGTCAGTCCAGTTATCTGGCAAATTTGTAAAGAATGTCAACAAAAAATGTCTTCAAACAGACGCGTAAATATCAGGTGAGTAATTGTAAACTTCTAGTACTATGCTTTGGTTTTTGCTTCAGAGTTTCTCCTTGTGGAGTCAGTTATTTAATGCTGATCTGGGAGCAGAACAAGCCTGCCTTTCAGTAGTTGGGAGGTAAGAGAAAGCTTTGGACGGGCTGCTCCTTCCTTTCTCCCTTTCTTCGTGTATTACACAAGGCAGCTATTTTTCAAGTTTTTCTGGAAGGATATTTTTAGTCGGTGTTCTTTAACATAGTAGTGGGATAAACCTGTATATTTGTGCCTGGACCCAAATGTGCACACTGGACTGCCCCCACGTTTGCCTCTGGGGTCAACTGAGAGTGGGCTGAGAAGATAAATAAACACAGCAAAAACCAACATTTGGAAGAGCAGCTGCACATCCGGCACAACAAACTTCAACCCATCTCCCTCCTCCAGATTACTGGACGTGTTTAACAACTATCATAAATCTTACTCCAGTTCAATTATCCCCCAGATGTTTTATGTGTTTTCTCCATAATAAAAGCGTATTCAGTTTGTGTTTACATGCACACAAAGTTCTCTTGGATTCGGTTCTAATGGGATTTCTTAAAGATGTTTTCTATTTTAATCTTCAATATTGAGATTTAAAAGGTGGGTTTAACTTTTAAACAAAGTCTCTTGTTTGTAGTTCACTGATCTGAAGCATTTGTTCTGTGTGTCAAAGCAGCAGGAAGAAAAGACATCATTAATGATTTCCTTCACATCCAACGCAGTTTGTTTTCTGTTCAATTGTTAGAATTAAGAATCTAACATGCCGGTGTTACAATTGCTGAATTGTCTTTTCTCAACATCCTTGTTGGTGTACCTCAGGGTCAATGACCCACAGATTGACTGATTTGACAGGAGAGATCCTGTTTTGGACCTGCTTATTGCCAGAGCTGTAGTGGACATCATTACCCAGTGAATAGAGAAAGGTAGAGATTATGCAACAGCGTGCCAATGAAACATAAGGAGACTTATGATCTGTCGAAGTCTCAATTGCATTAGGAGTTGAAAGGGGTATTTAACAAGCTCAAAGCCACCTCTCCCACAGAACTTTCGTTTGTACCATTGATTTCCATTGATTTTCTTGTATTGTTTGTCGAAACCTGAACATGAGGCCAAGCACAAATCTCTTGAAGAATCTCTGACTGGCCTCTTCCAACCTTCCACTTCATGGGCTGGATCTCTCTCTGTAAAGAGAAAAGATGAAGCACTGAGAACTTGCATTGTCTATTGAAGTCTTAACAAAGTTGCTACCAGTAATTGTTACTCAGTACTTGGCAACTCCCTTTGAATAACTACCTTTTTCACCTAAATGGATATACGCAATCCCTATTAGCCTCTATCCAAGTCTCTGGTGGAAGGTTGGCGCCATGTGTGTGAATGTGTGTGTGAATGAGTGACTGTGACTGTGAAGGTACAAAACTGCTATACAATTATACGTCTTTACCATGCTCCAAGTTAAATGTCAATACGGAGAGATGTTAGAAATGCAAGAAGTAGATTTATTGTGTGACAGGAAATATTTATATGAAATAAGTCCATATTTTCTAGTGGTTAGTCTTTGGGCAGATGATCTCTTGCATGTTTGGAACAAATTTGTACCAAAGATGTATAAACCCAAGATCCTAGATGCTGATGGTGGTCAGAGGTAAGACAGGTGAAGAAGGGTGGAGCCAGCAAACCAAGTGGCTTTTCTCCAAAGCATTTTATTTATGAGTTTGCTTCAGGTGGATTCTTCCTAAAATCTCAGCAAAAACTAAATCAGGTGGACTATCTCATAATTCTTTTTTCCCCTCTGGATCCACCTTCCTCCTCTTCCTGCTGCCATCCTCAGTAGAGATGAGGAATAAGCAGTAAACTCTCCTTGATTTTGTCTGGGACAAAAAACTGCTTTTATTAATCAGTAAACTACTAGTTACTCTACAATTGCCCCCAGTCTGCCTGTGTCCTGTTCACATGTTTAATTCAAATAACCATGTAAGAGCAGAATCACAGGTGTAGTTCATTTCTGTTTACTCTCAGAAACCTCTCATGCTATTTCAAATAAAAATATTAGGCTTGAGATCAAATTCATTAAAAATTGAACAAAAAAAATGAACAAGAAACATCTAAATTTTGTGACAAAACCAAAAATGTTTTGAAGTCATTCTAGGCAAGAAAAAAACTTGCATTCTGACGCCAAAAACAACAACAAATCTAAGAAATATATTAACCTTGCATCCATAACCCCACAGTGGTTTAAGATGAGAAAAGCTTTGGAAAGTTCAAAACCTGCACAGGAGACAGCAGGAATAGAAGATGAATGAATAGATGCTGATTGGTAAAGAATAAATAAATAAAATAAAAGGTTATGTGAATCGTTATCTTCAGGGCTTACTGGTTTTTGATCACATGTGCATCGAATTCTCTGAACTTCAGTTTGTGTTATCTTTTATTTTCCAGGTAAAGTTTTGCCTTTGACCTGGTGCCTTGGCAGTAACATAAAAGGCACATTGTGATTGGACCACGAAAAACCCCTATGAAATACTATTGCAAGGTAGAACAGGGGACACATGAGCTTTACAAATGTATCTCAAAAAATAAAATTAATTTAGAAAACTGTGGAAAATCCTCTAGAAACTATATAAGAGTTTTAAAACAACATTTAAATCTCATATTTTGCTTGGCACATAAGTGATGTTGTTTTAGTTTTATAATGTTATTTCATGCATCTTATTCCAGATCCACGCAAATATATTGTTCAAAAAAACACAAGTTAGGTGTTTACTGCACATATAACTGTTTATCACCCGTGGCTTTTATAGCTCTAATATCAGAAGTGCTTGTTGTTGATAAGATCAAATAAAATAGCCAAAATAATCTTCAGCATGATACATAATGGATCAAAGGTTAAAAGGACAGAAAGTGAGACGCTGTGAAGGCTGCAAGTGTGAACACTAGTTTGCCTTGAACGTGTGCGCCTCTCAGCCGACATGCGAGCAGCGTTTCAGGTCACAGTTCATCAGTCCAAATTGTCAAAGGTTCTCCCATCTAGTTTTTTGAGTAAATATTTGGTAGAGATCAAGAAAAAAGGGGAGGTTGACTCAAAGTGAGGGGATGAAAAGGGAGAAAACGGAAAGGGCTTGAACTTCTGGTTCTGTGTTGCTGGCATATTCTCAAAGGCTTTTTTGTCAGACAAGAGGCCAAGCTAACATGGTCACGCTTTTTCAACTTCCAGCTCGGCTGAATCCAATTGGGCTTTTGTCAACACATTGAGACATACTCTTTCAAGAAGTGTACAGCACTATTTCCATGTAGTTTGTTTAGATCCTTTAAGGTTCTAGTTTTGAGAAATAATGGACAGTGGTGATTTTTTTATGGGTCTCAAAAGCTCAAATGAAGCATGTTTCCCGATGGTTTGAATCTGATATTAATTATGATGTTAAAGGACAGAACAGCATAGACTAAAAAGGGGAGCATGAAGCGCGCGGGGGGTGGGGTGGGCGTGGGGGGGCAGCATACAGGAAGTAGGGGATTCATTACTTCTTCTCACCAAGTTGTGGGGACGTGATGTTGTTGCAACCACACACATGCACACGCTCACGTTAACCTCTGTTTGATACCAGCATTGTTTCTACTGGCTGATCTAGACTTCAGGTTTATTGGGAGGGCGTGTGTTTGTTTGTGTGCGTGTGTGTGTGCTGGCAAATGTGGGGTCTCACTGCAGCTTTCCTCCTCCCCAGAATCCAGAGTTATCCATCAGGATTTTCAGGTGTTTTGACAGAAGCTGGGAATGAACCAGACCTATTATAGAAATGCTTCTGGGCATCTGTTAAATGTTTGAGTATGGTTTTAAATTTTCTCCATAGGCCAGAGCTGTGGTTGGCCAAAGCTGAGCTGAGGAGACTCTACTCTGACCACAGTGGGATAACTATGCAAACCAGCTGTAAAAGGGCTCCTAAGAAAAAAAAAAGAAAAAAGAGCAGAATTTAACAAATAATTGTCAGTTTTTTATTATTTTTAACCAATAAAGCATTTTTGGTTGGATTTATTTTGTTTGTATACTACTTTAATAAGTGTAAGTCCAGGCTGCTGCTTTTTAACCTGTAATTGTTGATTCAAAACATATTAAGCCTTGTTTCCACTGCGCGGTACGGTCTGGTACAGTACGGTAAGAAGTGGTACGGTATGATCCACTTAATCCTGGCAAACATTTCCACTCAGTTAAGCTTCGGTTCCACAGAGCAGTCTGTATTCACTGCGCATGCATGGTGTAGACCGCTAGCATGGCATAGCGTCATTGTAGTGCGACGACTAGAAAAGCAACAACAATGGAGGTCATCCAGCAGCTCGTCTTTTTCTTGCTTCACTTCTGGTACATCATGTATAACAGGAATTTATTGTTGTTTGAATGAAGATTGCAGGCAACTAAGATGAATAAAACTTTTACAAACGTTGAAAATTTTAGCTTAGATAAATGCTATATTGACACTTTCTAATGTCATCGCTTTCTGCCAATCAATGGGTGGCTACAGTGGCTCCGCCCCAACCGTTCTATTCTACTTAATGACCCCACAACCAATGAGGGTCCCCAAGAGGTACGGTTCGGTATTGTTAATGGTTCTATGTTACAATAGCAACGCTCAAAATACCAAATCGAACTGGACCGTACCGTACCGTACCAGAGTGTTCAGTGCAAACGAGGCTTTATTTTCTGGAGTGCAAGGGAAGAGTTTAACCTGGACGATGTTTTGGAACTTGTTGTCGTTGAAAAACAGACTTTTATTTTGTAGCATGCATTTGATCTTTATCAAATTTTAATCTAATTACACTGACCTTTGATTTGGTGCCCAATAAACGTGTTTTCTGTGATTTTAATCTTGCATTATATCTCTTTTAATCTAGTGTTACATCTCTGACCTGCACAAGACTTTCACTCCCTTAAATGCATACAGTTTCTGCTCAGCTTTCCTTATATAAAATACAGCACAACAAGTATTTGCTGCAGTCATTTGCTGCAGTCTCTGGAGTGTTGGAGCCATTACAATGAAATCCTGTTATTTTTTTTGCTTATAAATAGTTTCAGTACTCTTCTTTAAAAACAATTTCAAACTCAAACTTTCCTCATTTAAATATGCTAGTTTTAAAAGTTATGTTTTTGTGTTGCATTAGATGATAGTAAAAAACGAGTATATTAGCATAATATTATGTTAAATAGAATAGCCAGTAGTCTAATAATCTTTCCACCAACAGAGTTTTTCCCCTCGATGGAGTGCTTGAAAAGGAAAATGTGTCAACAATGTGTCAGCTTGTGTCATGCGTCTGTAATTTTGGTCTTTCCCAAAGAAGTCACACACTTCTGCTGTGCAGAAGGCCTTTTGATTAGGGTCAGGGTAATAGAAGTCCACAGGTTTTTAAAAGTGAACACTTCTCCTGTTCTGTAATGAAACATTAACACAGGCTGTTGTGTTCAGATGTGTGTCGGTATCCTCTGGGGATGTCGGGAGGGCAGATTCGAGATGAAGACATTTCTGCCTCCAGCCAGTGGTCTGAATCCACAGCTGCTCGCCACGGCAGGTACGTCTCCCCCCCAGGACAAACACAGGTGACGTGTGAGTACATGCTGACCCAGTTCTATGAGAGAACCGCCTTGGCTGGTTTATGTGTGAAAACCTAAAAAAAAAGTACTTAATTTTATTGTTGTTCTTTTTTTAAATGACCTGAACTGATCTTTTCTTTTTTCAACACAGGCTGGACTGTGAGGAGGGGGATGGCGCGTGGTGTCCCGAGACCACGGTGGAGCCAGACAACCTGAAGGAGTTCCTCCAGATCGACCTGAACTTGCTCCACTTCATCACCCTTGTGGGCACCCAGGGCCGCCATGCGGGGGGCATGGGGAACGAATTTGCTCAGATGTACATGATAAAGTACAGTCGCGATGGCAGCCGCTGGATCACATGGAGAAACCGGCAGGGCAAACAGGTGAGTCAGCCCCTCAGGGAGTGTCTTACACTGACGGGAAGGTCAAGTAAGTTTTTCCTTCAAACTGTAATCTGCTTTGACCTTTATAACCAATGAAAATGAAACACGCGCCTCCTTTTATGGACTTCCAATTGCTCTTACTTGGCTCAACCTTATCTATTGTTTAACAACCCAACATGTAAGAGCACGACGTCTAAATAAACTGTTTGTAGACGGATTCTCTGACATCCCTGTTTCATGATATTAAGCTGTGTTTGCCTTACTTCTAGGTAATTGAGGGCAACAGGAACACCTATGACACAGTCCTGAGGGACCTGGATCCACCCATCATCGCTCGCTTTGTTCGCTTCATGCCGGTCACAGACCACTCCATGAATGTCTGCATGAGAGTCGAGCTCTACGGCTGTAAATGGCTGGGTATGTTTTGCTTCAGATGGAATACGAGGAAGCGATGTTAAAATATTTTATGCAAGCTGCAGCACAAATCACCTTTGAGCCTATAAAGATAAAGAGAATCAGCTGAATGTCTTTGTATAAACAACATAAAAGCTGCATAATGAATAACTTTATATGTTTACATCTCTTTCATTCAATTCATTATGAAATACAATTATACATTTTTAAAGTTGACTTTATAAGTACTTTAGGTTACCGTACAAGGGAGCAAAAGAAATATAGCAATTAAAACAACCAATAAATATCAAACCAAACTTTTCATGTATAACACTTTTCTGAATCGTGTTGCTATAAGTGCTTTACTTAAAATATGATCAAATATTACAACAAAGCAAGATGTTGCACAATTTCTTTTAAATGTATAAAGCCCATACAATGCCCGCAGCCCCGTCCGCACAAGCATGCGCACACCATGATAAAAAAAAAGAAAATAAATACCATTATTCACTAAAATTGATGCAAATTAGGAATCAGATTTTGTACTACAAACAAAGTATACAAAAATACACATGGAGCAAGGGTGAACTATATAAACTAAACAGTGTAAAAAAATGTAGGTTTCAATCTAGACAGAGTGAGAAAGTCTAAATAGTGTGTCTCCATAAAAAGTGTGGAAGGTTCTGGATACATTAGTTCAACAGATGGAGGCTAAATAGCTGAGATCTTGGCATTCTATGATGCTGAAGAAAAAGAGAAAACATACAGTTCAGAAAAACATCTAAACATGTGCAAGTGAAGTATTAGCATTACATGACCTTCACCGTAATAACTAATATTTTTGTAATATACTCGGAAAGTGATGAGTGTCAAGGAAAGTGTTGAGGTAAGATGGGAATCAACAGGGATCTGGTGTAATCCTGCAGTGATCTAGCTTAAGTTTTTGATTCGTTTTTTTAAAGAAATTACTGAAAAATTCACATAAGACATGCAGAATACTAACCTGAACAACAGGTGAGATGGAATAATTTTTCACAGAGAAAGTAAAAATGCTTGTCTTGGATCAAATTATATTATATTAGATTCAACTTTATTGTCATTACACATGTACATGTACAGGGCAAGGAAATGCAGTTTAGCATCTGACTAGAAGTGCTATAGGCAGTAAGAGCATGTGGTATAAATATTATGATAAATAAGTATGGTACAGGTTGTTATACAGGATATGGATACAGTGTTGATGAACAGAATCACAGTCTTATTAAATTTCACTAAGTATGTGTGCAGCAAAGAAGTAACTGGATTTAGAAACCCACTCCAATAAAATTGTGTTTTTAATATGTTCTTGAAGCATTTTTCTAATAATGGAGGACATTTGTTAAGAAACCTTAGATGAAAACTACAATTCTTAGTTTTATAGACAGTTTCTGAGTATTGCAGAGAAGTTGATGGATTTTTGAAAAAAACAATGAGGGAATTTTGCTTGCTTAGTGCAGTAATTGAATAATTACTGTTTAAGATAGCAAATTTAACTTTAAACAGTCTTAGATTTAGGACAAACCAGGTGATGATTGAGAAAAAGTGATAAATCTAGATTTGAATGGTGCCACCCGATTAACAAGATGTTAAAGATTTTGGCTTGAAACACCAAGTCCTCTGGAGAGGAACTATTATTTACATTACACAGACTGTTAACACCAGCACTTAGGAAGAAATGTAACTTTCCTCTAGAATTGGGCCAGGTTGTTATTTAAATTTCCCAAATGTACAAGGTCTGCCAGTCCTGGGGCAGAAATGGAAATTTCCCCTCTTCCTACGACACGCCTGGCACACTGGTGACTATGGTGACCTCAAATTTTACAGTTTTAAACAAACATTGGGGTTTCAGACAATAGTTTTCCTACTAAAAAGAATGACAGACCCACACAATTTCCCCAGGGTTAACAAACTGGTGTAAAAAAAGTAAAAATAACGAAAAGACGTGTTCTTTTTTCTTCACAGATGGCCTCGTTTCGTACAACGCTCCAGCAGGAGAGCAGATGAAGCTGCCCGCTTTCCCTGTTTTTTTCAACGACTCTGTCTACGATGGAGCGATTACACACATGTGTGTAAGACTTTTGTGATTCCTTCTCATTCTTCTCTTTCTCGCTTTCCCTCGCATCCCTCATCTCTGCTTTTTTTCCTTCATTTGTTGTTGTCTGGTTGTCAAGGTGACAGCAGAGACAAACTGTGGTCACATTGCTTTTCTCTGAAGCAATCTTTCATGAGACGGTTTGAGTCAACCATTATTACAAAGTTTCAATAGTGCAATGAGTAATTTTTTTTTTAAAACTACTTGCATTTGTGTTCTGGAGGAGTGAATAGTTTCTTCCATGACACGTAATTTAGTTTCCCCTTCTTGGAAACTGTGCTGGAGGAAAAAAAAAGTTCAATTTTTTAAGCATTAGAGCAAACTAAACAGAGAAATAGCTTTGACAATGCTGCCACCTTGTGTGGGATGGCTGTCGGGTCACAGACGTCAACATACTCAGACTGAGCTCCCCTGCCTCTCAGGATGACTGAAGGATTGGGCCAGCTGTCGGATGGAGTGATGGGTCTGGATGATTTTACTCAAAGTCATGTCTACCAGGCGTGGCCAGGTTATGACTACGTGGGCTGGAACAACGAGAGCTTTCCCAGTGGATTTGTGGAAATAATGTTTGAGTTTGACCGGCCCCGAAACTTCACTACAATGAAGGTGAGGTACCAGAAGTAAGACAATAATTTCCAGCACTGCCCAGTTTTTAACAGTAGAAATGCTTGCTTCTTCTCTCAGGTTCATTGCAACAACATGTTCTCCCGGCATGTCAAGGTCTTCAGACAAGTAGTGTGCTACTTCAGATCCGATTCAGACTGGGAATCCACGCTGCTCTCCTTTAGCCCGGTGGTGGATGAGAATAATCCAAGTGCCCAATTTATTACCGTCGAGTTGACCAATCGGATGGCTAATGCTATTAAATGCCAGTTCTATTTTAAAGATGCATGGATGCTGTTCAGTGAGATCACTTTTCAGTCAGGTATGTCAGGATTGTTGTGTTACTGCAACATTCAGATTTTTCTGAACTTTTTAATAATAAGTTTGGAGTTTAGGAGATCTGTTTCTGTTGTATTCTATTTCAGACAGAGCCATGTACAACACAACACTGATTTCACCCACTATCGGGTCTCCAACAAACACACCACCAGGTAGTGACAACCCCCACATGGTGTCTATTTTGTCACTGAAAAATTGAGTCATTGGTTCCAAACCAAAATCCCATCTGAATTGAGGTGTTGTTTTCAGATCTGCCCAAATGCTACACACACAAAACTGAATGAGCGTGTGAACATATATATTGTATATATCATAATTCAACCTCAATTCCGACCCATTTGAATCATCTGCTGTCCTTTCTCACAACAGATTTAAGGTGTTGCACCGACCAGTGTCAAGCTTAACCTAACAATATACATGACATTTTTTAAACTGATTTTCTGAATCTGTAATATTAAATTATTTTTAACCCTCAATCTAAGTTAAAGCTGTTCCCATTTGCCGTTCCACATTTAAGCTCTTTTTTCTCCTATCGTTCCCCAGAAGACGACCCAACCCATAAAATAGATGACAGCAACACTCGGATTTTAATTGGTTGCTTAGTAGCCATAATCTTCATCCTCTTGGCCATTATTATCATTATCTTGTGGAGGCAAGTGTGGCAGAAGTTGATGGAAAAGGTGAGCTCAGTCCTTGGCTCTCACTCAAAACTCTAGTGAGATGTCAAATCCTTCTGTCACGCGCGATTTGTTCCCTCACCTCCCGTGTTCTTCATCCTAGGCCTCCCGTCGGATGCTGGATGATGAACTTACTGCAAGTTTATCAATACAGACGGAGGTGTTTGGCTTTAACCACAGCCAGTCCCGTGTGACTAATGAGCAGGAGTCTAGTGCTGCCTACGAACGCATATTCCCTCTTGGGCCAGACTACCAGGAGCCGTCACGCCTCATCAGTAAGCTGCCAGAGTTTGCGCAGGCCTCAGAGGAACCTGGTAAGCTGACCCACACAGTATTATTATACTGATACATTTTTATATATATTACTCATTTTGATCATGAACATGCTGGGTTTTTTTTTTGCAGCTTCAACCAGCACAGCCAGCTCCAAATCCACCACCACTACTGCGTTAGTGCAAGATGGCGCTCCTCACTATGCAGAAGCAGACATAGTAAACTTGCAAGGCGTGACTGGAAGCAACACTTATGCCATCCCAGCAGTAACCATGGACCTGCTGTCAGGGAAGGATGTCGCTGTGGAGGAGTTCCCGCGGAAGCTGCTTACATTCAAAGAAAAGCTTGGGGAGGGACAGTTTGGAGAGGTGTGATTCCTTAAAGACCCCTTCTGTTCATCTTTTGAAGTATTTTAAAACCGTCCCAAGTGAACTTTTAGTTATAGTTTTGCTGTTTTTAGTCATAATTTTTTTTTTTTCAAAGTCTTTCTAGGACTTGTTTCTGCAGAGCGGCAGTAGTTCATCAGAAATTCACCTCTGTGTTGTGGGTCAGATCTGCAACGTTCAAAACATTACAGAGCCATTCGGATTCATATTTCCCTAACCAAAATCCAGAGGGAGTTACAAAGTCTGACATCATCCTTTAGAAAAATAGGACACAGATTTATTTTATTTAAATGCCACCAATATGATAAATAACAGTTAACTTACTTTGCATGAATAAAACATAAATATAAAGAGAAAATACCGCCTTGTTACTCTCAAAAAATATTGGAGCTATCGAGCTGTACAATTTTGAGCAAGATAGCAGAAAAGCTCTGGTGTACATGATTGAAGGTATATTCACTGGACATAGCAACCCCTCCCTTCTTGTGTTCCAAACAGGAAGTAGCCATTGGTTCCAAGGTCAAAATCCCATAAGCGTCTATTGAGAAATAGACTGTTATTCAGTCATTATATTTGTCAGAATAACTATTCTTGCTCTGATTCAACCTTCTTAACATCTTCTTTCTAATCCTGATTAAAAGATGTTTTTTCTTTAATGCAAGTTATTGAAGTTATAAACTGACCAATCAGATGCCTCAGTAAATGAATATGGTGCTTACTGGCCCCACCTCCAACATTTGATTGACAGCTTCTCCAGAGGCGCTTTCAGTAGAAGAGGTGTGAACTATGAACAAGCTCACTTATGATTGGTGACAGCAGTTCCTCTAAAAATGTGACTTTGACCGACCAATCAGCAAAAGATCAGGGCGACAGCTTTGGCCTGATTTTGCGAGGGCCAGAGGTATTGACGTCTATGGATGAAGTCAATACCTTGCTTTGTTCAGTGAATTAATATGCATTTATGACGTACATAGATCAATACATCTGCAAGTGGATGCATCAGAATAGAGTGAGCTTGTGGCCCTCCCCACATATTTTCTGTCACAAACTGCATTTTTTTCATCTGCTCCTGATTCACAGCGATTTAAATGAAGTTATACTCAGAAATACAATTTTTATCTTAATTTTCTCAATATGTGTCCACTGTCATCAGGAAAAATGCTACAAGAACATGTTAAAAACTTCAACCCAGAATAACATCAGAGTGGGATTTTAAATGTCGACTCTAATTAGAGCTTTGCATGAAATTAAAGTGTGAGCCACATTAAGACTTTGCCTCGTCTCTCTTAGGTGCACCTGTGTGAAGCAGAGGGAATGCAGGAGTTTCTGCATGAAGAGTATTTGTTTGACATCCCCGAAGACCAGCCCGTCTTGGTGGCAGTGAAAATGCTCCGTTCAGATGCCAATGGGAATGCAAGGTGTGGCACCTCTGAGCTACTCGGGCTAAAATTTAATCCCCAAATGTGGTGGTTAACATTATCTGTTGTCATAGAAATGACTTCCTGAAGGAAATCAAGATCATGTCACGTCTGAAGGACCCCAACATCATTCGGCTGCTGGCTGTGTGCATCTACAACAACCCGCTGTGTATGATCACAGAGTACATGGAGAACGGAGACCTCAACCAGTTTCTGTCCCGCCATGAGCCTGAGGGCCAGCTTGCTCTGCTCAGTAACACAGCTACTGTCAGGTGATTTAGTTTATTCACTTAAATATTGACTGAAATGATTTAATGCTCCTGGACATTCATGAATACTTTGTGTTTCCTCTTTAGCTTCAGTAATCTGTGCTACATGGCTACTCAGATCGCCTCTGGGATGAAGTATCTGTCCTCTCTGAATTTTGTCCATCGAGACTTAGCCACACGGAACTGCTTGGTGGGCAAGAACTACACAATAAAGATAGCTGACTTTGGCATGAGCCGAAACCTGTACAGCGGCGATTACTATCGCATCCAGGGGAGAGCAGTGCTGCCTATACGCTGGATGTCATGGGAAAGCATCCTGCTGGTGAAGCATATTTTTTTTGAATCTGTATTTTTATTTGCTAAATTGTGGAACATTTCTGGTAAAAGCAAGGAAGCGTACTAATATTGATATTATTTTTGTACAGGGAAAGTTTACCACAGCGAGTGATGTGTGGGCCTTTGGAGTGACTCTGTGGGAGATCCTAAACTTCTGCAAGGAGCAGCCTTACTCTCAGCTCACAGACGAGCAGGTGATAGAAAACACAGGGGAGTTTTTCAGAGACCAGAAACGACAGGTGAGTGCGGATTCAAGCATTTGCAGCTTTCATAAATGCTATTGAACCAAGACTTGATTTCCTGCTCCCCGTTTTGCAGATTTATCTGCCTCAACCTGTGCTGTGCTCGGACTCGCTGTACAAGATAATGCTGAGCTGCTGGAGAAGGAATGCAAAAGAGCGACCCTCTTTCCAGGAAATACACGGACGCCTATCGGATTTAGAGTCATAGGCCAGGGTGGTGTTTGAGACAGTCATTCCCAGACTGCACATTCCTGGAGGAAGCAGTGTCTGATAGGAGTCCCAACCCAGATTTAAGCTATCTTGTCTCAGCTGAGCAAAGGATGGAAAAGGGGAGCACCTGTGGGCTCCAGTGTGACTTACCAGGAAGTTTAGCTACATGTGGTAGGCTTCGGTTTGATTGCAGTCAGCACAAATCTTTTCTAAGAAAAAAAAGCAATTATTGGAAGTAAAAACCTTCTCTGTTGTAGATATGAACTTGAGATGTCAAGTGTGTGAAGAAGTAAAGCAAACATTAATGTAGCAAAAAGAAAAACATTTGGCACTTTTGAAAACTTTGTTGGATGTTACAAACTAACATACTCATGAGTAATGGTTGAGTAGCTTTTATTTTGAAGGACTGTTTGAATGTAGGACAAAAAGTACAGCAAAATATACATTTCATTAAAAACAGTTATTTCTCCTAATATCATCTCATTTTCAGGCAAATTTAACATGAATAATAGAAATAAAGTTTCTCTGTCTCCTTGCAACCATATTCCAGTTATTTCATTAGAAAGTGTTCATTTTTAATATATAGGTTACATTTTGGTTGTGTTTTTGTTTGATATTTATATGTTACATTTGCTTATGTATTGTTGAAATATGTGTATAATAATTTCATTTTGGGCCAATTTATTAAGTAATCTAATCCATCCAGGTTTCCAGGTTAAAGTTTATTTCATTTTTTTTCTATTGCAATCTTTTATAAGTAGTGTTTTTAGGGATAAGGAACATCCCCCCATTGTACAGGGAAGATTGTCCGAGTTATCCAAGGAGAAAAGGATGAAACACCTAATCTTTGTTGTCAAAGTCTACAGAAAGCACGAGCATCTTAGCTTAGCGACTTGCTGTATTTGTGTTTGTCACTGTAATATTTTGATTAATTGTTATCCAGTTTGTGATATTTGTTTTTCTCATTAGGTCTTCTTGACACAGCCTTGAATTTACCATGACATAACTGATGTTTCGTTAGCTGTTTCAATGTGAGTGTTTTAGTTCAGAATGAATGGAAAGTTGGTCATGTATTTTGGATTTTGTGAATTTATTAGGTCTTAAATGAACCAAATATTTTTTATACTGATATTTTCTTTTTTTTTTTGTTGCCTTTTTAAATGAGATGTTGGACGGTTGGTTTTAATTAAACTAAGTCACAGGTTTCAATTATCAGCATTAACAAATATTTTGAATTACAGTTACTCTCATTTTGTTTATAACTCAGAAAAAAAAAATATTTGTCCTTCTGTTGTGTTTTCCCTCTGAACTTAAAGCCTCTTGTAAGATAAATTTTACTATAGATGCTCAATAAAAATGATGTAAAAATATTCTACTGTTAGTAAACAAAACAAGCAAACAAAATATTTATTTAAGACTTTTTTTCAATGATTTCCACCTTTCATTTTCAGTGTCAATATTCTTGTTCGGTTACTTTTTTGTTATTAAATACTGGTATTATTAAATGTTTCTATGTGTATTTGCTGTAAGGAAAAGTTTTGCCTTGATAATGAAAAAAAAAATAAAACTCAAACAGAACTCATAACTCCATAACTCAATATTATCTATTTATTTATTTATTTCATGCTTATTTTATATTTATACAATTTTTTTTGTTAATATTAAACAACGAGATATACCACTTCTATATTAAGCTCTATGATATTACATATATTTATACACAGGTAAACATATGTATATTAATATCTGATGTGGTTTTTGAGTGGGCGGTCCTTAAAAGATGAGCCGAGAAAATGTAGGATCTCATTGGATGAAGAACGACCAAAGGATCCAATCAAAACGCGGGGCCGGAGTAAAGAGCATCTAAACGGAAGTGGAAACCTTCTTCTGAACAGGCGTAAAACTTCTTGCTCAGAACTTTCTTAAACAGATCATCGCGGGTTGTTTTTGTTCTTTATCAAAATGAAAACAGTGGTTTTAGTAACAGGAGCCAACAGGTAACATCTTTTTTTTTTTTTAAATGTGTAAATATTTTTGGAATAGTTTAAAAGTGTCTATAAGTTTTGGTATATTATAAAATGCGTTTTGTTTACAAGTTACTCTGAGCTTATAATTAAAAGTGGGCATTGATTGAAGATAAAGCCGAGTTTGTCCGCAGTGGCATCGGCCTGGCTCTGTGTGATCGTCTCCTCGCTGAGGCTGCAGACGGTCTGCAGCTGTGTCTTGCCTGCCGGAACATGCAACGCGCCCGGGCGGCTCGACTGTCCCTCCTGGCTTCCCATCCGTCAGCACAGGTGGACTTGTTGCAGCTGGACACCAGCAGCATCTCTTCTGTCGTCAGTGCTGCTCAGGAAGTCAAACAGAAGTAGGAGGAGACTGTTCTGAAATGTAGATTTGTTTTCCTGAACTGATTTCACAGCAATTGTCATTTGCAGGTATGAAAAGCTGGACTACCTCTACCTAAACGCAGGCATCATGCCAAACCCAAAATTTGATATAAAAGCCTTTTTCAGAGGCTTATTCTCCAGGTACAAAGCATATTTTTACAAACATTAATCAATGTACTATGCATTATTTTTAAATACACTTAGGGGACAAACATATGTGTTTGCAGCTCAGATCTCTCTAATGCTTTTTGTTGCAGTAAAATTATCACAATGTTTGCCACCGGCGAAGGGATTCTCACTCAGTGGGACGGAGTCACTCCTGATGGCCTGCGGGAAGTTTTTGCAACAAATCTATTTGGTCACTTTCTTCTTGTGAGTCACTGTTCCTTCAAGCAATAGACAACCTGCTCCTACCTACATGTGCAACACAAGGCCCTTTCTGCAGGGAGGCTTGCTCTCGTCAGCTCTTTGTCCTTGAAAACGTATAGCCGTTACTGGATACTCTGCTCGTGAATAATTAACAGTCTCCAGCTCTGGACACCAGGTCATTGCTGACATTATTTGGGACACTCCGCTTCATCAGATTCGCTTACATTCTTTGCAGAACTTTCGAGTTACCTCTCATCTCTTTAATATTTTCTGGCTTTAAGCAACTTTTTTTCAAATTTTCTATAGATCTTTTGAATTTTTAAATCTTTAAGTGAAAGATTATTAGTCTTTTTTATATTTTAGAAAAATAAAACTACGGTGCAACAATCCAAATGTTTTTTTCTAATATCAATTTCCCCTTTTTCAAATGCTTTAAATTAATTCAATTAATAACTTACATCAAACAGATTGATCTGGTTGGATTGTGGGAATATGAACAAAAAAAAAAAATTAAGTCAATTAATTTTTACACCCCTACTGAAAAAGGTTTTGTCTATGTATAACAGCTTTTTTGGAATCTTTTACTCTGAGAAGAAACTACATAATTTGTTTTCATATTAGCTTGCATCTGAAATTACAAAAAATTATGTTTGAAAGACACACATTTAGATATCTAGACCAGCAAATTGATTTGCAAAAATTTTTCTGAATGAAAGAAAAATTACAGACAACACATAAAACACAAAATTTGATTGCATCTCTTGAGTCAAATTACTTTTAGGGTTTGAACAACTGCCTGAATAGGGAGCGGGGTTCCAACTACCAACCCTTCAATTATTGGCTGAGCTACTCAACCACCTGAGCCACTGATGCCTGAAGACACATGGGCATGTGAAGTGAATTGAAGATGGTTCTTTAATGCAAGTATAGCTCATAATGTTCACACTGGACCAGCAGGGAGGGGCTCCCCCTTCCTCTTCTTTTTATACTGTTTACTAGCGCATGTCGTTTGAAGAGGCCTGGTGTGAAATGAGGCGTTGCAAATCTTAGTTCAGGCTTCTTCTTTCTCAGCTTTATTCCGATATATGAAGGACTTGGTGTTGTATAATTCCTGCTGGGCACAAAACATAATTATTATTTTCTCCTCTATGTTTGCAGAGAAGAAACAATCGATACTGAGAGACAAAGGAAGAAGTGCTTTAAAAACAGTTATTTAGACTTTTTATATTCATTATTGGGCATATCAGTTTTAAAAAAATGGAAAAATGTCAACCTGATATTATTCACAATAAAAGTTCAAAACGGCTGATAAGAAAACTCTGATGACCCAGCATTCTAGAATCATCTAAACGCACCACTTACGGACGAATCTCTTGAGACGTGAAAAGAGTCTCACATCAGATTCTTGCGTAACTGAGGTTTTGTGAGTGCGTAAAAAATGATTTGTGTGTAATTTTTAAATATTTGCATGCGTAAGTAGTTTTAAGCTGTTGTAATTTTAATTTGCGTATGTGTACATTGTTAGTTGTACATACATTGAACACATTTTTGCTCTGAGTGATTTAACTTCTCTATCTTTAATCTTCCTGTCTTAACTGCTTGAGGTCATGTACAACTTGCATAGTAACAAACAGGAGCCAATCCAGAGGTGAAGGTTATGAGAACCTGAGATAAAGAACATGAAGAACCATCATCAACCATCACAAATTTATGTCAGTACTTATGCACAAAATTCTGAGTCACAAATCAAGAATTACGTACGCACAAATCCTGATAAAACGCACAGATGGGACTGAGTCTATTTTCTCTCCATAGAACAGAGCTTGAGGAGAAAACTAATAAAATGCAGCAGTTTAACCTGTTCTACACCAGTCTAGTTTATTCATTAAATTATCCGTTTAATGTCTTGTCCTCTTCTAATTCTCCATTTTGCTCAGGTCAGAGAACTGGAGCCAGTCCTGTGCCATCCAGGTGAAACCTCACAGCTCATTTGGACTTCTAGTAGCAACGCTCATCGCTCAGCTTTCAGTCTGGATGACCTGCAGCACCAGAGAGGGACTCAACCATACAGCTCTTCCAAATATGCCTCTGACCTTCTGAGTTTGGCTCTCAACACCCATTATAATAAACAGGTGTGCACAACTTTACAGAAACACGTTTCAGCCTTGTTTCCACTGAGAAGTACGATACGGTACAGTTTAGAATGGAACGAGCAGTTCAGATGAGCATTTCCACTCAAAGTTGGACCGTCAATGTGCATGTGCGATTACATACTTTTGTGTCATAGTGTGACTACAGTAAAAGCAAAACGATCAACAACAACAATGGAGGTCATCTAGAAGCTCATTTGTTTTCCGCTTGACTTTTGGTACTTTATATATACTTTGCTTATTGATTTGGTGCTTACTTTTGTCGTAATGACTTTCCGGCAATCAACGGGCAACAAGAGAAGCTCCACCCTAACCATTCTGTTCCATTTTTCTATGGAGCCTATAACCCACAGGTGCCCAGAACTTGTCCAGTTCAGGTCAGTTTGATGGGTCTATTTTATAATGGAAACGCTAAAAATATCAGACAGTACCGCTCAGTGGAAATTAGACTTTGTAGTTGTATAGAGCGTCAATAAAAAGTTTTTCTTTTTTTTTTTGGTAACACTTTAGATTAAATGCAGCAAAACACTCAAGATAGTTGATCCATTTGTTAAGCTTGTAAGCAGTTTATTAATATGGCCTTTGTAAATAATGGTCTCACTTTAGATGTTAATAATTATTACTAAGTATATTAATAAACCTATTTGACTTATTGTACTACTAAATCTCTTACTAACACCCTAAAAACACATTATTAATGTTTGTTATTGAGTTACTAAAACTTCTTTAGGAGTCCTATCATGAAATGTTACTATTTTTTTTTCTTGTGGATTTGCAGGGTTTATACTCGTCTGTCATTTGTCCTGGTTTTGTGATGACAAACTTGACTTATGGTATCCTGCCCACCTTACCAGCTTTCCTCTGGACCCTGCTCTTGCCCATCTTTTGGCTCGTAAGTCCAACTTCATGTTTTATTAAGACAATTAAGGAACAACACTTACTTTTTATCATACAAATTCGAGTCTGTTTCACATTGACAGATAAGAGTGTTCACCAACACATTCACATTGACGACTCACAGTGGAGCTGAAGCACTGGTAAGTGAAACATTAGTTCAAACTTCCATGTATTGATCAGTACAGATTAATGTGTTCTATTGTGCTCTCTTTGTGTCAGCTTTGGCTATTTAAGCAAAGACCACAAACCCTGGACCCATATGCTAAATATCACAGCTTAACCTCAGGGCTAGGAAACAACTATACACAGCCAAGAAAGGTCCTGCAACATTGTCAATAAACATATTCTGATTGTCTACTATTTTTGCTGTACGCTTAGTTTTGTGCATTTGTCTTTTTTTTTTTGCAGATGGATATCGATCTGGAAACGGCAGAGTTGTTATACAGCAAATTATTGGAGCTGGAAAGCCAAATAAGGAGCAGAGTAAAATGAAAGATAAACCAGCTGAAACCCAGAAGAGACCGGCTGCAGGAACATCTTGATGTTTGAAGCAAAATCTGTGATGGAGAGCATCGCTTCAATGCTGTTGGCAAGGTGAAACTTGCTGCAGAGTTTTTCTAAAAATATTTAAAGCTCGACTTGCTGAGTTTGAGCATGAAAAGGTCAATCAAAACCCATTAAAGCACATGATGTTTTTCTTTGTTAATACAATAAACAATGCTTGGTTCATTGGTTGTGGCCCACTAAAAAGAATTGGAGTTTTGAGGATGACATCAGAGTCTAAGCAGTCCACGAACGGTTCTCTCCAATCCGGGTGTTTATCCCAAGATCCTCGCGGCAAAAAACGGTGCATTCAGACAGCAGACTTTCCGTGTCGTCCCAGAAGCTCACGTATGTGCTTCTTGTGATCGCATCCACGGTGTGCGGCGCTGCCGGGAGACGCGCGCAGGCGCACGTGACGTCCTGCTGTGGATGGCTGATGAGAGCGCGCGGGCAGCTGTAGTGTCCGCGCGGCGCCGTTTCTTTACGATCCTCGGACTCGTCCTCGCTCAGCTTCGGGTTACAAAAAGCCCAAACCATTCCGCAGAAGTAGACGAAGAAAGTCCCCATGACTAAAATCATGAGCGCGTAAGACTCAACCATCGCTTTGGTGACTGCAGACGTCATGTTTGCGCGCGGGCTTGCTGGAGCGCGCGCCGATCGAGTGGGGCTTTTTATCATACGGAGGATGACAGTTCAGCAACGCCTTACAGCAGGGCTGCCCAACCCTGGTGCTTGACATCTACCACCCTTCCAGCTCTCTCTTCACTGCTTTCTGCTGATTAGCTGACTGTCTCCTCAGTCTAACTTAACACCCCTGCTCCAGGTAATAGCAAGAAAAATCTGGAAAACAGGCAGACTGACTGATCAGGAGAAGGATTGGCAGCCTTGCTTGTATGATCAGAATTTCAAAGTAGTAAATAAAAAGAGTCAAATAAATTTGAACCAGAATTTAAGTTCAAATTATACTTTTATTTTATTAATTCCGTATCCATTTACATTTTTTAATTATTTACATTCTTTGCTTTAAGTTTATGCTTTGACGCATGCTGCAGGTATGGGTCTCCATCTGCATTTCAACAGTTAGCAGTTGAATGGCTCATAGCTGTGAGCTTTTGATCCTTTAAATAAAGTAATATAAAGAAGAAAAGAAACTTAAGTGGATAAAAAAAAACACCAGATTTTATTGGGGAAAAGAAGAGAAAACATGGTTCAAAATTAAAATGCATCACCAATCAAATTAAGCTTTGCATGCTTAGTATGTGAGATTACTCTGGAAACTCTTAAGTAATTTATTAGAATAATTTAAAAAAAAAAACTTTAAAACAATTTGGCCTTTCGGAAAATTTCAGATTGGATTATAAGAATTGTGAATAATTTTGAATTAATTTTATACTTTTTAAATTAGCTGGGTCCCTTTTCTTTTATAGTGAGTTGAAGTTTTTTTGTGTGAAATTTATTAAGAAACTGGGCTTAACTCTAACTTAAAATTAAAAAAAAAAAAAAAAGAAAACTATCAATTTGATATTTAAAGTCTTGTGGTAGAAGTGACATTTTATTCAAAGTACAAAACATTCTGTACAATAACAATATTTCACATTAAATAAAAAAAAATATCTACAACATTATGTTCATAATATATGTTCTTTACTTATGTTTCCTCTCAAACAAAATTTAACTACAACCCTTTTCCTTTTTGATATAATACTGTTACACGATTAAATAGAATCTCGTGGTAAAATAAAAAAAAAAAAACAATTACAGCTACAATAGTTAATTTGGGACTCAAAGCAAAAAAAAAAAGTGCAAACAGAGGAACCATGCTTTATTTTTTAGACTGGAAGTACACGATTCTCTTGCATTGTGGGTAGTAGAGTTTTATTTCCTCTGTCTTCATTTCGCTTCTATGGCAAGCACAAGAAACAAAACTACACAACCCACCCGCGCCAACTTCGAAGTCCCGGATGTCAACCGCACCGGAAGAGAAGAAGGTCCTTTTCCAGCCATCTTGTGGCTTCATCTAGCGAAGTGCTCGCACCAAGCCTCGTAGAATCGGAGGAAAATCCTGCTGAAGGGGCGCCATCATGCCCGGACAAATGCAAGAAGGTTTTGGCTGTGCCATAACCAATCGGTTTGACCAGTTATTTGACGACGAGTCGGATCCCTTCGAGCTGCTGAAGCAGGCCGAAATTAAGAAGAAGAAGGAGGCTGCTGCTCCTGGTGCCGCCAAGACTGCAGCCCAGGCTGCCAAGCAGCCAAAAAAAGAGTCCCAAAAAGACAGAAAGACGCCTTTGGCTGATAAGAAGGAGGAGACCCAAGCACCAGTTCCACTTAAGAAAGATGGTAATCTATTTTAACACTTCAGGCGGCTCGTGTCGAAGCCCCAACCCAGAAGAATTAAGCTAACATGTTCAGTTGCTTAACCACTAGCTAGTAAGGGTGAGCCCTGTGACATGAGGTCGGTGTAGCTTCTTTGTGTTTGTTGTTTAGCTACTCTAACATTATTAGTATTTCGTTCGGACGTGTTTTATAAAGCGTTTGCGGTAAAAACTGTGTAGGCCAGCATGCTGACCCTTTCGCGGGCCAAGTGTACCCACGAGTTCAGCCTGCTGCTCAATCGAGCATTTTCTCGTTAAAATAGCTTTATTTCAATACTTTTGATTGTAAAAACTAATGATGTTTTTTTGATGGAGTGTAGAGTTGTAATTGTTTTACTAAAACGGTTAGATGGAGAACCTGAAACGATTCTAAACACGTGCATCAAAATCAGATTAAATCCTTGTTTTTTGCAGGCGCAGCGGTGCTCCACACGCCATTCAACCTCGTGGTTGAAGCACATTTTCCGCACTTACTTCCCATTGGCGCTCACTTACAAACTACACAACCTACCGCGAGAACGCCCCATTTCACAAGTCCTCCCGTTACTATTGTCAATGCCGCTTCCTACTCTTTAATAGTGCCGGGAGCTCGACCTGTTTTCTGTGCATCGTGCTAGTTTGTTCGGAGCTGATCGGATACATTTTTGACCCAGATGCGTTCTTCTAATATCCTGTCAGCGTGGGAGACGATGAGACAGGTGCACTTGCTGCTGCAGCCTGTTGCTGCTGTTTAGTGGATGAGATCTATTTTGGTATCTGGTGATTTAGTCAATGGGTGGGACTTATGTCATGCTTTTCCAGTAGCAGTTAACTGTTTGCCTTTCAGGTCACACTTGTACAAAATCAATGAAAAATCTCAAAAGCAACATAATCAGAATGTATTTTTGAATATATATTAATATACATGGCTAGCAGAGGCTTGATTGTTTAATCCTGTATCAACTTCAGGTGCTGGCATGAGGAGAATGGGTCGCAAGCCAGAGGGTGAGAGCTCCAGACCTCAGGGAAATCAGGGCGAGGGACGTCCTCCTGCAGACAGAAGACCCACCGACAGGCGGCCGCCACGCCGGTTTGAGCGACCTGCTGGCGATGCTGTAGAGAAGTCTGAAGGTGGTGAATTCTCAGTGGAGAAGTGAGTTTTGAATTGAATTTCAAACCTGTGTGAGCTAAACAAATCTGTGCCAACATCAAATTCATCAATTTTGAAATTAAAGTAGAGTGATCTGTTAACTAGGAAAATAATCATAAAAGGATTTTCTATTTTGCAGCTTTTAATTACATTGTTGTTGGCGGGCTCATCCAAACGACTGACTCTTGTTGTCTCTGTCCTCTCAGACCTGTTGGGGACAGGCCCATGAGGGGGCGCGGCGGCAGCCGGGGAGGCCGCGGCGGCAGAGGTCGTGGTATGGGTCGCAGTGATGGCTTTGACTCCCGAGGAAAACGTGAATTTGACAGACACAGTGGCAGCGACAAATCGTGAGTCCCCGGGCTTTAGCGTTTATCTCGTCAAAACTGGAGCACTTGCTGGTTACAGCTCCTGCGTTGCGATCATGACTAAAGTGCGTCTTGTTTCAGTAGTCTGAAAGGTGAGGAGAAGCGTGGAGGAAGTGGATCTCACAACTGGGGCACCGTGAAGGACGAACTGAAGTGAGTCGTTTCAGAATTTATTGGTTCATCTAATGATATTTGAAAAGCTGGTATATGATCATGTCTGGAGGACACAGTGGGCCACAGTGCAGCATGAGCGAGGGGTTTGTGGGTAAATATTTAGAACACTGACACCTAACTGTTCTCCATCGGTCTGGACAGTGAGCTTGACCAATCCAACACCACTGAGGAGAATCCCGATGGAGAGGAACATCCACCTGCTGACTCTGAGAACAAGTAAATTTTTTTGTTTTGTTGGTTTCTTTTTTTTTTTAAGATCCTGTCTGGAGGTGAAGGCCCAGCCTCCTCGTGTTGCTAACATCCATGTGTATTGCCTTGTGTTGAAGGGAGAATGAGGTGGAGGAGGTGAAGGAGGAAGGCCCCAAGGAGATGACTCTGGACGAATGGAAAGCCATGCAAGGCAAGGAACGGGCCAAAGTGGAGTTCAACATTCGGAAGGCCAACGAAGGAGCTGACTGGAACAAAGGATTTGTGCTGCACAAGTCCAAAGCCGATGTGAGTCAACCTCACCGTTCTGAAATGTTTATTTCAGCAGCAGGTCAAATTCAGTTTTTCCCGAATAAGGGTTTAAACTCTGAGATGTCTCGCCCTGGTCCTTGAGGTCTACCACCTGCTTTTTTTTCGGCCTTTCCTGTTTTACCTGCTGCTAATTAGTCAATCCAAATTCTGATCTAACTAATCTACACGTTCAAATCCCCACCATTGTTGCACTTTAGACGTAAGAGTGAGGTTCCTCACTGGCTTGAGAAGGTGTCCTGTCACCTCTTCAAATGCAGATGATCATCTGGATCCGCTGAGAGTCCAGTTTCTGCTTGACTGAACATGCCTGATCTAAGCTAAAGCCATGAAAACAGGGTTGATGGGGAACAAGATTAGAAACACCCAACACTTTACTGTAAGGTGTGTAGCAAACATGTCTGAAGCTGAAAAACCAGCAGAAAGGTTGAGTTTCAGAACTAGAAGTTCTCTTTAAGTATTAATCTGAAACACTGGTGCTTCCTTGGCGAAATTTAGTGCTCTTTCTCTCCATATGTCCTAACATAAAACAACTGCTCTATCATTTAACTTTTGTTAACTTTTTGTTTTGGTAAGTGTTAACTCCCAACCATGACAGCGTTTTACCTTCATAGATCTGGTTTTCTCACTGTGTCCTTTAACATGCCCACTGATTCAGTTTTATATCAGCAGTATGGTTCAATAGAACTTTATTTAAAAAAAAAAAATCAGTGGTTCAGAGCATTCAGCTTGCTGTAAATACTTCAGCCTTTGCAGCTTTGCAATGCAGGTGACAGACCTGGGCCTCGAAGACTCATTTAGACGCTCATTTTTCATTAGATTATAAATTGTTTATTTCAAGCAATCAAAGCGATAATACGTCAACGATCAACAACGTCAACATCTATGCATACTCAAATTCACCAAATTAAAGATTGGCTGAAAGTGGGAGGAGTCAAACTTATCTTCACAAGTGGCCTAAATGTGAATTTATATTTGTCTTTTGGCCAATCAAATTGCAATGTCTTTGTTCTGATGGTCTGAACGTGATGTCTTTACCTTTTCTAACAGAAAGGTGAACTGTTCGATGTTGAGGTTGACGAGTCCAAGGTAAAACTGCTTAGTATGTTTGGTACTTTAAAACAAAATCCTGTAAGCGTATGATAAAAGATGATAACGGGACTTTACACGTCTTTAACTCAGGGAGACGATGAGCATCACTTCCGGAAACCAGCCAATGACATAACGTCCCAACTGGAGATAAACTTCGGAGACTTGGGCCGTCCAGGACGTGGACGCGGCGGGCCCCGTGGCGGCGGCGGCGGTGGTCGGGGGGGCAGAGGCCGAGGTGAAGCCAGGCCGGTTCGTGGAGGGAGAACTGACAAGGTATCAGCCGAGAAACAAATGTTATTTCTCCTTTTTGTTAACAGTACGTTTGTGTTGATGGAGTCCGTCCTCTCCTCTTTCCAGTTGTCTGCGTCTGTTCCGAACGTGGATGACCCAGAGGCCTTCCCGGCTCTGGCTTAGGCCTGCTCGCTCATCCTCAGGCCTGCAGGAGCCTCTCGACTCCTCTACGAGGCTTGCATGTTCCTGGAACCTTCAGCAAAGCGAAATGATGGAGAAGACTGTCATAACTATGACACTCAAATGTGAGGACTGAGTTTTATCTAATGAAAACAAAGATTAAAAAAAGAAGAAAAAAAAAAGGACTTCTTGCTACTCTGGAGCAACTTATTGGTAGAGGTTTTTTACTTGGAAACAATGTAGCAGGGATGTTTTCATACAGTATTTTTTTCAGAGGTTATGCATTGTCCATTAATAAAGTTTTCTAATTGCTGCTTGGATATTGCATTGTTGAAATGGAAGCAAATGTGGAGTGTGGCGCTGCTGCTTTCGCTCATTTTTCAATGAGCTTTGTGGAGCTCCAACCCTAGCTTCCTCAGCTCTGCCACACTCTATCTTTCTGAAGAAATTCCACTTCACAATGATTTTAGGAAAAACAAGTTTTCTCTTCAGCACTGGTATGTTTTATATTTTAAATGGGAGGTCTCCTCCTGTGTTCTCTTCAGCCTGTAAATCTTTGCTGTTTTCAGAAATCCTTTAGGAGACTGTGCTTCACACGGTGCAAGTGGACACTTTGACGCTGCTGCCTACATCAATTTTGCACCCTAAATACAAAAGTTCAGATTTTTCTACTTTGAAACATTCTAAAAAGCATTTTGGTTTATTTTAAGGAAGCTGGGTTTAATCTAAAGTTTGATCTGGACTTTTTAAATTCTGAAGTGCAGTCTCCATCTTAGTTTTATTGTGTATTTGACATTCATTTGTCACCATCCAGTGTGATTCAGGACAGCTACTGCCGTTTCTGCTTCGACCAGGAGAGACGTGTCTGGAGGCCTTTTTAAAATCTGTTTACACACTCCACCCCTTCACAAATGTAAACTCGGCCATTCGGTTTCTGTACTCGTACTTTCCGCCACTGTTCAGTTGCTTTTACAGTGTTACTGCTGCATAATTACTCTGAAAGAAATACAGCTGTCCATTGTATGGATCAGCTGCAGTGCTCTACAAAATGTGTGAAATCCAGCCCTGCTATTGGACCTCTGCCGGTAAATAAAGGTGGTCAACAAACTTTGTGCTCTAAATTCTTGTTTCTTCAGCCACGTCTATCTAATTGCAAATGAGTCCCGGTGCCAGTTTTTCAGGTTTGTGGATGTACTTCTCAAGAAACAAGATGAGGCTTGTGCGTGTGTGAACCAAACGGGTTATGAGAAACTCCTGAAACAGCAAAAAAACCAGAAATGTATAGCTTATAAATTGTTTTGTTAGACTAGTAACTAACTGCTGGAAAAAGCAATAAATTCTGAGTAGCTGTGGCCTCTATAAAGTAGGCTGATTTGCACTATCTGCATACACAAAGTTGCTGGGGTTTGGACAGAGACTAAAACAACTCCGATTTGGACTTTTCTGGCCTTGTGTGTTGCAAAATTGTCAAGGACATCATACATGATAATTTGTGGTTAAAGCTGATGAAAGCTAAATCACTACGACGTTCCTGAGGCGCATCTAAAATGTTAAAAGTAAGCCAAATACTTCTAAACGCTCCAAAAGAACCATAGAAATGAGCTAAGTAAAATCACAATTTTCCAATGTTACCGACATCATCAGTATGTGCACTTAATGAGTCGAATCTTTGTTGTTTGGAAGTTCCACAAAGTTTTCATTACGATAATTATTTTAAATAAAATGCCACTTAACTCCACTGTATCAACCACCTCCTCAGCGTGAGTTAATGTCATCCACCACACATGAAAAAGAGAATTAACTAATACATAAGCTAATGTTGAATAATAATTAGTTGAATTATCTGTTTTACATATCTAGATATGCTTATACATGTCATTTTCACATTGGATTTACATCACAACAGATGGGTGGAAAAAGTTGAGTTGAGTAATAACCTGCTGGGGCAGCGCCCCCCAGCAGATAGCAGGGACCAGCACTGCCTGATTCCTGACATTTCTTAGTCATTTTGGATTCATGAATCCAGCTCTTACAAAATATTGCTGAATCCACCACAGCACTGAAATTCCATTAACTTTTAAACAAAAACAATGCAGACATTTGTTTTATTTGATCAGACATTAAGGTCGATTTCACATCTTCACTGTAAAAATTCAGTTAAGAAACCAAACTGTGTCCAAACTAACTGGAAAATCAAAGAGTGGCTGAAAATTCCAAGATGAGGTTAACGTGTAGCAAGAAAACAAAGATGAAGATTTATTTTGACCTGTTTCCTGTCACTTTTAAGTCTTAGTGTGTCTGTCGCAGTCCAAGAACAGTCATAATGCGTTCAATGATTTTCTTTTTTTGTTGCTGAAGCTTCAACTTAAGCAGTATAGAGATTGGAGGTAGTTCGTGTACATCTCGCATCAGAGATAGGAAAAAGATCAGGAGGATGCTTTCATCTCTTGAGGAAGTCCAGATGTCAAAGGTCCATTAAGTGATTTGCATGTCACTGCAGTCAATCTTTACAGCATCCAGCGTCAACTTCCCGTCAAACTGCAGCATCTCCGTGAAGAAGATGCTTTGACTGGGTAGGAAAGACATGCCCCCGAATACGTCCTCATCCTCCCTTTCCTCCATGTTCTCTGGACCGTCTGACGAGATGTAATCCACCGTGGTGTTTGTGTCCGAGTCGTGGGACAGGCTCTTAATGTAGGTGGTCAAAGCAGGGTACATCAGTGTAGTCAGGTCCGCGTCCGGGCTCCGACTGATCAGCTGTGTCGAGTCGCCTGTGGGCAGGGGGGTGTCAGTGGTCTGCTTGAAAAGCTCCTCCACATCCACCAGGTTGGTGTCTTCTTCCTTCTCAGTTGAAGTGGATCCACCGGACAGCAGCTGGATGCTCAGCCTGCCCTGCTTCGAAAGCAAGGATTAGACGGAGAACACAAACGGCTGTAAAGACAGCTCCCTGTCATACCTTCTCTTTGATGCACTCTTTTGCCCACTTGCTGTTTGCAGGATCCGGCACAACATCCAGCATGAGGCACCGGAACAGCTCCCAGAACCTGAAGGAACCATAATTAAAACAGTTTTTATGGCAATTTATTGCTGATTCCTACAACGAGGTGTGAAGTTATTGAATCTCTACCTCTGCTTCACCACTGGACTCTGGCACAGACAGAGCAGAAGCAGCACCATCAGGACAGCAACCAAATACTCGAGCAGGAGGGATGGGTGGTTATCCTCTGCAAAAGTCCAGCGGTAAGATTAAAACTACTGCACAGAATCTTTAAATACAGAGGAGGCTGCGAGGAGTGGGGCTGCCTGCTCGGGGCTACTGAAATTTGAGACATCTTTCTTATTTTAATCAAGGCAATAATAACAACCCCCCCCGGGTTTATGAAGGACAGCCTAAAAACTCAGTCACAGAGTCACATAGACACCGCAGAAGCGGCCGTCATCCAGACACATTCCCTGGAGTGAGACAGTCTCACCAGCTGCTCTTCATCATGTAAAAACCACAAACTATAGTTAAGCAGACACCGAATCTTGTGTGAAGTCTTGTTTTGCTGTTGCATTCAGTCTGGGTGTTGTCCTTATCTACTTCCTGTGTTTTCTGACTCTGATTTTCCTTGCCCTTGTCTGTTCTTGCCTGCCAATAAAACCTATTGCACAAACATCCAAATTCCTCCGCCTCTTTGTGACAGAAAGAGATGTTTGATGGTTAGTTAGAACAAGTTTTTTCAACGCAGACATTCCCGCCTACAACTCTGAGGTGAATTTATAATAAACTCCTACTGCTCAACTATGTCCTAAGTAATAACAGTTTTTTTTTTTTTACATTTTGGCTAAATATAATAATCATAAACATAATAATAACTTTAAAAACCCACTTGGAATACTTTTAAAATAGTTTAAAACATGATGGGACTTCATTATTTACTCCTCAAGATTTATCTCCATTATTTATTTTATTAGGCTTTGATTGGTTCATGATTTATTTTTTTATCTACCAAACATCACATTTTCAGCCGATTGTCTCCATTATTATGTTTAATATCTACAATCCAGTTTTCTTATCTAAAAGTTTGTTAAATCGTGAAGATGTGATCTTAAGTTGTCCGTGATGCAGAGAAGGAGAACAGTGCTCCTCAGGTGATAGAATCCTAACAGGCCATTCTCAGAGACAAACTTGAAACAGGTCTGCATCATTGCAACACTAGAAGGCCAGCACGTGTGTTCCTTTGGCAAACACACCGACCAAAAAGCCAAAGCATTAGCTAATCTCCCAAATCCACTCCCAAATATTAAAAAATATTTGAAAAAGGTCTTACGTTTGATAGGGACCTTGCCCTTTAGACTTTTAGGACCTTCTCCTTTGGCAGTTGAAGCAGTCATCCACAGAGTGTAGATATCCGGAGATAGATCTTTAATCTCCAATGTTGTCTCAGAGGCTCCAACAGAGTCTGAAAACAAAATGTAGAGGACTCACCATGAATGCAGTTAACGGTAGTCATCTGTATGCTGCAGGTTAAACACGCTGTGTGCTTCAGAATCAGAATCAGAATAGCTTTATTGTCATTGTATAGTATACAATGAAAATTAGCAACAGCATCTCCCTTGTGCAAAAAAAGTAGAAGACATACAGTTAAAGCAGAATGGATCTATCATTTGACAGGAGAAATTATAACATTTTTCTAATTAGTGCTAACAAAATTAGGATGTAATTAACATTATAGTCATGAATATCAAACCAACTTTGAGTCATAATGTTTAAGGCTTTAAAGTTCAAAGTCCTTTCCATTAAGCTTTATTCTAATAAATCAAAACCAGTGTAAAAGTTATCCATTCAGTTTTGAAAAAGTGATTTATTTTCCTTACAATTTTCATGGTACCCAGTGCTGCCCTCTATATAGATGGTATATTGGGTGATGCAGCCCATGCGGAATTTTCTGGGAAGCCTCTTCCAGGTTATTATCACTTTGTTTCCCTTGTCTTTTGCTTCAAACGATGGACTGCGTTCAGGCTCTGCAAAAAACAAGCAGAACTGAGTGTAACAGAGGCCCTCCTACCAAATGGTGCCCAGTTTTACTCCTAAATATGCTGACACCCACTTGACTCCAAAGCAGCGACTTGATTAAATCGGGTCTTGCCCACAAGGCTCTTGTTGTAGAGGACATACACTGTTCCCTCATAGCACTTATTGGGCTCGATTCCTGCAATAAGGAGCAAAAATAGTAGGCATGTTGCAGAACAGAAACAGGAGTTTACTGATTGTTCAACACAGGCTCAGTTGTGTGAACCAAACCTGAAAGGTCAGCAGTTGTTTCACTTTTGTTCCGCCAAACCCATCGGAACTCATTTAGCAGGAAGTCCTCGGGGTACAACTCAACCACATACATGGCAGGTGTGAGTTCAGGTTCTCTCCAGGAGATGGTGACAGATTCATTGCCATTCATTGTTGCTCTCACGTCTTGAAGCGGCTTGCCTGAAAAAGAGGGAAGTCTCTGTCAGGAGTGCAGCTATCCTCTACAGGGAATACATCCATCAACAGACCTGCACTTAAACAATTGTCTTTACATTGCTTACCTTCAGTGTAAAGGGACGTCATGGTGGCAGGAGGCGACATCCCCTTTGAGTTGTGAGCCCACACTGTCACTTCATAGTGACTGCAGAGCGGGACTGTATAATTCCTGGAATCGGCACTCACATTAACGATGAGGTTCAGGCTTGGGCTGGAAACTCTGACTGTGTACTGAGTGATTTTTCCTCTGGATATGGACACGCTGGGTTCCTGCAGAAAGAATATGTTTTTCAAGTAAATCATAGCTGTTTTAGAGGTGGACTTAGAAGACAAGGAGAGGGGAAAAGGTCACAAACGCCTTGAAGTAAAGGGCGCTCGAGATCAGCTAAATGAGTGTGTCATTTCTTTTCAAGTTCTGGTCTTCCCGTAAATTGAAACTCAGTGTCTGCTGTCAGGTTTCACTTACTTCTCAGTGTCATTGTGACTATCAATAAAATGAGTATGAATGTGTGAGGGAACGGGAGGGTGTGTAATTGAGTGCTCTGGTCAGTGTCTTTAGAGGTAGTGTAAACTAAAAGTGGTCAAAATTTGACTTTAAGTCAGGAGAACAAAAAAAGAGAAGCAGGAAGCTTGGTGTCACTGCGGCTACAAGGCTGCACAAACAGAGACTGACAGACAGACTTGAAACCCTCTGGATAGCAGTGTTGAACATCCACAATACAGAGTTTCAACAGTGCAGTTTGAGTCTTAAGTTAACTAAAACAAACAAACATTGATTGTATGATGGCCTTAGAATATGTTTCTAATGGTTTCAATTTGTGCAACCAAATAGCTCACGAATCTGAAATTAGCTCTACACTGAATGGTGTCCACAGAACAGCTGACGATGTCTTCTCTCTGACACCCAGTTACTGCAACCTCAGGAAATGATGAGGTTCTGCTTCAAGTGCGTTTTTTACACCTGGATTCTAATATCAACATACACACTCACTGGTCACTTTATTAGACACACCTGTCCTACTGCTCGTTAATGCAAATTTCTAATCAGCCAATCACATGACAGCAACTCAACGCATTTATCCATGTAGACATGGTCAAGACGATCTGCATGTTCAAACTGAGCATCAGAAAAAGGAAGAAAGGTGATTGAAATGACTATGATGGTTGTTGTTGTCAGACAGGCTGGTCTGAGTATTTCAGAAACTGCTGATCTACTAGGATTTTTACCCAGAACCCTCTAGAGAATGGTCATAAAAAGAGAAAATATCCAATGTGCAGCAGAAGAACATCTCTTAACGCACCACACATCCAACCTGGAGACAGATCGACTACAAGAGCAGAAGAACACAACAGGTACCACTCCTGTCAGCCAAGAACAGGAAACTGAGGCTACGATTCACACAGACTCACCAAAACTGGGCAATAGGGGATTGGAAAAGTGTTGTCTGGTCTGATAAGTCTCCATTTCTATCATGTGAACATAGACCAAACTCTTTGAGGAATGTTTCCAGTGCCTATGCCACCAAGGATTAAGGTAGATATCCGTTTTGTTTTTTTTTTTTTGCCACTTTCTAGAAATGATTGTAAGCGTTTCTAATAATGTTCAGGGAAAATTAAATCTGTGCTGCAAAGAGATGAAACACATTGCCGACATGGTCAGCCTGAATGCGTCTTCAAAACTCTGAGGTTTTGTTTACATACCTTCCAGAGGACCGTCATTGTTTTAGAGTCAGGACCACGAACAATCCACACATTCAGCGCTCGGGCAGGAGCTAGAAAACAACAACAGAAATCAATCATGTTTTGCCTTTTATAGAGCTGAAGGGTTTTCATCATATATTATAAAATTAAACTAGACTGTAAAATGTTGTATTTTTTTTTAGGGAAGAGAACCTGTTAAAATAATTAACTAATTAATCCAAAATCTGGAAAAAACTTAATAGCGAGTAATTGCTTTAATTTTTTTATTTTATTTTTTAGTAACAGTATTTGCCAGCCACCTATTATATGAAAAATCATAAAATGAAATTACACACAACATTGTAAATGTAGAACGTTTATTTTTAACCCATTGAAACCTTGGGTCTAAAACTCTGTTTTTTTAAATTTATCTCTGCATTTTCCATTTGAAAGACTACCTGGTGGCTTATTTGGTATCATTTTAATCAGCACAACTACACTTATGTAACACTACCTTTAACAGAAAATTCTGTCTAGAACAATGTGATTCATTTTGCTTTGGAAACCCCAAACATGTTTAACAAATTGTTTTTACAACATAGAATGACAGTTTTAGGTGTATTTTTAAAAAAACAACAATAATAAAATATTTCAACAAACTAATCAACATATTTTTGTGTGTAAATGCAACAAAATCCAGGCTAAAGTAACACCATGCTGCTTCAAAAATAAGAACTTCTCTCCTAAGAGCACTGCTGTCTACATTTTTCTTGGAATTCTGTTATTTTTTTCCCTCCTTTTTTCTCATCTTTTTCCTTTTTTCTCATAAACTATCTTTATTATACTTGTGAAAAATAATAAAGAATTTTTTTTGGGAGAAGTTTAATCCAGCTGCTCACTGGTGGGGGCGTGTCTGTCTTCTCTGAACTATTCGCTTTCTGCAGCGTCTGGGGGCGGGACTTTCACGAAGAGTTTCCTCAGTTTTTAGACAACGCTGATTCTCGTTATTGTGGAAAACTCGTGTTGGTCCCCATCCTAAAATAGAATAATGGTTGGTTTCCTCTTTGGATTTCTCATAGCAGACAGGTCCGTTTCGCTCCGGCCCCTCTTCAAAGCAGGTTCTCTGCTGCTGCATTACAGCGGTCAGATTGATGTTAATTCGCCGCATTATTTATGAAAATCGGTTTAGTCCAAAAACTACAAATACATTCAATATTATCTCTTAAATTGACTAAAATCTCAATCACAGGATGTTAAAAATTTGAAGTTTATTTTAGACAGTTTTATTACGCTGATCTCACAGCTGCACGGCAGGATGCCTGATGGCGATTAATAAAAATGAATGAATGAATTATGTTTTATTAATTGCGCGTGTTAACGCATCAACATTCACGCCCTTATTTTTTAATTATTTATATATATATATTTTAAGAAAAATTAGACAAGAAATAGATTAAAATCCAAAGTGAAACTGAAAGATACACATTTTAGGTTTTTTCAGATTAGACACATCTAGATATACGCATTTAAGATAATTATACTCTGTACTGTTAAAATCTACATTCTTTATACTTTTACAAGCTACAAATGACAATCTAGACTTGGTTATATTTGAGAATTTAATTTCTGCCACAAAAATAAGTCAACAAAACACGGTCAGGGCAAAAAGTAAGTTGTAAGAAGATTTTTTATTTCTAAATGTGAAAATACTGTCTGCCAATTCTTGTGTTTTGTACTGTCCCACAATATATTACAGTTGTTAACATCTAAATAAAAGTGATAGTCCTACTCCGATCCTCTTTTGATCTATTCTAAAAGCGTTTTTAATAACGAATTTGCCGTTCATTCATTTTCCTTGCCGCTTTATCCCTTTCGGGGTCGCGGGGATGCCGGAGCCTATCCCGGCGGCTGATGGGCGAAGGCAGGGTTTACCCTGGACAGTTCGCCAGTCTGTCGCAGGGCCACATTCGTGCACACAGTCACTCACACATTCATACCTGGGGCAATTTAGAGTCACCAATTAACCTATGAAGCATGTTTTTGCACAGTGGGAGGAAGCCGGAGTACCCGGTGGGAACCCACGCATGCATGGGGAGAACATGCAAACTCCACACAGAAAGGTCCCAGTTGGTGTTTCTGATCCCCCAGCCAGGATTTGAACCGAGGCCTTCTTGCTGTGAGGCAAGAGCGCTAACCACTGCGCCACCATGCAGCCTGAATTAGCCGTTTTTATTAAAAAATTCTCATTTTCTTGGATATTGTTTTTACAGATTTCAGCAGCTGTGAAGTAATTGAAGTTCTGCTGCAGATCAGTTTTTCTTTTCTGATTATTTTTAAAGTTTAATTTCTTAAAGTTGCAAAGTTCAACTTTTAAAAAAGCTTGGATCAAATTGAGGCAGCCGTTGAGCTTATTGCAACCAAGAAGCAGAGAATCACTTCATGAAAACCAGCTGCCCATTCCACAACAGCTAACATGCTAAAAGCCACAACTTTCATTTCTTTACTTTTGTTTTGACAAGCTGTTTCTAACTTTGGATTGACAGCTGAAATCTCAAAAAGCAGATGTCCTAGTTTTTGAAAGTAGAGCTTAAAAAAAAGAAAATACCAACTTAATATATTATCTGAAATCCTAAATAGAATACTGAGTTAAGGAAGAAATATATTTTTAAAAAAGTATTTTAAGTTTATTTATTTTTTACAGTTATTTGTTTTTTCATTTTTCCCTTTTTTTTTGTTTTAGTTAGTTGTTTTTTTTTCTTTTCTTTTTTTTTCTGGGACCATTAAAAACTGTAGCATCCATACCATCAAAACTATAAAAATATTTGTATTATATTGTATATTTGTATAAAAACTTTAAATCCGCTTTAACATTAGGAAAGCTTTATAAGTTCACTCTGATGCTTCTTAAATTTTCCTTTAAGTGGAAACTGATGAGCCGTCTCAGTTCCACATTTACAGCACATGCATGCATGCACAGACATTATCTTTGAATATCTTTACACCATCAGTGATAGAAATGAGACATGCAGAGACATTTCCCATAAACCTTTGCTTTCCTCTTCATGACCTCGCAGTATTTCAACGTGGCTAACAGAAATCTACTCAAACAAAATAAATGATGGCAAACTCTCCTTATTAAAAAAATTGTGCACACTTCTTATCATCAGTTTCTGGTTCAGCGTTTTAACAATCAAACCGCTGAAGCTTGTTTCTGTGGCTTATAGGCTTCCTTCAGGTAGTCAGTGGTGAGTTGATTACTGCATTAAACCCATCTTTATCTGATTGACGACAATGATGCACGCAGTTGTGCAGCGCGTTGAGCGTTCAAACAGGGAGTATAAAAACACAGGAGGCAAACTGCTTACCCTCCTCTTGAGTCCAACCGGAGACGTTTGAGCTCCATGAACTCCAAAAGCCAGAGTGAAACTTGGATCTGGCTCTGAAATGGTACAGCCTGTAGGGCTCCAGAGATCCGATGGACCGGGTCTGAGATGAAGTCTGAAAATTCAGAAGGTTACAGTCATTTTAATCTATTGGTTTTTACTTCCTGTTTGTGCTAGTTAGTGAAAGTACATAAAGAATCATCCAGGGTTAAAAAAAATGAAACTGGTGTGTCATTGTGATTTAACTGTAGCTTAGCCACTCATGTCAGCCTTCAGCTTTGAATCAGCAGAGGATGAATGAACTGATCACACGAGCATGTTTATCATAGCTAAACCCACACAAACTTCTGCAGCTCACTCAAACCCCAGTGAGCATCAAGTACTGAGGAGCTCCATCTTCTTACATTGGAATTCCATTGTTGGTGGTCGGCTCTGTATTGGATCTCCAGGTAAGACACGTTCAAAGACTGCTCCACTTTGAGCTTGCACTCTCTGGAGGAGCAATCGGGCTGGCCAAGAATGGGGGCCAGTGGCCTTGCTGCTCAGATCAAAACAAAAAACATAGAGGCAAGTTCATAACTTTGAAACCACAGCTCAAGGTTCTCCTCTGTGAGAATCAAGAATCACAGCACAATAGAATTCACACAAGCCTTACCGATGTCATTGAGTGTGTAGTTGACGGCCGCGGACACCGCAGAGCCCAGGGAGTTTTGGGCATGAACCCACAGAGAAATAAGATCAACAGATCTGGACATGTTGAAATTCACCGACAGTCTCTTTGGTTCTTTGTTGGACACACTGAACTGCAGCAGTCCTTCTGTGGCGTTACCAGATACAGTCCTGACCCTTCAACCCATAAAGGTAGGCTTCAGTTGAAATTACATTCTTGTGTTCGAGGATTGTTGGAAATGTTTTCCTGACTCACCGCAGCACAAAGTGATGCAGCAGAGAAGTGTTCTGTCCTCCATCCCAAGAGCAGTTTACTACACCACTCCTCAAATTTTGGATTTCATAGTCGCAGAAAATGTCTTTTGGGCAAGCTGGAGGGTCTGACACACAAAAAGACAAATCACATGTTTTTACGTGCTTCAAACTGCAGGAAAACAATGTTTGAGCGATACGTTTTTAAAAAGGTGAGCTATGAAGCCTTTTATTGAAAAAGAATCTTAACTTCTGAGTTTTAAAGAGGTTCAGATCAGGGGTCTGTAACACGAGGCTATGTTGTAGTTCTTTGTTTGAAAAAATCAATAAGTAAAACAATTTTAATTTAAAAAAAAGTCAGATAGGTGAAACTTTATTCAACTCGTGCACAATCAAAAGATGTTCAGTGTGCATTATTCGTTTGACTATGGTAGCCGTAATCCTTTGACATTTCATCAAACAATGCAGCTTCATGCTGATCAAAATCCTAACAAAAAAATCTGATGGATTTTTTTCCCCATGTAAACACAGAAAAACTTGTTCCTTTCAGCACAATCCTAATTCATACATATGTGCCGGAAAATAAGGTGGACTGTCTATTTTTGAACAAAATCAAAGATTTAAAAAAATATAGGTAATTTTAACTTAGAATCCATGTTTAATTTGCTTTTTAACTTAAAATCCAAAACAAAAAAAATAATTGTTTTTTCTTTTTTTATTTGGAGCTGAAAAATGAATGATACAGGGATTCCTTAGTTAGTTGTCATTTATTTTTGGTTAGTTAGGTTTACAAATTTAAGGCTAAGAAACCGTCAAGTTATAAACTATTTTATTTTTAGAAAAAAGGCCGGTTTTCTGTCAATTTTATCATGATAGTAAACACAAAAGAAATACAAAGCAGTGTCCCACTGAGAATTTGACCTAAATGGCTCTTTGAAGACTGACTTTGATTAAAAAAAAACATGCTTTTGGTGTTTTTAACATCTTCTTGTGGCATTTATCTCATGATGGAAGGCATATATGAAGAGAATTACATTTTGATTTTTTAATTTAAGTCATCATGGATAAGTAGCAGACAAAAAATGCCTTTGGAAAAAACTTGTAGGCGTTATGTCAAAGCTACTATGGCAAGCCACAGGCTCCCTGATGATTCTGATGCATCGACTAGATGTCCAAAGTCCTCGAGGGTCGGCATCCTACATGTTCTCCAACCAACCTGTCGTTGAAGCTCCTTATTGGCCAAACACACCTGATCCAGGTAATCAGCAGCAGATAAGGCAGGGTTTCTGAAAAACCAGCGGGAGGACGGCCCTTGAGGACTGACTTTGGACACCCCTGGACTAGATCCACGTATGTCTTTGTATGCCAACAGCACTTCCCACAACTTTTCTAATGAACTTCTTCTGCTTCTCTAGAAATGACTCAGGTTTTTTCTAATTTCAGGTTAAAAACGGCATAATCATAATTAAAGGACTGCTGGAAAGACTTTTAAAATAGATCAAAAGATGATTGAAATGTGTAAAAGGTTGCAGACCCCTGCTTCAATAATAGTGAACATATAATAGAGAACTATTAGATGTGTTAGAGGCAGAAATGCAACACCTCTGTCATCACTTCAGCACTGTGAACAGGGTGTTTATGAAGATAACAGAAGTTGTATTTACAAAATAAAAAAAAAGATTTCTAGAAAAGTATGGGTGCAGTGCACACCATGTGCACGCAGAAAAAAAAAGCTGAAAAAACGGTGTCAGATGAGAGGCTCTCCACTCACATCCAATGGAGATGTCCTGTCCACAAGGATCCGGTGCATGGCTATCCTCACACTGGCAGCTGAAGGTTGTGATGCTTGTTAGGTTGAAAATTTTTAGGTAGATAGTTGTGTCGTTGAAGACCCGGTGGCTCTGCTTTTGGGGAGGGCTGCCGCTGTATATGTACTGCTTGCTCTTGCAATTGTAGGTGCAATACACGTCGAAAGTGGAACCATTCAGCACCACAGGACCAGCACTAGACCAGAGGACGCAGGACTTCTCACCTAAAAGTAGAAGTGTTCAGTACAACTATTTTTTTTATTTGTGTAGAAGTTTTTTAAATGATCTTAGTCTATTTTTTTCAGTCTAAAGGTCACCCTGCATGTCATCAAGGCAACAGTCATCTTCAAGAGGACTTTCCTTGACCACTGACACAGGTTCAGACTAATTAGATTATTGTTCAAACTTACCAATGGAGATCTGCAAGGCCACCAGGATGATGGCAGGACCGATGGGCCATGACCGAAACATTGTGCGTCACCAGAAACTGCGCGCGCGCGCCTCACATTCTTTTTAAAAGTAATACATTTCCTTCAAAAGAAAAAAAAAAAAATTAACTGCCAAATAGAGACACGTCTGATATTGAAAAACCTAAACGATGAGTTTAGAGGAAACTTAGATTTCACAAACAACAATGAGGAGAAATTCAGCTTTCAAGGCGCAGCAGCAGCAGCTGCGTAAAACCATCCCTGGCAGCTAGAAACAGGAAAGCAGACATTTGACTCACCGTCCAGCGTTAAACTCCTCTGAGCTCTGACCGTTATCGTGCGGGATATCCGCGCTCACCTGGGGCGGTGCGTCGACGTGCAGTCTGCGCTGACGAGCAGCCAACCAACTCCAGCACCATCAGGCTTCTCAGCAGTGACGACGCGTGCGCGCGCGCAGAAACACGCGCCCACTCACACACAAACAAATAAACAACTAAATCTATTTAAACACAGTTTGACTGTCTTATCCGCCCAAGTTGTTTTCTAATTACTTATCACATTTCCTGTTTTTTTTTGTTTGTTTTTTTTTAACCGAATTTACTAAAAAAAAAAAAAAGAAAAAAGACTGTACACAAACCAGACGATGCTCAGACTCCTTTATCTTTCACAACATTCCTTTAAATAGTTTATAAAATGATCTGTGTGTTGATGACAATCCTTCCACTTGACTCTCAGCCAGCCCGTGTCTATCACTCCCTCCCTCGGTGTTGCCATGAGGTGCAGAGGTGCAGTTTGGGACTTTCCCTTCAAAACTGCATTTTCCTGCACCTACTGATGCAGAAAGATTTGATCCTTGCTAAAAACCCGCACTATCAACCAAAATTAGAACTTAAAATAAATGTGTTTTTGTTTTTAATCAAACTTTGCTGATAATAAACTGTAACTTTGTTGGTGTTCATGTAATGTATGTATGAGTTTTGTTGAGGGGTACAGGGGCTTAAGAGGAAGCATATGGCTGGGGAAGTCCCTGAAGACTTTCTGTAGGGTGTGAATCGGAATAATTTCACAGTTTATGGCACTCTACTGTCATGGGAAGGCTGCAGAAGTCACACCAAGGCATTAATGTGACAGCTGGTTTGTGATACTCAAGAAATGTAAAACAAAATTTAAAGAAATGCTTTAATTAGCTTTTGATTGTTTTGTATCTTAACTCATCAAGACAAAGTCCAATCATCTTCTTTCTTTTGTAAAAGCATTCTTAGGTTGTTTTTTTTTTTTAAATATTATTGCGTATGACCTTATTATGAAATCAATCAACCTGTGTCGTTTTCTAAGACATAGTTTCTGCAGGGCGGCAGCAGTTCATCAGAATTTCACCTTTGAATTGTGATTGAGACTGTTGGAAACTGTTGGTAAGCTTGCCTCCATTTCCCATCATTCCTCTCTTTCGCTAACTTACAGCCCCTCAAAACCTCAATTTAACATTACGGGTGAAACTAAAATATTGAGCAATATTAAAGCTATCCAGCTACAGTTTGAGCCAGATGACAGAGGAAAACTGAGACGTACATGGATAGTTGACTACAAGTGAATGCATCAGAATGGAACGGAGCAAGGAGCCTGCGGCCCTATGACTGTAGACTGCAGGAAAAAGGCACATTTGATTAGAAATAATCTTAAATTGCTGATCAAGTTCTTTCTACACCCAGACCCAACAGAGCTGTGTGACATTTTTTCAGTTTAAAATAAGACTGCTTTCTTATTTTCGGTTGTGGTCAACTGCATTCATCGACTTCACAAATCTCGGTTTGCTATTCCTGGTATTCAAAAAAATGTGATATCTCTTACATTGTATGTTAGCTTGTCATTGTATATGAAATGAAATTGAAAAAGACAAAGATTGCCTCCGAAACACTCACAAAACGCTACAGTGTACTGTATGATCATATGACTTCTTGAGATGAATCGTAGCTATGTTAGAAGATTTCAAACCTTTTCAACAGAACTTTAAACATTTAGACTTTCAGACTGCTTGATCCACTTGACACTTAGAGATGACATAAATAAAAACTAAAATCTTTTCACTGCTAGCCTTGTATAAAGCAGTTGAACAACTTGATTTAAAGTGTCTAAGAAACAGACAAATGAGTATTTGCAAATATTTGAGAGAGGTCACCAAAGGTTTGCCAAACAAGAAGAAAACCTCTAAAGTACTTCCATGTTTCACTGATGCACTCTGGGAGTATGCCAATGAGAAAAGGACCATGTGGTAACAGGATAATAGCTTGGTGTAATACATCATAGGAAAGCCCTGCAGAAAGAATACCAGCTGTGGAGGTAGTATGATGGTTTGGGCAACATTCTACACAGAAACCATGGACTCGGCCATTCATCTGAGTGGTTCTTTGACAAGTGTAGCAGACTAAGTACACTCCTGAACACCAGTATACTCAGCTCGAATAAGTTTGATCCTTCCCTCTTTGAACTGACAGCAACATTGGCAGTAGAGCATTGTGATAGAAAATTCCTCTAAGTCTTTAACTCTTCTTATTCTGATCATTTAAGAGATTTTCTCAACTTGAATGGCTTTAACTCAATCTATTTTCTGAAACCTGTCTGTGCATTTATTTAACTCAGACACAGTCATTTATTCAGACAGAACACAGCCATCAAGAAAGTTGCAGGAACGTTTGTTTAAATGATGTGAACTATCTCCCCTTAGCCACATTCCACTAGGATGAAAAGCAATCAGGCTGAAAATTTTAACTTTTCATTTTATTTAATGTTTTAATTGAATTATTTTTTTTGACAGTGCAAATGTAAACCAGTTCATGAGGTAAAAGTTGATCTCACTCTGAGACATAATGCTTACTTAGTGCGTTAGTGAAACTTAGTTTGTTAGTGATGTTTATGTCACTCCCGTTGCTTCTGCTGCTGCTCTGCGGGGACCTGGGAGCCGCTGACAGCAGTGACTTGGGGGAAGTAACCAGAGTCCAGCTTCATCTCACCTGCACACCGAGACAGGCTCATGTCAGCTATGTGAGAAGACCGAATGTCCGAATCCTGACGCATATCCACAGAGACACTGTCGGCCTCCACAAAACCTGCTGTTGTCTGTTTCCCTTGTAAAAAGATATTCGTTTCCCCACTTTTTGGCCACAAAAGTCCAGTAATAGAACCAAGGGTCAGCCCCTGGAATGTGTCCGAGTATTCCACTTCTACACTCGATAACAAGCTCGACAGTAAGTCTCCACATGGGCTGGAAAATGGGTCTTTATCTGGATATTCTGCAGCATCTCTCTGTTCTTCCTCTTCATCGATTTCTTCTTCTCCTGGATGCAGTGGAGTAAGCTGTGGTTTGTAGCCAGCATGATCAGCCAGCAAGGCCCTGACCTCTGACATGGACGTGCACGGGCCTGAGCCAATCTGGGACAAACCCACGTGGATGGTGGGGTACACTTCGTCCCTCTCCTGGGAGATCACAGTGATGGGGGACAGTGGGGGGTCACAATCGTTGGTGGATGACAATACTGGGTCGCTGCTTTCATTCTGTTGGCAGAACCATAAACAACAAACATTTAAATACTGGAAGGTTTGTTGTGTAGTTTACTGAAATAAAACTGTCAGAATAAAAGCACATCATAGATTACTGATAGCCTTTAGATTGTAGAAGTCTAAAACGTGACCATTACCACTAATCACTAATCATTACCTTCAGCAGTCTGATTGCATTACTGTGCCCTGGTTTTGGCAAATTCACAACAAGCCACGCCGGCCCCCAGGACAGGAACTTTTGTTTGATCCTGAGAGACAAAGACAACACAGATTTAAAAATTCTCAATTGACTTTAGAACAATCTCCAGTTTTATAATAAAACGGAAAACCTAATATTTTGTCAAGCAAAAACTGCAAGTTTGAATCAGTACAAAGTTAAATTTCGATTTACCAGGAAATGAGCAGATTCTTTTTGCTCATCTGCTGTGGTGATGCTGTGGTTTAACATTTTAAGAAAAGGTAACCTCGGTGGCATTTATCAGTATTACTCATAAAAACAAGAACTTCAGACCATTTCAGAAACTGATTAAGAGCAGTTCACTTTTTATCTGTACCTTTTCCTCACACAGCTGCAGCACATCAGGTTTGCGATGACTGCGAAGAAGATGGCAGAAGTGAAGACGATCACAACCACCAGGCCAACTAGAGAAAGGAGAACAAACTCCTAAATACATTACATTGGAGACAACTATGTTATTTTGAGTACAAAGCTCTACCCCAACAGCACACTGACCCGCTGGAGCTGCAGGCTGAGACCAGATCTTTGGTCCTCGAAGTCCTTCTCCTGCCGAGTTCGTTGCAGTCATTTGAAGAGCCAGAGTCCCTTCTGGACAGTCCAGCCACATCTGTCTGGGGCCAGATCCAGATACTGTGACTGGAAAACAGGATGGCAGAGGGTTAGTAATTATCTGTAAATATCCACTCCCTTTCCTTTTTACTTTTTTTATAGTACATTTGGTTGCATTATACAGGACTAAATATATCTAGAAAAACCACTCAGATTGTAGATGGCATATACTTACATAGCACTTTTCTACTTTGCTTTAAGGTTCTATGTGCTTTACAGTCACAGTCCCATTTGCCCATGCACACACATAATCACACACTGAATAATTAGTTAATGTTTGTGAATTGCACCAGACAGTTCCTGAAAGCAGCACCAAAGTGATAGGCTGCTGATTTAAGACCAAAAAGATGTTCACATTGCAGAAATGTCAGGTGGCTTCTGCTTTGACACTTCAGGGAATATGTATCATAATGAAACTGATAATGTTCACAAAAGAGCATATGACTTTAGCTGATCCACACACTTTGGTGTAGATGTGTGGATCACACCTGGCCACACCTGGCATTTAACATTAAAACCAAGGATATATATAACCAAGGATGGATTTAAAATACAGTCGCGCAGACACAAATTAGCATCATTGCTATAATCTGTCATATTTACATATATGACTCTCTAAAGAGATGTCATACTGTACATCAGATCAACAATCAGATGACCTTCCTGGACTTTGCAGAGATCAGAGGTTAAGAAAGAAACCCGTAAATCGAAACCTGCAGGAATCCAACACCGTTCCACACCTTTTGTTTGACCCAAACTATCCACCCCAACATAACCTGGGAGTAACCACTACTTTGAACAGGGCAAAATTTTTTAAAAAAAATCCCCACCTCAAGGAAAAGGTTAATCTCAAGTTGGCTCTGAAAACCTGTGGCTATCCCAAATGGGTTTTCAATAAGACATCTCACACCAGGAAGAATACAGAAAGATCTCAGGATCAAGAGGATGTATCAACACTGGAGAAACAACACCTCAGGACTGATTTCTGCTGTAATCAATCTAGAATCATGCTCTAAACCAGGGGTGGGCAAACTTTTTGATTTGTGGGCCAGAAAGGGTTCTAAAATTTGGCATAAGGGCCGGACAAGGAGCAGATGGAAGGAGAGATTGGGTAATCAACCTCATAAACTAAAAAAATAATATGGAATTTAGATAAAAACATGCTTTAATTTGGATTAAAATTCACATATATTCATTTAAAAACAGAAAATTTGGGAATTTTAATTTCTAAATTTTGATTTTTGTTCTCTTTTTGGGTTGATGTTCTTCAGAGGATAATGTGAACTCAAAGAAATCTGAAAAATCACCTTCTGACTCAGAAAAAAACACACGAACGCCAGAGAAACAACACCATTCATGAGAAGAAACCAGAAATGAAAATAAAACAATAATTAGGATTTTTGATTCAATGTATTTTAATTTGGAGGGCCAGATTAAGTAGTTTAAGGGGCCGCATGTGGCCCCCGGGCCGTACTTTGCCCACCCCTGCTCTAAACTCTACTGCTAAGCTTGGGGTTGTGAGTGGTTGTAAGCCAGTGGGAGAGAGTGTTAACCAGGGGGCTGATGGGAAATAAGTGTAGGCTTACTCCCTGCCAACTCAGTGACTGCAGTCTTTTCTGCATTTAAGCCTAAAATGCTTAAGTTAGATTTAAAAACTATTGTATATCTCCAAGTTACAATCAGGCATTTTGTTGTTATAGTGGAAGAAAAACCCAAACAAGAGTCTGCAACAATCCCTTTCTTTCCAACATTAAAATTCCTACTGGAGAAAGAACAGAAAAGTCTGAAATTGTTTTTAAAGTCATATTTGATGTGTCCTCCATGCTCAAGAGGACATTTGTTACCAGCATGTAGTAATCCAGCTTCAAATCGCAGCAATACAAGATGAACATTGCAGAATGTGTATAATGATGGCCTCTTCAGGACTTTGAAATGATTTTTAAATGCCCACTCCTCTGTACCTTGTGATGTATTTGGGATTATTGTCATGCTAGAAGATCCTCACAAGTTTCATTCTTTATGCTCTCACTGAAGGAAGGAAGTGCTCGCCCAAAATCTCACCATACATGGTTCCATTCATCCATTCCCTAACACAGATCAGTATGATGTTTTATCCCCAGTGCTTCAATACTTCAAACATGATGAGTGGTGTTTATACATTATCCTCCTCTGCATCATCCAGATGTTCTCTGGAGAACTTTAGACGGGCCTGGAGATGTACCGGCTTGAGCAGGGGGCCCTACAGGATTTAAACCCATAACAACGTCATGTGTTACTACAGTAACCTTTGTTACAGGAGTTCCAGCTCTCTTCAGGTCCTTGACCAGTTACCTGAATAGTACTGGGCTGTTTCCTCATTGTGCTAGAGGTGGAGGACTGTAGACCCTTTTCCCAGTGACATCAGACAAAATGGGGACAGGGCCAAAAATGCCAATTGACACTCCCTGTTTCATGCTGTTTAATAATAATTTTACGTAAATAATAAATGTTAACCTTATCAATTTCAACAGAAAAATGTGCAACATTGATTTCATGAATGTCAACGTTCATTTCCTGTCTTAAATCATTCACAAATTGAAATAAAAATTTGAATAATATTCCAATACTTGAGGTTCTATTGAAAATATTAACCTTTCATTTGAGCAGATATTATTCTAACAAGTTCTATTTTAGTTCATGTTATTTGGTCGTGTTTTAAATACTAAAGCACAAAAACTGATGGTAATTCATGTTGGCCACATGTAATAAGTGGAGCTAAGATGTACATTGCTGCATGTTGGCCGCACATGTTTTAACTGTGGCCAAGGCTAAATTTAGTTGTTGTAATAAGAGGTATTATTTATTGTATTTTAAGGGGTAATTGTAAAAATTGGAAAGCTTTAATAGGAATATTTTTAAAAAATATTTTTTTACCTTTATTATCCTGCAGAGATCAGACATGGTTATGAGCAACTGGAAAGTCAGAAAAATAGCACAACAGTTATTAGCTTTTCTTGTTTTCTTGTCTTGGCATTGTTAAGACACACTGACATTGTCTTACTTTAGCTCTGTTTTTAGTGATTTGGTGAAATGTAAGTAACTTTAACTGGGCAGAAAAGACCTTCCGCTGCTCTCCGTCTCATCGCTGTCATGGAAAGCTAGCATTAGCATTAGCTTAAAATAGAAGAATAAAATTTTAATTACCTTCATAATCAAATAAAGCAGGGTTCAATGAAGTACCTGTAACTTTCATCTTACTAAAACTGGACTGTTAGAGAGAAATATTCCACGACTCGTTTAATAAAATCTATATGATTTTGGGGAAGCAGCAGTGGAGCATTCTGCAGGCAGGACCACTGATATTGATGGAGGGGAAAACGAATACAACCAGGTAGGACATTTCTAGAATAAATATTGTACAAATTTTGGTTACGATTAGAAAACCTTCACTGACAGGGATGAAAGATCACCTTTCATCATTGTCATAAAATTGTTTAAACAGCGTTCAGCAGTCAGCTTTTATATGACCGGAAGTCACTCTGCGCAAACGCCGTTTTGTGTTTTTCTAATAATTTCTCCAACAGTTGATCTCTTCTCATCAAGCTGCTACTCGATTGGTTCATCATAGTTTTGTATAGGCCTACAATATTGTCTCTGGTGTCCTTCGACAGCTCCTTGGCCTTGGTCATGATGGAGAGGTTACAGAGTAACTTCTTAAGAGTTTGGACAGGTGTCTTTTGAAGTAGAAATAGCAGGTCTGTAGTGGAAAGAATTCTTGTTTGTTGGTAAAAGTGAAATGTTTTTTTTTTCTCCACCACTATACTATGTTTGTTTTTAACACAGCAGCAACCAGGTTTTAACCAGGTTTTCCTGTCAGTTCTATAGTAAAGTTACATAAATCTTTGTTCATCCTCAACAAGACACATGGTACAAACTGGCTAGTCTGAGACATCAGACATGAAAGGCTTGGTTTCAGGAGCTCTCAGTGCATATCCACAAATAGCGTGTGAGACAGAGTAGCTCGTAACAGCCCTTACAGATGCATGGGTGCATATATGCTCAGGGCTTCCTGTTTGTGGTCATAGGCCACTCTAAAAAACTCTAAAGACAAAGTGGAAATGACGACAATGCACGCTTCTCACTTCAGTTGGTTTCAACTATATGTTTCTAACCAAACCCCACCAGCACACCGCAGAAAAACACTCAACCAGATGGTACACAATAAAAAAATGCCATCTTCTAGTGTAAATAACTGCTGTTATAATATAGTCATCAAATAAATTCTCCTTTTTATGTTTAAGCACTTAATTAGAATAAATGAAGAGTGAAGGGGCTGGTTGCTGATTGAATGTTATCTCATTACGGGAAGCCTCTGCTGAAAAACCCTGCTGATGCATTGAAACTTTGAGGGAGGAGAGTATCAAAGTTGCATGTTTTCCATTAAGCAAGTGTGGCTTGTGATGTGACAAACTCTGCATATGCATACTGCTGTAAATTCAAGGCGACCACACATGCAAAGACACAGGTATCATGGGAAACTACTGCCAGACCAAAGGCAAACATGACGAGGGAGGGGCTGAAAGGGTAGGAACAGGAAACTTGCTGTATTGAGTACAACAACCTCCACGTTGCATCAAACGTCACGTGGAGGAGAAACTGATCTGAAACTGCATCTATTTTAGATTTAGATCACATAAGTTTGCACACATTTCTGATTATCCACTCTTCTTAGAGAACTCTTGATGTTCCATCTTGTGTTTCTGTAAGGATCTAAACACGCATATTCAGTGCTCACCACTTTGATCTGTATCTCTGGAGCCCAGCTTCTGCAAATATATGGTGTAGTATGTGATGAAGCCTCTCTGCTGGTCGATTGGCAACTCGTTCCACTGGATCAGGAGCCGCCTGGCCTCATGGACCAGCACGTATGGGATTGGACCAGAAGTTGGCTCTGAAAGGCACACAGAGGATGACAGATTAAGGTTCCTCTGAGGAATATGTATTATTGACTCCCAACTAAGAACTAGTCTTACTTTCTTCTCTGGAGTAAACCATGCTGGTCGATGGAGAGCTGATACCTCTGCTGGTTGCAGCATACAGAGATACATTAAATCTCACTCCAGCAATTAATCCTAGAACAGCAGAACAGAAAGTTTAACCTTTTTGGAAAAAAAAACAAACAATCACCGAGAACTGCTGTACACTTCCGTTTAAAACAAAAGTGTTGTACACAAGATAACCACAAGAGGTCAGTGTTTCACAATGTTTCAAGCTCACTATTGTTGCCTTGAGTCTTACTAAGCTATCAAGTAAAGTAATTTACAAACGAAATAAAAAAAAAAAAAAGAATCTTCCCTCTTTAAGTGAAACACAAATATTCCTAATTGCATTTCATTCTCGAAGTCATATTTTTGTTATCAAATTAACAATATTGAAGTTTTTAAACCCTAAATAATATGAGTGAATTGTTAAAAAAAATACACATGAAAATGCTTTCAGGCATTTCAGTGTATTAACAATACATTTTAATATACCATCAATTTGGTAAATATTATTCTCAAACAAGATATTTTGTGCTCTGTGTGGTTGTAAAATAACATGAACTGTGGATCAAAAAACAGATTATTAAACTTTTCTCATATTTAGAGTTTCCTACCGGTGTGATACATACAGCAAAACAAATAACTCATTTGAGTTCTGTAAAATAAACTGCATTTTAATTTAAGCTATTCTTAAAATTGCATTAATGTTCTTCAGCATTTCAAGACTACGTCATTATCTAACAGTTCACTAGATTTTGATTTTTAAGTAATCCATCAGATCAGGGGTGTCAAACTCAATCACAGAGGGGATCAAAATCCAAAACACACCTTATGTCACAGGCTGAACAGGATAAACATTTATTGAACACATTAAAACTAATTTTTTTTTCACTTTAAAAACGTAACTTTTTAACATTACAAGGAATAAAAATAGACAGAAATATTATTCCATAGTAAATCATCTTAAACCTTAAACCACTTTCAATATTTTACTTTCTATAAAAATATATTTTGTTAAAATTATACAAGTTAGAAAGCGCAAGATAACATCATTAATAACAATAAAATAACTTTATCTGGAGGGCTGGACATATTCAATCGGCGAGCCAGATCCAACGCCATGGCCTTGACTTTGACACATGTCCCTTAGATTATTAAACAATTATCTAAAAAGTTTTAGAGCAGGGATGAGCAACTCCAGGCCTCGAGAGCAGCATTCCTAGATTCTTTTAACATTCCCTGCTCTGGCATGTTCTCATTGGCTGGACACACCAGAACCAGATAAACAGTTATGAGATGATGTCTGGAAATCATGCAGACACACCAGCCTTTAAAGCTTGGATCTACCCATTCCTGCTCTAGATACATATCATTTCAGCCAATTATTAGCCATTTGTGCAGTTTTGCTGTGATCCTAAAGCGTGTTTGTGAGACCAAACTGACAAAAGCATGTCTATCTGAAAACTGAGCCCACCTGTGATCAATGTGTTTGTCTGATTTTTGTCCAGTTTGTTCCATTGTAGCTCAGCAGCAGGAAAACTGGTCCATTCTATCATGTAGTGCAACAGTTCTTCTTCAATAGGGGATGACCAGGAGACGAGCACGGAGCTGCCATCCGCTGCAGGAATAAGCTCCTGCAAGCGTGGTCCTGAAACACCTGAATACATAGAAAATAATAAACCGTTATTTTTGAACGCAAAGACTCGTCTGTGTCCTGGGTTTAACATGACTCGTACCTGACTGTCTGATTTCCACCTCAGCAGGTGGAGAGGTCCCATACAGGGTGACTGCACTGATGCTCAGACCCTGAACTTCTTCTGGTACCAGAAATGAACACATGTTGAAGGCAGCCGCACAGATCTTCTCATGGAAATCCTTAAATAAGACCTTGTAATGTAGAATTTCTCCGTTGTAATCCTCTGGAGATGGAGGCTGTAACAGAGGTCATTTCATTCGTTTTTTCACGTTATTTTGTATGCAACTTACGTAAATTGAATGACCTTAAATGACGTAAACTTCAAGGTTTTCACAGTATCTGCCCCAAAAGAGTTGATTTTGTTTGTGAGTTTATCAAACTGTTGGTATAAATGTTGAACCAATTTTCCTTAAAAGAAAAAAAAAGAAAAAGTTTTCTTGATGATGCTGTACCTTCCACAAAACAGTAATGTTCCTCAGACTGTTTTTGTCGTCACCTTCCAGGATCCTCCACACCTGCAGCTGCTGGGATGGACCTAAGTGAAGAATAAACCACACATTTATGTTTTTGTGACATTTATTTGGATTTTTATGCAATGGGACCAGATGTATTTCATAATTATTGATTGTCTCAACATGCCTTTTCCAGGGCTTTTCCTCTTGAAAGAGGAGCTCCATCTACTGCAGCGTGGTCTTATCCTAAAGCAGGGAGTGTTGGTATTTGTATGCTCAGAGGCTGAGTCACAAACTCTCATCTGGAACTCGTATTCAGTCAGGGGCTTCAGGTTGTCTACTATTACCAGGCTTTCTTTCATTTCTCCCTTTGCCTCCACCTAAAAAATGGAAAAGAGCTGAAGTCAATATCAGATTGAAACAAACAGTGGAAATAAAAACAATAAAAAAGCATCGCTTTACCCAAAAGCCCTTGTTTGTACGAAACCTGACGTGGGGTCTGAGGTGTGCTGCTGACTCAGGGGTTTTCCAGCGTAGCACGGCTTTTATGGAAATATTACTAAACTCTATCGTTACAATATCAGGAGTCTCCGGTATCACTGGAGCACAAAAGAACATAAAAGATGGTCAAATAAGTCACTGCAAATAATGTAAGTAATCATTGTAGCAGGTAATATCGCTATAGAGGTGATTTTTCCAAAATTAAACCAGACTGTTATTAGACTAAGTACTAGAATTAACTCATTTCAAGCAAAAATACTAAAGACGATGAACTAAAGAGATGTATATCTGTACATAAGTATGTCAAATAAAAAAGTTTATACAGAGCTAATAACTGAAGTTTTCTCAAGATTCCAGTTATGAGTCAAACTGAGTCCAAAACAAACAACTGATTAAAATTTGGATGAATGAGTCACATCGACGGAAACCAAATTCTTACATAAAAAAAAAAAAAAAAATGACTAAGTAGACATGCAAATTAAAAAGGTTGATTAAATGTCATTAACTTCAAGTGCAAAAAGTGAATCTTAAAACCTTTGTTTTGGGAAATTATTTATTATTTTTTTGTCTTTCAAGAATAGTAATCTTCTTAAAAACATTTTTTAATAGTAAAATAATCATAGTTTTAGAGGACGTGAATTAATGACAAGATTTTTTTCTTGAATTCTTAAAGGGGTCATACCATGGAAATCTACTTTTGGAGCCTTTAAGTGCATTTAATGTTCACTCCTCACTATAAAAAATCCCCAAAGTGGTATTTTGATCCAGTAAATCACGGTATCCTTTAGGACAATTTTTCTTAAATTAAAATTTATATATATATGTATATATATATATATATATATATGTATATATATATATATATATATATATATATATATATATATATATATATATATATATATATATATATATATATATATATATATATATATTATTTTTTTTTTTTTTTTTTTTTTTTGGTATGAAAACTATTTGACTTAATTCCAAAGGGCCTGTTTTTGCTCCAAAGAATACACTCATATTTTTGAATATGTATGCCTCTAGTTAATCTCATATAGAATAGAATAGATTTATTATAGTCATTGTCACATGTACAACAAAATGTAAAATGCTCATTGGTCAATGCCTCATTCATTATATTTTTAAGAGAATAAAATTAATATTTATACCAAATAGTTCAAGAATAAAGAATAAGAAAAAAATGTAATAATGTAACAGTCATAACATAAAACGCAGTCACAAAATAAGTTAAAATTAATAAATACAAGTCATAAAACATAAGCATCGCACAATCAGACATTCATCCACACACATTATGGTATGGTATGGTTAGTGCAACTAACTATATTAGTTTGTGTATGTGTTTGATTTTGCTCACCTATATCGCTCACACAGAGAATGAAAGGGTCGGAGTGCGATGCTCCAAAGTGGTTATAAGCCTCGATGCTCAGATGGTATTTTGTGTTTTCATCCAACATCATTCGTGGTATGTGGATTGTTTCAGCATCCTGGATATCTTTGACCCTTATTTGGCTCCCATTTCCTCTAGGGAGAAAAGGATGTGAAACGATTAAGGCCAAACACTTATATTTCATTTACAGAAAACAAGTAAATTAGTAAAAAAAAAAAAAAAAATCACAAACACTGACAGCATTTATGAACATCCTACCTGAGGAAAATCTTGTAGGATGTGGGCAGGTGTGTGTCCCGCCCTCTCTGCCATGAACAGCTTATGGTGTGTGAGCTCCTTGTTGTTTCACAGGTGATATTTGCTGGTTTTACTGGAGGGATTTTATAAGAATAAAAATAAAAGACTGTCAAATTACATCTTTATGCAAAATTTGCATGCTGACTCATGTTTGATCATCAGTTTTTATCACATTTCTGCTTCTACTTTTGTTGAAATAAAGTCTCCCAGGTGGCGCTGCTGTTTTTACACATGACTTAGATTTTAATTCTTATATAAAGGTTTAATATTATCAGCTGGAAAATGTCCCATTAGTTATCATTTAACAAAACGTAGAGAATCCTCATTCTGACAGACAGTGTGGGAAGAGGTCTCCCTGCAACCCAGCGGCTTTTTATCGACCACAGTTTCGCTCTTACCACTTGTCAGAACCGACGAGGTGCAGTTCACCCTTTTCGTGCACCACAGCTCAGACATCAACATGGTTTCATGCATGTAAATAAACAACTAATTCCACCATGTAGCAAATAATGAGAGAAAAAACAAAAAAAAGGCAATATTTCTGTCAGATCCCTCTTGGTCTCTCTCATTTACTGATGATTGGCTGAACACGAATCACCCAAAAAAAAAAAATTCTGTTTTCTGCACAACATGCAAAATTCTAAAGGTAATCTGTTGATGAAATATGCTGAATTTGGGGGCTTCTGGTAGCAGAGATAGATACATACGACCAGCCCGCAGATCCAGTCCGTTAACAACAATCCAGTTGGACTTTTGATCCGTCTTCATCTTGCAGACAGCGTAGGATCGTGGGATCAGGATCGAGGGCACAGTGAACAATGCGGTGGTGCAGTTGATTCTTTGGAAAAAATTGTACGGAGTTACTTTCTTGTTTCTGAGCTCCAGGGACATCTTGGACCTAAAAAATAGAACAAAGAATCATGTTTAGCAGTGATGAAAGTGATATTTAAACTAGCATCAAAATGGATATTCTTACCCCCATTTACATTCATGGATGTGGCAGTAGACTGTCAGGTTTGACCCCAGGAGGAAGGGTGGAGCTGGCTCCACTGTGAGGTATCCATGGGCAATAAAGCTCTCACAGTCGGCAAAGAGAAGAGGAAAATCTATCAAAAACACAAAGATTGGAGAACATTTGAAAAACATTCCTGATTTTGAAGAAAAAATATTCTTTCTTTTGTTCTGTACAGACAGTTTTTTTACATTTTGAGACAAAAACTGGATTTCCATTGTCTCAATCTTCATTAATAATAGAAACTGTAGCAACGTTATGCTGAATCAAATGAAAATCTGAGGAAAAACAAAAGAAACTCACATTTGCTGGAAAAAGTAAGAAAGACAATGCATCCCCAAATAGCTGCGAGTTGATTCATCTCATCTCTCCAAACATTCAGCATCTGGTAAAGAAAATATTTCACGTTTCTTGTTTATTTCTTTAGGAGTTATACTCCATAGACCATTGCTAAAAATAAAGTGCTACCTCATCCTTGGTCGTACAGGTACCCAGCAGTCTTGCCAACATGAGGAAAAAGTAGCAACTGATCGTCTCATCACGTGAATCCACGTTTGTTTCTGAAAACATTTGAAACTCATTTCAGTTTAGGTGTCAGGAAACTCCAAACATGTGCAAAGCTGTCACTGAATCAGGTCTGAGCATTTAACTCTAAATGAAAACAGGAGCAACAAATATCAGAAAAAGCTCACCAGCTCATCAGGCTGTCCATCCTTTCTGATCTGATCCACTGCCGTTCTCAACAACCTTCTGTCTGCCTGGAATGACTGGTTTTGTGAAGACGCATCTGGTGAGAATGATTTAAGTGAGGTCAAATGAACCTAAAGAGGCCAATGACCTAGTTTGGTGGTATTTAGGAAGCTTTGATCATTCATCTGAGAGCTTTTCTGGCCTACTTCTGCTGCCTGTTTATCATCACAGCCAACAAGCTTACCTTCAGCGAGTCTGATCCCATTGAGCGCGCTGCTGTCAGCAAATGTTTTTGAGCTAAGACAGGAAAAAACGTTGATTCTTACTGACAGCGGTTGTGCTGTCTTTGATGTTCTTTAAAGTGAGGTAAACGGCAGTCAAACACGTCTCCTCAAAATGAATTGTTAAACTGACACGTTTCCGGTTTTTAAATGTAATTATAAGAAAAGTAAAGCAAACTTACACAGCAGGTGTGACCGCGTTCACCTGGTTTCCATGTTATCCAATGGAGCTGCCTGCTCTGCTCTGTCGCTCCGCCGCCTCGCTTGTTTGAGACCTTCTCAGACTAAACAGTAACCTCCTTTCTACAGTTTTTTTCCATTTCTAACTTTTGTGAGCTTACAGGGAAACCCCAGACGTGCGATCTGACGGGATGCTCATGTGAAGATGAAAGAAACCCCAGACTGAGAGTTACTAATTTTTAGAATTACAAGCTCTGCTTTTGAAAGAATAAAAGGTTTTATTGAGGTCATGCACATGGGAGAGAGCTCTTTCATATTTCAATATAGAGATGATTTAAAGTTAGATGTTGAAGACTAAAGTGACTTTGAAAATCTCACACTAAACAAAATATTCTGCTGTTTTCCACTTAACAGCTCATTCACAACAGATGTCACACTTTATTTAACAACATTATGAAGAACATATTAACAATTAATATAAGGGATCTGCAACCTGAGGCTCTGAAGCCACATCCCTTAATTTTTGCTCTGTGGTTTAAAAAGAATGCAAACAATTTCAATAGATATCGATATTTTAGCTTTAGTAAATTAGGTTATGTCAATAGATTTTTAGTTCAGAAATACAATGTGAAGTGTGGTTTATTATTAGAATGAGTTTAAAGTAAGTAAATATTTATTTCTATAGGGCTTCACAAGAGTAAAAACACATAAAGTTGAAGTCAGTCATACAGACATTGCAGACAAAAAAAGATAGTAAAAGCAAAGTAAAACACAATAAAAGACAAACATAGATTAACTGAAAGCTCTTCCAAATAAAAACGTCTTAACCTGACACTCATTAGAGTCGATCTGTTGTACTGACAAAGTAGGTTTTTGGAATGTGTTACAGATTTTGCTTTGAAGATCTCAGTCTGGGAAAAGGTCAGCAATATGTTTTGGAGTTAGTCCATGCTAGGCTCTAAAAGTAAAAAATAAAAATAAGTAAAAGAAAAAAAGTAAAATTTTAAAATCAATTCTAAATTTAACTGGAAGCCAATATAAAGAAGACAGTAATAGAGTTATGTAAGTTTGTTTATTGGCTCCTGTTTTGAATGAGATGTAGACGTTTTAAGGAGCTTTTGCTGACACAGGTAAAAAGTGAATTTCAACAATCTAAACACGAAGAGATAAAAGCATGGACAATCTTCTCCAGTCAGGCCCATAGACTGTAAAAACTGTAAAAACTCCTATATACAGTCAATGGTCAGGCCTAGATAAGATGTTTTTTACGTTTGTTTAGCGTGTCCTTCCAAAGATAGAGATTTTGTTAAACAACACCACAAGGTTCCTGACACTTGACTAGACAGAGGAGCTCAGGGAACCAAGGTGCTGTTTGATGGAAAGGATTTTGTTGTTTGGGGCAAAAGCTTATATAGATTAAAAATTAAAAAAATTCTGCACCAATGTTGTCATGTCTACATTTTATAGTAAAAGGAGAAAATTGATGAAGGTGTACCAAGAAAATATGATGTTTCATTTGGCTTTCTTTCATTTTTATTTAAATACATCTTCTGAAGCTTGAGAGTCTAATTCAAAACAGGGATTTTATTTTGAAAGGAGCTTGCATGTGCTGCTATAAAAAGTAAAATGAGTAGAAATTGTTATAAAAAATTTAGAACAATAATTCAATTATTGTAAATATGTGTACATATCATAAATAGATGGTTTAATGACCACAAAAGCAAAAATAAAGTGCATCTTTTTTACAGGTTTAGAAGCCAGGTTTGAGTTCTTTTTAGGGTCAAAGGTTAGAGATTCCTGATTGAGAGTTACCAAAGATTTTGCTTGACTATTACTGAACAGAGCGGGATCTGTTCATATCAGACAAAACTATGTCTCTCTCTGTATGCAAACATTCTTAAAATCCCCCAACTTTAAAGCTGAAATATAAAAACTCAATTAAATACTAAGAATTGATTACCATAGTTCATGAGCATTCTGTTTTGCTCGACAGAATACATTTCTTATATACTTTTCTAATTTGTTAGGCATAAAAGTTAAAACATTTAACATTTTAAAATGCTTTGACATTTTTATGCAACATCTCTCAATTCAAAAAGAGAAATATTTGTCAAACTTATGCACTTTTACATGTAATATTTGTCAATTCAAATGTTTTTTTTAAAAAAAAGCTAAATTTGCACAGTTTGTATGAGAATAGATGTTTTCCTATTTTCCTTTTGATTTTGTTTTTCTTCATCTTCAAAACCTCAGATTACACCACAATAGCATAAGAAAAAGCATGACCTCAATCTACAAAGCAGCACGAGTCTGACGCAAGTAAAGACAGATCGTGCAAGAACAAACCTTACTGGAAAATCAAGTACTTGGTGACTTAAAATCAACACTTCAGCTTTTTCTCTAGAATGAGGTACATGATTTTGCAATTTTCAAACTGGCTTGCTCCCCTTTTGCTGCTGAGATACAAAAAAAGGAAAATGTCCTGGCCATAAAGAAGTCAAGCAAACTAATGTAACTACTTTACTTATACACCTAAATCACAGTATTTTTCTACTTTTGTAACAATAAAATATAATTTAGTAACTTAATTTAGGAAAAAAGCAGCAAAAAAATAAACAAGTAAAAAAAAAAAAATAGGTGACTGATTCTGTTTCATGACAACAAATGCCTCAAAGTCAAAGTAAAAAAGGTGAAAAGAAAGTGAATGATTGTGGAAGTGAGATAAGGGCTCTTTTAAAGGCTTGTGGCTGCTGTACACATAATTTACAGAAACAGAAAACAATATTTAAAAAGAATAATGTCAACAGTTCAGGCCAACAGAGAGTGTGGGAAAGGAAAGAAAAGAAGGACAAACAGTGACGATGTTGATAAAATGATGCTGAAGGCAGAAATATAGGGAAAAAGAGGAAGACCAAAGAGGAGGTTCATGGATATGAGGAGAACTCTTCATGCAACTCCCAAAGCAGAGGTGTCGAACTCAATCACACAGGGGCCAAAATCCAAAACACACCTCAGGTCTTGGGCCAAATATGCTAAATATTTATTGAACACAACAAACATAAATTTGTAAAACTTTAAAAACGTAACTTTTTAAGTTAATTATGAATTCTAAAAAGGAAGGAATATTATTCCAGAATAAATCAACTTAAACAATTAAAAGAATTGTACTCTCCATAACAATATATTTTGTCAGAATTATTTGTCAGGTTGAAATGGAAGAAAAGTTTCTCTCCTTCAATACAGTTAAATGACAAGAATTTACCAATCTTGAAGGACAGAGTTCATCTCTTTGTCTGACTCTCCAACAAATAATGAAGCAAACAAATTGTTTTTAATTGAGCGTGTCATTTAATATCACTTTCAAATCCTGTGTCCACACATGAGGACAACAACCTTCAACACTAAAACAACCATTTGGATCAGTTTTTGACTTATAGCCCAATTGAGAAGTCTAGTTTCTATTATTGTTACCATTATAATACAATACAAATGAAATGTTATATTTGGTATAAATAAATTATAAATATAAAGAGAAATATCCTTTTTTGAAATATGAAATAGTTTATAACTTTATACACAGGTTCACATGACCTTCTTTCAAAATAAGACACTCTGTGACACACAGAATCACCTTATGCAGCAAATGTAGTAGAACAGCGTTACTTCATCAGTAATTTAAAAAAAAAAAAAGGTAAACAATTTAATTTAAGGTGCATTACAGCCAGACATGTGCACAGTAAATATAAAGTAAAGCTGTAGCTTGTGGACTCCTAGCTTAGGGGAATTAAAAATGTTTTTTTTTTTTTTTTAATCCTCTCTAATCAAAGGCTTGGGTCTAACAAGTTTAACCATATCAGCTTAAAGTTTTAATGGAAGGACTAAAAAGTTGTTTTAATTTCAACCCTATAACTACCTAACTTTGCTCAAAAATAACCTAAAAATATATCCAAACATGGATAACTCAAGAATCAAGATGAAGAAATATCTCAAGTGTTTTAAGAGTGTAATGTTCTCTACATCTTTGTCCAAACATTTTCCTCTCAGCTTTGGCAAACGTTCTCAAAGATGACTCCATCAGCATGGATCATGTGTGCAGTTTCTGTGACTGCTACTAATCATCATTGTGAAAGCTCAGTATAGCAGCAGGTTATCTTAATGACAAACCTTTCCAATTGCCTTTTTGAAAGAGTCGACACCACATCCACCCACACACATCTTCAAATGTTTCTGAGTTGCCGTACTTTTTTTTTTTTTTTTTAACTCTACATTAAATTCTCTTACAAAAAACACTTTGCAGACTGAGACTTTACCACATTTTCCACATTAGGGCTGTAAAGCCCAGAGTTCAGCTAAATATCTAATTAGCAAAGTAAAAAATGTTTTTTAAAGAAACAGCAAAAGGTTTATCAGATATAATGTAATTTAAACTGCTTTACTAGGTCACTCAGTGACGTGCAACCATATTCATTCATTCTAACAAAGACAGTTCATGAGTGACTGAGAGCTCGATACCTTACTTTATCCTCAATAATATGTATAACAAAGAATTTAAAGGGAGAGTAAGAACAGAATATTGTGCTCTGAGGTCATAATTCTTACCACACACCCAATGGGGAAATTGTAAAAAGAGCAAAACCTGTACTCACTTTAAATGCTCAACTTTCCTTTTTGCCCCTGACATGCACAACAAAACGTGTCCCAAACAAACATAATGCAAATATGAAAATGCTGTTTTGACTGTGGTAGACAGTACATGGTTGATTTTCTGAGTGATAACAGTTGATGGGGGGACGGCAGAAGGAATGAAACCCCTGCAGAAACTCTTCACACAGCAAAGGTGGATCTTTATGAACTCCTCATTAAGAGTTTCTCAACAGATTTTATCTTTAAAGTGAATTATATCTTTAACTTCTGACACTTGAGGGAAATCAACACTACTCCTTGCTCAACATAATAGGATGAATACAAACAAAAAGTAATAAACATACATTTTGAATAATTAAAGAATGACCACACCCTCAACAGAAACAGTTGTAAAATAAAACAAAACAAGCAAACAAAAAACAATTCAAAATATAAATGTTTCTATTCCTTCTTTTCCTCGTTCTTCAGCCAGTGAAAAAGTGGCAGAAAATATGCACTAAAGAAAAAACAACAACAAACAAATTTTCATGCAGAAGAGACAACCTGCTCCAGGAAGCGGGTTATGATACAAACCCTGATAAGTTTGAGGGTAAGTCAGTGGATAACCTCAACTTTCAGTTATGCAACTTCTTCACTCACGATAACCTGCTTTGGAGCACATCATGTTCCAGAGAGTTCTGAATGAGCACAGCGTCTCCTTTTGATGATGATCCTGTGGATTTTGAAGAGCAAGTTACACATAGCTTTTTTTTATCTCTTACCCAGACATATATTTATAGTGTTCCTGTTTCTCACGTGTTCTAAATTCCTTCTCATGTCATCAGAGTGAGTCCATTAAAACGTGCAACTCAACTTTTATGATATTTGCTGCATTTTTTTAAAAATTCCCTTTTAGTTTCTATTGCAACTTTTGAATTTGGTAATCCATTGAAAGAGTCTTTATGTATTTAGTGTGCACACTAATTAACTCTGGGTTACCTTGACTTTAATCTACGGTTTTTGAAACTGGCACACTTAAGATTCAGGTTTTGGGTAAATGAACTATAAGTTCTCGGTTTATTGCATGGTAAGTCAACCAAACTTTCTGGAACAAGCCCATGTTGCTCCAGTGCAGCAGCTTGAGGTTACAGTTTGCTTGTATACCACAATTCAGTGGTACTGCAGATGAAAACAGTAGCACAGACGTGGTGCAGAACTGCAGCTGCACTGTAGAACACTGCTGTGCAAAAACAGCTCTACTTAACAGTGGTTCTGCAAAAAAAACGAGTGCAGTCTCAGTCAGAAGTGTCACAATAAGCAGTCGTACTTGAACTTCACCACAGGGTGCTGCTGCAGATTAAAATAGCAGTGTTCGTTTATGTTATAAAAAGACCAGAAGCAGGAAAGATTGAGAAAAATCTCTGAGGAGCCTATACAGATACATGTAAGCACTCCAGATGGGAATACTTGTCAGTATTTTAGAGTTTATGAATGGTGTGAACAAAGCAGATGTGTCCCAGCACACAGTGACCCACATAGCTGCACCGGTTAACAGTATGCAGCAGAAGGATCTTCTGTCTTCATTTCTGTAACTGTCAAAAACCTGCACCCAGTAAGCATTTCAATGTGGGCCCCATTTGGTTTACCTTTGAGCTGAATTGGTGGCTTGAGTGGGCACTCAGTAGTCTGGGTCGCTGAGCAGCGGAGCTCGCTAACTCGTTACAGCTTGTTAGCTCACTACGTTGTTCACCGGGTGGCTGGTAAGCGTAGCGACCCAGACTACCTAAGCCAATGTAGGCAAACACAGATGGGGCCACCATGGAACCTGTGGATAAACCCACCTGGGGCCCACCAATTCAGCCCAAAAATAAAGAATATGGGCCCCACGTTGACATGTTCGCTGTTGCAGACCTCAAGGAGCTATAATTAGAAATGTTTGAAGTTCCTCTCCGATCATATATTGATCTATTGTTATAGCATTCCCAGTGATCTTTTATTTATGATTAATTATTGGAGTTATCCAGCTGTGGCAGATGCAGCTCAGAAAACAGACGTACATGGATCTAGTCCTCTGCAAGCGGATGCATCAAATATAAAGTAGGGAAGGGAATTTGTAGCCTCTCAATTGTACATACTTCACTGCTTCAAACTTTTTCAAACAACCTTGTTTTTATTGTGCTTCTGAATCAGAATAATAGACCTAAACCAAACCCAAATCCTGATAATTAAAACAAATAAATACAAAGAAATGCAATTTTAAGCTTAGTTTTCTTTAGATTTGTCCCCCATCTAAAAAATAAAAAGGACTGAAAATATCAGTCAATGTATAATTACTATAATCATCCACTAGAGTGCGATCACATGTAAAGTTTACAAATATTTTTCCTCCAGATGTCCTAATACTGAGTGCTGACTGAACTTCCACCATACAAACCTCTGATCTTTTTGAGGCAAATAAAAATGGATCTTCAGAGTTTGTTTCTGAGGACAGATGTGTTTGAACAGACAGGAAGGTTTGTGTTAAAATAAAATTCAAAGTTCCTGTAGCCTTTCTCATACAAACACATTTTGAGGGGCTATAAAAACGTCCAGGACATAGATGAAAGAGAAATGTGAGCTTGAGAATATTGTCTTTATTGCTAAACTACAGTTTTTGGAGTAAAGGTGAATTGGGTGCAGAGATAGGATGCTCAGAGGATGTTGGTCCTGTAAGATTCAAACCCCCAAACTGTTATTTTTTTTTTTACTTAAAAATAGTCCCTTGATTCATTTTAATTTTTCATTAAAAAATAATAAATTTATTGTTTTCATTGCTGGTATTGATTGGTTGTGTCCATTAGACTCTTTTCTCAGTCAAAGGGGAATTTTAGTTGTAGATATTCCAGTTTTGTACAGGTTTGAAGGTTGTCTTGATGAACCAGGAAAGGCCGGTGGTGGGAAATGCAAATTTTGTACACATTGTATGTATTTACATGTAAACACTATATTAATCTGATTACATACATCAGATGGATGCATGTTTGTATCGATATGGGTTCCGTTAGCTATTTTGATTGTACAGATGTTTGAGTTCATAACTGTTAGCATGATGAAAAGAAGAAAAGTGAACATCTTGTGTGTCTCAGAGACCAAATGTAAAGAGTGTAAGGTTGGTTCAAGATGTTTTATCATTATGTGCATGGAAAGAGAAATGAAGGAGTAGTTTACTACATTTTTCTGCAAGTAAGGAGAGTGACAGGGACCTGAGTCTCAAGCTGAAAGTTGAAGGTGTGACATTGAAGGTTTCCAGTTGCTATGCTCCTCAGATTGGATGTGAGCAATAGGAGAAGGAGAACAACTTCCTACTTATCCTGTAACTAGGTACAATTTCGCATGTGATCACGTTTTCCTTCAGTGTTGACACAGAAAATCATGCAACCTTGTCCTTTTCTCTTTTGTTAACTATGTGCCTCTTTCTTGTTCATGCCGCCCTTGAAAACTCGCGTTCAAGTGACCACTTCCAATAAAAAGTCTATGTAAAACATGTTTCAAGCTTCCGTGTTCAAAATGCATTCATGCATTGCTTTGCAAGTTTCTACCACCGTTTTAGAGCTCTACGTATGGCCATTAAACACATTTAAACTAGTTAGGACTTTGACCAATCAGAGACATGGATTTGGAGGTGCTGTATAGTGTCCCTTTCAATCCGCAAAATTAATCATGGAGGAGGAATTAACAGTTGGGGTTTGTGCCCGGATGGAATTCTAAGACACCAAGTTCTCCATATATTGGGATAGAGCTGTAAAACAAAAAGCCAGAAGCAAGATTCATCAAATTTGCACCATTTACACATTTCACACCAAACCTCTTACCAACTGTTGATGATGGCATGTGTTGGTAAACACTACAAAAAGAAAAAAAAAGATGACCCTCCCTGCTTGTCCAGTGTGAAAATTGTGGTTTAAATGCATGTCACATGCCCGATGTGAACGTAGCTTTTCATTCTCTCATTATCTTCTGAACATGTCCGAAATGTTTCTACATGGCTTGTGCAACCCACTTTTCTACAATCAAATAGCAATTGGAGGGGGGTTGATATGAAGAATTTGTGTACTTCTGCCGAATGCATGGTTTTTCTTTGAGCACCCCAGTTTCCTCCCGCACTCCAAAGACATACTTCATAGGTTAATGATCTAAATTGTGGTTCTGTGGCTCATGCTAGAGTATTCTTCCACCTTCTTTACTTTGACCTCTTGCAATCTAAATGTTCTTTCCCCTTTTTCCACAAACACAAACTGTTTTATAGATGCAAGCTTTACCATCCTCTTTCCTGAGCAACTGTACAAGATCTTCATCCACCTGCCTAAACCACAGGAGACAATCATTGGCTGTCACCTGGGAACTGAGCGAGTGTGAAGTCATGTCATCCATTAAAAATGACTTTCAACAAAATAAGGTCAAGTCAGTCATCATTTTATTGCAACACATTATGTTGGAACCAGAAATCGTCAGTGAGCAGTGTTTGACCCAAGTCGGACTGAGTCAAAGTTCTATGGCAACCACTCTCACTAATCAGAAGTGAGCTTGATAGAAGTCCAGACCCCTGGGACTTAAAAATGGACTCAGGAAAATCTGTCAATCAAGTGTTTCTTATGTAATTCCACACACTTTTATTGAAAGCTCTGATTGGCCCGTTTATTATTTGAACAACCTGAACTACAGGTTTATCTAACTTGTCCTGTCCAGCAGTCGAGCACACATATATGAACAGATGGCCTCGTGTGTTGGACAGATTTTACTGTTCTTTCTTTGTATTTGTCTTTCAGTATTTCTTCTATAATTAACAAAATACTAATACTATTATCATTCACCTGTTTAACAAAGTATTTCATATATGTCTCAGTTCAGGGTAACTTTGCTTTTTCTTGGCAAACTGGTTTCACATGTACAAGCCTTTGCACGTGTACCTGCTGAATTTACATTTGCTGAGTGCCTTTTGGCACTAGTGCCCTTTGATTGCTGTTTCTGCTTTTGCTTACCCTGCAACATCTGACTTGTGATAAAGAAATACACAGAATTGAGTTCACCATCAAGGGTATTTGTTAAGCTGAAAGTCAGACTAGCTGAATACGGGAATTATTGGATTCTTTCTTTCTTTTTGGTTTCTTATTTGCTCAAAGGAAAGCAGGTGTGCTTCAGATAGGTTACATAAGAACAGTACAAGCTAGTATGATTAACTGTATTCTTGAGTTGCTTGTTGAAGGCGTGTTCTTTAAATACAACACATACAAACCTTTTCTGCTCTTGGAGAAAACAGAATGTATGGCTTTTGATTTTGCAGGTGTTTTTGTTGGCAGTATGCTTTTACTTTTCCAGGAGTTATCTGTCTACATCTGAAATAAACCTAAAAAATAATCAATCATCAAAATCACAAACAGAACTTAACAACAACAAGCTTTACCGCTGCTGTTGACCTACAGGGTAGAAATTCCTGAATCTGGTGGTGAACACCAGAGTAAAAGTCATGGTCAAGCAGATGAAGGAGTTCTTTGGAGCCAGGTTGATTTGTGGGACTCATAAGTCAGCTGACCAGTACCATCAGTTCAAGCCAGCTGCAGCACCAGCTGTGCTGGATGAACTGAAGACACCTTTCTTTTTTTTGCGAAAGAGACAAATGTTTGTATTTTTCAAATCTTATTTAAGGAAAATTCAAACTTAAAATGTATTTATAAGTGTAAAGATGCATTCACATCAAATTTGCGTTGGCTGTCTCTCCTTAGCTGCGCATCAGATTTACTTCTCAACGCCTGACTTTAAAGTCCTTGACGCCTTGATGCCCCGGCCGCGTGTTGGAGGAGATACTGCCAAAAGTTTTCTGGACTTCATTCATCATAGAAAACATGGGTGATGGTGAGCGAGTAGCTTGGGTTTATATATTTAGGAGAGCTCTACAGAGGTGTGTCTGGGTTCACCAGATCATTCAGAAACATTGTGGGCAGTCTAAGGCACACCTGTTGAATGATAGAGACTAGTTTCTGTCCCCAGAGACAGAAAATGCCCTATGTTCAGGAGAGGAACTGGAATGGGGCTAGCAGAGCGGCTGGAGGAGGTGCAGGACCGTGCATCAGTTGGGGGAATCTGATCAGGCACGTATGTTAGAGGGAACAGCTGGTACAGTTCTTTTAGCACCCCAGTGCACCCCCTTTCTCCTGCATTCTGCCAAGGATGTTGAGTTGGCACTGAGAAACCCGTGCCTGCCGAGCTTTTGAGTCAAAGTTCGGTGGGTTAAACCCGCGGCTCAAAATGTCAAATGGTTGGATCCCACGCTGTCGACTGTCTGGACACTGGATCCAAGGTGTATCCCATCACAGCATTTTTCCTCATTCTATTTACTTTGTTCATGCACGTGATTGGGTTTTTTTTAATTCCGCTTGAATAACCAGGTCTCTGTTGCAGGTTGACTCTTGGCCGCTGGTGGTTTCATCACAGGTCTTTAATTAATTCAACATTTTAAACTATTCATAATAAATCCTCAATTTAAAATCTGGAACCACGTCTCCATCTGGTATGAATCCCCCTTTTTCAGTATGTCTGAACTGCTCGTATAGTCACACAAGTATACAACATTTATCTATTATTAGATTTAGGGCTTGTATGAATGTCCAACTTGTCCAATTTTTATTTGGCGGTGACAAAGTATTTAGGTACCTGTAGGTTAATTGCAAATATAGTCAACTTTTTATTATTTTAAAGCAAACATTTTAGCTCCTCTGGAAAAATAAAAAACAAAAACCAGTCAAAGTCACCATAATTATAGTATTTAATGAATATAGACTTTATAGCAGGTACTGTCAATGTACAAACTTTACAACAACAATGCAGCCGGAAAATGTTTATTAGGACATCTATGTTTAAGTCTTTGACTTGAGTGACCAGAGATTGTAAGAAAAAAGAAAGCTCCATAAAAGCATAAAACAATCAACAATGTGTCAGTTTGGGATGCTAGAAGGTTTATCGTGGGACAGCACAGAGGCGGTAAGGTTTGGGGCAGCGAGTGGCTCCCATCCTGTTCTCCAGACTGGGTTGTTCTCCTGCAGGCACTGAAAATGAAAACCTCTGAAGGAGGGAGGTGAAAAACAGAAACAGCTCCATCCTGGCTAGCTGTTCCCCGAGACACACGCGTTTACCTGTAAACAGAGCAGGAAAGTTGTTTTAATAAAAATTCATTGTTTTAGGTAATAAATCTGTAGTGAACCATAAACATGTTAGTTTCAAGATAATTTGATCATAAATGTCTTCTGTTTTTGACAGACCAATGTTCAATTGTAAATAATGCAGGGAGTTTATGACACAATTTTGCCTAAACTGTCAGTTTTGAAGTGCTCCTGTCTGTGGTGTCTAAATAGTCCATGACTTGAGGGTGTTACGGCCCTGTGCCGTCTGGGTTTCTTCTTCATACACAGGTGCAGCGGTTTATGGCGTCTCCGAGCTCTGGATAAAAGCTTGGCCTTGGCTCTTCAAGGGGCGACTCCCTTCCGACGTCTTCTGGGCTTCTGGGCACGCAGGGTTTCCGTCGCAGCACAGCTGTTTTCCTCTAGACTTCAGGGCATTTGGCATTTTGTACAAATTGTTGCGGCCTAGAGCCAGTCATAACAAGGGTAAAGTTTGGTGAATTTGAACCATCTTATCCAGGTAAAGCTTTAGTCACATGTACCCATACGGGTCAGCCCCCGTAAAAGGCAGGCGTATCTCACCTAATTCCCCCATACTTACCCTTATGTCACTACAACTTGATCCTCGCAATATGCCCGTAAAAATAAATGTTCATGAACACTTTCGTCATATGGACTCACCAGGTGGTCTCCTATCTTAAAATTTTGTAAGGGACACTTTTGTGCCCAGTTCAGATTTTTTCCATTTTTCACCTGCATACAGCCACATCCACCCATAAGGGCAGTTATGATTGAGGCTTTATCCTAATTGATAAAAAACATATGAACTAACCTCCTCCAAAAGGACTGAAGGCCTCTCTCTTTCTAAATTTTCCATCCTTGTCCAGAAAGTGTTTGGGGTTGAAGGAGTGTGGAGTCTCCCACATGGACTCATCATGGAGGACAGAGTTTAGAGTAGGGATTATCATTGTTCCCTGGAGGAAGAAAAAAATATATATATTATTTCACAAATCCAACTACGAACTAAACCAAAATGTTTACTAAGAAAGATAATTTGATCCATTTTGCACTAAAAAAAACATTATTTTCAAAGCCAGTTTTCTATTTTCCTCCAGAAAAATAATTACTCTGTTCAAATGTATTTTATCATGAATCAAGTATTGTTTTAATTTTCACTTTTTGAATGTCAATTACATAATTCTATCATTGATTCATTTTATTTTCATTCATATCTGAAGTTGATGGTAAAAACAAAGTTACTATTATGATTGTTTGTCGCTGGACAAACTGAAATATGACTTTTGAACCTCAGGGTGTGTTATAACTGGAGAAGTCAGTTGCTCAGGACCAAGTCTGCTTAATTTGGTGCGGATTGAGTCCTGAACCATCTGTATTATTCTGGAAACAAGCTGGAAAAGAACTCTGGTTTTACTTTAAGTGACCCCAATGTGTCCAGTCTGATTACACCCTTAATTACAGACCCACTCCAATGAAAATATTGTCGTGGCATTTTCCTGATGATGTATAAGGAAATTTAAGTTTAAAATTGCATTTCTGTTTTTTCTCTAAATTTTCTTTCTTTCTTTCTTTCTTTCTTTCTTTCTTTCTTTCTTTCTTTCTTTCTTTCTTTCTTTCTTTCTTTCTTTCTTTCTTTCTTTCTTTCTTTCTTTCTTTCTTTCAAATAAGGTAAATAACGAGCAACAAAAAAAAAAAAAAAACTATTTGAAAAAGCTTGCATCTGTGACAGTAATGTAGCTTAAAGCAAGTAAGAGAGGGTGTAAAGAGGGATGATGCTAATGGGGGTAGGCTTACTCCACGCCAACAGTTCTCCACTCGCAACTCTGAAGTGACTTTCTGATGAAATACTGTAGCTCTGCGGAAATTATGTCCTAGAAAATGACACGTTTTTTATTTTTGGCTAAAAATCACAATCAAAATTAAAAGACCACTGGAAACACTTTTTAAAATAAATGAAAAGATGATTAAAATGTTTAAAGATTTGTCCATTGTTCTATATTACATAGCTTTTTACCTTAGGGATTGTGTATTTGTCAAGTGTGGTGTCCTTGCTTGCCATACGGAGGACACCGAGGGGGAGGATGTTTCCCATTCTCTGGATCTCATGGATGACTGCTTCAGTGTAGGGCATGTTTTCTTTATCAGCCATGGACGGTTGTCTGGATGAACCAATCACAGCATCGATCTCAGCCTGGACCTTCTCTGCAGATCAAAATCAGACAAATTATCAGCCTTTGTGCTGCTAAGATGGTGTAAGAATACAAAGATATCCTAAAAGAAACAGTAGACAATGAATACTCAATTACTGATTTCTTTAAGAGACACTTACCTTGAATGTCAGGATAGTAGATCATGTATAGCAGCCCCCAGTGTAAAGTAGTGGTGGTAGTTTCAGTTCCAGCAATAAAAAGGTCCAGGGTGCACATGCACAAATTGCTTATATCAAAGCTAGAATCTTGGCCTTCATTCTAGAACAGAAGAAACAAATGTTGGAGGCTCAACTCACCATCAACTTCTGTTTTTTAAAAGTGAGATTAAGCACTCACCTGTTCCATCTCTATGAGAAAGGAGTCAATGTAGTCTTTTGGAGAGGAGGGGTCAAGATTTTCTTTGTGCTCTGCAATCTTAACTTTTGCATAGTCAATTAACTTTGACAGCAGAGATAATATTTCCTGATGAGGTCCAGGAAGCTTCTTCATCAGCCAAGGAAACGAGTTGAAGAGCTGCATGAGAAAAAGGGCGCCAGGTCACTGTATGTGTTTGCTTCAGCTAACATTTAGTAAAGGTTTTCATTGTCACAAAATCTTTTAATAAACCGTTTTTGTAAATATGTGTAGATATTTAGTGTGACTTTGGCCTGACAAGGGAGATTTTGAGTTAGTAGTGGATTGTATTGAAAACTGGAATAACCTTCTATCCTCTATTGTGAATGTATCATGCTTCTAAGAAGCAGCCTGGGACATCATGGCAAACTTTTCAAAATTAAAAATATATACATTTAAAGTTATTTTGATTTAGTGATCCTCCATCAGGTCTTAACAGAAAAAGTGTTATGATTGTTTGGACAAAACGAGTGTTGGGTCAACACTAATTGATGTAATTGTTTCAGGCTAGTGATGCATGTGTCCTTCAACTCGAGAAGAGCTTGTAGTTCAAGGCTTTAATACATGTATTCATATTTATTTTAAGTTTTTTTTTATTAAATTAGGAAGTTGTTGATTAGCTGGTGGTAAAGAAGCTTACCTGAACTGAAAAACCTCCCTGCAGGATCATGACGTCATTAATATCCTTCAGAATTTGCTGGTACTGTTTATCAGAATACTCATACCGTTCCCCAAAAACCAGACAACAAATGATATTGGACACTGCATTGTTTATCAGTGCCTGGGCATTAAAGGGCTTACCTGGAAAAACGAATAAAGAAAAAATTAAGTATATATGTATGAAATTAAAAAAATAACACCAATAGTAGTGTTTAAGACTATTTATAAATTAATTTACGTGAGGTTTATTTACTACTTTAATTTTACTATTAGTAATATTTGTGCTTTTTTGGTACCCTTGTACTCTGCAAAAGCTTCTGAGAGATAGTGGCACTCCTCCTGGATATATTTCTCCATTGTCTTCTTGCCTAAACCAAAGTTTCTTAGTGTATGAAGAGCAAATCTCCTCTGTTGCTTCCATGGATAACCATTTGACACCACAATGCCTTAGGAAGGAAAAAAAATAATGGTTAGACATGTGATTACTAGAAGGATTCAAAAACAATTCGTACAACATTTTGTGCATACCTTTGTTTGAATAAAAATGCTCAAACAGTGGGATGCTGGGACGATCGACAAAGTCGTCCCCTCTTTGGATCAAGGCCTCTTTCACCTGCTTGTGTCCATTCAGGATCACTGCTCTTTCACCAAAGAGATGAAGGCTGAAAACATTTCCATATTTTTCTGCAAACTAAAAACGAAAATGTGTGATTTTTTCTTTTAATACTTTCTTTGTCTGTAATTTTTGACTCACAAATAGTAGTACATATAAGTCCAGTTTACAGTTTCTACTTGATTTTTTTTTTTTTTTTTTTTTACAAATTTGTAAAATACCTATTACACAATGCAATTTCAATGCAAAAATCTGGAGACATATTTGAAGAATTGACAAGAGAAACTATTTTTAATTCTGTGAAAATGTAAGCAGTTACTCAAGCAAAATCCAAAGCAATTTCAAATTACAAAAATGTGTATAAAATTCTGTAAGTCATAATCCTGGATGGATGCATCAAGAGTATTATTGCCTGATCATCTCCTCACTATATTCCCTGTTGTATCCAGTTCAGTTAATTTATGATACTGTATACTGTCCAACATAATGTCAGTATGTGTCTGACCTTTAATCCACTGTGGCAACATTCATGGGATTTTCTTCTTACCTCTGTGAGCTGCAGGTGAAGCCTGGAAGGGCTGATGCGATGAAGATCTCCAATGAAAGGAAGAGAATGGGGGCCAGGAGGAAAGTTTTTTGGTCGTCTGTTGACTAAATAATCACTCAGCAACAGAAAGACAAACAGGAATATCAAAATGCTCCTGGTGTCGATCCATTCCAATCCCAGAACAGCAGTTATTGCCTCCATTGTTGGCCAAGAGTGAGCAAATTCTCTCTGAACTCTCACTAAAGAGCAGCTTTATCTGCCTGATTTATTGTACAGTCTTTGGTTGCTGAGTCACTCACTAGAGCAAAAGGATTGACTCTAGTTACTTGATTGAGTTCTCTTGCATGGGGCAACACCCATGGTTTACATTGGTCTAAGCTGTTCCTGTTACATCATTGGTGCAAGTGCAAGAGCAGCAGTACGTTTAACCTCCACCTTATTGCAGTGTTTAACCTTTGATTTATTGGAGTGAAGCCAGAAAACAAACCAAATCATTCCTGTTTATCCATGAGTAAAGGTTATCTGTTAAGGAAACAGACGAGGCAAACATAGAAAAAGCTGTTCTTTGTGGATCTGATTTGTTGTGACTGTCCCTCCATTCTGTGTTGTCAGGAAAGATGTTGAAGGACATAAATGCAGCAGAGCAAGATTTGTAGACCAAATCTTTTAGAGAAAAACAATGAAATGTGAAAAAAGAAGAACTTTTAAAAAAACAGACAAATATTAGGGTGAAAAACCTAAAACAGAGCGGATGAAAACATTGAAATCTGATCTAAAGTTTCTGGATGGAATCAGAAAACCTGAACACATAACTGATGATAAAAGACAGCCTTGCCAAAGTCCAACATGCAATGGAGAATAGGTCAAACTTACTACCAGCTATATGAACCTAGCTCCTGCTCTGGTCACATAGAGGTCTACTATTCCTTGACCAGGACAGAAACTGCAATGTTGTTTCTTGATTTGAGGTCCGACTGCCTGATAGACGCTCCGCTCCAGTACCCTGGCATAGACTCTCTCTGGGAGGTGGAGGAGTGTGATTTCCCGTTGCACAGTTCTACAAAATTTGTCGCTTCAATGTCTTTACAGGAGCCACAGAATCCAGGAAATTGGTACAGGTTGAGTGAAACCAGGAACTAAGCTCCTTGACAACAGCATTCAGGGAAGGGGTAAGGAACTGGGTTAACGCAGACGAAAACTGAATGGAGGAAGAGTTAAAAATCCTGAAACTTCGCAGAGGCGCACCAGATTTAACTGTAGGACACTTAAGGTCAGCTTCAAATATATTTTAGGCATGTAATCTGATTCAGCAATGTCACGCATTTCTAAGTTGAACACAGGAAATCCATATGACAGCAAGAGGTCTAGTGTGTTTCCTTGTTCGTGGGTATCCCCGGAAACCTACTGAGCAAAATTAAAATATTCAATGATTTTTGAAAAGTACTTCCCTTGTGGTTTATCAGGACAACACATGGATATTAAAATCTCCAACAATAAGAACATAATCATAACGAGGAATAAATTCAACCAAAAAGTCGGAGAAATCATTTAAAAATATACCGCTCACAAAAATGAAAGGAACACTATTTTATTGGGCCTGGCATGAATTGAGTTAAACCTGTCTGATAATTTTTTGTTGGTTTAGCAGCTGAGGGCCTCGTTAATCAATTTCAGCTGTTTTGTGTTCATGGAATTAACAACAGGTGCACTTCAGTGGCAACAATTAGAAAACCCTCCAAACAGGACTGGTGTTCCATGTGGAGGTCATTTCAAGTTTCTCCCTCTTGATCTTTTTTGGCTGGTTTTCCACTCGTGCTGATTTTGTCTTGTGTAATTCTCTCTACTGGCAGTATGAGGAGATTCCTTAACCGTACAGAAGTTGCACAGGTTGTCCAACTTCTCCAGGATGGCACATCCACACGTGCTGCAGCAAGAAGGTTTAATGTGTCTCCCAGCACAATCTCCAGAACATAGAGGAGATTTCAGGAGACTGGTGGTTATTCTGGGAGAGCTGGACAGGGCCGTGGAAGGTCCTCAACCCCTCAGCAGGACCGATGCCTGCTCCTTTGTGCAAGGCGGAACAGGCTGAGCACTGCTCGTGCCCTACAGAATGACCTCCAGAGGGCCACTGGTGTCAATGTCTCTACCCATACAAGAAGGAACAGACTTCATGAAGGTGGCCTGAGGGCCAGACGTCCTGTAGTGGGCCCTGTGCTCACTGCCCAGCACCGTGGAGCTCCATTGGCATTTGGTCAAGAACACCAGAATTGGCAAGTCCGCCACTGGCGCCCTGTACTTTTACACAGATGAGAGCAGGTTCACCCTGAGCACCTGTGATAGACGTGAAAGAGTCTGGAGAAGACAAGGAGAACGTTATGCTGCCTGCAACGTGGTTCAACATGACAGGTTTGGTGGTGGGTCAGTGACGGTCTGGGGAGGCATAACCATGGAGGGACGCACAGACCTCTACTGCCTAGGAAATGGTGCTCTGACTGCCATAAGGTATCCAGATGAAATCCTTGAATCCATTGTCAGACCCTACGCTGGTGCAGTAGGTCCTGGTTTCCTGCTAATGCACGACAATGCCCGGCCTCACGTGGAAAGAGTATGCAGGCAGTACCTGGAGGATGAAGGAATTGAAACGATTGAATGGCCTTCACCATCCCCTGACTTAAACCCAATAGAACATCTCTGGGACATTATGTTTTGGTCCATTAGGCACCGCCAGGTTTCTCCTCAGAGTGTACAACAGCTCAGGGATGCCCTCACACAGATCTGGGAGGAAATGCCACAAGAGACCATTTGTCGTCTCATTAGGAGCATGCCGCGACGTTGTCAAGCATGCATACAAGCTCATGGGGGCCACACAAGATACTGACACATTTTGAGTTGCAGAAATTAAGTTTTTGGAGAAAATGGACTAGCATCTGTTTGTGCTTTTGATGCAATTTCCAATCAAATTAGGTCCAAATTGGTTTGATCCATTCTAATCCAACCAATCAAATTGCAGGCCAAACAATTAATTAAGACCACCTATTAATTAAGTAGCCATGAAACCTCTTGTCTGTGATTGGCTGTTGGGTGGCACATATATTACACAACTGAGAGTTGTGAAAGCAAATATGGAGAACACAAACATTGGGAGAAAGCAAGATGAATGATCAGGGGCCCATTCCAAGAAGCAGGTTATGTTTAAACTCTGAGTTTGTGAACTCCAATTTCAGGAAAACTCTTGAGTTTTCAGTTTCAGAAACAGAGGTAACTTAATAGGGTTGGACACTGATTGGGTTTTATTTGGTTCTGGTGCCTACGTAGTTCTTTGGTTTCGGTTCCTAATCTGTACCAATTTCAGTACTTTCTTAATAAAAAACAATGCCTACATCTTTCCAAATCAACACACCTTTATTCCGAAGTCACATATTGACGCATGGTTAAGGCCTCTGTGTCAAAAGTGTTTTGAGTGTCATTTTTTGACATGCTGCCTTTTCCTATTAAGTTAGAGCTCCACAAACTTTGAGCCGCCACCTGTCAAACATCTGATCCTGAGCTTGTCTGAAGGGTTACCGTTGTTTTAATCTCACTCAGGTGGTTTGTCTGGATGACAGCCACTTTCGCTGTTTCTGTGTTTCTGTGACTGAGTTTGAAGGCTGTCCCACATTAACCCGAGAGGGGGAAAATAGGGGACCTTTTTTATTATTGTCTCCATTAAAAAACTGTAAGTAAAATATCACAGTTCAGGAGACCTCCGCAGTCTCCACCCCCCGCAGTGGCTCTCTTTCTCCCGGTGTGTAGAGCTAGCAAGCTCCGCTGAAGTCCAGGAGGCTGTCTGACTGGAGCCAGAGAACCGCCACACAGTGACAGCATAGAAATGCTGGTTTTGGATTAGTATTTTAACCTGCTGATTGGGTTACTGCAAACATCACGTCCCACAAGCTGAGTTCCTGGTTGGCTGATGCAATGCAGAGACCTGACAAACTGATCTGCTGTGAAATGCAGCCAGACATTTGAGCGCTGCGCATGCTTGTGCGCTCATGCTCGTGTGTCAGCGCTTTTATATAAGCCCGCCCACTATCGGAGGAAAGGCAACGGGATTGGCTAGAACTACAAAGTGCTGAAGAGAGGAAAAGAGATTGTCATGTTGAAAGACCAATAGACGTTCAATGAAATTAAGCACCGAAATGCAGCACTGTTTGCTTCTTTCGATTTTAGTAGAACCATGAAAATCATAACAGTTCTTACTTTGAACTGAACTTCGGTGCCCAACCCTATAACCTAAACCCGTGAAAGTGGGTGAAACCAAACCCATTTCACAAAGAAGGATTTGCTGAACTCAGATTCAATCACCTTGGCAACTGACTGGGAACGTAACTTGGTCTGGAGTAGGTTTCCTTCAGGAAACCTAGAGTTCCCTGCAGTCTCTGCCTTGTTTTAAAGTGAAGGATGGTCAAATAGAACTTCTTCATCAACATTTTGAGAATATTCACATCAGAGACGTCCCGTTTCTGCCACACTGAAACCAAAACAACATATCCATTCACAGAGGATCCCGTAGACGAGGAGGGTGGATTAATCTGGAGGAAATGTTAATTATGTCTGTAGAGGATTTTGAGGACACCAGTCGGTTGCCTGGCGTTTCCCAATTCAAATTTAATTTGAGCAATGCTGTTTTCCCGGGGCTCGTTAAAGGAAGCCCTAAAGGTGTTTGTCCATGGTGAATGGTTCTGTCTTTGTTCCATGGTTCAGGGCTTTTTATAGTTGCGATGCTCGCACCTGATTTTGAGTGCAACAACTTAAAGTTGATTAAATCAACAGTTATCAGCAGTTCTGAAACAGAAAACTCTAAGTTTGCGAATTTTGAGCCAATGAACGCTGAGTTCAGGTTTGAACTCAAAATTTGTTAAACTTGCTTCTCGAAACAGACCCCAGACATCAAAAAATTTGTGTTGCAAATGCAAAAATGTATTATGAAAGCAAAGAAAAAGATTTTAAAAGCAAATCTTTAATATTTTCATTTGCAACTTTGAAAGTTTTGTTTATAAACTGAACATTTTGTTTGCAATTAAGGGAAAGTTTGATCTAAAAACTATGACCTTTTTTTCAGTGTGATGGTACAGATATAATTTTATAAAAATCATGTGTTTTTTGCTTTTCATTTATCCATTAGATTTAAGACTTGTCTGAATTTCTATGAAATGAAATGTTCGTTTTGCAACGATAAAGGGTTTAGGTTCCCCTTCATAAAGTTTCTGGTCTACTACTTAACTGGACAAATATAACCAAGGTCACTGCACTAGTTCCTCTACAAATGGAGGACCCCACAACTAACTAAAAAGCTGTTGTGTTCCTCAAAGATGCAATGAAAGTATGTGTGTGTGTTTAATTCAAAGGCGGTTTTACAAATTTTGCAACAATGCAGTCAGAAAACTGTTCTTAGAAAATTTCTAGTTTATTATTTTATTTTATTAACCAAGGGTTGCAACAAAAACATATATTCAACCAAAAGCCTAAAACAACCTCAAACAGTCACAAACAATGAGGATGTGTCCGTTTGGGAAGCTTGAAGGTTTATCGTGGGACAGCACAGAGGCGGTAAGGTTTGGGAGAGCGAGTTGCTCCAATAATGCTCTCCAGACTGGGTTGTTCTCCTGCAGGCGGTGACAGCGAAAACCTCTGAAGGAGGGAGGTGAAAAACAGAAACAACTCCATCCTGGCTAGCTGTTCCCCGAGACACACGCGTTTACCTGTAAATAGAGTAATAGAGCAATTTAAACAATCATTGTAACAACAACAATCAAGCCATTCTTTGAAAGTTGATTGAAAAAAGGAATGTTAATTATTTTAGTTAAAGAATCTGTAGTGAAGCATAAGGATGATCGTTTTAAAATAATTAGATCAAAAACATGTTGTTTTTGATGTTCAATTGTATATTATGCAGGGAGGTTTATATGTCAGCATCTTGCTTCTGTCTTACCTGCACTTGCAATCAACCTCATGCCTTACATCCGTGAAGCTACCTTTGTAATGTCCTGCTTACCACCAACTCTCTGCCAGGACATCTGTCTTTAATCAGCTCTCCTTCTTGGCTCAGTTCGACTCACTCTGCCCAGCCTTGCTTCACCAGAATCCTGCCTGATCCTGCATCCTTGACTGTGCCTGTCTCTAAACCTCTCTCAGCTACTGAACCTCTGGAAACCTTAAAGCAACCCTTTCTGGGTTCCTGAGACATTCTGAACAAATCCGAAGGACTCAATTTCTCCTGCCTCACTGTGTAAACTTGCTTCACTGCGGCCCGTTCTGTGCAGAGATTCATGTTCAGTTCCTGCCAGCCTGGTTTCCTGTCAAGTGCCACGTTCTTCTGAAATAAAGTCAATTTTCTTCCTATTTGAATTCTGAGATCACAACTCAGAACCTGACATTACAACACAATTTTGACTAAACCGTCAGTTTTGTACTGTTCCTGCCTGAGGTGTTTAAAGTACACGCCAATAGTCCATAACTTAAAAGCAAAGTTTTTGTGCACGGTGCATTTTAATCATCTGAACAGATTCAGCCTTAGTCACATGCATCCCTACAAGTGTTTGGATTGTCTGTTGACTCAGAGGTTTGTAGAGAGAAGGGGCAGGATCTGAGGAGTGCAGCTGTGTCTTACAGTTCCTGTGAGGCCTGTGCTTCCACCTCATGAAAATGGAATGTACCATTGTAGTGAATGCAGCATACATGAACTCAGTGGCGGGCCGTGCATTTCACATCTAGGCCTTCAGTAGTGCTCCGTCTGAATCAATCCAACCCTCACAGCTGCGACACACTTCTGCCTTATTTCTACCGAGTGGTCCAGAGCGGACTGGATCGGGCGGACCGGACTTTATAGCCTTTATGCTACAAAATGGACCCGGCAAGCAGGTCCAACTAAGGCAAATTTTCAACCCGGTCTCATTGGAAAACGGAATGGACCCGAGAGGGCGGAGCCTCTGTCGTCACACGATGTAACCCATTGATTGGTGGAAAGGTTTTACGATAACAGGAAGCGTCCGACCAGAGCTTTTCCCGACTCAAGTTCAAAATTGAAAGTTCTGTCCTCTTTTCGGCTGGATTTTTCTTTGCCGCGGTGTTACTTTCTGCTTTGATTCCCGACCGTGTTCGGGGGACGCAGGGGAGATTTTCTCCGTCCGAAGAACTGCTCTTCCTCCGGGATTCTCCTCCATATTCTGAGCTTCAGAACATGTGGAGCGTTTGAAGCCAAATAATCAGTCTCAGATCTTAGAAGAACTTTTTATTGTTACTTTTCCTTGCACTGCCAATTGACAACAACAGTCGGCACGCTCTCTCTGCCTTATTTTCTTTCTCTTCTCGCAGCGCACGCTGCGTCCCTCATGCACGCGCGCATGCACTCTTTCCCCGCCCTCTCCTTCACCGAGGAGTTAAAACATACAGGTTGAAGCACGAACACTCATTTCACAACACCTGCGATCTTCTTGCAGAGAATAATAAATTCTTTCCATGCAATATTTTCCTTTATTCGCGGGTGTTGAGGACCGGGGAAACGTGCGCGCGCGCAAAGACACACACACACACCAGTTCCCGTCTCTGTGTTTTCTCGACCCCCGCGGATGAAGAATGTCCGGTACAATCCAAACTCATCCAAAACACTTCTGATCTGCTTAAAAAACATTTATTGAAGAACATTGGAGGGTTGATCAACATGAAGAGATGTTTTTTTCTTTTTAATTCAGAACAATAGACTGTTCTGGAGAGCAGCACCAGATTATAACGATCCTCCGCGGTTATCTTTTTCATTTTCACTGCGTTTCTGAGTCAGCTGTTACAGCTTCTCGTTCACTGTTTTGACACGCTGCTACGTCATCAGTCTACACCCGTATGGGCTTTCATGGTCCAATCCTCAGAAATGTTCACTCAAAATGCCAGGAATTTTCGAGTCCGATCCAGTCCGCTATGGACCGCTCGGTAGAAATAAGGCAATAGTTTCCTCTGTTTGTGGATCCAGCGCTCTCATCGTGTCCCCGAAATGAAAGTTCCTGCTTGCCCAATAAAAACGAGAGTCTATCATTTTTTCAAGATTTCCATATTTTTCTTCACCTTTTCGTTGTGCAGCTCCGTTTCCCTGCGCGCGTCCTCGCTCAGCTGTAGATCCACTCTGGTTTCCCCAAAAGTTTTGGAGAGCGCCGTTGCTTGTAAATGTCCGGTGGTGCGCTGATGGCTCGTTGCTGCCTTGGTAAGGCAAAACAAATCCAGTATGGCTCCAAACACCATGTCGATCAGTGGCAAATAACAAGCACTCCCAGAAATACAATTTACAGCGTTCCTCGGAGCTCGTAGTTAGTGGACTGAAAGTGGCGGACAAATCCTTTCCCCGGTTGTGACAGGCTTGCTAGCTTCGGAGTTGCCCGACCTTGTTCAACAATTTCCAGCTTTTCTTGAAAAGTCCGTCTTGAAAATGGTTTTGACAGCAAGTCTGCCACCAAATCCATTTCTTCACCTCCTTCATCCATTGTGGGTTGACAAAACAGCTATCAAATCCACTGTTTGTTCGTACAGCTCGATACAGATACAGTTTGCTAGCTCTGGCTGGTACGCTCTCTGACTATCCAATCAACGCGTCTAAAAATGCTGACGTTTCCGTACGCCTGCTAGAGGGCCTTGGTGTCGCCAACTCCAAATCTGATTGGTTGAATCAACTGTTTGCTCAACATTTATTTTATGCTACAGGGCCCGCAGAATTGATTGTGAAGGCCTCCGGGCAGATTTCTTTGACCCTAGCAACAACTAGTGCTGAAATGTGATTGGCTAAATGCTTACATATGAAAATACACGTCTGGAAGCAGCGCAACCAGGAGAGACTAGCAATAAAAGGAAGCGGACAGACAATTTGGAATTATTGAATACATATTCATGGACAAAATATCATTAATATCAGCATGTGATTCAGATATTTTTAGGCCAGCAGAGAAGGCCTTGCAGGCCCTGACGGCCCACCACTGCATGAACTTATCATGAACTTAGCATAGATTTGCCCATTTTTCACCTACATTATACCCCGTAAGGTCAGTTGTAACTGAGGCTTTATCAAGCTCTTAACTGATCCTCTGAACAGTGACAGGGAAAACATGTAAACGAACCTCCTCCAAAAGGACTGAAGGCCTCTCTCTTTCTAAATTTTCCATCCTTGTCCAGAAAGTGTTTGGGGTTGAAGGAGTGTGGAGTCTCCCACATGGACTCATCATGGAGGACAGAGTTTAGAGTAGGGATTATCATTGTTCCCTGGAGGAAAGAAAAAGAGTGGTTAATCAGGGCCAGACAAAACAAAAAAATGCTATTTGAAAAAGCTGTGACATGGAAGCTACCGCAGCAAGCCACTAACTCCCTGAGTCGCTTTATTCTGATGCATCCAGTTGTAGACAAATAAATCCTTGTACTTCTTTATTTTCCTCCTTTGAGCTGGCATCTGGTTCAAAAATGTACAGCTGAATATCGCCATTTTTGTTGCTCTGCTAATGTTAGGTTGGGGTTGTGAGGGACTGTAAGCCAATGAAAAGCATGAATACAGAGGGATGATGGGACTAGGTTACAGGCCCACTCCATAGGAGAAGTTCTGCCTGCAACTCTGAGGTGAATTTCTGATGAACTACTGTGGCTATGCAGAAACTGTAGAATACTGTAGAATGGAAACTGTAGTATAGAAAACAACGCAGATTTTTGATTTGAACTAAAAACGACTATCGTAATTAATCATTAGTAAAAGATTTCTTTGGAACACTTACACTAGATTTTAATGGTTGCCATTAAATGCTGGTTATGATCATGATTCTCATCGTGTTAACTAAATTGTGCTGAGCTGGATTTTATCCACGTCATAGTGAGGTCATGTGTTATTTTGTTTTGTGTGTCACCCTATTGGATGAGCGGACTGTGTCAGAACACTGAATTCACCTACGCCTTAAACGGTTGTTGTGTCTTCCCCTCTAGAGACGAGGTATGATTGTTACAAGATCAAAAGATGATCGAAGTGGAACCTAAAAGATTTCTACATTGTTCTATTTTACATAGCTTTATGTTTTTTACCTTAGGGATTGTGTATTTGTCAAGAGTGGTGTCCTTGCTTGCCATACGAAGGACACCGAGGGGGAGGATGTTTCCCATTCTCTGGATCTCATGGATGACTGCTTCAGTGTAGGGCATGTTTTCTTTATCAGCCATCGACGGTTGTCTGGATGAACCAATCACAGCATCGATCTCAGCCTGGACCTTCTCTGCAAGTCAGAATCAGACAAATCATCAGCCTTTGTGCTGCTAAGATGATGTAAGAATACAAAAATATCTTCAAAGAAACTGCAAACTTTTAAAAGATTATTATTTTATTATTGATTTCTGTACACATGCCTTGAATGTCAGGATAGTAGATCATGTATAGCAGCCCCCAGTGTAAAGTAGTGGTGGTAGTTTCAGTTCCAGCAGTGAAAAGGTCCAGGGTGGACATGCACAAATTGTCAATATCAAAGCTAGAATCTTGGTCTTTATTCTGAAAAAGAAGAGACAAATGTTGAAGCCTCAACTCACCATCAACCTACAGAGAGGCAAATATGTACTTGAACGCTCTGTGATTTTGCAAAATTTTCTTACTTAGAAATCAAGGACTTGTCTGAAATTTTCCTCTTAGGTGCATGTCCACGCTAAGAGATATAATCAAAATAAATAAGTCTAGAACTCACATTGCATTTTTTTAAAATAATTTATCTGTATGCTACTGTTGTAAATGAGTATCTGTCTTTCATTTAGTATTCTGAGCCTCAAAGACCTGTTAGTCCACCTGTAAAAAATTCACCTCCACTCTTCTTCTTCTTCTTTTTGTTTTATAGCGGGTGGCATCTAACTTAAAGGTGCATTTCCGCCACCTACTGTGTTGGAGTGTGCGTCGGAGTAGTGATAAGTAAAGAAAAAAACTAAATAAAGAAATAAAATAACAAACAATATTTATTAAAAAAAAACTCTACTATAATGGGCAACCCCTACACTTCCACTCCTCTCATTATTCTAAATTACAAGCACCTGTTTGAGTCGTTAGCCGCACAAAGACATCTGTCCACCCCATACAATCAATGAGACTCCAACGACTAACATGGCCAAGAACAAAGAGTTGTCCAAATGATACCGGAGACTAAATTGTATACCTCCACAAGGCTAGAAAGGGCTATGGGGTAATTGCCAAGCAGCTTGTTGAAAAAAATCCACTGTTGGAACAATTATTAGAAAATAGAAGAAGTCAAACATAACTGTAAATCTCCCTTAGACTAGGGCTCCATGCAAAATCTCACTTTGTGGGGCCTCAGTGCTCCTAAGAAAGGTGAATCCTCATCTCAGAATTACACAGAAGAAGCTGGTCAATGACCTGAAAAGAGCTGGGTTTCCAAGGTTACTGTTGGTAATACACTAAGATTTTATGGTTTGAAATCATGCAAGACATTGAAGGTTAAACCAGCACATGTCCAGGCTCATCTTAAGTTTGACCATTTGGACGATCCAGAGGAGTCATAGGAGAAAATCACGTGATCAGATGAGACTGAAATAGAACTTTTGGTCTCTTGGAGTTCCATGCCAAGAACACCATCCCTTTTGTGAAGCATGGGGGTGTTTTTTACACATGACAGGACTACTGGACTGCATTAAGGAGAGGATGACCGGGGCCATGTATTGCGAGATTTTGGGGAACAACCTCCTTCCTTCAGTTAGAGCACTGAAGAGGGGTCGTGGCTGGGTCTTCCAACAGGATGATGACCTGAAGCACATACCTAGGATTACCATGGCATGACTCCAAGAAAATCAAGGTTCTGGAGTTGCCTAGCCAGTCTCAAGACCTAAACCCATAGAAAATCTTTAGAGGAAGCTTAAACTCTGTTTATCTCAGCGACAGCGGAGAAACATGACTGATCTAGAGAAGATCTGTGTGGAGGATTGGGCTGCAATGTGATTTAATATATATTTTTTTAGATTATGTCTCTCAGTGGACAAGTTGAACATTTCAGACCTCTATAATTTCTAAGTGACAAAACTTGCAAAATCACAGGGTGTTAAAGTACTTATTTGCCTCACTGTATGTTTATAAAGTCGGGTTCAGCACTCACCTGCTCCATCTCTATGAGAAAGGAGTCGATGTAGTCTTTAGGACAGGAGGGATCAAGGTTTTCTTTGTGCTCTGCAATCTTAGCTTTTGCATAGTCAATTAACTTTGACAGCAGAGACAATATTTTCTGATGAGGTCCAGGAAGCTTATTCATCAGCCAAGGAAACGAGTTGAAGAGCTGCACGTGAAAAAGAGAGTTAGGCTACTGTATGTTTATGCTTCAGATAACATTTGGTAAAAGTTTAGTAAACTCTTTAAGTAAATCTGTGTAGATATTGTCTGGAAACACTAAAACAAAAAAGAGAAGGTTGGGACTTTGGCTTGAAAAATGCGATTTTTTTGATTTACTTGTGGATTGTAATGAAAAACTGAAGTAAACAGAAATCCTTTATTGTGAATGTATCATGTTAAGAAGCAACTCAGGGCTGTTTCAACTTATTTCCATTTCCAATATTAAATTTTATTTTTGTTTTCTTGTTTAATTTTGATGATAGTAGGTAAGAAACTAAGTGACCGTACATGACTTCATACAGAAAAAAAATATTTAGTTGTTTTTGCTTTCTGTCTTTTATCCCAGTTTTAATCAATGGTTTTCCTTTTGTTTAGATCCTCTAAAAACTGCTAAGATAAACATGAATGTCCTGAAGATAATATTCAAATTTTCTTCAATTACAATTATTTTTACAAAATCAATAAAATACATTTTTTTATTTTTATTTATTAAAAATTTTTGAGGAAAACAGCAAAAATTACTTGAGTTTGGTCCCCAGAGAATACCATTAGAGTTCATGGGAAAAAACATTCTTCGTTTTTATTTACATGAATCCTTGTGCAAATTATGGACTCATTATCCAGGGTTTTTTTTTTTTTTTTTTTTTTTAGATGAAAATATGTTTTTGTTAAAACATACCAGCAGTTGTTTTGTTTGTCTAATTAAAGTATGAAAACAATAAATACATAAATGTCAGAAAAGCCTCTTATATTTTTTACCTAGACATAAAATGACTAATTGAAAAGCCAGTTGCTTGGTTACAAAATAGTATATTTATATTTCCCAAATGTAAAAAGCTCAAATTATTTAAAAACTATTATATTTGACAGAGAAGTCAAAATCAAATTTACACAAAAAAGTTTTTGATTTGAGCTAAAATCTGGTCAAATTCCTGTCTCGATAAATAAGGGTAAAATACAGCAATGACAAGGATCACATATGGTTTGGCAACATAGATGTTTTTTGATTCATTGATTTTTCTTTTATTAGGTAAGTAGAGAAATTTGCAAGAAGCCAATTTCAAGAAAGAATAGTAAAAATAAATAAATAAATAAATAAAAAGGGAAAAACATGTTTATTTGGTGACATTTTTTTAAGAAATGAGTGTTAGAGGCATGAAATTGTTTTAGCTAGTGATAATTATGTCCTTTAACTTTAGTAGAGCTTTGAACGCAATGTTTAAACACATGAAATCATTTTTGTTGTGCAGTTTTTGATTAAAATAAAACTTTGATAAAGAAGCTTACCTGAGCAGAAAAACCTCCCTGTAGGACCACGATATCATTAATATCCTTCAGAATTTGCTGGTACTGTTTATCAGAATACTCATACCGTTCCCCAAAAACAAGGCAACAAATGATATTCGACACTGCATTGTTTATCAGTGCCTGGGCATTAAAGGGCTTACCTGCAAAAATGAAAAAAACATAAAGTAAATAAATAAATAGATTAAAAAAGGGCATTGTTATTATTTTTTATTATGTGTTTAAAAATAGTGGGGTTTTTTTTTTTTGCTTTTTTGGTACCCTTGTACTCTGCAAAAGCTTCTGAGAGATAGTGGCACTCCTCCTGGATATATTTCTCCATTGTCTTCTTGCCTAAACCAAAGTTTCTTAGTGTATGAAGAGCAAATCTCCTCTGTTGCTTCCATGGATAACCACTTGATCCCACAATGCCTTAGGAAGGAAAAAAAATAATGGTTAGACATGTGATTGATGTAAATTAAGGGTGCTCAAAGTCAGTCCTCGAGGGCCGGTGTCCAACACGTTTTTCACCCAACCTGCCATTGAAGCTCCTATTAGCTCCTTACACCTAATCAAGGTAATCAGCAACAGATAAGCAAGGATTTCTGGAAAACCAGCAGGAGGGCGGCCCTCGAGGATTGATTTTGGACAACCCTGCTGAAAATTATAGCACCGTAGTATCCAAACAAATTTCATACAGCCTTTAGTGCATACCTTTGTTTGAATAAAACTGCTCAAACATTGGGACGCTGGGACGATCCACAAAGTCGTCCCCTCTTTGGATCAAGGCCTCTTTCACCTGCTTGTGTCCATTCAGGATCACTGCTCTTTGTCCAAAGAGATGAAGGCTGAAAACATTTCCATATTTTTCTGCAAACTAAACAAAGAGAACCCATCAGTTTTTCCCCTAATACTTTTATTTTTCATTGCAATTTTGTTTTTTGGCAACAAAAGTTGTTAAAAGAACTTAGCAAAATACTAAATTTTATAAGTGGAGTGCAGAACTTTTAATTGATTATTTTTAGTTAAAATTTCACTTTCTTTTTGTTATTGTTTTACAACTATCTGTAGACATCTCTAAGGAACTGGTGACACAAAATGATGTTAATTCAAGGAAAAGGTAGACAAATATTCAAACAAAACCCAAAGTAATTTCAAATTACAAAAATGTGAGAAAGCATAAAATTCATAATCATAATCCTGGATGCATCAAGAGTGTTATTGCCTGATTACCTCCTCACCATAATTTTTTCTTGCGTGCATGCCTTGCTGATCTATCTATCCTCTATTGTATTTAGCTCAATTAATTTATGAAGACCATAGTAATCATTTAAATTGTTGTAAGTCTCTAGTCAAAAGAAACATCAAATTAACAGATTGTAACAATAGAAAGTCAATTTAAACATTCCAGTTTGGATCATCAAAGCCTAACTCCTTTGATTTTAATTTAATAAATGTGTAATTAGCCAATATATCATATTAAATTGTTTTTGGTCATTTCAGTAATCAGAATTGTGAGCTTTCAAAATTTAAGAGAGGAAAACAGTCTGAAGTTGTTGCTCTTGTGTTTTTAGCATCTGCCCAGTAGAGAAAACACAACAGATTCCTTTGAAATAAGAATGTGGGAAAGAGGTTTTGGTTAAAAAATGTAACTGAGTTTATTATCGTGCCATAAAAAAACTATTTTAGAGCTGTGACTGTTGCTGACAATATCATGTTGTTACAAAAGTAATAAAGACAAAGTGATCTGAGGAAACCAATCCTGTATACAGTCCAACACAGTATCAGTGTCTGACCTTTATCCACTGTGGTAACATTCATGGGATTTTCTTCTTACCTCTGTGAGCTGCAGGTGAAGCCTGGAAGGGCTGATGTGATGAAGATCTCCAATGAAAGGAAGAGAATGGGGGCCAGGAGGAAAGTTTTTTGGTCGTCTGTTGACTAAATAATCACTCAGCAACAGAAAGACAAACAGAAATATCAAAATGCTCCTGGTGTCGATCCATTCCAATCCCAGAACAGCAGTTATTGCCTCCATTGTTAGCCAAGAGTGAGCAAATCCTCTCTGAACTCTCACTAAAGAGCAGCTTTATCTGCCTGACTTATTGTACGGTCTTTGGTTGCTGAGTCACTCACTAGAGCAAAGGGATTGACTCTTGTTACTTGAATTCTCTTGAATGAGGCAACACCCATGGTTTGTATTGGTCTAAGCTGTTCCTGTTACAGCATTAATATAGCAAGTGCAAGAGCAGTTTAAACTACATTTTATTGCAGTGTTTAACCTTTGATTTATTGGAGTGAAGCCAGAAAACAAACCAAATCATTCCTGTTTATCCATGACTGAAGTTAAATGTTAAAGGGTGTGTATCCAGGTAGTGGTGTATTATTTATATTAATTATTGAGCCCATCTATTTAAAAATGTGCGGAAACGTAAGTTTTCCCTAGATATTTTTTCAAAATCTAAGCTCAAAGTGGCTGATAAGAAAACTCTAATGACCCAGCAGCATTTAAACGCATCAATTACACACAAATCTTGGAGACGTGGTAAGGCTTTAAATCAGATTTGTGCATAAAAGCAGTTTTATGTGTGAGTATCAGGGGTACTTTTTTAAATACTTGTGAGTTAGTTTCAAGCTGTTGTAATTTCAAGTGTGTACTTTTATTTTTGTACATGTGAAAACTTAATTGCAAGTACATAAAATTACGCGCAAAATGTATTGGTTGAGTTGCAAATCAAATTAACTACACACAAATCGAGTAATACTATGTTGTCTCCAGAAACACTGCTTACAGACGTTGTCTGGTTCAAACATGGTGTTGTCCTTATCGTAACAAAATGGTGTCTGAATTAACTTCATCTTGTTGGAACGAGCAGTAAAGGTGACATCACACTTACTTAGTCCAGTACTCTCTCTCTCTTATACAGTCAATGCTGAAAATGTATATTTTTCATGTCCATATTGAACTTGTTCTAAAATTATCTGTTGTCAAGGCTGGACTGTAAAGAAAATTTCAACTGGTTTCTTAAGTTTCTTACATTTATAATGTTTTATTTTGTTGAAGATTGGCTGCTTGTTCATTCCTGTTCCTGTTTCACCTGCTCTGTTCCTTTTGCCACACGTGAACTGTATGCTAGATTAATATGTGTTTATTTTGCATCATGTGACAGGATAAACGCAAACTTTGGAGTTTACTCTTTAGGGTTTTTTTCTGTAGCTGAACGTTTTGAGTGGCTGACAGTTTGATGACAGCTTTTAAAGGATTTTATCAGATTGCTTTTAGGGTTTATTGTTTAATTAAAGGGCAGAGCTCATAACTTGAGCCAGATTTCACAAGGTCTTTCCCCTTTGTACCAGCTTTGATAAACTTGAAATGTCAGTTGTTTTCCTGGGTGTGTTAATCTTTTAAAACAGAGAAATGAAATATTGAAATAAGCAGAAATATTGTTTTTTCTGCTCCCTGTTCTGCTGTCTTTAGTCAGCCAGATTTAGCAAGAATTCTTTGTTTTACACCATATATGAATGATCTCTTTTCATTTAGTTGTCTTCACCGGGGAATCCCACTCCTCAGCCTTCCCGGGAAAGTCTATGCCAGGGCACTGGAGAGGAGAGTCCGTCCGATAGTCGAACCTCGGATTCAAGAACAACAGTGTGGTTTCCGTCCTGGCCGTGGAACAGTGGACCAGCTCTACACCCTCTTCAGGGTGCTGGAGGGTTCGTGGGAGTTCGCTCATCCAGTCCATATGTGTTTTGTGGATTTGGAGAAGGCGTTCGACCGCGTTCCTCGTGGTGTCCTGTGGAGGGTGCTCTGGGAGTATGGGGTCCGGGGAGCCTTACTGAGGGCTGTCCGGTCTCTGTACGACCGGAGCAGGAGCTTGGTTCGCATGGCCGGCAGTAAGTCAGACCTGTTCCCGGTGCATGTTGGACTCCGGCAGGGCTGCCCTTTATCACCGGTTCTGTTCATAGTCTTTATGGACAGAATTTCTAGGCGCAGCCAGGGGCCGGAGGGGATCTGGTTTGGGGACCACAGGATTTCCTCTCTGCTCTTTGCAGAGGATGTTGTTCTGTTGGCTCCATCAGGCCAGGACCTCCAGCATGCATTGGAGCGGTTTGCAGCCGAGTGTGAAGCGGCTGGGATGAGGGTCAGCACCGCTAAATCTGAGGCCATGGTTCTCGACCGGAGAAAGGTAGTTTGCCCTTTCTCGGTGGGTGGAGTGCTCCTGCCTCAGGTGGAGGAGTTTAAATATCTTGGGGTCTTGTTCACGAGTGAGGGAAGATCGGAGCGTGAGATTGACAGGCGGATTGGAGCGGTGTCTGCTATTTTGCGGTCGCTGTACCGGTCCGTTGTGGTGAAAAGAGAGCTGAGCCACAAAGCAAAGCTCTCGATTTACCGGTCGATCTTCGTTCCAGTTCTCACCTATGGTCATGAGCTTTGGGTCGTGACCGAAAGAACGAGATCCCGACTACAAGCGGCTGAAATGAGTTTTCTCCGGTGGGTGACTGGGCACTCCCTTAGAGATAGGGTGAGGAGCTCAGTCACTCGGAGGGAGCTCGGAGTAGAGCCGCTTCTCCTCCGCATCGAGAGGAGCCAGTTGAGGTGGCTCGGGCATCTGGTCCGGATGCCTCCTGGACGCCTCCCTGGAGAGGTGTTCCGGGCATGTCCCACTGGGCGGAGGCCCCGGGGAAGACCCAGGACACGCTGGAGAGACTATGTCTCTCGGCTGGCCTGGGAACGCCTCGGGGTCCCCCCAGAGGAGCTGGAGGAAGTGGCCGGGGAGAGGGAAGTCTGGGCATCTTTGCTTAGACTGCTGCCCCCGCGACCCGGTCCCGGATGAAGCGGAAGAAGATGGATGGATGTCTTCACTCTTGAAGAACTGTAACACTTAAAATAGGTATTAAGATATTGGTTCATCTTAACGGCAAAAAGACACTCTTCAGCAGATTTTTAAAAAGATCTTGTTTTTTGTAAAAACCATGAAATTAGAAATAATAATTAAATATGTTTTAATTACAAGTGAATTGTATAAACAAACAGAACCAAATGGGCAGCATCAGATAAAGATGACTGAAGTTTAGATCACTTGCTCTGTGTTGTATGCAAGAGACTGAACTTGATTGAACTTACCAATGTGGTAAATCATTAGTAAAAAATAATTTTAAAAAATCTGGGTAGATGTCAACAAATAATACGTAAACTTCAGCAAGACTAAAGTGATTTTTTTACTTGTCATTGTGAAAAAAATACAGTGATGACAATAGAAATTTGCAGGAAATAAGTTTATAAGGACTACTTACTGAATGATGGCTTAATTTGGACACAAGACATATGACAGAAAAAAACTATAATACCAAATAGTATTTCAATAACAAAAAAAGTTTAACATCTAAAAAAACACAAAGCTTGGTGAATACTGTAATAACCATTAGTTTCACTGCTATTGACTTTTTAGAGCTGAGGGGCATAAACTAAAGGAGTTTTCTACATGTCCTCTTTACACAGAACATGTGAGCTGTTGACATAAAATCTGTGAATCAATGAATTAATCTGAAATACAAATTTTTAAATGTGTATAATCTTAAACTTTCACACAGCTCAACAACTGTTGACGAATGATCTCAATGGACAACATTGAAAAGATATGGTGACAGGAGGGGTGTTATAAATTGAGGGGATTTGGCAGCATCGGAGTTAAGAAGGCATGGTCTTTGTGTCTTGGTGTGTTGAGTAGAACTTAGTTTAGACTGGCACTCAAGCAGTATTCAAATATACATGAATGTCAAATGATGTCCAAAAATGTTGTCACAATAAATGGATCAGACAGACTTTTGAGAGCTTTTTGACTCATGTGTGCTCATGAAACTGTGTAGTCATGCAGTGAAAAACCATCAAGGCTTAGGATGACAAAATGAAAGAAGTTTTAATTCAACCAAGAAAAAATAATAATAAAAATTACAATCAAAACAGAAAAATAGAACACATGGAGAAAACATTTTATTACTGAAAATACTGTGGAGAGTCCATTAATGCAGAAAAACTACATCAACACAAGTGCAAACAGCTGTGCTATTTTATTACGAGAATTCTACACATTAATTTGTATTTAAATAAAATATATTTTGTAAATATTTAAATTCCATCTGTATTTTTTATTTGTCGCATATGCTACAAGATAACAATCACTACAAAACAGTTCCAAGTGATTTTATGAAAATTACCAAACGACCAGGTGTTTTTGTTAATAAAGTTTCTGTGGCGCAAATTTAACAACACAACAATTGTTTAAATAAAAACTTCTAATTTCAGATTCTTTTAATAATGAAAACCATGTTATTGATTTCACTGCAGACCTGTTCTTTGCTTTAATGACAAGCACATTAAAGACAAGTACAAGACCAAACAGCAGTCCAGTGCAAACAGTGAGTCAGGGAGACTGTCAGGGATTGTGGTGGAGGACCCAAATGCAGGAGACCAGACTTGGTGGCAGAAACAAACATTTACTAAAATAACCTAAACATGACCAAAACAGGAGCACAAACCGGTGAGGTGACAAAACATAAAAGAGCAGATGACCTGACAATGAGAAACTGAAAACCAGACTCTTAAATACACTGAGGTTGATTAACTAAATGAAGACAGCTGTGGATGATTAACCTGAACATGGTGAAACTGACAGGGAAAACAGAAGATGACAAGACATAAGCACCAAATCATGACAGAGACATCCTCTGAGTTTGGGATACTTGAGGTTCAACGCGGTGCAGCAATGAGGCGGAAAGGTTTGGGACAGCGAGTTGCTCCGATCCTACTCTCCAGACTCAACTGTTCTCCTGTGGATGCTGCGAATGAAAACCTCTGAAAGAGGGAAGTGAAAAACAGAAACAACTCCATCCTGGCCAGCTGCTCCCCGAGACACACACGTTTACCTATAATATAAAAAAAACACAAAAAAACTAGTGAATATCTCTGAAAATTTCAAAGAAATTGACAAGTAAAATAAAATTTGTCAAACTTATTCAAAACAAATATTTCAGACAATAATAAATATTGTTGCAATGATAGATTGATTATTTTAATTAATTCAATTTATTTCAATGTATCTTTTTCATTTTTGATGAATTATAAAAGACTGAAATTAAGCTATGACTCCTTGGCAGCCAGAGTGGGGTTACTACTAACCATTGAACAATGAAAGGAAAATACCTGTCAGTCAAACAAACTTTTTGCTTTAAATTTTCTGTCTCAGGACATATAAGCTGAAATCTGTTGATAACGATTAACTGACCTGCTCCAAAAGGATTGAATGCCTCTCTTTTACAAAACTTTCCATCCTTGTCCAGAAAGTTTTTTGGGTCAAAGGAGTGTGGATTGTCCCACATGGACTCATCGTGGAGGACGGAGTGAAGTGCAGGCATTATTATGGTTCCCTAGAGTTAAAAAAGCACAACATCACCAGCTTTGTCATACTTTCGACCTACTTTAACCAAAGTCAGGTTGAAAAGATTTTGAAAGGATTATAAGAGTTATGCTCTCTTTGGGGAACTTCTTCTGGTATAGAACCTCAAGACAAACTGATTCTTGGAGGTGGACCAGTGAACAAGTTTGGTTTTCTTATAGAACTTTTTTTTTTTTATTAAATGAAACAAGGATCATGTTACCCTCACGTGGACATGGGTCACTGTGTCCCCACACTTGAGGTAAAGACCTCCGAGATCTCTAGTAAAAGCTTGTTGTAAGTTACAGCAGGCAGGAGTACAGGGAGATCCACAATGTGAAGGTAGAGATGGAAAATGCTAAATAATGTGCATATGAGGACTTGTTAACCAGGTTGGACACAAAGCAGGGAGATGTGGTTTGTACAGGTGAGGCAGAGAAACAGAGATGGAACAATGTGCAACAGTAGAGAAGTTACAGGTATCAGAGGTGGAGGACTTTGAATTTTTAGTAGTCTCAAGCAACAAAGTGTGGGAAAGAGGTGAAGGTCTGCCAGAAGGTTTGGACAGATGCAATGTTTGACAGCCATGCTGTTGGTTTAGAGCAGGGATGGCCAACCTTGGTCCTCAAGAGCCTCAACCCGCTCGGTTTTCCTGCTCTCCCAGTTAATCAGGATGTAGAATCACTTGAGTCAGGAAATTGGTCAAGGAAAAATGGAAAACAGGCAGAGTTAAGGCTCTTGAGGACCAGGGTTGGTCACCCCTGGTTTAGAGACTGATGCAGAGACAGGAGACAGAACTGGAGATTGCAAAGATGAAGATGTTCAGGTTCTCTTTAGAGAACCTTTATGAGGATGGATCGGATCTGGAGGGAATCCACCAGAGGATGACATCATGGTAGAATTTTTGGAGATAAATGCAAGGAAGCAGATTGAGGTAATTTGGACACGATCAAATGATGATCATCAAATCAAATATTCAATACCTTTGGGATTGTGTATTTGTCAAGGGTGGTGTCCCTGTTTGCCTGACGGACCACACCTTGGGGGACGATATCCCCCATTCTCTGGATCTCATGGATGACTGCGTCAGTGTAGGGCATGTTTTCTTTATCAGCCATGGATGGCTGTCGGGATGAACCAATCACAGCATCGATCTCAGCCTGAACCTTCTCTGCAAGTCAGAATCAAATAAATCATCAGCCTTTGTGCTGGGACAATGAAAGGAGATTTCTTCTGTCCATCAGAAAAATATTTGAGAATTTAAGTTCAATGCTCTTTTGAAGTAACACATTATTATATATACCTACTTACCTTGTATGTCAGGGTAATAGATCATGAATAGCAGACCCCAGTATAGTGTAGTGGTGGTTGTTTCAGTTCCAGCCAAGAAAAGGTCCAGGGTGCAAATGCACAAATTGTCAATATCAAATCCAGAATCTTTGTCTTGATTCTACCAGAAACACGTGGAAAATGAGCAACAGTAAAATATATGTGACTATTAATACACCACAAAATAAAAACCAACACTCACCTTCTCCATCTCAATGAGAAAAGAGTCAATGTAGTCTTTTGGAGAGGAGGGGTCAAGGTTCTCTTTGTGTTCCTTAACCTTGATTTTCACAAAGTCCATAATCTTCTGTATCAGCGGGAATATTTTCTGATGAGGTCCAGGAAGCCTCTTCATCAGCCAGGGAAACGTGTTGTATAGCTACATGGAAGCAAGTGAGCCAGTTACAACATCAAATGACATTTGTCTTTCTTTACGCTAGCCCTCCAGAAATATGTTGTGCATTTATTTTTATCAATTGCAACAATAAATGCAAATAACAGCTTTAGGTGCTTTTTGCTTTCATGTTAGGTGGGGTGTGGTCCACCCTTGATGCTCATGGGTCACCACCCTGCTTGTTTTTTTATTTCTCCTTACATTCATTGCTGCTGATTACCAGGATTAGGTGTATTCAGTCAACCAGTAAGAGGAGACACATGAGTCAGCAACAAGAAAGCAAGGGAAAGGTGGATAACAGGCAGATAGGTAGCTCTTGAGGACCAGGGTTGAGATGCCCCACCTAAAATGAAAGTCATTGCTGACTTAGATTGACTTGTCCCAATCTCTGATTAACTACATCATCTGGCTCCAACATGGTGTCTGTATTGCGAAAAAATTGACAGAATTTACTTCATGACATCACATTTTCCTTGTCTAGTTCTCATATACAGGCAATGTTCTAGCTTCACCAAACAGCCTAAAAAAGGTTTGTGTGTGGTTTCTTGGTGTCTCTAAATAATTCAATACGTATGAATTTATGGATGTGATTTCAAAAGTGTCGTTTGATATAAAATTCCCTAAGGGTTTTATCCTTTTTTCAGGTCTTATTGTGGTTAAAATATGTTGCTAAGAGTTGTTGATAGAGAGTGCTCACCAATGCAGGAACACTTCCTTCCAAAATCAACAGTTCATTGAGGTTCCGAAGAATTTTCTGGTACTCGTGATCAGAGTATTCAAATCGTTCCCCAAACACCAAACAACAGATGATGTTGGACACTGCGTTGTTGATCACAGCCTGAGCATCAAAAGGTTTGCCTACAAACAACAGGAAAATTAAGACGCTTAAATAAAAAGCAAAATTGAACCACTCTTCTTACTAAAAGCATTTTTAAACATCTTTATTGCTGTAATTATTACCTTGCTTGTCGGCAAAGGAGTCTGAGATGTACTGGCATTCATTCTGGATATATGTCTCCATCGTCTTCTTGCCTAGACCAAAGTTTCTGAGGGTATGGAGAGCAAACCGTCTCTGCTGCTTCCACGAATTCCCATTGGACATTACGATACCTTTTAGGGTGAATAAATACACATTGTCAGAAATGATATTATTGGTGTTTGACCATATTTTGCACATGATCTAGGTAATACCTTTATTGTCTATTATATCTACAAACAGTGGAATTGTGGGACGATCGACAAAGTCATCTCCCTGTTGGACCAGGGCCTCTTTAACTTTCTTGTATCCATTGAGGACCACAGCTCTTTCACCAAAAAAATGAAGGCTGAAAACATTTCCGTATTTTTCTGCAAACTGAACACAAACAATCAATCAGGGTTCTACTTCAGTGTTATATTTATGGTTGTAAAAGATGGTGGATACATAATGGAAAGCAGCATTCTAAATGTGTGGTCCTGTGTCAAAATAGAGGGATCTGAATCACTGTCCTGTTCTAAAACTCAAGTGTGCATGATCTTAAATTCATGGTCTGACATTCTCTATAAATGTCTACTAAAGTATCAAGTGTCTTTATGGTTCAACCAGTTACAGCCAGTCGTTCAAGTCATAAAGCTGCAAATAACCTCAAGATAATAAACAACAATGAATGCTGTGATAGTTTTTTGACAAATGTGGCAATTTGAACAATTTATTCAAGATATTTTTCCTATAACATTGTGCAAACTTTTTTTTTTTTTTTTTTTTTTTTAGCAACTTAGTTTTCAAAACTGAATCAGGACAATGATTCATTTAATTGAAGGGCCAACAGAGGGTGACAGATAATTCTTCAAACATTTTCACTTTTACTTACACAAAAAGTAATTGCTTCTTTTTTTCCTCTGACAACCAATTTTGAATCATCAAAGTTTTTTTATAAACTAACAAAAGCTGTTTGTGATCCATGTGTCCTTTTTATGACAAAATAAGCAATGACATTTAAAAGTCCTGGACTCCAAAAAAAAAAAAAAAAAAAAAAAACCCAAACATTTAGAACATTTTGTCTTCTGTGACATAATGAATGTGTTCTTTCCTCCTACCTCTGTGAACTGCAAATGAAGTCTGGATGGTTGGATGTGGTGAAGATCTCCAATGAAAGGGAGAGAATGGGGTCCAGGAGGAAAGTTCTTTGGTCGTCTGTTTGCTAAAAAATCACTCAGCAGCAAGAAGACAAACATAAATATTAAAACAGTCCTGCTGTCGACCCATTCTAAACCCAGAACAGCAGTTATCGCCTCCATTGCTGGGCAAGACTGAGCAGGTTTGTCTTTGTGCTGTCAATAAATACCCACTGTTTCCACATTACTTTCAAAATAAAAGCACTTCTTCTTTCTCATTGAAACAGTTCTGTTAAAGGTAACTCATTATGATTTTTAACAAGTTCTTGCTAAAACTATTTTCCTTTATTATTATATCTATATATTTTCTCTATTGCAAATTATTCATGTTATAAACAAGCCAATTGATACCTCAATAATGTGGTGCTTGCTGGCCCCACCTCAAACCTTCCAAGCGTTTGATTGACAAATTCTTGGGTAAATCCCTGCTTGCTAATGTCCTCTGGTCCCAAAATGGCGATATCCGTACCACGGAAAAATGGCAACTGAATGGACTTCATTTCACTGGAACCTGAAGTAACAGTCTTGTTTTTTCCTTCTCTATTCATGTCAATGGGTCTAATTAACAGTCAATGAGTAGAAATGAAAGGGGTTTCATACATGTCCTCTTCATACCGATCAGGTGTGTTGTGGGAATTCCTCATAAAAATCATTCATTTATCTTATGGATTAATTAATATGTAATCCAAACTTTTAAATCTGTATGATTTAAAATTTTCACACAGCTACACTTTCGTACAAGACTTGTCTGAATGTACGTCTATCCAACATTAAAAAGATGTGGTGATGGGGGAAGGGTTTGAGTGTTGTGTTAAAAATTTAGGGGATTTAGTGGCTTCAACGTTAAGAAGGCAAGAACCACAATAGGTTTTTATTTCTTGGAGTGTTGTGTAAGTTTGTCTGGGACACAAGCAATATTCAAATAAACATAAATAAAAGAAAAATAATATACGGAAAATGTTGTGAAACAGTTAGGGAAGTATTTTGATTGTGTGTAAAAGTGTGTAGTCATGTAGTAAAAAAACGACTCAGGTGTAGGATGATGAAATGAAGGAAGTTTTAATAATAAATAAAAGTTACGATCAATGCAGAAAAATAGAAAAAAATTTTATCACTGAAAACGGGAGAGTCAGTTTATTCAGAGAACTACGTCAACACAAGTTCAAATGGCTGTGCTTTTTTATTGTGAGAATTCAACAATAAATAGATGCAGGTTTACATAAAAACATATTTTATATGTATTTTGATTCCATCTGTATTTTTCATTTGTCACACATTTTACATGAAAACAATCACTACATAACAGTTCCAAGTGATTTCATGAAAACAACCAGGCAACCAGCCATTTTTGTTAAAGTTTGTGAACCGCAATCTTGATAACACAATGATTCTTTGGACGAAAGCACAACATCTAATTTCAGATTCTTTAACTGATGAAAACCATGTTATTGATTACACTGCAGACCTGCTCTTTGCTTTAATGATGAAAGCAGTTTCCAGAAAAAAAAGCATTATTTTGTTATGATCCAACAGGAGTGTAGTGTAAACAGTCAGGGATACATCCTCGGAGTTTGGGATGCTTGAAGGTTCAACGCGTTGCAGCAATGAGGCGAAAAGGTTTGGGACAGCGAGTACCTCCAATCCTACTCTCCAGACTGAGCTGTTCTCCTGCGGGTGCTGAGAATGAAAACCTCTGAAAGAGGGAAGTGAAAAACAGAAACAACTCCATCCTGGCCAGCTGCTCCCCGAGACACACACGTTTACCTGGAAAAAAGAGAGCAAAACTTAACTTTCTCTGAAAACGTCAAAGAGAATAAGATTTGGTTAATGTATAAAAAAAAAAAAAAACATATTTCAAACCAGAATATAGTTGCAACAATAGACTGAGTCTTTTAATTCATTCAGCGTAATTTATTGTTTTTCTTTTTTTAAATTTTGAATAAATTTTAAAAAGTAGAGATCAATATATTACTTTGGAACAAACTATGAAAGGAAAATGCATTGAGTGAGTCAAATAAAACCTTTTTGCTCTGGTTTTGTCTCAAGAAGTATAGGCTTCACAGTGACTGAGATCTGTTGACAACAATGAACTGACCTGCTCCAAAAGGATTGAATGCCTCTCTTTTGCAGAACTTTCCATCCTTATCCAAAAAGTTTTTTGGGTCAAAGGAGTGTGGATTGTCCCACATGGACTCATCGTGGAGGACGGAGTGAAGTGCAGGTATAATTAGGGTTCCCTGTGGTTAAAAAGCACAACATTTTCATGTATTTTGTTAAGCTTAGTCATACTTTCTACCTCCTTGAATTGCCATATAACTAAGTTGACAGTATTTTAAAAGGATTGTAAGAGTTGTGCTCTGTTTAGGCAACGTTCTGGTATAGACTGCCAAGAAAAAACTGGTTCTGGGAAAGGGACCAGTCGATAGGTTAACAGCAAAGACAAAATTATGATCATATATGAGGACTTGTTAAGCAGGTTGGACACAAAGCAGGGAGAAGTAGTTCTGTTCAGGTGAGGCAGAGAAACAGAGATGGAAGGATGTGCAACATTGGAGTTACAGGGAGTACAGGTGGAGATTTGAGGAACTCAGTGTCACTAGTCCAGAGATAAAGAGGATGTACGAAAGATTCGCAGAGGTGTGCGCCAGCATGTTGGAATAGGTGGAGTAAGGTTTTGGGTGTAGTGTGTGACAAACGCATCAGCAAGAAAGGAAAAGAGTATCAGACTGTGGTGAGAGCACCCATGTTGTTGGCTTAGAGACTGCAGAGACAAGAGACAGCTGGAGATAGCAAAGATGAAGATGTAGAGGTTTTCCTAGGGAGTGAAAAGATAAATCAGAAGTCAATCCATCACAGAAACACATCATGATAGATTTTCAGGTGGCAAATGTGGGGAAATAGATTGCGATGGTTTGAACACATTCACAGGAGAAACTATGAAACTATAGGTCTTTATAAAATACCTTTGGGATTGTGTATTTGTCAAGGGTGGTGTCCCTGTTTGCCTGACGGACCACACCTTGGGGGACGATATCACCCATTCTCTGGATCTCATGGATGACTGCGTCAGTGTAGGGCATGTTTTCTTTATCAGCCATGGACGGCTGTCGGGATGAACCAATCACAGCATCGATCTCAGCCTGGACCTTCTCTGCAAGTCAGAATCAAATAAATCATCAGCCTTTGTGCTGGGACAATGAAAGGAGATTTCTTCTGTCCATCAGAAAATATTTGAGAATTTAAGTTCAATGCTCTTTTGAAGTAACACATTATTATATATACCTACTTACCTTGTATGTCAGGGTAATAGATCATGAATAGCAGACCCCAGTATAGTGTAGTGGTGGTAGTTTCAGTTCCAGCCAAGAAAAGGTCCAGGGTGCAAATGCACAAATTGTCAATATCAAATCCAGAATCTTTGTCTTGATTCTACCAGAAACACGTGGAAAATGAGCAACAGTAAAATATATGTGACTATAAATACACCACGAAATAAAAACCAACACTCACCTTCTCCATCTCAATGAGAAAAGAGTCAATGTAGTCTTTTGGAGAGGAGGGGTCAAGGTTCTCTTTGTGTTCCTTAATCTTGATTTTCACAAAGTCCATAACCTTCTGTATCAGCGGGAATATTTTCTGATGAGGTCCAGGAAGCCTCTTCATCAGCCAGGGAAACGTGTTGTATAGCTACATGGAAGCAAGTGAGCCAGTTACAACATCAAATGACAGGACAATAATACACCTGTTAGATTTGTTCTTAGCACAAACCCTCCAGAAATACTTTTGGTATTTATTTCATAAATTACTATAAATACAAACAACAGCTTGCTTTTTGCATCCTTTTACAAGTGATACACTTTCCAATCAGATGCTTCAGTAAAAGTATGTGCGGTCCTCTGGTCCCCATCATAAACGTTCAAAACCTTTGATTGATAGATTCTTTCAATCCCGCTTTTAGTGGAAGGAGTGTTGACTTCCAACAAGCTCATTCCTGATTGGTGAGAAAGGTTCCCATAGAAGACTCAAATAGCCAATGTTGAGTCAGACCGGCTTGGCCCAATCTCTACTTACCAACCTTGTCTGGCTCTCTGTGAATGATGTCACACCTTTCCGGTCCAATTCTCAATAATGTTCCAGCTTCATCAAACTGTTCAAAAACGTGCTTCTGGTTTGTTGGTGCGTCTAAAGGTGTATTCAGACTGGACACATTTGGTCCACTTAGTGAACAAGAGTTCATTCCCCCAAATATAATATATTTTAAGTCTGAAAACAATCAAGCACACCCTGGTCTGGGAGCAGGAACCACTCTAAGACCCATCTTTTGAGGTGGTATCAGTTTTACTCCAATCGGACTGAGTTTCGATTGGCCCTGAGTTCCTCTCGGTCAGCATTGTTCTGTGCTCGGACCAAAAAAGACACCGTATTAGAGCATTACGGTATTTAAACAGAGTAGATTGGAGACAACCGATGAGTCTTAGACATATGTAAAGCAACAATAAGTTACAGTAACTCAACGAAATTTGGTTGGTTCAATTCAGGCTCGATACAAAACCTTTTAACATTATACATATTGCTTCTCACAATGTTTTCTGACAATCTATGTCATAAACACTTATCAGTGTATGTTTATATCCACCCCCTCCTCAGTAACCACCTGCCCTGCCGTACCAAAGCAGCAAGGAAAATGTCTTCTACCTGACTGTGATGCAGATGTTCAAAATTAAGCCTTGAATTATAAAGTTTGAATAAGTGACCATTACAGACAAAGATTGAAAAGCCCCTAAACTTGTAATTTCTGGCTAATGACTGAAGAGATTTTCATATGGTTTTGTTTACAGGCTTTAGTTCCAAACAGAAATTTCCAGTTGACGGTACTCTGAATACAGACCAAGCGAAAGAATCAGGACTTAATTTTGATTGAATTAAGCAAACTCAGTCCGGACCGATGGCCTTTTCCAGTCTGAATTGTCACTTTAAAAAGTGACAATTATAATAACATTCACTTAGGGTTTTTATATTTTTTTCAATTGGGTGTCTGGTTGTGGTTAAAACATGCGACTAAAAGTTGTTGATAGAGAGTGCTCACCAATGCCCAAACACTTCCCTCTAAAATTAAAAGGTCGTTGATGTTCCGAAGAATTTTCTGGTACTCGTGATCAGAGTATTCAAATCGTTCCCCAAAAACCAAACAGCAGATGATGTTGGACACTGCGTTGTTGATCACAACCTGAGCATCAAAAGGTTTGCCTAAGAAAAAATAAAAAACGTTTAATTAAAAAAAAAAAAAAGACTTCTGTTAAACATTTCAAACTGCTCTCTTAATAGGAGCATTTTAAACATTTTTATTGGTTAAATCAATACCTTGCTTGTCTGCAAAAGTGTCGGCGATATACTGGGACTCATTCTGGATATATGCCTCCATCGTCTTCTTGCCCAGACCAAAGTTTCTGAGGGTATGGAGAGCAAACCGTCTCTGCTGCTTCCACGAATTCCCATTGGACATTACGATACCTTTTAGGGTGAATAAATACACATTGTCAGAAATTATGATTGGTGTTTGACAATATTTTGCTCAAGATCTAGGAAGTACCTTTATTGTCAATTAAATCTACAAAGAGTGGAACTGTGGGACGATCGACAAAATCATCTCCCCGTTGAACTAGGGCCTCTTTAACTTTCTTGTATCCATTGAGGATCACCGTCCTTTCGCGAAAGAGATAGAGGCTGAAGACATTTCCATATTTTTCTGCAAACTGAACAGAAACAATTAATCAATAGGGGTTGCCTTTCAAACATGATTGGAAAAGATAATGGAAAGCAGCATTCTAAATGTATCGTCCTGTGTCAAAAAAGTGTTCTGAATCACTGCTCTATTCAAGTGTGCATGATTTTAAAGTGATTATCTGACATTCTTCAGGATTTCTACTGAAGAATAAAGTCAGTACATGGTTCAGCCAGTTACAGCCAGTCATAAAGGTGCTAATATTCTCGAGATAATAGGATAACCACAACCAGGCATGGCCCTGGGCTACATGGCACCTTGGATGTAAAATAAATTTGGCACCCCCTGCAGATACTTTTCATAAGTAAAATAGACAATGGGAAAAATCAATGAAGTTTAAAAGTCCTGAGCTCAAGAAAAAACAAAACTAAAGTCCAAATATTTAGAACATTCTGTCTCCTGTAACATAATGAATGTGTTATTTCCTTGTACCTCTGTGAACTGCAAGTGAAGTCTCGCTGGTTGGATTCGATGAAGATCTCCAATAAATGGGAGAGCATGGGGTCCAGGAGGAAAGTTCTTTGGTCGTCTGTTTGCTATATAATCACTCAGCAGCAGAAAAACAAACAGGAATATTAAAATAGTCCTGCTGTCGACCCATTCTAAACCCAGAACAGCCGTTATCGCCTCCATTGCTGGGCAAGACTGAGCAGGCTTGTCTGTGTGCTGTCAATAAATAGCCACTGCTTCCACATTACTTTCAAAATAAAAGCACTTCTTCTTTCCCATTGAAACAGCTCTGTTAAAGGTAGCCATGATCTGCTCATGCCTTTAGACTTATCTATATTTTGTTGTTTTAGAACTTAGAGCTTCATTTGACATAACTGATAATAACATTTTATTACAGAGACAGGACAATGTCCTCAATGTATTTTTTTTACTTGTTCTGTCCAGAACCCGTGCAAACAGATAAGAGCTAAAAGCCTCTTTTATTGCACAGAGTTTACTGTTAGATCTTAGAGCAGGGCTGCTCATTCCTGGTCCTCGAGATCTACCACCCTGACTATTTTCCAGATCTCCAAGCCCTGCCACCTGCTGATTGGCTCAGTCAGATGTCTCCACAATCTGATTGAAAGGACACACCTGGTCCAGGTAATCAGCAGCAAGCAGTACAGGGAGAGCTGGAAAACAGGCAGGGTGGTAGATCTTGAGGACCAGGAATGAGCAGCCCTGTCTTAGAGCTTAGTTTGACACAATTGATCATAACATTTTATTACAGACACAGTGTTATTTCCTCAATTTTTTACTGTTGTTTTGGGGATAATATTCATTTAAAAATATCTATTAAATCAGGAGATATTACCCAGTTTACTTTAAAGAGATCTTTAAGATGAAAAGACTTAGATACTTTCCAATTGTCTTTTATCAAGTTCAGACAATTATGGTGGGCCTGAACCACCTTAACAAATCAT